>CM034151.1:770747856-771430156 GCA_019776745.2 Taxus chinensis | reverse complement strand
GTTTTTGTTTTTTTTGTTGGAGGGATTTTTTTTTATTTTTTTGTTGATTAGATTTTTATTTATGGTATTTCTTTTTTTTTTATGTTTGAGAGTGTGGTTATGCTTTGTTGTTTTTATTTTTTTTTGTTTTTTTTTTTGTGTAGAGATGTATATTTATTGTTTTTTTTTTTTGTGTTTTTTATTTTGTGGTTTTTTTTGTTTTTTTGTTTTTTTGTTGTTTTTTATTTTGTGTATTTATTAGTTTTTTGTTTTGGATTTTTTTTTTTTTTTGTTTTTGTTTGATAACCTTTTTGTGTTTTTTTTCACAACCTTATAATTTTCATGGAATACAATATAAGCAGCTATTTATTTTCTTTAAATTACCAATTTCAACCATTCCCACAACCAATTTTAACAAGGTTTAAAATAAGTTCTAAACATAAACTACTACTTTTCCAGTGAGATCTATACACTTTTGTAGGATTAAATTAGCTATATTGGAATAAGATATTCCTTTTATAACTTCTTTACCCATTACAACCAAACTAGCTTTACAAAGAATTTTTTTTCCTTCCCCTTTTCACATACAATACAACTTTAATTTCCATTAATCGAAGAAACTTTATTGACAATTATTGATAAAATATTTTCCACTTAAAATGGGAAATATTACAAGGATGAAAGATAAAATGAATACAATATTACAAGTCTTCCATCATAAGTGGGAATAACAATGAGGTTTTTTTTTCACAAGGAAATATTTCTTGAGGACACCAACCATTACTCCATGCTTCACATCACCAATAAGAGACATCCACCATGCTTCATTTAATCACAAAAAAAAAAGGGGAGAGAGGAAAAACTCTCCACCCAACCAAGAATTCCAATGAGGAGAAGAAGCCATCCTCCTCATTGGCCCTCGAGCTCCAACAACATTGCAATGAAAAATGGATTCAAATCATGACAACAAAACAAGATTCCACATCACAATACAATATTAACAATCATACCAAGACACAAAAAATACAACTACAATCACAAGAAGGAAAGCAACAAAATACACAAGGATTCAGCATGCAAAAGCAAAAGGAGTGAGATCTATGGGGATGTCACTTATGCCTCTATAGGGATGTCACTTATGCCTCCTAATGGAAATGAGTGCCTACCTAAAACCCTCCAATAAACATCACAAAACCATACACCTTCTTATGCCTCCCTCAAGAACCTCTTAGGCCTCCCTACATTCTCTTAGGCCTCCCTACAATCTCTTATGGCTCCCTCATGAAAATAGACCATCTAAAAAATGGAATCAATTTATTATCCAAGGTGGGGCACCCAACCCAACTCCCTCCAAAACATGGAATAAAATATTATGCTTCCCCACATGTAAGATCCTCATAGTCCCCTCCTTCACCACGCTTATGAAATCTACCCAAGAACCCAACAAGCATACCAAAAACACTCAAAAACATGAACATATACATAATATAATAAAACATATTTTACAAGAGTATAGATCCTACATTTTCATGGTAGAGATTGATCGAAGACTCCCAAACGAAGCTTCTTCAATCCCCAAAAACCACCAAGAAGCTCCAAAAAACCCAAAAGCACTCCAAAATCTTCTAACTCCCAAAAATGTAAGAGCATAAAGAAATCAAGTAACCCCCAAACGAGTAAAAGAATTTGAACAAATAGAAAAGGGAAAGAGGAGGGTGAGGTGGCTGAGTTGAGGATGCCACATCACTCATCCTTAACTCTACCTCACAAGTCAAACCTCAACCCCAATGCACCATAAATTGTTGGGTGAGAGGAATGACAAGTTACTTACACACACAATCTAAGAACACACCTCCTAAGGACAAACTTTCATTTCAAGAAGGAAAGTGCAATAATATTTTACCTTTTTTTCTACCCAAAACACATAATGGGGTCTATTTTTGACCCCCCAACCCATAGGTACGGTTGGTATATTAATTTAAGATGTGTGGAACAAGTTTAACTTGTCCCACAAGCCTCCAAAATTGACCCTTAAGGCCAATTCCTAATTTACATGAAGGGGATAAAGTGTACATCACTCAAGGTCACAAGAACTCAAATTACAACACAAACCAAGAGCCATCAATTCTAATAAATGAATTATTTTTACCCATTCTTAATTAATTTAGTAAACTAATTAATTTACTAATTTAGACATAATTCAAGTTACTAACAAAAAGGGACATACATCACCATAATTTCACATACTAAAATTAAAATAAAGGAAACTAAATGAAAGAACAACACATAACCCCTTAGTCACAATTAGAGGTGATTCCCCCCCATGGAGACCCCCTAACAACACATTTAAAAACACACACACACATAATAAAATACATGTTGCCATGGTGAGCCTTGTTGAATTCATCTATCATTCTAATGTGGTTGGTCTCCAATCCCCCCGATATTTGTTATGACATGTTTACCTACAAAACACATAACACCTCCTTCGGCCTTGTGGCCGCATCAAAACATCCAAAATAAATATACAATATAACTCCACAATCATCAATATATGAATCAAAAAATCATCTAGAAAAGTAACGATATTATTTACAGTTTCTAACAACATAACAATTTCTACATTTTTATCAATATCTACATGATCATAAGATTAGTTTAATTGTCTAGGTCTACTCAATATGACGAAATATCGCATGTCTGAAATATATAAATATAACCATGTCAAAAGCAATATCAATATCAATATAAAATGTCTCTAATAATACACATGCACCATATATGAATTGAAATCAACAAGATTCAAGTATCTTTGACATCTAAGATCAAGCTAAATCAAAAGCTACAATAATATTCATAAGTATAGTCAACAATGTCGAAATAAATAACAAAAGGTGTCGAAGGGAAGTGGGTATTACAAGCCGATTCCCTGAAACCCAACTTTTCAATTTTAACAACTTCACTAGAACAGGTGTGGAAACTGAACTCGTAACAGTGTAGCATCATCAGAGGAGTGATAAAGAGAGTAGTCTCATCATGGTCTGATTGGGGTCGAACTCGAAAGCTTGAGTCAATATCTCTGCCTCAAAGGCCCAGGGTCCTACACTCTGAAACGTAGACAAGACTCCACCATCATCTACCCCATATCCTACACCTACAAGGAGATTTCTTTTTAAGTACTATTAATAATGGTCATGTAATATCATCTAGCCTAAGTACAGAAACATGGAACAAATTGTGGGTTTATGAGGGAACAAACTCAGCTTGGCAACGCTAAAAGATGTGTGACAGGGACGATACTAATCTATGGTTGTGAAAGTTTTCCTTCAAATCATGTTTGAAGCAGGGTTAAAAAAATGTGCTATGTACTACCATAGTGGATATTATGTGGTCTACATACGAAGAACCACTATCATGCCCACTTCATAACTACGATATTTGCCTAAAAAATGTTCCGCATAAAATAGTCGATTGTATGATAATCAAAAGGTTCCTACAATTTTATGTACTCAGAAAATGGAAAAACCTAAAGTACCATGAATTGTGAGGGACAAGCTGGCCCAGGATGAGACCATTTCCTGGAACCTATCCCAACTAGATGAGTTGGTCATAGGATTTCTCCTCTTTCCAGTAAAGCTGCTCCATAGAAAAGTATCCTTAAAGTGTCCATCAAACTCTCATATTGGCCATTATTGTAGGACAAATTCCATTCAAGTACAGATACTTTAATCTTGATTGATAAAAAAAGACGTACATCCCAATAGCATGTCCTATAAGATCTAATTCACCCAAACTATGAAGCATCTATTTCCATCCATCTTAGGGTGATCAGTTGCACCAAGTAGACTTGAACTCCTTAAAATTCCGTTACTAGCATGCTGGATCTTTCTATTCTTCCTAGAAGTGAGAATTGTATAAAGGTTCATCTATCCCCAATGATGCTTCCATTTATTCAAATTTACATGTAACCTAACGATCTCATAAAGACATTCCTTTGGTTTGTGTCAATGCACTAGCTATGTAGGTGGTCTTGTACTCAATGTTATTTGAGGCACTGTTGCAGTCAATCTATCCACCAAGACCATGATGGTCGTCACTGGCTTGCATCTCGTTGTCACGAATTAGCCCAATAATTAAGTTCCATAGAAATGAATGTTCTCATATTCCACTCCTCTACTACCGTATGAGGAAAACGAAGGCTAATTGGAAGAATTGATGCTTGACCTTCACATTCTGAACATTACTGAGAGAAAGTTATGACACATGACTGAGTGTTGTGTCTCCAAATTGATTCTAAACTAGTACAAAAATTGATGGCTATTCACAGGTCTCTGGCATAGCATAATCCTTTGCCACATTTTCCAGGATGGGCGTTTACAAGATCAATTGCAAGTAAAACATATAATAAAATATTGTTCCTCCTTCCATTAAGTTGTGATGGATGTCCAAGCCTCCTGTCTCTAGGAATCGTCCATTTTGTCTACATGGTGGAGGATTAATGGAAGAAGGCCATCTGCCTCTCTTGATTTGCCATAAAAATGTTAGGTTCCACGAAATGTTTTACTAAGACCCATTTTGTACATATCTTGCTATCATTTCCATCCATGAGGCCACATTAGAAGGTATTCAGTGAGGAAGCTAGTTCACAGCCAAGCATCATGCTCTCTAAATGTATACCCATACATGTAGTGGCCATAACCATATGTCTTCATCTACTCATGGCGTCTACATATGATAAATTCTCCTATATCTATTCACATGCTCTATCTTAGATGTCGTACTCACACAAGAAACTCCAGGTTTCATTTTGCCACGCGCTGGGAGCGTAGTTAGTGAGATTGGGCAGATGTCAATTAGGTGGCAAAGACTCAAGTGACGTCTAGTCCCTGCTCCAGTGCTCAAATGTCCAGCCACAGGCTGGGAGTGTCTGCCAGGCAAATGTAACTCATCAGGTGTGAACAGCTGTGTGTAAGCTTAAGTGATCAATGATTCAGATAACTGCCTCATCAGAAACTCCTTGAGTTATGTGAGACTCAAACTATCAAAATAATGTCTAGCCCTCCTACAATGTTACACTGACCTTCCAAGTCCTGGGTAAATCCTTTGCATCTGTGCAAATAAAGATCTCTCCCTAAGTGTGCATGGAACTGTAAGAATAGGTTGGAGTTCCGTAAGTGATGCCCATTTCCTGTCAGTGAGCCGTCCTTCCACATGGCCTTCTACACATACTATCTGACCAAAACAAAACTCCATCACTTCCCCATTCCTCTGTTTAAGGGAAGTGATGGGGTGCGCAACCCACATCCCAATTCCTACACAAATCTCCTTTGATCTTTTCTAGTCCTACTAAACCCATTTTTATTTCTTATTGTTTGGCACTACTAGATCACACTAGCGGGTGACATGGTATACAATCCATAAATTAGCATTTTTCTAGAATAATTGGAAGGATGCCGAATGTAATACCTTCCCCAGAAATGATGCTGGCATCAAAGAATTGGGTACTTCTATACCAAAAGAATGCACACTTCATCCAGTGATCCCATAAAGATGTTATATTCACAAAGACACTTGAAGAACCTATCTGACAGAATGCTCCTCACATTGCACGTGACTAAATCAGTATTTCATGCTTCTAAATATGAGCATGATATTTATATATGAGTTTATCAGATACATTATGTCTTCCACGTAGAATAGGAAATAATACAAGAATGTAACTGCTAAAAAGGAAATTTTCATAGTTAGGCAAGTTCCTCTAACCCTCAGTTTGACACCCTACACAACTACCTAAGGCTTCTCATAGGAAGGGATTCCCCCTTAAGGTTCTCCAACTAAAAATTCATCATATTTAGCCTTCATTCTTCCACACATCTCTTGTAGAGCTTCACCATGCTATAACCTTTTAATCCATTTCCAAAAAGGGTGGGGAGGCAATTATCTCTTTATCCTCTCTATGCTATGAGATAATTTGAATTGTTAAATGATACAATTAGCCATCTGTCCTCATTGTTTTTTGAGCCCCAACCACTTTGCAATGATTACGTAGCTTCAAGTCATGGCAACAAAACAAACTTGCACATCAGAATGAAGAAGATTCTACAACCATACTTGTTAAGCTGAATGAATACAACTTTCAATCACAAGAAGTAAAGCATCATAATAGTGGACAAGGCTTCAATGTTGTCACACGTCAAAGGACAAAGATCTATGGGGAGGTCACTTATATCCTCCCAATGATCAAAGATGGGTGCCTCAAATTATTTTTTAAATCCTTTCTACTGAAACTAGCCTAGAAACAAAATTACACACTCTTATGCCTAGATCATAAATAGTCATCTCGCTATTCCTCCATGGATTTTTTGCATTCTCTCATGCCTCACTACAGTATCTCTTATGGCTTCCATCAAAATGTAACACATTTGATTATACATCGGGTGATTTGCAGATCCCATATTTTTTACAAAACATGGTATATGAATATAAATAAGCCTCCCCATATCTATAGAGGGTGCCCTAATCATTAGAGTCCTGAAATGATAAATCTTAAGTAATCTATTTGAAGAATCCCATATAATGGTATGTGTTTAGAGAATTTTGTCACCAAAAAACATGCACCCCATTGTGTTACAATCTTAAAGGAATTTTTTGAAGAATAGTATAGCTCCTACCTTACTACCAATGGTAGATCTAATGAAAAAAGGGTCCCATTACCAAAGTCATTATTAAAATTTAAAAAATTAAAAAAAACTCCAGAAAAATTATACAAGCATTCCAATAATCATTCTATTATTATTTTTTATAAGAATTAAAATTAAAATAAAACAAAATTAAAAAATGAAATGTAACCCCAAATTAAGAAATTAATGAACTTCAATAATTAAAATTACTAAAAAATAGAGATGAGGGTTAGGTGGATTAAAATTTACGAGTGTAAAAATAAAAAATAATCCTGAACTCCACCTCACAAGTTAAAGCTCAACCCCAATAAACCATTAATTTTTGGGTAAGAGGAATGAAAAGCTACAAATTGAAAATAGATAATCCTATAATTAATAAAATTTAAGAAATTAAAAATAATGAAATTTGAAAAATTGAAATTGCAATAAAAATTTAAAGTATAAATAATCTTCCCAAAACATGAGTTAATGGGGTCTATTACAAATTTAAAACCAATGTAAGAGTGTTGCGAGTTTGAGGATAGCAAAGTGTTGCGAGGCATGGGACACGTGCTGCAAGTGGATGTGCTAGGAGCTCTCCAGACCCGGCTCCTGCAGCCATGGCTAGATCCATGGGCTTCTTGTTTGTTTGCTGGAAGAGTGTTAGAGAACCCTTAAGATTATTTTAGCATTCAACTTCCAGTGTGGATTCACTTAAAACAAGTTTGCATCTGGAATTTTCGGATCGATGATATCTTCGTCAGTATTGGTAGGTCTATGGAGGTTCTCATCGATGTGGATCCTGCAACGAGGGCTCATTCATGTCTAGTATAAGCTAGGTTATGTATCAAGTGACTAACAAAAGTTTGTAGCTCAAATCACTAGAAGAATCTTCTTGAACATACTCAAAATTATAAATTTGTGCAACTAAATAACATTATAGAGCCATCTCGAGTCACTAGTGGAGGTAATGGAGGTGCGTAGGGACCCCCTATGAGACTATGTCAAACACACACAGTGTGACGAAATACATGTTTCCATGCTCAAACAAAGTTGAAGCTTCATCTAGTATGATACAGTTGGTGGATGTTGCGCCTAATCCCCCCGATGTTTCTTGGGGAGGAAGGTGTTTACCATGCCTCGGAAGCTCTGTAACTAGTACTCCTTTAGACCTACATGAAGCCGCATTGGAACATACCAAAATGAGGAGTAAACAATGTAACTCCAGGATCATCGGCATATGAATAGAAACATCAGGGTGATAAAAGTCTTGACGATGTCTTTTGACGGGATTCCTGGAGCTAACATATCAATTTTAGGGATTTCATCAAGCTCTACATGGAACCATGCGATTAGATCACTCTATCTAGGTCTATGCTGGCATGTTTGAACGGAATATCGCATGTCTGAAATCATATAAATATAACCATGTCAACAACATATCAACATGAATATAAAATGTGTCTAGGACACAGGTCGAGGATGCACCATGATAGGAATTGAACGATCAACGAACGGTCAAGTAACTCTAAGTCATCTAACATTGATGATTAAATTTGTAGCTACAATGAAGATTCATGACAGTATAGTCGATGGTATCGAAATCAATAGCAAAAGGTGTTCGAAGAACATTGGAGGCATCCTAGTCTTTGGTGGCATGGTTTTGTCCTCGAAAATAAGAAAAACTTGTCATGGAGATCGTTTTGGACCTGATCGCCGGGCGAGGTTGCGTGCCCACGAGCCCACAGTGGGCCATCATGCTGAGAGAAGAAAATTGACCCCAAGCCGCAAGAAACATGTGTCAAAATTTTTGAGCCAATGCGGAAAGGTGGGTCGCCGGAGGTAATTTTGGATTTTAACTCTTTTTGTTGAAAGGGCAAAAATGTTTAAAAACACACTGTGTTTTCCAACAAAAACATTTTCAGCTATTTATTCTTTCTTATCATACATGATTGTGTCTCAAAAAAGATGAACTCATATACATTTGTAAATCTTATTCAGTAGTAAAGCCATATGGTTTAATTGTTGAATTTATTTACAACATATATGTTTCATATGTTCTAGAATAAAAAAATATTATTTTTAAGATATGTTTTTATATTAAACTTGTCTATATTAGGTTGCTCTATATGCCTAGGTTTGGTAATATTATTAATATTTTCCCCACACACCAAAATCCTAAATTGACATGAAGTATTTTATCCTACAAACTAAAACTATAGAATAACACAATTATATTACTAGAGACCGGTTCATAAAAACATAAATTAGATTGAATAAACAAAGTCTTGAGATTTCATTTTATGGTTAAATGCTAACTAAATCAACTAACAAAATAATTAAATGATTCAAGTTTTCTTAAGACTACTAATGTCTTAACAATCATATCTTTCAATTTGTTTAATTATATATTATTTTTTATTTTAAATTTGGAGTAGTATAATGAGTTATTTTATTATAAATATACATAAAAGGAATTTACCAATTACATCTTATTTATTTTACTTTTATTTTTTATAGTTACTTAATTTAACTCAACAAAGTATAAATTTGTAGCATAAGATGAAATTATATGATAATTCATCTAAAAATATTGCAATCTCTAAATGCAAACTCGAAATGTATACTCTAAGTGCAAACTAAAGAACACAAAATTAAGTGAAAAAAAGGTTATATACTAAAAAGACATTAACAATACTTTTATAGTATATTGACTGTCGAGGTAATTATGGTATTTTCAGAATTATACATGTATAATTGTATTTAGCATAGCATTCCATAGGCCATAACTATAATAACAATGAAATGTAGGAAAATTTGGGTGAAAAATAATCGTTCATATTGTAAATGGCTAGTGTGTGCTTCAAAATCTTAGAACTATGAAATCCTAAGGCTACATTAGAACTAGGAAATTGTTCATATTTTAGCCTATCCTATATCCATTAAAAAACATAGTTTGGAGAACATATTCACTTTCTATAAATGTTATGCTATACCTTTATAATATTTTTATTTTTGTGTCAATTGCATGCAACACATGGTATACATATTCACACCCATAGGGTATAGAGAACCCATTTTTGAATGTTTCAAAATTATCAATAGACTTCTTTATTCTAATAAATTTTGGATTCTCATTTGATTGCTAAATCCTAAAAATGTGAAAGTCCTAAATGTATTATGAACAAATTTGTGTGATTCACATACATGTTTATGCCATTATATTATTAGTTTTCATGATTAATGTTTTCATAATATAAATAAAGTTAAACATTTTATAATTTCATAACATAATTGAGTGACATTTTTCATAATTTCATTACCCTTAGTTTTCTTAAATGGAATAACGTTTGAGTAAGTTTTATTTTTCTATATTCATTATTGTTGATCAGATTTCTTGCATTCCTTTCAAGATTAGTGTATGAGAAATCAACAAACATAAAACAACGTTGAGTGTTCAAGGGATTAGTACCTTGGAGATGGTGATAGATGATACGGGCACAAAGTTGATGTCAAACTCCTCGGTGCGATCCCAACAAACTTGTAGCTCACAGATACTAGAGAAATATTTATTAGAGATTTTATGCGAGGGATGCCTAAAAAAGCATATCTGGAAGCATTAACTCTGTAGGTGGTTGTCAACCCCCATGTGATAAGAAATAATGATAAAATACTAGATAAATTAATAAAATGCAACCTAATAAAAAAAGGAACCTGGCACTGCGGTATGTAGATGGTGATATTAATTTGATTGAAACACAACATCCAACAATAACCACACTTCATGAACTAAAGAATAATAAGTAGAGTATCGTGGGGATTATAGTTTCATTACAAGGACATCATGAGGATATAAATGATAAACAAGAAGATAAGAATTTAAAACAACGTTTTCTGAAATTTTTGAACTTCACTTTCTAAAGGGAGGAAAGCCCATATTTATAGCCTAATGACGAGGTTAAACTGTAGGTTACAAGATACTCAAGGTTGAGTAAAGTAACCTTGATTAAAAGAGGTGATGTGATTTGGCGGGGCTCACAATTTGACTTATGGTAAAAAAGATAAGGATGTGATATGGATTAGAAAAGATTAATGACATGGTTAGGTGAAATAATAGATTCCATTCTTGAAATTAAGAGTGGAGTGTTAGATGGGTGTATTATTGCCCATGTTTTGCATTATTTTTTAGATATGACAATATTTGGATTATTAAATGGGTTATGTAGAACCAATTAATTAATTAAAACCATGAATTAATTAAAATATAGATGGATGGTATTTAGAAAAAAAGAAAAGTGAGAGGAGATGTAAATGCGGGGATGACGGAGAGGGGTTACAACCAAAAATTGGTGTCTACATTTGCCCCTTTTTGTGGAGTGGTCTACGATAGAAAGCCACGAGGCAAAAATTAAAAGGATTAGATGTAGTTATGTATCTGAGGATGAATAAATGCATAGCCAAAGGCAAGATGCCCTAGGAAATAAAGGATCACAATAAAAATTAAAAAAATTATGGCGATGATTGTAATATCACATCCATAGAGAACAATTGCAGTACCAACGGAGATAAAAGACAATGTTCTACAAACCAGTGAGTGGGTGCAGACCACTTCAGTATGGATGTAAACCAAGATGACCAATGGGTCATAGGAAAACATCAAAATATGTGCAATTGAATGTGAAATATGTGCGTAATCCTTTATGTACGAAGAATCGTTTGAAAAATCATGCATTCACAAAAGGGAAGAGGATGAATATACTGATGCCCCAACACGGGGCATGAGAAGGAAAGAAAGTGAGTTATATGTGTTGAAAAATACAAGGATGAAAATTTTCCCCAACATAAGACATATATGGATGTTGAAATAAGATATCCCAGGGGGAATAATCATAAATGTGGACATGATGAGCAGATATGATAGAAGGGTGAGATAAAATGCCGTAAAAGGGTGATAAATATGATGGTAATCATATTTCATAGGAAATATGCATGAGTGTTAGAAAATTAGAAGGTGAAAAAGGAAAATAAGTCCCTTTTCTTTTATAAGTAGGATAAGAAGTCAAGATACTTTTACAACAAAACAAAAGTAGAGCAAATAGTCATGGAAGAGAACAAGATAAAATATGTGTTGGCCGTTATGGTATCCTTCAAAACAAAAATGTCACAAGAAGATGGGATGAAAGATGTAGATGATAGATGATAAAGATAAGAGAAAGCGAACATGGTTGGAGTAGAGTGGGCGTGGTGGAGGAGAGGAATCAAATAGTAGAGAAGGATGATAACAGAGGTGAGAATATAGATGAAAGCACAAAAGAGAGAGAATGGTAGATAATAAGATGGTAGTGGGAAAATATAAGGGGGAAATAACTAGGTAAGGCATGATGGACCTAGAGAAAAAAATATAGAGAAAGAGAGCAGGAGAATAAGGGAAGGATAAAGTCTAAACAAGAATAAGACAAGATGAGAAGGGAAAGGAGATTGGAGGGGAAGGTGAATATACAAAGATTTACTATAGTAAATAAGAAATAGATATAATAAAGAGGAGAGATGGTGGAAGAAAGAAATTAGGAAGGACAAAGAAGAAGATAAGAAAATGATAGAATAATATATGAAAGGGAGATGGAGATCAAAAACAAAGGGAGAGAAAGAATGGATTATGAAAGAGACGACAGAGATGAGAAAGAGAAGAGGTGAACAATATGAGAGAAGGATGATAGGATAAATGAATAGGAATAACAGTATGAAAGATGAAGGAGATGAAGAAGATGAAGAAGTTAAAGAAGAATGGAGAGGAAGTAGAATAGAAAAAAGAAAGAAAGGAACCATGAGGATCTAGGAGATTGCAGAGGAGATGAGAGAATGGAAAATAAATGATGTATAGAGATCGAATAAGATAGGGGTGGTAGAGAAATAAGTTCAGTAATGGGGTAAATTGAAATAGGAGGGAAATAAAAGATGATAGAGTCGAAATAGGAAGAGAATTGAATCCCAGTGTTAGGGATAAGACCCAGGTAAAGAATATGAAACAAAATGCATGGAAATGCATTTGTATGGTGGGATGATTAAAAAGATGGGACAACACTGGTGAGTTAGGTTATCAATAGATAATTATGAAGAAAGTGTAAGGATAAGAGGGGATGAAGATGATATCGAGGAAATGAGAGAAAACCAAGGGTAGAAAGGAGGAGATGAAAATAGATAAAATGATCCAAAGGGAGTATATGATGAAGACATTAGAGATATTGAAGAAGGTAAAGGGAAGATGGAAAGGTAATACAACTAGAGGGGTGTTAGGAGAAATATTTTGATAATGATCAGATGGCACAAAAGGAAAAAGGAAAGAAGAGAAAATGGTGGAGGTAAAAAGGAGTGAACCGGTATGTGTAGAATGGGAATAAGTGAATTTTAGGAGAAGTCCACAGATAATTCTTAACATGAAAATGGAAGATGATGATGACATAATGTTATGAGATGAACGATTATAATGACGAGTAAGTATGGTGGTAGATATGTGGGAGTACTATAAAAAATGGAATGTAAATAGTAGAGAAATGAGTGATAATGAATGGCAAGGAGAGGATTGTGAGGAGAGGATTTAATGGATGAGGATGTGGATGAAGATGAAGGAAGTAAAGATAAAGAAATGATAAATAATAATAAATGGTATGAAGTGGTAAAGTTAGATTTCCAAATGAGGGATGATGGAGATGATATTTGAGGAAGTTTGAGATATTTTGTGTGAGGAAACAAGAGGAGGGAAGAAGATGTGTTTACGGGGATTGAAGATAAAATACGCTTGGTGGGAATGTGGAGTAAAGGGGAAAGGAAAGAAGACAAATCATTCTTAAGAGAGACTCTTAAGTAAGATCAACGTTCCGTAGGAATGGTTAAGTAGGATCACCAAGATGAAGAAGAAGAAGATTGATGAAAATACTGAATGGTGTATACCAAAACAGAACAAGAGATGAAAGGATGTGATAAAAAGGAAACTGAGGACTGTGACGTGATTATATGGAGGAATGTATGTGGTCTAGGATGGAAAATGTAAGGGGAATTCTTAATTAGAATTCCTATGTTGTGCGAGTGATGATGCTAGAGCATTAAGAAAAAGTTACGGAGTAGGAAGATGTTTCTAGTGTTGAATGGAATAGAAAATGGTGGAGGAGTTTCTACAGTGGAAGGATCTTAAGAAAGAGACGCATTGTGATTAATAATCCTGTGGGAAATTGGTGGTTAAGTAGGATCATAAATCCGAAAGAATAATGGAAGGGAAATAGAATGATTTAATAGATGCTAGTAAAACGACATTAAGAGAAAAACACAAAATTAATGGTCCGGGTGGAGGACATGTGAAGTATCGAAGAAACAATTGAGAAGGAAAAAGTGGGTGAGAAGAGTAGTGTAGAATGATATGGGGTGGATTTTAGGAGAAAATTGGGTTGACAAATGGAAATATGAGGAAGGAATTGTCAACAGACATGATTATGAATGAGACCTTCTCAAGAATGAAAGGTCTGCCTTGAGTAGGATTTCCATGTTACATGGGGAGTTACTTGGACATGCCAAGATGGGGATGAAAGGCCTGTGATGATGAAGAAGATGATGTCTGTGTTATATGAAAAATGAAAATAAAAGTGAAGAGAATGATAATGGGTGGATGATTGGAGAGAAGAGAAAAGCGATGCGAGAGGATGGATGGAGAAATATAACATTGGTCATGGTGGGGGGATGAGAAACTGTCAGATAATGAATGATACTTAAAATATAATCTCGAGTGGAATTCATAAACTACAATGGAGATGAAGTATAATTTCCAAACTGAATAGTGTATCAAAGAGAGTGTGTACAAACAGTAACAAATTTCATGGATTTATGGATGATGTTAATAGAGAACATCCTAAAGGGTAAAAATATTGATGCAAATTTGATGATATGAAATTTGATTTCTAAAAACATAATTGAAATAAAAAATTATTTTGATGAGATGAGTGTCACATAACCATAGCAAGGGCCGTGTAAGAAAATTATGCTTTTAACCAGATAAGAAGTAAATAAGAAAATTCACTACTCAAAGCATTGCACTTGCAATTGATAGTAGGTGTTGGTACATAACTAATGAGATTTGATTATACAAAAATACCAAGAGGGAGATATGGATGAAATATTCTCATAATCTTAATATCGACATGCCGAGGGATTTGAGATGTAACCTATATGTGGGAAGAAGGTTCTCCAAAAGTGGTGTTTCTTAAGTCCATGCCCCAGCTCTGGGAAAGGGAAAGAACAGTAATAGAAGAAAGATGATCAATGCGGGAAGATTTCTGAATGCCATAAAAGAGTAGCCATCCTTCGAGGGTATGTTATAATATATATATATATATATATATATATATATATATCATATGGATGGTGAGAATGATATCCATAATTCTAGGGATCGGTCTATTTATTTTTATTTTTGCTTTTATTTTGATTTTAATTTACATTATTTTATTTTTATTCTACCTTTTGCGTTTTGTATGCAGAACTGTCCTTCAAGGGATCAGTCCATTTTTTGAAAACTTTGACCTATTTTTGCATGCATGGATGTTAGCTTCATATGGGGGAGAGCTGGGGATATAAAAGTAGACAACTTAGGAGGGGATAATGATGGTACAGGAGACACCCCTATACCCTTTACATGACTATCATAGGAGAATGAGATGGTGATGGATGTAATGATTATGGGGTTCTCACCAAATGGGAGAATGTATCCATAATGAATATGCTATAAGTAGAGCCGTGGTACTCATATTCAAGGTGATATCAAAGTAGTGATGGTAGACCACATAATTCATATCATTACTATGATAAATGGAAGTAGATAATGGTGGAGACATGGTCTAAAGATAGAACTATGTTCATAAGTGCATGTACTAATAGAATGTACGTAAGTATAATGCATTAAGGGGTTCAATCTTTGGTTTACCATCAAGAGAAGCTAAGCGATAAACCCTTGACCCATACTTATATGTGATAATATATGGTACGACTGAGTTGGGAGAAAATTTTCCCCATTGGATCATTGATTAATATTACATCTAAGATAAGATAAAAATTTTGGGAGGATGAGTGAAGGTATAACTATGTGCTACCTGTTGACCAAAGTAAGAACACACTTATTTTTGGGTCAGCTGACACCATTTTCCCCCTTTTGTACTTCAATCTGAAATTTTACATATTTTAATCACTTAATTCCCCTTGAAATAATTTCCATTAGATAGGAAATTTCTTCCTTTTTATAGAGATATAAAGAAGTCCTTCTAAATCCTCATATTCCGCAAGTTATGGGCTGACGGGCCTTGCAAGGATTTTTTGCCAAATGCGGGCCAACAGGCCTAGGGAAGATTTTTCGCCCATAGAAATTGTGGACCGTCAGTGCAACGAGAGATACTTTGGAACTTTTACACTTTTCACAAAAGGAATAAGTGGAAAAAGTGGGTTGGTGGGCCTGAAGATGTATTTTTTCCCATGTGGAAAAGCAGGTCCGCAGAGGAAATTTTTTGTAAATGTGAATGCGGGATGGCGGGTCTGTGGGGGAATTTGAAACTTTTTAATGTTTCAGAAAATGGTGCAATTTTAAAGTTTAGGCCCATGTACCCATGGGGTCTCATCAGACCTATGGAGGGTGCCACGCATCAACTTGATATAAATCCAAGGATAGAATCCAAAATGGAGACCCCAAACAAGCGCCAAGCTTCCACATGTCCCAGGTCCGAAAGGGGAAAAAGTTGATAGTTGAAAATTCAGAATGGGACAGACCCATAGAGGGTGCCACATGTCAAATTGGTGTAAATTCAAAGATCAAATCTGAAGGCGGTTCCCCAAACAAGTGTATGCTTGCCACGTGGTTAAAGTAAAAAAAGGGGACAAAGCAGGTATAAATTGACTAAGTATAAGAAGTCTAAAAAAAGAAGCCATGCGTCAATTCGACATAAATTCAAAGGTAAAATCTGAAGCAAGTTTCCAAATGAACGTGAGCCTTCTATGTGTCCTAGGCCCCAAAAGGAGACAGAGTCAGCTGTTTGAAATGACTAAGTATAAGGGTGTCAGTGGAGGCCTTTACATGTCTCATCGGTAGAACACCAAGGCTGGGTCCAAAGAGTAGGTTCCCAAACATGCGCAGACTCTCCACGTTTCTTGGATCCAACAAAAGTCAAATGGATCGAGGCCTGAATTGGCTAAGTATAGAGAGCTAGCAGATGGAGCCACGTGTCACATCAGTCCAAATTCAAAAGGTGCGACCCAAAGCAGAGACTCAAACAAGCTCTGGCCCTCCACATATCCAGAGCCCAAAAAGGTAGAAGAGGTCATTGAAAAGTATAAACAGAGGTTGGATAGTGAAAGGATCCAGGTGTCATCATGAGGCAAATTCAAAAGTAAAATTTGGAGCGGGTTCCCAAATGTGTGCTAAGCCCCCATGTGTACAGTGTCAGACATATGGCCCTGCCAAGCAAAAGGGACTTACCCAAAACACAAAGAAATAGAATAGGCCAGTGGAAGGAGCCATGTGTATCTTTGAAAAACCTCCAAGAGGTGAATTCAAAGGTAGTCCCCAAACATGCACCAGCTTGTGACGTGTCTAATCAGAGTAATTTCAAATGTGCGACCCAAAAGGTAGTCCCCAAACAAGCGTCAACCCACCACATGGTCAGATTCTGAAAAGGTAAGGTCAGCCATTGAAAAGTCCAAAAGCTTGCGGAGGCCTCCATGTGTCTCATCCGCGCAACTTCAAAAGAAAAATTTGGGGGTAGTTTCCAAACAAGCGTGAAGCCTCCACATGTCTCGGGTTTGGCACAATTTCTCCTCCAATAGAAGAGACTTAGGCAAAATACAAAGGAAACCAATAAGCCCGTGGAATTCTCCACGTGTCAATTAGGTACAATTTCAAGATCGAAAGGAAGGGGATGAATCTTTAAGATGCACGAGGCTGCCACGTGGACCCTGTATGGAAAGAGCCTTTAAAATATTGTGCGTCCATGACCTTGATCTTTAGAAAACCATATCTTTCGGCTGGAAACTCAGATTTCAACGGGAGTGGAATTTTTGGAAATATCTCAACGTCGGCTTCTCACATGCAACCATTAATGCCTCAGCCGACCATTTTCAGGGGAATTCAAGTATCTCACCTAGCATTATGATGAAGAATGGGAATCTTTCTTTCCTAGTAAGGGATCTGGGAACTGCGTATAATGGGTTTTTAAGTGGTGTTCTGTGTGAGCTTCATCTTTAGTTTGTGGCGCTTCTTGTCCACCCCCTCCTCTTCTCACCTCTATTCACTTCTGGGAGTTGGATCTATGATCAGCCACTTCCTTTTCTGGTGTATCACCACTTAGTGTAGGCTCTCTTTCCCTCTATCTCTCTCTGTGTCTCCTTGAAATGGTTAGATTAGGATAAATCAGGTTCTGTTTGCACTGGAGTAGCTTGTGGTAGGTAGATTAGGAGGCAGGAACCAACCTTCTCTGGAGGTCCATCTCAATTACGCAAGTCCCAAAACTTGAGAGATGGTCCAATGTTTTGCAATCACACCAAATACCCCATTTCAAACCCAGGACATTCAGGGGTGCTTTGATTCTACACCAACCACTTCATCTTATCAGGTTTATGTGTTCCTGTTAAGATTCATCCTTTTGAGGCATATGTAAAGCACATCTGGCGACTCCATCTGGTCAATGACCCATTCTCTAAGTTTCAGACCTTTTCCATCCATTTCCACCCATATTCATTCATCTTTCTTTCCACGTCTTTCATATTCTCCCATTCATGAAGTTTTGCAATCACGACTTTATTTCCTTCTTGGAACTCACACTTGCAGCAACAACAGTACATTTTTCCTCCAATGTATTTCCCAACTCCTCTAGATCATCATTATGATATGATACAAAACAACTATGCTTACCCATATGAGCAGGGTCAAAACCAGTTTGGCCATGGAGCTTATTAAGAACAAGGGGACGCATACAATGGTGAAAACTACATGGAAAATATTGATCTGCTTGTGAAGATTCAAGGGATGGAGGCATGCATGGTACAATTAAGGGCCACAACTCAGATGAAAGAATTCATAATTGGCTATAGGTCACCTTTTCCATGGGCCGGCCCTATGCCAAGAAATTACAGCCCTCATAAAAAGGTTGAATTCATGGCTGAAATACTCCCTCAAATTGCACAGTGCATTGATGATATTGAGGCATATGAGCATAATGTGAGATAGCCTTGTTAATGGGTAGGTTAGTCACCAGCTCCTTGTCCTTCATTTTCTCTTCCTCAATCTTTACCATTTCAGTAGTGCTAAGATTCAAGCCCCTCACTTGCTGCTCCAAGTGTTGACTTCCCTTCTCCATCTCCTAATATTTCACCTCATCTCAAATTTTTTTTCCTTTTCCCTTCCAAGTAGTCATCCCCTCCAAAAAAACAAGAAGTTTGACTCCCCTCTCCACCAAAAACAATTGCAAATCTGTTTGACACCCCATCCACTCCTCTTCTTTCTTTCCCAGGTCCATGTTGGGAAGATACTCAAGAATCTAGTCAAGGAGAATAACAAGAAAAGGAACACAACAAAGAAGAAATGATAGAAAATCTGAAGAGTTGGGCTGCCAGATTTGGGTTTACAAAGACCCCCTTGATGGTTAAGCCAACAGAGGAGGTCAAGGTTGAAAAGATAGTGGTGGTTGAGGCTGAGTTTGCAACAGAAAAAGAACAAGAACAAGAAGGAGAAGATTAGCAATCTATTTTCTCAAAATGCAGTGTCCATAATGACACTCTATCTAAAGAGGATGTTGATCTAACCCAAGCTGCATAACTAGTTAAGGAGGAAGAACAACCAGCTCCAAGTCCCATTGAAGAGGAGCAGCTGGGAGACATCAAATTAGAGTTGAGGCCACTTAGTGAAGAAAGCATTATTGGAGAGTTTTTGCTTTCATTTGAAGGGTCTTATTTGATTGATGAACCCATGATGGAGGAGGACCATATAGTTTGAGAGGATCCAAATGCAGATTAGGCCATATAAGAACCTTCAATTCTTCCTCCCACTTCATCCTCTTCATGCTCTAATGTCGAAGAAGAGTTTAAAATTTCAAAATTCATCCTTGAATAAAAGGGGAACCATGGTGAGTAATTTGTAGATCAGGAGGACACCGTGGAGGAGGTAAAACACATGTAACCGAAAAAAAAGGAGGTAGATTATCTTTTGGACTTGGAGGAATGCTTTGATGGAGAGGAGCATGAGGAGATAACATCATTTTCCCCTCCATCATCCACCTTTCAAGCATATTAGCCTACTACTATGAACGAGAGCATTCAAGTACAACAGCCTACACTTCATAACAGTCCTCTGGAACCAAGGTTAGAAGATCTGAATCTTTCATATTCTTCATAGGAGAAGGAAGGGAAATGACAAGAGGTTGTCATCATCTCTCTCACACCATACATCCAGGAAGGTATGCAAGAATACTCGATTCTTAGAGTTGCATATCAGAGAAATGAGCACATTAAAAGGACAAGAGTGTGCCTAATCAAGTTCTTGGATTGATTTGAGCCAAGGGAGAAGCCAAAACTAGTCATGCCCACTTCATGGCATAAGGATGAGTATCAAATCACCAAGGGTCACGATCAACACCTCCAGGAGCCCAATGCCAATCAGCATGAGGAGGTATTTTCAATTGATGTTGATACCTTGATGATTTGGGTGGAGGACCAGCTTATAGTTAGTTTTTCACTCATACAAGAAGCCATATTCAGTGTCAAATCATTTTCATGGCCACCCGTCTTGAGAAAGGGAAGCTACTTCTCCCTAACAATTCTAGGATTTGTTTGAGTACCTTTTCTCTCTGGTTAGTGTAGGAGTAGGTTTAGGTTTGTCTTTAGAATAAGAAGTGTTTGTGCACACTCTACATTTTCCAGTTGGAGCATGTATTATTCCATTTTTGAACATAGTGTTGTGGTGTTTTTTTGCTCATGTACAATACATTGGACGTAGCATCTAGTGAGGTCAGCTCCAATTCTGGTGGTGTTCCAAGAGGCTCAAGGATCATATTCTCAAAGTTCAGATCAGATAATTTTTTTTTTTACCAGGTAGACACCATACCAAATGAATTCTTCAAGGTAACTGATCATTTCACCTAGCAGGCAGGTGATCCTCATGAGTCACCAAATTGTTGACCAAAATAAGCTCACACTTATTCTTGGGTCAACTGACACCATTTTCCCCCTTTTGTGCTTTAATCTGAATTTTTACATAATTTAAGCACTTAAGGCCCCTGAAAGAATTTCCATAAGATATTAAATTTCTTCCCCTTTCCAGAGATATAAAGATGTCCTTCTAACTCCTCATATTTTGCAAGTAACGGGCCAGCAGGCCTTGGTAGGATTTTTTGCCAAATGCAGGCTGACGGGCCTAGGGAATATTTTTCACCCATGGAAATTGTGGACCGGTGGGGCAGTGGGAGATACTTTGGAAATTTTACACTTTTTACAAAAGGCACAAGTGGAAAAAGAGGGTCGGTAGGCCCAGAGATGTCTTTTTTCCCAAATGGAAAATATGGACTGGCGGGCTGAGGGATGACTCAACTGTAAACGTGGGTCTTCAGGGCCGTTGAGGAAATTTTTCCCAAGTGTGAGTGTGGGCCGGCGGGTCTGCAGGGGACTTTGAAACTTTTTCACTTTTAGCAAAATGGTGCAATTTTCAAGTGCGGGCCTATAGGTCCACGAGTTCTCGGGGTCTCATCAGCCATTGAAAATTCACATACCCGTGGAGGGTGCCACGCATCAACTTGGCACAACTCCAAGGATAGAATCCAAAACAGAGACTCCAAACAAGTTCCAAGCTTCCATGTGTCCCAGGTCTGAAAGGGGACAAAGTCAAAAGTTGATATGTCAAAATGGGACAGACCCATAGTGGGTGCCATGTGTCGACTTAGCGCAACTTCAAAGATACACTCCAAAGGTGGTTCCCCAAACAAGCATAGGCTCATCATTTGGTTAGATTCAAAAAAGGGGACAAAGCGGGCCTAAATCGACTATGTATAAGAAGACTCGTGGAAGGAGACATGTATCAACTCGACGCAACTTCAAAGGTAAAATCCAAAGTGAGTTTCCAAATGAGCGTGAGGCTTCCATGTGTCCCAGGTCCAAAAAAGAGATATAGTTGTCCGTTTAAAATGACTATGTATAAGGGTGTCGGCGGAGGCCTCCACGTGTCCCATCAGCGCAACACCAAGGTTGGGTCCAAAGAGCGAGTTCCCAAATGTGTGTAGACTCTCCATATGTCTTGGGTCTAACATAAGTCAAATGGATTGAGGCTTGAATCAACTAATTATAGAGATCCAGCAGATGGCGCCATGTGTTGCATCAGTGTAAATTCAAAAGGCATGACCCAAAGGAGAGACTCAAACAAGCACTAGCCCTCCATGTGTCCAGAGCCCAAAAAGGTAGAAGTGTTTAGTGAAAAGTCTAAGCAGAGGCAGGCCAGCAGAAGGAGCTAGGTGTTTGCATGACACAACTTCAAAATTAAAATTCAAGGCAGGTTCCTAAATGCCCACTGAGCCTCCATGTGTACAGGGTCAGACATGTGGCCCCGCCAAGCAAAAGGGACTTAGCTAAAACATAAAGAAATAGAATAGGCCAGTGGAAGGAGCCACGTATCTTTTCAACACACTTCTAAGAGGTGAATCCAAAGGTGGTCCCCAAACATGCACAAACTCACCACATGTATCATCAGCACAATTTTAAAGGTGCGACCCAAAAGTTAGTCCCTAAATGAGGGCCAACCCGCCACGTGGTCAGAATCTAAAATAGTAAGGTCTCCATGTGTCTCATCCATACAAATTCAAAAGTAAAATTTGGGGGGTAGTTTCAAAACAAGCGTGAACCCTGCATGTGTCTTGGGTAAGGCACAATGTCTGCACCAATAGGAGAGAATCAAGTAGAATAAAAAGGAAACTTAGGATCCTGCGGAAGCCGCCACGTGTCAATCCGACGCAATTTCATGAGAAAAAGGAAGGGGCTGAATCTTCAAGATGTACGAGGCTACCATGTCAACCCTGTATGGATAGTCCCCCTTTAAATATTGCATGCCTGCAACCCTTGTCTTGAGATAGCCATATCTTTCAATTATAAAGTCAGAGTTGTGCAGGAGAGGACTTTTTGGAAATATCTCGGCACCTGCTTATCGCCTACCACCATTAATGCCTTAGCTTTCCATTTTTGGGGGCTGTTAATTCTCTCACCTTCCTCCATGATGAATAATGGGCCTCTTTCTTTCCCAGTAAGGGACAATGACAGAGGAATGTGTCTTTCAGTAAATCCCATCACTATTACAGGTGAATTTCAATGCTTTCTGGAGTGGTTGTGGTAGGTGGATTCAATGCATTGTAGGGGTGGTTGGAATAGAGATTGAATTCTTCCCTCCTTTCTCTCTTATTCTTCCTATATATTGTAGATGAGGGGCATATTCAAATGGTTGGTCATTGTCTCTCTTTTTCCCCCTCTCTCTTTCTTCCTTAGGGTAGAATGCAGAGTCTAAGCCTCTTCTCATGGCTCTATAATGGCATATTATTTCCCCTTACCCACTGATGATGTACTGTGTAACTTTTGGAGTAATAAAATATGTTTCATGATGATTTTATCCATCCTTGCGTATTTTGTTGTCTCTTCTTGCATCTCGTCATTTTAGGGTATACTATGCATACTCTCATGTTTATTGCAGGATCTGGGAGTTTTTTTTAATGGGTTTTGAAGTTGTGTTCTTGTGTGAACTTCATCTTTGTTTTTTGGTGCATCTTGTCCACCCCCTCCTCTTCTCACCTCTCTCCACTTCAAGTAGTCAGATCTGTGATCAGCCACTTCCTTTTATGATGTATAACCAGCTAGTGTAGGATCTCTTTCCCTCTCTCTCTCTCTCCTTGTCTCCTTGCAATGGTTAGATTAGGATAGATTAGGTTTTTCCTGCACTGGATTATCTTGTGGTAGGTAGATTAGGAAGAATGAACCAGCCTTCTGAGGAGGTCCATCTCAAGTTTGTGAGTCCCATAGCTTGAGAGATGGTCCAATATTGTGCAATCATATTGAATGCCCCATTTCAAACCCAGGACATTCAAGGGTGTTGTGATTTTGTATCAACACTACCCTTTCAGGAAGTGAAACTATGCATCCCTAACAATACAATTTTTTTTTCAAATGGGTGGGCTTAAAAGGAACACAATCATGGCCACAAACGTGTACTTTGGTGAAGATATATGTTCCTTATTATAAGAACAAACATGGCCTAAAAGGAGGACTTTGACGACACAATCATGGACACTAAGGTGGAATTTAATGAAAAATATAGAAATATTGTCTCTTAACAGAGAAACAAACATGACCACCGTAGTGGGCTTAAGATGAAAATAAATTGTCCCCTAAGGGATAGAAACATATGGCCACCAAAGTGGGTGTCAAATGATATGAATATTTTGAAGGGGTTAGTTTAGATTGGATGGATTTGCATGAGGTAAATAAGAAAATTTCAAGGATTAAAGCCTCTCACCGTAAAAGGAGAGTTGTTAAAATATGAAATGTGGTAATATAGATGATATGTTTAAGGACAATGGGAGGCTACTTCCCCCAGAAAAAGAAATTATATCACTATAGGAAAATTAGATGTGGATATCTGAAAGATATTAGATGATGATAACCTCAGATTTGGATTAGGTAGATGCGTTGGGGATCATATGAAAATAGTGTTGATGATTAAGGGAGGAACTTCTGTATGAGTAATAACATACGGAGGAGAGATGTTAATGAAGGATGGAGGAGAAAACTTAGAGACTTAGATAGATGTGGAATTAGTGTTGGATAGAAAGGCAGAGGGACAAATCTAAAAAAGTTAGTCTCTTTCAATGAGATCATGGATGACAGATTGAAGAGCCTTATAAAACTTAGTGTTATGACCCAAGGTATGATGGTAGGCACAACTAAGGTGGGGATACAACCACGATGGATTCTTACTATGTGGGTTGAATTCCTTCACAGGTGAAAGCATAATGGCAGAAATTTGTAATAAGTGTTGAAGGTTTCTGCATATAATTAAATTGATACATTAGTATATTTATTTTCTTGGGAATCCTTTGACCTAGATATTAATGAAATTTCTTGGGGTGTGGTTGTATGAGCTATCTTATAGGATTATGTCATGTCATTCCACAATTTTGATTCGAATCTCGAGGGGAATGCTGGATGTTTTTTGTTTTTTTTGGTGGAGTGATTGTGATGCCTTATATTGAGATTGATGTTTCCCCAAAACAAATGATGTAAATTTGGTATTCATTGGTGATATGTCTATATAATGTTTAGGACACACAAGAGATCGTTGTTGAAGGTTACCAAGGACCTTAGATTTGGATGGTGAAGAATCATACTTGGAAGGGATGATATTGATTTCAGTTCGAGGGTATTAAGGTTGTGTCATAGTTGATACTGGTGGAAAGATTAATGTTTTCATGGTGACTCCCAGCGAAGGTTGGTTTGTTGTGGAGGCATATGTAGATGAGATGAGAGGGTTTTTCAAAGTTTTTGTAAGTTGTTGTTATGTCCAAAATTTTGCAAATGATGTGGAAGAAGAGGATGGTGTGTTTGACATGATTAGAAGGGTGGAAAGAGGAACCGAGAGATAATCAATAGATGGTATAATAGATAAAGACAAAATAGATGTGGATGGGGGAGTGTTAGGAAACCTGATGGATGAGGATGTAGAAATATGAGTTATATTCATTATGTGTGGGGAAGGATGTTCCCTCTGAGTGAGGAAATCATCTTCCTAAGTAAGGTCATGGATGATGGTATGAAAGGCCCTACACTATTTAATGTCATGGGTCATAACATGATGATAGGTGCAAATGAAATTAGGATTGAACCAGGGATGTTTATTGCTATAACGATACCAATGTCTAATAGGAGGAAGCATGATCATAGAATTTTGAATTAGATGTTGAATGATTCCTGCGTAGGCTCTAATCAAGGTGTCAAAAATAAGGTAACTCTTATGACTTTTTAAGATGATGTTTTATCTTGGATTTATACGTGGAAATCTAGGATGTCGATATATAAATTGATATAGATGTTTAGGATGGGGTTGGATTGCATCGCGGTTTTAATGTTTTGGTTTCAGATTTAGTGTTAGTTGATGATTCAAGGTCATGTGAACTGAACTGAGGAGGGTACTTGAATAAAATTCATGGAGAATGAAGGATCCTCTTTAAAATATTCTTCACTTGGAGGTGACATGGTTGTGGAAGTATTTGAGGAATGAGGGGACATTTGTATTTGAATATATGAGGTCAACAATGTAGATTTTGAAGTTGATGGAATGGACCGGTTTGGTTTTTGAAAGATGTATCCTTTCTTAATGAAGTCCTAAACAATGGCTTGAAATACTCTACAATGTCTGATATCATGTCTAGGGGGTATGATGATATGTGCAAACAAGGCTGGAATTAAACCACGATGGATTCTTACTGTTAGGGTCAACGGCCCTAAGAGGCAGAAGTGTGATTGTAAAAATTTGTAATGAATGTTACAAGACCTCCATATATGATTCAACTGAAACATTTGGAGGTACTGTGTCTGTACATAATCTCTTTCTTTTTGGAGAAGGAGTGGGTGTTTGAGATAATTCAGATGTTGAGGACAAAGTTTGATTATATTCATGTCTTAATAGCTAGAATCCACTTGTGATTTTCATAGTGTTAGATGATTTTAGTTGAATGGATTTGGAGCTGGGTTGTTTAGAAGAAGGAATATTATTTTCCTATGTAAGGTAATTTTTAGGTAATATTTAAGAGGTTTCGTCCTTGGGAGGAATGACAATAATTTCTACTGGAGGATCCAAAGGTGATACTGATAGAGGCGTAGGAAGCAATATTTGTTCTTTGGAATCTAAGGAAGGTTGAAATTGATTTGGTTACACTGATGAGGGGGAAATATTATTTACAATTGAATCCATTTGAATTTCTTGCAAAGTTTCTTTAAATGATGTAGGAGGGGGAGGATAATGTGGATGTGGTCTTAATGACTGATGTAGTAAGTCTTGGAACTGGGATTGGGTCTATGGTTGGAATTATAGGTAAAGATGGAATAGATGTGAATGATGTAGTGTATGAGGTATATTTAGATGTTGAATCAACATCGGATGTGTGAAGAGGTGTTGAGGTGAAATTAGATAGGACGAAGGTTAGTGTGGGGGTGAGGGTTAAGGAATCAAAGAAATGGGAAGCTTTTAGTGAGGTGGATATAGTGATTGATGAAGAAGGTATATCTTTGGATGGAACTGAATTTATACAAAAAGTATATATAGTATTTATGGTGTGGGAATTGGGAACTTGCGATGTAGAAGTAGTGGTGATTTGACTTATTGATGTGGGTGTATGGTTTGGAAATGGTTGTTTAAAGATATCTAGTGCTTGATTAGGTGAATTTTTTGGATTATCTACTTGAAGATCTCCCAGATTGATGAGTCTTTGGACTAAATCCTTGAAAGTTTGACATATCTCTATGTCATGTCCTCTGACTTGATGTTATTTATAGTAATGGTCCTCACGATACCACGTAGGTCTCAGTATAGATTCATCAATTGGCTGGATAGGTGGAAGCTCGATCAAATGTGTTATTATTAATTTATCAAAGATGGTGTTGTATGATTCTACTAGAGGAGTGGAGGATGGAATTGGTCATGTGAATCGTTACTGGGATATTGTAGTAGATGTCGATGTAGGAGATTATTTGATAAATATAGATTTGAAACTTCTCTTTGACTTATCATTTGATGTGGATGGTCTGAATTTTTTTGTTTTGGGATAATTTGACTTTAATTTTAAATGACACTGTTCTAGGGCACGTGTCTGAAGCTTATGAAACATGGTGAAGGATTCTTCAAAAGTGTGAAATGATTGGATTTGTAGAGTCAATGAAATATGCTTCACACAAGAGTGTGTGAAGAGATCGATGAGGTAAGTTTAAGGAAGTGGAAATTAAAATTGCTGTATAATATTGCACCATCATGTGAAAAAATATGCAATTGATTCATCTTCAAATTGGCGGATGGTATACGGATCCTTCATGGTTACCATGCGCTTAATATTAATGGATAATTTCTCAAGAAATAATTTCCCAATATGATGACACTTAGGTTTCCTCTCACCAACAGTTTGTTGATGACACTATCCTATTTCTGATGGCCTCAATAATTGAAGCTAAGGCTATCAAAACTATTCTAAGATTTTATGAGGAAGCCTCAGGATAGAAAGTAAACTTTGACAAAAGATCAATCTACTTTTTCAATACTCCCATTGAAAGGAAAAAAAATATTTCTCTCATTGTTGGCTATACAATTAACTCCCTTCTAGCTACTTATCTAGGGATCTCTATGAGTACTAGTAAGGTCTCTAATGAGGTTTGGAATGATCTACTTAAGAGATTTCAGAAAAAACTTTCTGGTTGGAAAGGTGATTTACTATCAAGTGCTGGAAAATGTTTATTGATAAAAAGCACTCTTCAAAAATTACCAATTTATATCATGTCGATGTTCAACATTCCAAAACCAATGGTGAATAGCATTGAAAAAATCCAAAAGAAATTTTTATGGCATGGCACAAAAGATAGGTTTAGGTACCATTTAGTTGCTTGGGAGTAGTTCTGTAAGCCAAAGTGGATTAGGGGTTTAGGCATCAATGATATCAGAAATATGAATGCTACTCTAATTGCAAATTTGGGTTGGAGGCTTATAAAATAGCAGAAGCCATGGTCCGAGTTGATCAAAATCAAATACCTTTCCAATCAAAACATCAATTCCTTTCTTTTTGATCATTTTCTTTGGAATGGATCAATTTTCGAGAATAATATTCTCCACATCAGGTATATTCTCTCCTAGGGATGCAGCTGGAAGCTTGGAGATGGACAAGACATTGATTTCTGTGATGACATATGGTCGTACATTAACTGGATTACCTCTTATGGACACATTAAAGATAGAAAAATTAGAAATTATGGGAAGAAAGTCAAGGACTATATTGAGGTGGTTGACAACAAAAGGAAATGGAAACAGATCAAAGTAGATGAGGATAATATGCAGTCTGTTGTTTCATCCATACAGAGTCATCTCTCCCTAATACATATCAGTCCTCACAATCATAAGAATGAAATTATTTGGAAAGATTCCTTCGATGGAGAGTACTTAGTTAAATATGGCTACAATTTGTTCTTTACCTCTATTGAAAGTGAAATTGAATGGCATAAGTTGTGGATGCCTGAGCTAACCCCTAGAGTAAATTTCTTCTTGTGGCTTATCATTAAAGGTAAGATCCTCACTAATCACAATATCATTAGGAAAGGATTTATAATGCCTAAAAGATGATGCATGTGTCAGGAAGAAGCAGAAGACATTAAACACCTCTTTCTACATTACAAGTATGCTTCCAAAATCTGGCATCTTATTTTTGAAAACTTCAATTAGGAATGGATATTTCCCCATACTTGTATATAGGCCTGGGAACAATGGAACTTTCCTTACAAGCACTATGTGGTGAGGATATTATGGCAACTGGTTCTTCCTCACACCATGCGGCGAGTCTAGAAAGCTAGAAATGATGTCATTTTCAGGAATACCAAAAAAATATGCAAAAAATTTTAGAAAGAAATAATCATTGCAGTAAAAGAAAACATTGAAATATTTAAACCCCCTAAAAATAGACTTTATCCTGAGGAAGAAGAGTATATTCTGGCTGCTTGGAACATTGGCACTGCTAGGAACAAGAATAACAATAGCATTGATAGATCCACTGTTTGATGGATTCAGCCTCCCAGTACATGGCACAAGTTGAATTTTGATGGGGCCTCAAAGGGAAACCCTAGGGATTCAGGAGGAGGTGGAGTGATTAGAGATCACAAAGGTTGTTTTGTTGCTTCTTTTTCTGGAAAAATGGGTAGGAAAACCAATCACTACTTGGAAGCTTTAGCAACACTTTGGGGAATAAGGTTAGCTAAAGATTGTAATATTTCCAATATTATAATTGAGGGAGATTCGCTGAACATTATCAATTTGTTAAACCAACAACAACCTCCAAGCTGGTCAATCAAGAATTTTATAATTGAAGCTATTGATATTTGTAAGAGTTTTGATAATTTTAAAATCAGCCACACCTATCGAGAAGGCAATAGTGTGGCAGATGGTTTGGAAAATATTGGGGTAAACAATACATTGCAAACTTTTTTAATGGGTGACACTCTTCCTACTAAAGTACGTGATGACATCATCAAGGATATGCATGACTTGGAGCATAATCATTAATAGATGTAGGGAATATACTAAGGAGTGGTTTATTAATTGTAAAGTGAGGATTAATGATTACAATTTTCCACACGTTTTGGTGGTCTTCAAAAGTAGAGCAGAGGATGAATCATATAGATTTCAAATTTATACCATTGTAAGAAGAAGAAGAATCACAGGAAAAATGGGGGGATCGTCTTGGACTACTGAGCCCACCCATAATCCAACATGGAAAAATGATATAGTTCTCTAGAAATATTTGCAAAAAGGGGGTCTTATAAATTTTACTAAAAAGATTCAGGGTTTCGATTAGGATATTTCAATAAAATTCATGAATGGCTAGAGGAATCACACTGTTGAGTACAGTAATATCACAGTCGAGATTTCTGAGGAACTAATTACCCAGGTAATCAGGATTAGTTTGGACGGAACAAAATTATTCAAAAAACGCGTGGACAGAGTGGTGGAGGATAAAAATTTTCTTGATGAGGGGGAGAATCTGGAGTTTTTCATGGATGACATCAAAATAGCATCTATTCCTAAGTCCTTCATTGAGATTGCAAGGTTGGTGGTAAGGTACGCTACTCTAGAGGGGAGATTTGTCACCATCCCCTAGAAGCACTTAATTTTCCTTAATCACTTTCGCAGGAACCTTACAATAAATTTTCCTCAATATTTTTTGAGTTCCTTGGAGAAATTTGTTCTTGAGGTGTAAAATCATACAAGGGTTGTTCACCTTCACCAAGGGTTGATCCTGCTAATCCATTTCCATTGCTTAGCCTGCTCCCACCCCCAACCTACTCCCCCCTACCTTCAATCCTCCCCTTGCCAATAGAAAACATGACATTGCTACCCCCAGTAGGAAGAGGAAAGATAAGAAAGCTAAGGCCCCTTTTCCATATTCATAGAGGGTTTTAAGAAGCCATAAAGATTTGGAACTTGTAGAGAATCTACTATACATAAGTAAACTGATGAAGGATTATAAGGATGTGGAACTATTGGTCAAGGTTGAAAAGATGGAAAAGGAGATTCATGACCTAAAGAGTGCTATTAGGGATATGGATAAAACAAAGGGCAAAAGGAAGCTATAAAACTCTAAAGAAGATGACACCACTGCTGAAATATTCCAGAAGCTTCTTTCTCTGGATGCCAGGTTTTCCAATGCAAAAAGGCTTAATGACTGTATCCTCTTAGGTCTTAAAAGTATCTATAATTTTATAGAGCAACATGTGTGAAGTATATGCAGTCTCAACAGCATTATCGAGGATATATGGGGATCAAAGGAGAACTGATATCTTGCAATTTCCTAGGCATATTTGAAAGATCCATCCCAGGACATAGCCATTATGTTCTTTATCTCGCTCCAAATGATTAAGACCAAGATTGACTGAGTTGTCATGTGATGCGGTGCCCTATTGCTCTTTATTGGCGGTGAAGTTGTTGTTTTTTTGGCGATTTTGATTTTGTTTTTTGGCTGGGATGACTAGTGGTGGATCCCTCTTGTTCGTTTTTATCTCTTTTTCTCTTTATCAGATCACTTTCTATCGTGATCTTGTTTTTCTCCCTATATTGTATTATCTGGCTATTGAGCCTCCTAGTCTATGGTATTTAGCCTATCTAGGTTTGGTTTCTCTTCTTTTTCTATCTAGGTTTTGAGCCTTTTTGTATACATGGTATAGTTCCTTCAAAACTATTTACCCGTAGTAAAAAAAAATCCCAATATGAGAGAAAGAAAATATGGAGTATTGGGGAATATTATTATACCACTGTAAGGCATGACAAGCCAAAGACATGTGGAAAGTACAAAGCATCAAGTATTGGTCATGCACGATAAGATAACACACATGTTTGAATGCTCGGAGATGTTTTTTTGGGTCCTCCTTAATTTTAAATTTTGAAAACTTTGGCAATTCATATAGTGGGGGATAAGGTTTTATTGGCGTAAATGGATGAATGGGTTTGTTACATATTTTCTCATAAGAAAATGTGGCTTTGGACCCTAAGGTAGCAACCTCTAGGTTAGCTAACCGATTTAATAGGGTCTGCATGGGGTCATTATGATTTAATTTTTGAGGAATAAAAGGTTGTGGTTAGACTTTCATATGCATGGATGTCTGAGGAACTTGATATGGATTGGTGTTGATTATGGGTTGTGGGTGAGGTGGAGGTTGCTGGAATGTATGTTGGTGAGAAAATAGGGCATGGTATGATTGATGAGATTTTGTAGGTTGTTGAGGTAGTTGATGAATGAGGATATGGGTATAGATGGGTTGATAGAATGGAAGTGACACTACATGTTGCAAAGGTATCGTTGGAGGAGGTTGAGAAGTAATGGCATAGACTTGTGAAATAAAAGGAATTTGATGTTTAATAAGTAATTTAACACATGTGAGGTTGAATGAATGTACCAATGATAATTAGGGTTATAGTAGTAATAGGGATGGTAGTCACGATGGTCTTGTTGATATGAGGAAGATTGGGAGGAATGGACGTGACTACCTGGGTGGTCTGGTGTGCCGATGGGTTGGTGGAGGATGAAGGAAAAACATGTAAAGCCATGGGATGAGCAATATCCAAACTAGTACCATAAGGATAAACCTGCTGAAGCGGTGGGATATCTAGAGGAAGGTGTATATATCTTCTCAAGAGAAAATATTGAAGGGCCACAGGGTTGGCATCAATAATTTGTCTGGGTTCTATGTTTCCAAGAGGGAATACGAATGTACCACTATGCTCTGATCTAACATAGGGAAGAGTGGATATCCTGGATGGGATTGAATTATCTAACATCGAAGTGTGACTGACTGGTACTGGATGAGATATATCGGTAAGAGAATGGGTATTTATGGGGGCCATGGGGAGAGACATGGATGATGAAGCCACTGGGATGCTTATCAGCTAAGATGAAGCATTGTGTGAAGTGGGGTTTTGTTCCATTTTCTTCATATTAGATCAAGTTTTTACAGGCATGAAAAGAAAGTGGTTATTGTACGAACCAAACAAGTGAGACACAAAAAAATTTGTTTTGTTTTGATTAAAAAAAAAAAAAAATGGTTGCAAGAGGACCTAAAATATGGTGAACTATGTTTGGTTTCGGGTAATTTATGGCTGGGAAATGTCCAAAATGGTTTTCTGTTGGGTGATCAAATCCCAATTAGTGAACCAGGTGCAAGGAATGTTTCTGTGTTATGATTAGTTTGTGAATTTTCAAGAAGTGTGTGATGATAGGTGTGATGCAAAAATTTAAACCCCTACTTACACTATGTGAGAAGGCAGAATGCACAGGGTTTGTTTTAATCCAAATTCAAAAGATGAAATTTGATGCTGACAATCACCAAAAAAATGACAGTACCATGCAAAAAAGAGGAAATAGGGAAAAATAGAGAATACCTGTATATTGCTTTTCCTTTTTATCTGAAAGCTCAAGTTGAGGAAAACAAGGTGTATGCTCCAAAAAAATTAGGTCATGGGTTACAAAGTGAGAAGTGATAACAGACGCTAAAGAAACATTGGAGAATGATTTTCACCATTAATGTATCATACTTGATAATGATAGATTTTGGAAACGATCCGTAGTAAGTGGCCAAGGAATGTCTGGGTACCCTTGAATTACACCATACAAAATTAAAATTGAGATCGGCATATGAGATTTCAGGCATGTTTATTTAGTTTAGTAATTATCTTTGATAGTGTTATTATGTACCTGTAGAAGCCAAGAAGATAATGTGGACGTAGTGTTGGTGCTCATTTTGATCTCTCACCATTTTGTCGTAATTTTCCTTTGATCTGTGTGTTATGAAATGTTTTGTTTCTCAATGTGGATGTTTTGAAACCTTTTACCTCCATTTGAATGCTGTGAGTTGTTTGCAGAATCCATTGTTCATGTCCCTCCTTGAAGAAGTCTCCGAGTTTTCCCTGTTTTTTCCCTGATTTCTTCAAAATCTGTGGACTTTGTCATTTTTCCTATTTTTCCTTGACTGTGGAACCTCGAGAATGGTAAATTTATATTTGTATGCCTTTGAAAATCAAAATCCATGGTTGAAAGATGCTAGGAACCATGATTCACTTGGTTTTGTTTTGAAAAATTTTCATCCTTAGCGAAAAATTAGGTTCTGGGCATGAATGGTGAATTTTTGTGTTTTGACAGTCTAACGGGTGTATTTTTCCTGTCAAATTTATTCCTCAGCATTCAACAGTCACGTGGCTTCTTTTGGTTGGTCAGGGCATAGTGCAGGTAAATGCTTTAACTTGTCAATTTTTACTTTTTTGGAAAAAAAGGAAAATTTGGTCCCGTAGCTTTGCTCAAATCTGAATGGTTCTTTTGATACTTACGTGAGTTACTCTAATTGAATGGGGCATAGTGGGTTATTTTTTGAACTTTTTGTTTTTGGCTACTTTGGAAAAAAAATTGAACTTGTCCAGCTGCCTCGCCAGGATTTGATTAAAGAAATTTTTAAGTGGCAGGGAAAAAGTCTTGCTTTGACCCCACAGATGGACACATGACAAAGTTAAAGGTGGAGATGATGTCCTTTGGAGGTAAGTTGGATTTTTTCCTATTTTGGCAAAATGGAGTAAAATTGTAAAATTGAAGCGCATCCCTACCAAATCATTTTTGAAGCCTTAAGGTTTTTTAATTTTCACCATAATGACACATGGCGAGCCCATGCTCATTCAAAGTCTCAACTTTTGGGGACCATTTCAAGATGTGCCATAGTGACACGTGAAAGTTTGAAAATTCAAAGGGGTAGGGAAGTGGACCATCAGAGGCAACTTGGATTTTTTATCTCTTTTCATCTAAGGGATTAAACTCTCAAAATTGCCGACAAGCTCGACAAGAAGGAGATCAAAGTTGGCATTGAAAATGTCAAAAGGCGGGGGCAGCGGGCAATCAGGGAGCATCTTGTATTTTTTTCCCCTTGATATTCAAATGACTAAAATCATAAAAATGACATGTGGGCCCAATAGAGAAAATTCAAAACTTTCTCCAATCAATGGCAGAGGTGCGGACCTTCGGAGGAAAATTAGAAAATTTTCATTTTGTGGAAAAAGGAGTTAAAAGTGAAAAAGGAAGCAGGGTTCCGATGGTACCAACATTGGGACACGTGTTAGGCCCATTTTTCAAGGGCGGAGCTTCGGGGAAAATATGGAATATTTTATCTTTTCAAAAAAAGAGGTGAAATAGAAAATTTTGGATGTGGTTCCTTTAAGACCCACATTGCGACACGTGTTAGGATAATCTCTTAAGGTTGGAGCTGCGGAGCAAAATGTGAAAAATTTACATTTTTCCAAAAAAGGTGTAAAAGGAGAAAAGGAGCCCGTAAGCCCATTTTAAAATGGATCTCCCATGTGTACGGTCCAAATTCAAAATAGAAATCAACAGAAACTATGCATCTGTATCTGATTTTTCTGCCATTTTCACTTAAGAGCTCCTGGAAGTGTGAGTCTTCATGATTTCTCAATATTTATTGCATGCCAAATAGGGAAGGGGAGTTAATTTGATATACGAGTTTGGTGAGGAAGATCTCAGAATGTATTTTTCCATTAAGATGAGATCTGACCTCTAGGCTTGATCTAATCTTCCATTTTTCCTTCCTGAGCATGCAAAGAACTAGATTTCATAGATTAGGGGTGGAAGTGGGTTAACGAGTAGAGGGAAAAGTGATCTACTAGAAGAGGGATTTGAATGCGGGAGATATTCAAATAGATCTACCCCTTGAGCACCTGACAATTTTTTTACAGATTTGATTATGGGAATCACGGTCAGAATCATGGCGAGCATTGGTGCATTCAATGTTTGGATTTTTAGGGGGAAAAAAATCTGTTGTAAGTGAATTATTATAAATTGCATGAATTTATCGTGCAAAGGGTTGGAGGTTTGAGGTGTGAATGTTGGAGTGTTAGAGGTCAGAATTAATTTTCTAAGAAAAAAGCTTGATAGAGCCCATCTTTATGAGAGACTATTTGAAAAACATGTATATCTCTTTTGTGTTAAATTTTATAGTGTCAAGGTGGCTTAAAGTTTACAGCCATTGAAAAATTCTTAGATTGTTCTAGAAACTTTCCCATGCTTATAAAAATTAAATCAAATTTGAGTTATTTTGTGTTGACTCTGAGCAATTAGTGTCTTCTTTTTTTCATAATGTCTAGAAATAGTTCTATTTGTTCCTATTGCAATCTTATATTGAAATTTTTGTGAAATCAGATAGGATTTTTTCTCTTTGACAATTTAATGGTATTTGCAATTTCATTTCAAGAAGAGCCTTCATCTTGGATGAGATAAACAAATTTAAAATCAATTCACCGTCATTTGTTGATAAATATTGGTTTGTAAGTCTTCGAGTGTACTCTAGACGTGGTTAATTGAAAACTATAGTGTTTAATTGAGTTTTCCAATTTGACCCTTCGTATTGGAGTCTTAAAGATTATGTGAAAACGTGCTGATTTGGGCCTCCATTGAAGAACACCACCTAGTTAAAGGAACATCTTGCATGTTTTGAAGCTTTCTATTGTGAAGTTGCTCATTATTTTAAAGTCCCTCGAAAGATTTGGTATAACCAACTTTATCTTGCTTCACCTCCCACCAAAATTCATTTAAAAAAAAAACCAATCATACCCATACTACCCATATTTTTCATGTGGGTATATAAATGCATAATTTTTAGTACCAAAACATGCAGAAACAATCAAGTTTTCATTGTCTTTAGTGGTCCTAACCTTGCTAAGAAAATATCTCCATTATCTAGAGTGACAACTCGTGAGAGTTAGATTTTGTTGCATTGATCATATTTTCTTCAAGGTCTTCTTAATAATTTCACATGGAAGGATATATCCATCTCCTACACAAACAACAAGCTGCAAAAAGGGTCCTCTCACCCTGGTTGAAATGCACAACCATAAAGTAGTGAGGATAGGTCAATTCCTCTTGAGGGTGCTGCCCATTTCTCCACATCTGAGTGAAAAAGAACAAGTTTCATTCCATCCCCAGCTACAAAACAACACATTATATGCTCTACTTGTCTCTAAGCTTCCTGCCAGACCTGTGATGCTGCTCAACTTATGAGGGAGAATCAATTTGGGTACCAACACATTATTGGTTCCCTTTCTGGGTAAATAGTGGTCACATTTCATATTCAGACCCTGGTAAACACTTATTATATGCTATAAGTGGTAATACATTTTTCAAACATCATCTTATGTTCGGGCCTGTAAGAATTTTTTCAAAGTTGCAAGCTTTGTGTGCAATTATTTCAGTCTCCACACCTAGTGCACTAGATTTCATTGATAAATCTGGGTTAAGAAAAGTCAGATCACTCCATTTCCATTTTCTAGTATTGACTGACATTTGACAGATCATATTTTAGTGCATTTTCACAACTAAGGTTGAAATCCTTAGTGGCGACTCCCTGTTGATCTAATTCTTGATGAGTATCGGTGTCTTAACCTCTGTCAAGTGAGATTTATGACTAATCTTTGCAAAGTTGGAAGGAATAATGTATTTCTTTTCTAGGGATCCTGCTAGGACATTAACTCTAGAGCTAGGAAAAATAAAATGAGAAGGAAGAAATGCCTAAATAGTTTTTGGAGATCAACATACAAAAAAAGGGAGCTCTATTGATAAAAGTGATCAGCCTAACATTGAAGACTGCCATTCAAGTGCTTCTGAATCAGGTAGCCTCTTTGTGGAATTTGATTCTCAAACTAGAGAGGGGCCTTCATTTCATTTTGAAAACTTTTCTTCTTTTTCTTCACCTATCTTTTATGAAGGTGATAGGGTTTTCCAAGAAACAAGGCCTTTAGGGGATATCCATTTTGACAGTTATACTCCTATGTTTCAAATACCCTCTACCCCTTATCAATTTGTCTCCCCTCCTTGGTCACCTCCTTAAAACAACATGGCCCTATGCCCCCCCTAGACCTCCATTTGTTGTAAACACATTTGGTGTTTTAAATTTTAAAGGGATCACTGGTTATCCAAATGCAGTTCCCTGGGATGTAAGAAATAGATTACCAAAATTCTGAGGAAACAACGCTATAACCGGTGAAAAAAATATAAATATTTTTATCTATATGATGGAATAATTTGATATTGAACATGAAGATGTATATATCAAATTGTTTATTCATACTTTGGAAGAGGATGTGAGGGACTAGTATAAAGCCTTGCCAGATAAATCCATTTATTCCTGGAAAGAGATGAACAATGCATTTAGATTGTAGTATGGTGATAGAACTGAACCTAGGTTTCTTCTATTATAATTTTAAAACATCAAGAAGAATCCTAATGAGTCATTACATGATTTCAACACAAGCTTTAACAAGACCTTGAGGAGATTGTCTGTTAGCTTACTACTTGAGAGACAAAAATCCTACTAATTTGAGGTAGGCCTTCACCATGGCTCTACAAATAGAGAACAACATCAAGGAAATTGGAAAGCCTCCAAAAAGGGAGGGTGTAAAACTAATTAACCCGGAAAATCCTCAAGTAAGTAAGGTTGCTGATTTGGAGGAAGTTGTGAAAAATTTGGCAGGGCCTGTCAAAGAAATATCAAACAAATTAGCCCAGGAAAAAAAATGAATTGGGTAGAGTTCACAAGGTCAGTACAAGACAACAAGGCCAATACAGGTTTATAAATCATCATATAAATGATGAGAGACCTGATGACAAAGGCAAGGGACCTATTGGATTTAGAAATAAATAGTCTCATGCCAGGGAAAACAAAATGGTACTTGATCCTTTGGATTTTAGGGTTGTTGTTGTAGAGGAGAGAGATGTAATTTATTGGTGTAACAGATGTTTCATGCCCGATGCTCCATGTGAGGAGGCTAAACAATAAGAAGAAGAATCTGACGATGATAATGATGATGTTGTTTTCATGATGGGTTGCTCCACAAGTTTGCAACAAGGAGAAACCTCAAATGAGGTAATAAGTGCTTAAAATAATACTGAATTTTGGTATTACATCCACTAGGTACCTATTCTTCCCCCCTATCATACTTTAGAAGTAGATATTGTACAAGTTTTTGAATTTCCAAATAATGAATTTGAATATTTAAGAGCTTTGATGATAAAGAATTATGATGGAGGAATCCCATCTGAGGAGTACAAGAAGGTTTTTATGAATGATGTTGTTGCCCAAGAAAAGGAATACAACACACGAAGTAGGGTTGTCAAAGGGATAGGGCCTCAGGACAAGCCAAAAACCCCATTTCTTTCAAATATTCCTAATGATGCTCCTAAGAAAGATGCATATGCCAAGGGCCTTATTGTCCTAAATAAAATTCATACCCATCCTCATGTCCCAAGTTGTAAAAAATCATGAGCCATCTAATGAGTGTGTCAAACTTCCTTCCAATGATTCCTTGCCAAAGTCCGTCCCTTATGATATTTCCCAAGTCTTGAGTTAGATCAAGATCTTATTTTCAATTGTTCAGCTGATTAGGATTCATGAGCACAAGAAGAAGGAATTGGAGTATTTTGGATTGAAAGAAGAAGAGACCACCCTAGGTAGAAATATAAACATTGTGGATACTCCTCCAAACATTGAAGAACTAGAAGCACCACTAGGATCATAAGAGCTAGATAAACCACATGAGGTTTATCTAACGACATCCTTGGTAGATTCCTAGATAAATGTAGATGCATTCTTCACAACTTGGATCATTAAGGATAAACTGCTACACAACTATATGTTTGATTCGGGGACATCATGTAATGTTATGCCTCTAGAAGTTATGAATGAACTGAACATCAAGGTAATTGTAGTATATGCTAAGTGTACTGCTATGGACTCTAGAGAGGTGTCGGTTGTGGGATGTGTGAAAGGTCTAGTGGTACAAATTACATCCTATCCGAGCAGGAACTTGAATCTTTATGTAGTTATTGTTGACTACCCAGCAAAGTGGGGTATGCTATTGTCTAGAAAATGGGCTGCAAGTGTTGGTGGGAGTGTTCAAATGGATATGTCATATGCCACCATCCCAATTAAGGTCAGCCTTTTCAAGTTGTATAGTGGAAAAGAAGATGTTGCACCTTATTGAAGATCCCAACAATGCATCTTATGAAGTATTGTACACAAGTGTTGATGCTAATAACTTTGTAGGATTTTTTGATGGAAAAGAGCACAAGATTATAGAACACAAGTTTCTTGAGTAGGCAAGCTCTCCTTGGAATTTATTATTTAATGGATCTTGATCGATGTTTGGAAATGGTGTTGTTTTTTTTCTATTCTCCCCAAGTCAGGAAGAGTTTGTATTTTCTTTTAAAATCAACTTTGAATGCACTAATAACATTGTTGAATATGAGGCATTATTATTAGGTCTGAGGATTTCTTGGAAATATGGTGTTAAATACATCATTTTCAAAGGAGATTAATAATTAATTATAAAGCAAGTATGAAAACTTTATGCCACGAAAAATCAGTGAATGAAACAATACAAGCATGCAACTTGGGATCTCATTGAGATGTTTGATTCATTTAATATTTTGCATCATGATAGGAGGTTCAATAATTTGACAGAAAAATTTGTTGTGTTGGGATCTCATTTTGATAATTGTACAGTATCCACATCTTGTGAATATGATGTTGAGGTGTTAACTAGGCCATTTGTGCCTGACAACATTAAACATTGGCAAGTTTTTGATGATGATGCATAGGTCAGAATATTTCTGAAAAAAAAAGGGGGTTTTGCTAGTCAGAATATTGATTGGAAGCCAATGGTGTGTGTAGCAAAAGGTAAAGAAACCTTGTTTGGCAAAGGCATCATCCAATTAAAGACTAATACCATTCTTAGAGGGCTGGTTACTCTTGAATCCATCTTTGATAATGTTGATTGCATTATTAACAAGTGCATAGTAGCCTCAAAGGGATATTGAGGAGCATGTCCTTGGCACAAAGCAGAAACCAAGGAAGATATGGTTGGGAAGTAATATCAACAAGGAGGAAATGGTCTTATATCTAATTGCTAAAAAAGTATCAAGATTACATGGCTTGGACTTATTTTGAACTAAAATCATACAGAGAGGATTTGTTTCAACATGATATTCCCTTGGAATCTAATGCAAAACCATTTAGGAAGAAGAATAGACCAATCAATCCACTCCTATCTCCCAAAATGTAAGAGGAACTCAAGAAACTGAGGGATGGGGGGATTATTCAGCCTACAAGGTATTCTTCTTTGGTTGCAAACCTAGTGCCATTCAAAAAGAAGAATGGTGACATCAGGCTTTGTGTGGATTTCAGAAACTTGGACAGAGCATCAATGAAGGATAATTATCCTTTACCAAACATGGAAAACATGCCATAACTAGTGACTAGTTCTGAGATACTTTCTACCCTGGACGACTTCTCTTGTTATAACTAAGTTGTGGTGAAGGAATTAGAAAGAATTAAAACAACATTTACCACTCCTTGGGGGACTTATGTATATGTCAGGATGCCGTTTGGTCTGATGAATGCTAGAGTAAGCTTTCAGAGAGCAATGGATGTTGATTTTGCTGGTTACATCAATGATTTTATTGTTGTCTACCAAGATAATGTAACTGTTAAGATCTAGACTTGGAGAAAATGTTGATAAGATGAAGAGAATATGGAATTTCGCTCAATCCAAAGAAGTTCCATTTCGGAGTACAGAAGGCAAAATTTCTTGGTCACATTGTGTCATAGGAAGGGGTGATGATTGATCCAAAAAGGGTAGAGGCCATTAGAAAGGTCCTAATTCCAAGAACCAAGAAGGGGATTTAGTCCTTCTTTGGGCAGATAAACTTGATCAGAAGATTCATACCACAATTTTGCTAAGTTGACCATTCCAATCACTGACATGCTAACAGAAGGACGAGACCATCAAATGGGAGGAGAATTTCATTCAAGCTTTCAATGGGATTAAAGAGGCACTAAAGTATGCACCTGTTATAGCAGCTCTAGATTATAAGAATCCCTTTCCAACTATTCTCTATTAATTCTTCAGTGAACACTATTGGATCTGTCCTGCTACAAAAAGTATGATGAAGGGGCTAAGAGGCCAATTGCCTTTTTCAATAAGGCATTGCAGGGGGCTAAGCTGAAATATACTATTATGGAGAAACAAGCATTTTTCTTGGTAAAAGAAACAAAGGTTTTCAGGCCTTACATTTTGAGTTCTAGAATTTTTGCCTATGTTCCCCACACCATGGTGAAAGACATCTTATCTGAGATGGAAGTCTCAAGAAAAAGGTGCAGATGGGTGAACAAGTTACAAGAATATGACATGGATATCTAAAGCATGAAGTTGGTGAGAGGTTTAGGCTTGGCTAAGCTTATAGCTAAGATCAACTTACAAACTGTTGAGGTGAATGAGGTAGAGAGAAGGAAGGGTAGATGTCTTTGAGAAACTAATGAGTTTTGAATGGTATAGAGGATGTGATATTTTATCTCAGACATTTATACTGCCTTGATCATTTGAGTAAGAACTAGAACAGGGCCCTTAAGTTGGCTTCCCAGAAATATTTTATTATTGATTATGGGTTAGCTTGCAAGAACTCTGAGGGAATCCTCTTAAGGTGCATTACTAAAGATGAAGCCCCCAAGATAATTGCTGATCTCCATGGAGGAGTTTGTGGGGGGCATTTTGCTGGAAGGGTCACAACACACAAGATCCTGAGAGATAGTTATTAGTGGCCAACTCTCTTCAAGGATGTAACTCTTTTGTTTAGAATATATGAGAGTTGTCTAGCACTTCTCTTGGAAGACTGAAAGCTTCAGGCTCCCTTCTTTTGCAGCCTGTATCAATTGAATCCCCATTCAAGAAACGGGGGATGTATTTCATTGGTGAGATTTCAGACCCTTCAAGTGGTGGCCGTAAGTGAATTCTTGTAGCCACTGATTACTTCACCAAACTGGGTGGAAGCAATCCTCACCAAAAGAGCAACACACAAAATTGTCATGGATTTTCTATGCTAAACCATATCATCTGCAGGTTTAGGGGTGCCAATCAAGATTTTTGCTGACAATGCCATGAGCTTTAGATCTAAATATTTGGTGGTGACTATGGAAAGAATATGGGATCAACTTGACATATGCATCTAATTACAACCCCCAAGAAAATGGACAAATTGAGTCTAGTAATAAAAATTTAATGAAGATTATCAGAAGAACCTTGGAGATGAACAAGAGAAAATGGGGTGAGCAGTTGAAGTTTGTCTGTCTAGGAAGACCCAATTACTGTTAAAAATAGCCACTAGAAAGAGTCCATTTGAGTTGGTGTAGGGAACTGAGGCCCTGGTGCCCCTACCATATGTAATTATCCTCAGATAAGTTAATTCAACATACTGGAAGATCAAGAAGTAAGTCCATATGATGCCTGCATTAACCAGATTGTTGAACTTGATGAAGAAAGGAGGGAATCCCACCAAAGGCATGTAAAGTTCAGAGAAAATATGAAGAAGTTGTTTAACAATAAGGTCACCCCAAGAGCTTTCAATGTTGGAGATCTTGTGCTATTATGGGATAGCAAGACATGAAGATAAGGGAAAACATGGTAAATTTTGATGCACTTTGGATTCGTCCCTTACTTCATAGACATTCAGATTGGTGAGCATACCTTCTTTTTTAAGGATTTGGATAGATAATTGCTTGCATTTCTTGTTAATTTCAGGCATTTGAGGCAATTTCTTGGATTGATTCCCCAGAATACAAGGTGAACATCATCTGTATAGTATATAGTTTGTTGGTTTGTTTTCTGTCTTTCGTGTTCTTGTTCGTTCTGGCCCCCGGTGACCTATTTTCACTGGTTTATTTGTTTGTTTTTGGGGGATGGTCTTGGTTTTGTGATCCGTAAGCTGAATCCTTTTCCCAAGGGATATTTTTGAACTTCTGGTCTACATTTTTTCTTATGGCACTCGCAAGGAGTGCCCATCCCCGAGTCGGAGCTGATGTTCGGTGCTCAGATTTGATCTCTCCCCATTTTACCATTTATTTTCCTCTTATCTAAGCGTTTTACGAAACATTTTTATCTCTCGATGTGGATTTTCTGAAAGATTTTACCTCTAATTGAATGCCTTGAATTGTTTGCATAATCCACTATCATGTCCCTCCTCTGAAGAAGTCTCCCAGTTTTCCCTGTATTTTCCCTAATTTCTTTAAAATCCACTGGGCTCTTTTATTTTTCCTATTTTTACTTGACCATGGAAGCTTCGAGAATCATTAATCTATATTTTTATGCCTTTGAAAATCCAAATCCATGGTTGAAAAGATGCTCTAGAACCATGATTCACTTGTTTTTGTTTAAAAAAAATTTCATCCTTAGCAAAAAATCTGGTTTTGGGCGTGAATGGTGAATTTTCTGTATCTTTTGATGGTTTGAGGGGTGTCTTTTTCCTGTCAAATTTATTCATCAGCGTTCGGTGGTCATGTGGATTATTTTTTGTTGGTCAAAGGAGGGTGAGAAAATTCTTTAATTTATAAATTTTTACTTTTTTGGAAAAAAGGAAAATTTGGTCCCATAGCATCTGCTCAAATCTGATTGGTTTCTTTTGGTGCTTACGTGGCTTCTTCTAATTGGATGGGGTGTGGCGGGTTGGTTTTCTCAACTTCATGATTTTTAGCTACTTTGGTAAAAAGTTTTAACCTGCCCGCAACCCCTCTAGGTTTTGATTAAAGCAATTTTTAAGTGGCAGGGAAAAAATCTTGCCTTGACCCCGCAGAAGGACATGTGGCAAAGTTAAAGGCAGAGATGCGGGCCTTTAGAGGTAAGTTGGATGTTTTGCCCTTTTGGAAAAATGGAGTAAAATACTTAAATGGAAGCGTGCCACCACCAAATCATTTTTTAAGCCTTAAAGTTTTTGAAGTTCCGCCACAATGACATGTGGTGAGCCTACGCTCATTCAAAGTCTCAACTTTTAGGGACCATCTCAAGATGCACCATAGTGACACGTGGCAGTTTGAAAATTTTAAAGGGGGTGGGGAAGCAGACCATTAGAGGCAACTTGGAATTTTTGTCTCTTGTCATCAAAGGGATTAAAATCTCAAAATGGCCCGCAAGCCTAACAAGAAGGAGGTCAAAGTTGGCGTTGAAAATGTCAAAAGGTAGGCAGGCGGGCCATCAAGGGAAACTTGGATTTTTTTCCCGTTGATATTCAAATGACTAAAATTATCAAAATGACCCACGTGCCCAATAGAGAAAAGTCAAAACTTTCTCCAGTCAATGGCAGAGGTGCGGACCTTTGAGAGGAAAATTGGAAAATTTTCCTCTTGTAGAAAAAGGAGTTAAAAGTGAAAAAGGAAGCGTGGTTCAAATGGGACCCACATTGGGACACATGTCAAGCCCATTTTTCAAGGGCAGAGCTGTGGGGAAAACATGGAATATTTTATCTTTTCTAAAAAAGAGGTGAAATAGAAGAATTTGGCCACAGTTCCTTTGGGACCCACATCGGGACACGTATCAAGATCATCTCTCAAGGGCGAGAGCTGTGAAGGAAAATGTGAAAAATTTACATTTTTCCAAAAAATTGTAAAAGGAAAAAATTAACCCACAAGTCCATTTTAAAATGGATCTCTCACGTGTATGATCCAAATTCAAAATAGAAATCAACGACAACTGTGCATCTGTATCTGATTTTTCTACCATTTTCACTCTGGCTCTCTTGGAAGTGCGAGTCTTCATGATTTCTTGATATTTCTTGAAAGAAAAATAGGGAAGGGGAGTTAATTTGATATCTGATTTTGGTGAAGAAGATCTGGGAACTTCTTTTTCCATTAAGATGAGATCTGACCTCTGGGATCGATTTGATCTTACATTTTTCCTTCTCGAGCATGCAAAGAACCAGATTTGATAGATAAGGGGGGAAGTGGTTGGTGAGTAGAGGGAAAAGTGATCTACCAGAAGAGGGACTGAATGCGGGAGATATTCGAAGAGATTAACCCCTTGAGCACCTGACAACTTTTTACAGATTTGATTCTAGGAATCACGATCGGAATCATGGCGAGCACTAGTGCATTCAATGCTTGGGTTTTTTGGGGGAAAAAAACTATGTTGTAAGTGAAGTATTACAAATTGCATGAATTTTTTGTGCAAAGGGTTGGAGGTTGGAGGTTGGAATGTTCGAGTATTTGAGTTTAGAACTGATTTTGTAAGAAAAAAGCTTGATAGAGCCTATCTTTCAGAGAGACTGTTTGAGAAACTTGTATATCTCTTTTTTGTTAAACTTAATCATGTCAAGGTGGTTGTGAGAGTATAACCATTGAAAATTTATGAGATTGTTCTAGAAAATTTCCTCAGTTGATAAAGTTTAGTCAAATTTGAGTTATTTTGTGTTGACTCTGAGCAATTCGTGCCTATTTTTTTCAGAATGTCTACAAATAGTTCTATTTGTTCCAATTGCAATCTTATACTGAATTTTTTGTGAAATCACACAGGATTTTGTCCCTATGACAGTTTAATGGTATTTTCAATTTCATTTCAAGAAGAGCCTTCATCTTGGATAAGATAAACAGATTTAAAATCAATTCACTGTCATTTGTTGATAAATATTGTCTGTAAGTCTCTGGGTGTACCTTAGGAGTGGTTAATAAGAAACTATAGTATTTAATTGAGAGTTCTAATTCGAGCCTTCATATTGGAGTCTTTAATATTATGTGAAAATGTGTTGATTTGGGCCTCCATTGAAGCACACCTTCTGGTTGGAGGAACATCTCAATTGTTTTGAAGCTTTCTGTTGTGAAGTTTCTCATTATTGTAAAGTCCCTCCAAAGATCTGGTATAATCAACTTTAACCTACTTCACATCCAACCAAAATTCATTTAATAAAAACAACCAGTCATACCCATACTACCCATTTTTGTCATGTGTGTATACAAATGCATAATTTTTACTACCAAAATATGCAGAAAAAATCAGATTTTCATTGTCTTTAGTGGCTTGAACCTTGCTTAGAAATTATATGCATTATCTAGAGGGACAAGTCGTGAGATTTTATTTTGTTGCATTCATCATATTTTCTTCAATGTCTTCTTAATAATTTCACAAGGAAGGATATCTCCACCTCCTCCACAAACAACAGGCTGCAAAAAGGGTCCTCTCACCCTGGTTGAAAGGCACAACCATAAAGTAGTGAGGATAGGTCAATTCCTCTTGAGGGTGCTACCCATTTCTCCACATTTGAGTGACAAAGAGCAAGTTGCATTTCATCCCCGACTACAAAATGACACATTATATGATTTTCTTGTCTCTAAGATTCCTGCCAAACTTGTGATGTACCTCAGCTTCTGAGGGAGAGTTAATTTGGGTACCAACACATAGTTTAAAAAATAAATAAATAGATAAAATAATAATAATATTTTGAATTCCTTTCGTTTAGATGTTAACAACCAAGTTTACTGAAGGAAATAATAACAAATAATTATTCTAGTTAACAACCATAAAAAAAAAAGAATAACAAAATAATTATCCTAATATAATTATACCACCTAATAATTTTAGCAAAGCTTAATGAAACTATTAAATTAGCCTCATATAATTAGCTTATGGATTCTAATTAACAAGTCATAACTAATAAAATCGTAATAAAACAATTATCCTAGGATTTCTAAGTAACAAAGTGTAACTAAATAACTTAGTAAATAAAATTATTATCCTATGAATAATTATCTTATGAATTTTAATTAATGAATTGTATATAATTAACAATTAAATAGGAAAATTATCTTATGAAATTTAATGAAAAAATCGTAAATATTTAACTAACAATAAAAAATTATCGTAAATTATCCACCTATACAAAGTGTAGATAAATAACTAATAACAAAATAAATGGATGTGATTCATCAGAAAGGTGGTGTTTGTGTTAAAAGTCAAATGATGTGTGGTGTGTGGTCAAGCTATGTGGCATTCACGTAGGCTAGTGCATGACAAAGGGAGATGTGAAAGGAGATACACTATGGATTGAAACATGACAGGACAAAGATAGTTGGTATGGGAAATCAATGGAAGATCAGAGTGAAGGAGTTGGATAGGCCATGGAAAGGGAGTTGACTTGGAAGGAACAAAGGGAACTATGTAGGATGGTCTGAGGTGTGGGAGAGGAAAGCAGAGTTCTCAGTGAGGAGAGGAAGAAATTGGATCACTGAAGAGGAAGGAAGTGATTATGGGGAGAGATGGATGGGAGTTTGGTGTGGGTGGTGATGGTGTTGTTGTAGAAAAATAATAACCCCCCTGAAATCTGTAACTTGATCGGTTGAGATCCTTAGTATGACTGTATAACATGGAGAATATCTCAAAATGTGGGACTTTGCGAGTCAAAATATATCTCCAGAAGAAGGTCGACTCCTATTCCTCTGTTTAGGTACACACGTTCAGATTGTAGAGGGTCGTTCTAAATCCTACTCTAACTTTCCAAGGAGATAGGGTTAAGTAAATACAAGAAATGAAACCTAATCTAACAGAGGTGATGCACCAAAGGAATGTTGAAACACTTTATGTTGGTGATCAATTTTTTCTCGCCCCGTTTGTCATTGAAATTCTTCATTTTGTGGGCTCTGTCATGTTTTCTATCTTCGCGCATTAATTCATGAAAACTCGGTTCTCCATATTGTTACCATGATCAGTCCCTTACTTTGGATGAGGATCACTTTAAATCAAGATTTTTGTTTTCCATTCCTATTTCCATGAGAAATATTTGTAACTTGGGCATAAAATTAGGTTTTTTCCATTCCTTTCAATTTCCACAGTCACATTTTGTTGTCCTTGTCTTTTTGTCCCAAGTATCTATGAAAATGTGATTGGATGTGGCTTGGAAGAAAATATTTGGGCCTTATATCATTTCCAAATTCTCTTTGTTGAAAGAAAGTTTCATTTATGGGCTCAAATGGTGATTTTCCCTGCATTTTACACTGTGACGGGTGTATTTTTCATGGTCAAATTTACATATGAGCATTAGTGGACACATAGCCTTTTTTGGTTAGATGTTTCTTAGCGGGGGCACTTTAAAAAATCTAAGGCCTGATTCAATTCAAATCTTTTCTATGTGGAGGGCCATCACTCATTTGAAAATTCACCTTTTGATTTGACCTTGGAGTTGCGCTGGGGAGACACGTGGATGTTTCCATTGCTTTTCCCAAACTTAGACAATTTTTTTATGTCACCTTGCATTTTTGGTGGACCATGGAAACATGGAGGGCAGGCACTCATTTGAGGAACCACCTTTGGGTCCCACCTTAACAATTATGATAGGGAGACATGTGGAGGCTTCCTTCAGCTCCATTCTATACTTAAAATATTAAAAGAAATTTTCTAAGGCCTAAGACATGTGGTGAGCCCATGATTTTTCAGGCTCTCTGCTCTTGGAAACCATCTCGAAGTTGTGCCATGAATACATGTGGAGGTTTCTACCGGGACTTCCCATACTTAGAATTTTCAAGAAAGTTTCTAAAGGCCTGGGTCATGTGGAGGGACCACACTTGTTTAGGGACCGGCCCCTAGGTTTTATTTTGAAGAAGTACCAGGAGGACACTTGGAGGCTTCCACTCACTCTACCTTTTCTTGGACTATTCAACGGAAAAGGAAAAATGTCATGGACCTTGGACACATGGCGCCTTTTAGTGATCCTTCAATTTTTTTTACAAACTCTGTCCAACTGAGACACATGTTGAGCCCACACTTGTTTGATGTCTCTGCTTTTTGGGACCATCTCAAGATGCGCCATTAAGACACATGGAGGCTTCCGTTACCTCCTTTTTTGCTAAGAATTTTTCAAGGGTGATAAGGTGTTTTTCTTGTACCTAGAGCACGGGGAAGGCACACATTTTTTAGAAATTTTCCCCTATAATTATCCTTTATAGTTTCACTAAGGAAACACGTGGATGACTATGATATAAAGTAGAAAAGGAGTAGAATCAACTATTGCTATGTATTGCGTCTATTTGAGACTCCTCAAGACATGAATACGCACTATTTTTCATCATTTTTGATGAATTTCCTTATCATCTATGTCTATAAAGTGCCATTGACTTGATTTAGAACTTAATTTGTGAGTCAAAGGCTTGTTAAGGTCAATATTTTAAAGTTGGAATGGCTCAGGCACTTGCGAAAATGGGAATTAATAGAGAAGCTGGATGTGGGATAGAGTTATAGAGGAAAGAAAGGTAAAAGGATCAAATGATTAAAGTTATAGGTGTAAAAGATGAAAAAGGTGTTGCCTCGAGAGAAAAAATGATTTCCTGTCATATCCAGCTATGCAGAGCCTCTGAAAAATGATTAAAAAGGATATTTCTCGCATGAAATAATCAGAATGATTAGAAGGATTGCCAAAATGTTGTGGCATGGCATCCTAGTCATTATTCGAGGGCCCAAGAAGCATGATCAGTTCACATTTTGTCCACTTGGAAGCTTCCGAATGTGAATTTGTTAAATGTCTCTTTCTAAGGCAATTTGGTAACAATCAAAGTTCCCTAGAATATTCATCTCTTTTAGGGGAAATATTAAGTGAGTAAAATGTATAAATGCAATGTGAATAATCATGCAAAGGGTTGGGGGTTGAATTCTTAAGAGAAAATTTGAGAAATATGTCTTCTTGAGAGACCAATTTGAGATAACCTGTTATTTTCTTCTGTTATATTTTCTATCATTTCAAGTTAGTTGCAGATGTATAGCCATTGATGAGCACTGAGATTGCTCTGAAATCTTGCCCCTCCTGATGAATCTCAGAAATTTTGAGATTAATTTTTGTCAATCTTGGAGCAATTAATGTCTGCTTTGTTTCAGAATTTCTTCAAGTAGTTTTACTCGTTCCTATTACAATATTACTTTGAAGTATTTGTGAAATCACGTAGGATCTCATCCCTGTGACAGTTTAGTGGTATTTACAATTTCATTTCAAGAAGATCCTTCATCCTATGATGAGATAAACAAATTAAAAATTAATTCACTGTCATTTGTTGAGAAATATTGTTAGTAAGTATTTGGGTGTACCTTAGGCGTGATTGATTAGAGATTTTTATTTTTAATTGAGTATTTTAACTTAAACCTTCATGTTAGATTCTTAAATATTATGTGGAAATGTGCAGATATGGGCCTCCATTGAAGCACACCTTCTGGTTGAAGGAACATCTTCACTGTTCTAAAGCTTTCTGTTGTTGAGTTGTCCATTGTTGTGAAGTTTCCCAGAGATTTGGTATAATCAACTTATCCTGCTTAATATCCCACCAAAATCATTCAAAAACCATGAATCCATCCTGAAATACCCTTGTTTTCCCTGTATATCCACAAAGGAACAAAATCTACTTACTAAAATATGTAAAACAATCAAGATTTCTTAATGTCTTTAGTACCTTAGCCTTATGTTGAAAGTATCTCCATCTTTTAGAAGTGACAACTCTTAAGAGTTAAATTATGGAGTATTGACCGTATTTTCCCACGGTTTTCTTCATAAAATTTGTGAAAAAGAAGGATATCTCCATCTCCTTCATCAAATAGAGGTTACACTAAGGGTCCTCTCACCCTGGTCAAAAGGCATGGCCTAAAGTAGTGAGGATAGGTCAAATCCTCTTGAAGGTGTTATCCATCTCTCCACAAATCTGAGTGACAAAGGGCTAGTTAGATCTCACCCTTAGCTACAAAACAACACAAATTATGATCTATCTATCTCTAAGCTCCATGTACAATCTAAAAATGCAATACGATCACCATGCAAAAATAACCAGGACTGCAATGAGAGATCAAAAATAAATAAAATGAATGCAAGAGAGGGTTGAAAATAATCCATTGACATGTATTATCACTCCAAAATTTGATACAGTGCATTATAATGGCCAAGAGGCACAAACTTACATTACAATTTAAATGGGAGTCTTGGAATCTACAAATCCACTTATGGGAAAGGGAAGAAAGGAGGGTGAAGATCAGAAATGTCCAACCATTTGAAATTGTCCCTCTTGTACAATATATAGGAAGAATGAGAGAGAGAAAGTGAGGGAAAAAAACCAACCCTGTTCCAACTGCCCCTGAAGGAGCATTGAATTCCCCTGCCACAATGATGGGTCTCACTGTAACATCCATGCCCCCGTCACTGTTCCCTACTGGGAAGGAAAGGAAACCCATTCTTTGTCATGGTGGCAGGTGGGAGACTTGACGGCCTCAAAAAATGTGGGTCAAAACATTAATGGTTCTAGGTGGGTAGCAGGTGTCAAGAGCTCTCCAAAATGTTCCTTCCCACTTGATTCTGATCTTCTGATAAAAATATATGGTCACTTAAAGGTACTTCGGGTCTCGATAATGTTCATGCATATCCACATGGCGGTCCTACACATCTCAAGGTTTTGTCCCCTTCTTTAGACTCTTGAATTTGTGCTGAAGAGACACGTGGCATCATCCGTGGGCCTATTCTATTTCCTTTGTATTCTACCTAAGCCCCCTTGCTGGCGGTGATACTGTGCCTAACCCAAGACACGTGGAGAGGTGGCGCATGTTTGAGGACTAATTTTGGGTTACACCTTTGAAGTTTCACGGATGAGGCACATGGAGGCTTCCATTGGTTCTTCTTTAGTTTTTAACAATCGACTCTACCTTTTGGACCCTGGGAAATGTGGTGGGTTAGCGCTAGTTTAGGGTCTTTCTTTGGGCTGCACCTTTGAATTTATACCAATGAAACATGTGTAGGCTTCCTCTGACCCTCTTATAATTAGCCGATTAAATGGCTGGCTCTTTCCATTTTTTGGACCTGGGACATGTGGAAGCTTCACACTCATTTGTAGTCTCCATTTTACTATGCCTTTTGGAATTGCACCGAAGAGACACATGGAGGATTCTGCTCCCCCGAGACTTTTAAACTGCTGACTCTATCTCCTTTTTGGACCTGGGACATGTTGAAGCTTCATGCTCATTTAGGGACTTTCCTTTGGTTATCACTTCCAGTTCATATCCATTTGGCCCGTGAAAAACACTAATGGCACCATTGCTGGGGAATTATTTAGCATTGTTGGGAAAGATTGTTGATTTGTTGCCAGTTCATATCCATTTGGCCCGTCAAAAACACTAATGGATACATTGCTGGGGAATTATTTAGTGTTGCGAGGAACTATTTGTTGATTTTTTTCTAGTTCATATCCATTTGGCCCATTGACAAAAATAATGGCGTCGTTTCTGGGGAATTATTTAGTGTTGTTGGGAAATATTTGCTGATTTGTTGCCAGTTCATATCCTTTTGTCCCGTCAACAACACTAGTGGTGTCGTTGCCAGTGATTCTTTGAAGTATTTTACAAAAACATTACATACAAACCCTGTTAATGTTTCTTACCTAATCTAAATGCAAATAAATTACTGAAACATCATTCTCTATTCAAATGTGTAAGAATTGTTCAAAGTTGTAAGTTCTGAGTGCAATATTTCTAGGTTATACAGTTATTGCACTAAAATGTGTATCATTGTTGATAAATTTTGGTAAAAGAAGAGTAGATCTTGTAAAGTTAGCATGAATCTTATATTGACAGACATTTTATAGTTATTTCATAGTTCATTTACAAAAACTAAGGTGAAAATCGTTAGTGGCGACTCCGTATTGTTTAGATTCTTTATAAATACCAATGTCTTAACACATATCAAGTAAGATTTATCATTAATATCTACAAAGATGGAAGGAAGAAGATATTTCTTGGCCAAGGACCCTAGTAGAAGGTTGTTTCAAGAGATGGGAAAGTATAATTTAGAAGGAAGAAGAATTTAGAAGGTTTTTGGATACCAAGCATAAAAAAAAGAGATCCCTAGTGGTGAAACTGATCAGCTTGTGATTGAAGATTGCAATACTTCCCCAAGTTCTTCTGAATCAAGTAGTCTCTTTGTAAAATTGAATTCTCCATCTGGAGAGGGTCTTTCTTTTGTATTTAAAATATTTTCATCTCATTATGTCCCTGAATTTTCAAAATTTGATAGATTTTTCCATGAAACAGAGCCCTTAGAGGGAAATCACTCTGAAAATTACATCCCTGTACCATACACACCCCTCACTCCTCATCATTTTGTTTCTCCTATAAGATCACCTCCTCAAAATAATATGCCTCAGCCTCCACCTAGACCTCCATTTATTGTTAATACTTTTGGTCCCATCAATTTTAGAGGTATGGTTGGCTATCCAAATGTTGTGTGATAAGATGTAAGAAATAAATTGCCTAAATTTCAAGGAAATAATGTAATCACTGGTTATCGGCACTTAAAGCTCTTTTTCAATATGATGGAGGATTTCAAAATAGAATTTGAGGATGTATACATTAAATTGTTTGTCCATACTCTAGAAGAATACGCAAGGGACTAATATAAATATTTGCCAGATAATTCCATTGATTCTTGGATAGAGATGAAGAATGATTTTAGAATACAATATGGTGATAAAACATAGCCTAGGTTTTTTTATCAGAGTTTGAAAATATGAAAAATAATCCTAATGAATCAGTTCATGATTTCAATACAAGATTTAACAAAACATTAAGAAGACTACCTGTTAAATTGAGGCCATCTGATGAATCATGTTTGATAAAGTATTCAGATGCATTTGATAAGAAGGCTACTTACTATTTGAGGGATAAGAACCCAAGAACTATGAGGAAGGCCTTTACCATGGCTCTACAAATTTACAACAATATTAAAGTAGTTGGAAAACATCCTAAGAGGGAGGGTGTTAAACTGATCAACCCAGAGAAGCCTCAATCAAGTAATACTTTAGATCTTGAGGAAGTTGTAAAGACTTTGGCTGGAGTTGTCAAAGAAATATCTTTCAAACTAGCCAGGGAAGAGAAGGGAATTGGACAAGTTTCTCAAGGTCAACATAGGAAACAAGGACAAGACAAATTTACAAATCATCCTAGAAATGATCAGATATTTGATGATAGAGGTAAAGGACCCATGGGAGCTAGACAACCCCAAGCTAGGGAAAATAGATTAGTGACTAATCCTCTAAATGCTAGAGTTTTTTTTGTTGAAGAGACAAATGAAATGGATTGGTGTGACAAATTTTTCTAACCCCACCTGCCATGTGAAGTGGATCAGAAAGTTGAAGAAGATGATGATGCATGCATGGTGGACTTCTCTACAAGCTCACAGCAAGGAGCAACTTCAACTGAGGTTTTGGGGACTACATTCACCGGGTACCTCTTCTTCCTCCCTCTCATGATTTAGAAAAATATATGGTACAAGCTTTTGAATTGTCTAGTAATGATTTTGAATACTTAAGGGCATTAATTATCAAAAAATACGATGGAGGAATCCATTCTGAGGATGACAGGAAGTTGTTGATGAACGTTTTTGTTGCTTAAGAAAAAGAGTATAACACAAGAAGTAAAGCTATCAAAGGGGTAGGGCCTCAAGCTAAACCAAAGACCCCAGTTCTTACCAATGTCCCAAAAGAAACTCCAAAAAATGATGCATCTGGAAAATGACTTGTTGTCATAAGTAGAACTCGTGTTGCCACCCATGCCCAAAATGTGAAAATTCTTGTGCCATCCAATGAGTTTGTTAAACTTTCTCTAAGTGCTGCTTTGCCCAAATACATTCCCTATGACATTGCCCAAGTTTTGAGTCAGATCAATATTTCTTTCCCAATTGTGGAACTACTTAGGATTCCTGAGCACAATAAGAGGGATTCTGAGTATTTGGAATTGGAAGAAGACAAGAGTACCTAAGGCAAAAATATAAATAATGTGAACACTCCTCCTTTAACCATTACAAACTTAGAAAAACCACCAACATTAGAGGAGATATGTGAACCACTTGAAGTTTACTTGGGAACATCTTTGGTTGAGTCTCAATTAAATGTTGATCCATTTTTACAATACTGATTATTAAAGAATAATTGTATGTTTGATTCCGAAGCATCATGCAATGTTATGCCTCTAGAAGTCATAAATTAATTGAACATTAAAGTGACAACAACTTATGGCAAGTGTACTGTAATGGATTCTAGAGAGGTGCCAATTGTAGGGTGTGTAAAAGGTTTAGTGGTACAACTTGCAGCTTATCTGGGTAAGAACTTGAAACTTGATGTTGTTATTGTTGATTGCCTTGCTAAACGGGCCATGTTATTATCAATAAAGTGGGTTGTAAGTGTTGGTAGAAGTGTTCATATGGATATGTCTTTTGCCACCATTCTAATTGAAGGCAACCTTGTAAAGTTGTATGGAGAGAAGAAGATGTTGCACCTCATTGAAGATCCCAACAATTATTCGTATGAAGTGTTGTATGCTGATGTATATGTTGATAACTTTGTTGGATTTGCTGATGGCAAAGAGCATAAGATTGATCAATCTAAATGTTTTGAATGAGTAGGTTTACCTTGGACATTATTGTTTGATGGAGTTTGTTCCAAGTTTGGAAATGGTGCTGGCATTGTTCTAATTTCTCCAGGCCAAGAAGAGTTTGTTTTTTCTTTCAAAATCAACTTTGAATTCACTAAAAAAATTGTTCAATATGAATCACTATTATTAGGTTTGAGAATTACATATGGTATAAAGGATATCATTGCCAAAGGGGATTCAAAATTAATTATCAAGAAAATTAGAAAATTGTATGCTACTAAAAATCAGAGAATGAAACAATACAAGCATGCTTTCTGGGATTTGATTGAAATGTTTGACTCTTTTAATATTGTGTACCATGAAAGAAAGTGTAATATTGTTGCAGATAAGATAGAAGTGCTAGGATCTAGATTTGGGAATTGTACAATGTATCCATTTTGTGAGTATGATGTTGAAATACTAACAAGGCCATCTTTCCCTAATAACGTTAAAAATTGGCAAGTGTTTGATGATGATTCCTATGTGAAATGGTTTCTACATAACCAAGGTGAGCTTGCTGACCAAAATATAGATTGGGAACTAATGGTGTGTGTTGTTGAAGGAAAGGAAACTTTATTTGGAAAAGACATCATCCAGTTGAAGACAAACACAATTCCCAGAGGTTTGGTGGCTCTTGAATAAAAATTTGATAATGATGATTGCATTATTAAAAAAAGTATGTCGATTTCAAGAGATGTGGAAAAACATAACCTGGGCACAAAGGAAAAATAACGAAAAATCTGGTAAGGAAGCAATCTGAGTAAGCAAGAGAAGCAGTCCTATGTTTAATTGTTGAAGAAATATCAAGACTGCCTAGCTTGGTATTGCTTTGAGTTTAAGGAATATAGGGAAGGTTTGTCCCAACATGACATTCCTCTTGAATCTAGTGCCAAATCTTTTAGGAAAAAATAGAGGCCCATCAATCTGCTCTTGTCTTTGAATATGTAAGAAGAATTGAATAAGTTGAGGGATGGAGGGATCATTCAGCACACAAGATACTCATCTTAGGTTGCAAACCTGGTGCCTGTCAGAAAAAAAGAACGATGATATAAGGTTATGCGTAGAATTTAAGAACCTAAATAAAGCATCATTGAATGATAATTACCCTCTACCAAACATGGAGAATATGCTACAATTAGTAATTGGTTCTGAATTGGTGTCCACTTTGGATGGTTTCTTTGGCTATAATCAAGTTGTTGTGAAGCATTTAGAAAGAATATAGGCTGCCTTTACCACTCCTTGGGGAACGTATGTCTATGTTAGGATGCCTTTTGGCTTAATGAATTCTAGAGCAATGGATGTACAACATTTCTAGGTTATATTAATGACTTCATTACTGTTTATAAAGATGATCGAACCATGTTTTCCATAAATAGAAATTATCAATTACAACACTTAGAGATAATTTTGTTAAGGTGTAGAGTGTATGGCATATCATTGAATCCTAAGAAGTGTCATTTTGGAGTGCAAAAGGAAACACCACTTGGGCACATTTTATCAAAGGAAGGGGTCATGATTGATCTAGAGAAAGTGGAAGCCATCAACAAGGTTCCAATTTTGAGAACTAAGAAGGGAGTTCAATACTTCTTTGGACAAATAAAATTTTTCAGAAGATTTGCGTCTAATTTTGCTGAGTTGACTATCCCCATTACTAGTATGATGAAAAAGGACTAAGTTATCAAATGGGGACAAGATTCCATTCAAGATTTCAATGGGATAAAAGAAGCACTAAAGCATGCCCCTATTTTGGCAGCTCCAAATTACAAGAAGCCTTTTCAAGTGTTTTCTTTTACTTCAGAAAACACCATTGCATCTGTTTTGTTGTAGAAGGATGATGAAGGGGCTGAGAAACCAATTTCCTTTTTCGGTAAGGCATTGCATGGAGATGAGTTAAAGTACACCATCATAGAGAAGAAGGAATTTTCCTTGGTTAAAGAAACAAAGGTTTTCAGACCCTACTAATTGATCTCTAAAGTTGTTCCTTATGTTTCCAACACCATGGTGAAAGACATATTATCAGAGATGGAGGTATCAAGCATAAGATGCAAATGGGTGAACCAGTTTTAGGAATATGACATGGATATCGAAACCATGAAAATTGGTAATAGGTTTATTCCTAGCTAAGCTTATGGTTGAGAGAAATTTGCAGACTATTGAGGTGAATGAAGTAGAAGGAGAAAGGGTAGATGTCCTTGAAAAGTTGGTAAGCTCTGAATGGTAAAAAGATATAATATTTTATCTCAGACATCTATGCTTCCCTAAATATTTGATTAATAATAAGAAAAGAGCTCTTAAGTTAGCCTCTCAAAAATATGCCATTACTTATTTTGGGTTAGATTGGAAGAACCAAGAGGGAGTGCTATTAAGATGAATTATTGAGGATGAAGCAAAAAAAGTAATTGCTGATCTCCATGGATGAGATTCTGTGGGACATTTTTCTGGAAGAGTTACAACACATAAAATCTTGAGGGCTGGTTATTGGTGGAAATATCTCTTCAAGGATACAACTCTATTGGTTAGGAAATGTGAAATTTTCCAAAAGTTTTCTAGAATAACGAAAGCTTCAGGCTCCCTTCCTTTGCATCCTATGTCAGTTGAAGCCCCATTTAAGTAATGGGGAATGGATTTCATTGGAAAAATTTATGATCCTTCCCATGTTTTTCATAAATGGATTCTTATAGCCACTGATTTTTTCACTAAGTGGGTAGAAACAATCCCCACCATGAAGGAAACACAAGTTATCATGGAATTCATGTAAAATCAAATCATATACAGATTTGGAGTGCCAGTTAATATTGTTGCTATTAATGTAATGAGTTTAAGAGCCAAACCTTTGGTGGAAATGTGTAAAGAGTATGGAATCAATTTGACATATGCCTCTAACTAAAATCCCTAAGGAAATGGACAAGTTGAGTCCAATAATAAAAAAATGTTGAAGACCATTAGAATAACCTTGGAGATGAACAAAAAGAAGTGGGGTGAGAAACTAAAGTTTGTTGTTTAGGCTGACAGAATCACTTTCAAAAGAGCTCCTAGTAAGAGCCCATTTAAGTTGGTATATGGAACTCAAGCTTTTCCTCCCTTTCATTTGCAATTTCTTCATTTCAGTTTGTTCAACAAATTGAAGATAAGGAAGTTAGTCCATATGATGCTCGAATCAATTAGATTATTGAGTTAGATGAAGAAAGAAGGGCATCCCATTAGAGGCATGTGAAGTTAGAAGAAAAGTTCAAGAAGTTATTTGACAAGAAGGTCACTTCAAGAGATTTCAACATTGGGGATATTGTGCTATTATAGGATAGAAGGCATGAAGATACAGGTAAACATGGTAAGTTTGATGCATTGTGGATGTGACCTTATTCAATTGATATTCGAATTGGTGAAAATACCTTCTTTATAAAAGACTTAGATGGGGAACTACTTGAATTGCCTATTAATGGTAGGAATTTGAAACATTTCCTTGATTGATTTCTCAGAATCAAGGTATACTCCATTGTATAGTGTATAGTTCTTTGTTTTCATTCTTCTTTTGTGTTTTTTTTCATTCTGGTCCTTGGTGACCTGGTTTTGCTAGTTTCTCGGTTCATTTTTTTAGGGTGGTTATGGTTTCTCTACTCTGTAGACTTATTCTTTGACTCCATTACCTAATGGTTTTTTTTGGCACTTGGTCTGCTATTTTTTCTTGTGGCACTAACAGGGTGTGGCCATCCCTGAGTCGGAGTCGATGTTGGTGCTCAATTTTTTCTCACTTCATTTTTCATTGAAATTCTTTAGTTTGTGGGCTCTGTCATGTTTTCTATCTCCCTGTATTAATGCATGAAAAATCTATTCTCCATTTAGTTTCCATGATCAGTCACTTCCTTTGGTTAAGGATCACTTTAAATCTAGACTTTTTTTTTCCGTTCCTTTATCCATGAGAAAGATTTGCAACTTGGGTGTAAAATTGGGGTTTTTCCCTTCCTTTCGTTTTCCATAGTCACGTTTTGTTTTCCTTATCTTTTTGTCCTAAGTATCTGTGAAAATTTTATTGGATGTGGCTCGGAAGATCATATTTGGGCCTTATATCATTTCCAAATTCTCTGTCTTGAAAGAAAGATTCTTTTCTAGGCTCAAATGGTGATATTCCCTGCATTTTATAGTTTAACAGGTGTATTTTTACTAGTCAAATTTACATCTCAGCATCAGTGGAAAGGTGGCCCTTTCTTGTTGGATGCAGCTCGGCAAGGCACTTTGATAATTCTAAGGTGTGGTTCAATTCAAAGCATGTCAATGTGGAGGGTCGGTTCTCATTTAAAAATTTTCCATTTGGTTTAACCTTAGAGTTACGCTGGGGAGACACGTGGATATTTCCACTGCCTTACCCAGACTTAGAATTTTTTTTATGCAGCTAGTATAGTTTTGGCGGTCCATGGACATGTGCAGGACATGCATTCATTTGAAGATCTTCCTTAGGGTCCCACCTTAAAAATTGTGATAGGGAGACATGTGGAGGCTTTCACCAGCTCCGCTCTATAATTAAACTTTTCAATTCAATTTTCTAAGCCCTAGGACATGTGGTGAGCCCGCACTTGTTTAGGGTCTGTGCTCTTGGGCACCATCTCAAAGTTGTGCCATGAAGACACGTGGAGGTTTTCATCGGGTCTTCCAATATTTAGAATTTTTTGAGAAACTTTCTAAAGGCCTGGGACATATGGAGGGACCGCGCCTGTTTAGGGACCATCCCCTAGGTTTAATTTTGAAGAAGGGCCAGGAGGACACTTGGCGGCTTCCGCTCACTCTACCTTTTCTTGAAATTTTCAAGGGCCAAGAAAAATTGTCACTGACCCTGGACACATGGTGCCTTCCACTGATCCTTCAATGTTTTTAAAAACTTTGTTGAACTAAGACACATGATGAGCCCATGCTTGTTTGGGGTCTCTACTTTTTGGGACCATCTCAAAATGCACCATTAAGACACATGGAAGCTTCCAGCTAGCTCCTTTTTTACAAAGACACTTTCAAGGGCCAAAAGACATTTTTCTTAGGCCCAGGGCATGTGGAAGGCCCACAATTTTTTGGAAACTTTCCCCTATACTTCTCCTTTGAAGTTGCATCAAGGAAACATGTGGACGGATATGATATAAAGTAGAAAAGGAGAATAATCAAAGGTTGTTGTGTATTGCGTATGTTTTTTTGCCTTTTTTTCTCCAAGACTCCTCGAGACGTCAATACACAATGTTTTTCATCATTTTTGATGAACTTCCTTTTCGTTTCTATCTGTAAAGTGTCATTGGATGGATTTAGAACTTAATTTGTGAGTCTAAGGCTAGTTAAGCTTGATATTTTGAAGTTGTAATGGCTCAGGCACTTGCAAAAATGGGGATTACTAGAGAAGATGGATGCAGAACAGAGTTGCAAAGGAAAGAAAGTGAGAATGATGAAATGATGAAAGTTATAGGCACAAAAGATGAAAAATGTGTTGCCTTGAGAGAGAAAAGATTTACTTGTCATATCTAGCTGTGCAGAGCCTCCAGAAAATGATTAAAAAGGAGATTTCTTGCATGACAAAATAAGAATGATTAGAAGGATTTCCAATAGGTTTTTTCATGGCATCCTATTCATTAGTTGAGGACCCACGAAGTATGATCAGTTCACAATTGGTCCACCTGGCATCTTCCGGATGTGAATTTGTTAAATGTCACTTTATGAGGGAAATTGGTAATAAGAAAATGTCCCTCGAATATTCTTCTCTTTTGGGGGGGAAATTGAGTGATAAAAATGTATAAATCTAATGAGAATACTCTTGCAAGGGTTGGGCGTTTAATTATTAAAAGAAAATTTGAGAAAGTCGTCTTCCTGAGAGACCAATCCAAGATAACCTATTGGTTTCTTCTGTTATATTTTCTATCATGTCAAGTTAGTTGCAGATGCATAGCCATTCACGAGAACTGAGATTTCTATGGAAGATTTCCCCTACTAATGAATCTAAGAAATTTTGAGATTAATTTGTGTTAATCTTGGAGGAATTATTGTCTACTTTGTTTCATAATGTCTACGAGTAATTTTACTTATTCCTATTACAATCTTACTTTGAAATCTTTGTGAAATCAAACAAGATCTCATCCCTGTGAAAGTTTAGTAGTATTTACAATTTCATTTCAAGAAGATCCTTCATCTTGTGATGAGATAAATAACTTTAAAATCAATTAAGTTTCATTTGTTGATAAATATTGTTTACAAGTCTTTGGGTGTACCTTAGACGTGATTGATTAGAGATTTCTATGTTTAATTAAGTCTTTTAACTTGAGGCCTTTGTGTTAGAGTCTCAAAGATTTTGTGGAAACATTCTGATATAGGCCTCCATTGAAGCGCACCTTCTGGTTGAAGGAACATCTTATATGTTCTGAAGATTTATGTTTTTGAGTTGTCCATTGTTGTGAAGTTTCTTAGAGATCTGGTACAATCAACTTTATCTTGCTTAATCTCCCACCAAAATCATTCAAAAACCATGAATCCATCCTGAAAATACCCCTGTTTGCCTTGTACATCAAGATTTCTTAATGTCTTCAGTAACCTTAGCCTTATGTTGAAAGTATCTCCATCTTTTAGAAGTGACAACTCTTAAGAGTAAAATTATGGAATATTGACCATATTTTCCCAATGTTTTCTTCATAAAATTTATGCAAAAGAATGATTATTGCATCTCCTTCATCAAGAAGAGGTTATAATAAGGGTCCTCTCACCCTGTTCAAAAGGAACGACCTAAAGTAGTAGAGGACAAGTCAAATCCTCTAGAAGGTGTCATCCATCTCTCCATAAAGGGCCAGTAAGATCTCATCCCTAGCTACAAAATGACAGACACTATGATCTATATGTCTCTAAGATCCATGTCAAATTCGTGTTGCTGCTCGGCTTGAAAGGGAGAAAAAATTTGGATACCAAGACTTTCTTTGCAATAAACAAAAACATAAAAATGCAATACGATCACCATGCACAAATAACCTGAATTGTAATAAGAGATCAGAAAGAAAGAAAATGAATGCAAGATAGGGTTCAAAATCATCCAAAAACATGCATTATCACTCTAAAAGTTGATACAACACATTATAATGGCCAAGAGGTAAGAAAATTGCATTATAATTTAAATGGAAGGCTTGGACTCCAAAAATCCACTTACAAGCAAGAGAAGAAGGGAGGATGAAGAGTAGAAATGTCCAACCCTTTAAAATTATCCCTCTTCTATAATATATAGGAAGAATGAGAGAGAGAAAAGGAGAGACAAAATCCAACCTTGTTCCAACCGCCCCTGAAGGAGCATTGAATCCCCCTACCACAATGATGGGTCTCGCCACAACACTCATACCCTCATTGCTATTCCTTGCTGGGTAGGAAATGAAACCTATTCTTCCTCATGGTGGCAGGTGGGAGACTTGAAGGCCTAAAAAATTGTGGCTCAAAATATTAATGGTGGAAGGTGGGTAGCAGGTGCCGAGAGCTCTCTAGAATGTCACTTCCCACTCGTTTATGAGCTTCTGATCAAAAATATATGGCCACTTTAACGTACTTCAGGTCTAGAGTATGTTCATGCATATCCATGTGGTGGCCCTACACATCTCAAGGTTTCATCCCCTTCTCTAGACTCTTGAATTTTTACCGAGGAGACACGTGGCGTCGTCTGTGGGTCTGTTCTATTTCCTTTGTATTCTACCTAAGCCCCCTTGTTGGCGGAGATACTGTGCCTGACTTGAGACACATGGAGAGGTGGTGCATGTTTGGGGACCGCTTTTGGTTCATGCCTTTGAAGTTGCACAGATGAGGCATGTGGAGGCTTCTTTTGGTTCTTCTTTACATTTCAACAGTTAACTCTATCTTTCAGACCTAGGGGCACATGGAGGGTTGGAGCTAGTTTAGGGTTTTCTTTGGGCCATGCCTTTGAAGTTACACCGATGAGACACGTGTAGGATTATGTAAACCTCTTATAATTAGTTAATTAAATGGATAGCTCTTTCCCTTTTTCAGACCTGGGACACCTGGAATCTTTGCGCTCGTTTGGGGTATTCGTTTTCCTGCGCGTTTTAGAATTGTGCCGATGAGACATGTGAAGGCTTTTGCTACCCCCAGCCTTTTCAACTTTCGATTCTGTCTCATTTTCATACCTGAGACACGTGGAAGCTTTGCACTCATTTAGGGACTATCCCTTGGTTATCACTTCTGAAGTTGCGCCAATGAGACACGTGGAGACTTCCGCTAGTTATTTTATAATTAATCTATTAAATGGTCGGCTCTGCCCCACTTTTTGACTTTGACCACATGGCAATCCTGCACTTGTTTGGGGTCCCCATTTTGGATTCATCCCTTGGAATTGTGTCGATGAGGCATGTGGCACCTTCCGCAAACCTGCTCTTTACGTAGATGATTATATGGCAATCTCTACCCCCATTTGGACCTTGACCACATGGTGAGTCTGCACTCATTTGGGAACACACTTTGTATTTCACCTCTAATGTAACATCCCAATTTTAATACATTAGAAAAAGAGATTTTTATTTTGATTAGTGTTTTCTAGTTCTAAATACATAATTTAGAACACACAGATCATTACAATCATTCTTATAATAGATAATGATATGCAGCTGTAATGACTCGGTGTACCGCCGATCTATTCATTCCATGACTTGGTGAACTACCGATCTATTCATGTGTATCAAAGAGTTGGTGTTTTCATCTGAACATTTCACTCTTGTGGTTCTCTTCCCTAATCCGGGATTCTAAGTTATCTATCCAAGGAACCTATCTAAATAATTCTTACCATTATCCATCGGCATCACGTCCATTAGACTAGGTGACATAAGACAACACAATCAACAACTTGCGATACTTTGGCCAAAGATTTGAAACATAATGTTCATGTCTCATATTCCTTGACAACATAATCGTCAATCTGGAATACGTCCTTCACCCCACACCAATGTTATATGGAACATCTTATACTGACTTATGTCAGTCCCCCCCCATGTCCCAAGTTTTCACTCAGGAACGGGTTAATATCATAACACACGTTATAAGGATGCCCTTGAAGACTAGAAGTAAGCTGACATACTGGGTCAACCACTGTTAACCCCATGTGTCAAGGTACCCCGAGTCTCAAAGGGCTGCCTCATAACACGTCTATGGTCCTAACTAGTTTCGAAGGAAAAACTTGTTCTATTTTTGGGTGTAAATCTTAACGATCAATGCAGAAGGGCGTTGCCAAATGTCACCTACATTATTGTATCCTGGAGAAGATCCTAATCTTCTCGAAGGTATAACCCTGCAGTTGACATGTGTCCACATCCTACGATACAACCTCGGAAAGATGTACATACCCCCAAGAATTCAATTAAGTTGAGTTAAATTTGGATTACAAGCCCTCCTAACTGGGTAGCCTTCCCCCAACCTTGGGTCCCACACTTTTGAGTTACTTAAGAAATTAGGTTCAGTTTCATAGAGAAACGTTTTTAATAAGATTGAGATCGCGTCAAGGTGCCAATCGGTTCCTAATAACCTTGTTTCCTCATAATAGGGCAACAACCCTAAGTTCTCCCATAAGGAAGATAACTAAACCCGTAAGGGATCGTACCAACCCTGAAGACTGAAATATATCAGAATTATTGCCATTAAGACATGGTGATTTTAAGCCATCCATTACATTGCTTTGACTTAGAAAATTATTAGGGAGTAATTGAATACTCTTCCAGTTATAGCTACATATTAGGGCATAGTTCAATCTCAACTTCCCTAAAAATGCAGTGGTCTAATTTCCAATTTAGCAATATTCATAATATATAAGAATCACTAATCAAACATGTAGTATTCAGTCGCATAATTTTACAAGGCTTACTTAGGGAATCCATCTAGACCCCATGGCATATATTAATAAGAATGCACTCTCCTTCATTCAGACATGAGGAGAACAATTCAACAAATAAGAATGCAACTACGTAAGTAACATTTTCCCATTTCATTTATTTCCAAGCCATACAATTACAACTTATGCACTTCGGCATATTTTAATACAATAATCACCAGCAAAAGAGTAACTTTAGTCTTATAGTACAATTAGAGAAATCATGTTAGTATTCATCATAAAACCCAGATTAAGCAATCTGTGCATTAAATCGGATCTGCATTGCCTTTACCACTTACGATGACCATCTGCAAAATTTGTTAGCATGGGTTAGTTCAGTTAACTAAGCATGATAAGCACTAAATCTTAAAATAATTGCATTTCTCCACTTGTTTCCATTAAACAACCTGTTTAAATGAAATCAATTTCATCAAATCCATAAACATGAACCACGCTAATTATCTTTCTACCATTTTAATATGACTTTATAACATAACTCATTTTATGGATACTAATTCAACTTAAATCTTTTACGATGATTCATCTTATACAAGAGAATAAGAAGAAACAATATGAATCTTACGTACCTAGCCATCGTAAAACCAAGAACAGTATCAATCCTAATATAATTACTCTAATCAAGGAAGGAAATCTTTTCAAGGTCTGCAAACAAAAAATTTGCATATAAACAATTCAAGCAAGAACAGATTATTTCCTCAAGCAAGTTCAACTAATAGAATTCCTCTAAAATTTTCCGTGGTCACTTCATAAACATTGATAAGTATAGAAACTTTTACTACAATGCTACATTTATACAAGTAGATAATAACTGAATTTCTCAAACAGGGTAATAATACTGCTAAAGAGAAGGAAAGGGAGACTTCTAGTTAAGATTCAACACTTACCACTCCTTCCACCTAAGATTAACAGTTTATTCATCTCATGCCCATACTATAGAGTTCTTATTGAAATTGTCAAGAAGGGAAAAGTCATAATTTCCAGAAGGAGAGGGAATACCTTCGTATTCCAAAATCCTATAACATCTTATCCTTCACAACTAAGAGGAAGAATAGAGAGAATCAGAACTCCATTTTTAACAAGTTCAGGACTGTACCAACTTCCCAGGAGTAATGTATATATAAATATTATTAAATTAAATTGCTCTAATCTAGGAAGGAAACCTTCTCCAGGCATGCAACCAACAGATTTTCATATAAACAATTCAAGCAAGAACAGATTATTGCCACAAACAAGTTTAACTAACAGATTTCCTCTAAACGTTTTCATGTCAATTCAATTAAGGAAAGAGAGAAGGCAAATAAATCAACACCTAAGTTCTTCAATAGTTCTAATTAGGAAGAAATTCTTACAAAGTAGTCCATAGATCCCTAGGGTCTTGCGATTGTACATTAAACAAAAACCAATAGTTGTTACAAATTGATATAAACGTTTTAATATCAGACCCCAATCTAGATCCATGTAAACAGTCTACACTTCACCCATGACTTGAATCATTTTTGACTAAGAGTTAGGGTAATTGTCTCATTATCATTACTTACCAATCGATCGAAACTAATTATTTCAAACCATTACACTGGATAGGTTGTTGTTTCGTTCCAAGATACCAAATCAAATTGCTCTTCCAGAGTTAATAGATGAATTCTAATTATAGATTTCAAGGTCACCTCAGGTAATAGCAAACACATTCCATTCCTATCCAATTATTGAACCTAATTTCCAGTCATGCGAATAAACCAGTCGAGCTTTACAGAAAGAACTAACATTTTCACCACAAATCCTACTATTTACTTTCCAGAAGTTGTATAGAAATAGTAGAGTTCATACAACTAAGAAAAAATCATATAAACCAACCATATTCGACGCAATGGTTCATTCCGTGGTGTCTTCAAACATGAAATCATCAAGCATGAAGTCTATCATGGTGCCAGTTTGTAAATTCAATACTTCAGCCAGACAAGAAAACATAAAACACTTCTAACAGAATTTGAAACCCATATTATATATACAGCATGGAGAGAAGATAAAAGAAGCAGATTTTATCAGGGTCTATGTATAATTAGGGATTCCCAAATCAACAAAGAAGGAAAACCAATACATTGCTACCAGCCAGCTTGACTGTACCAAAAATCATTTGAACAGAGTTGTTCTAATGAAAACATTTAAAGGAAAGCAAGATTTTTAAAAGTTAGGGCCTATCATGCCTGATAGTGTCGCTAAAATTCGAAGAAGACCTCTGAATGTGCTCATAGCTTCTCTTCTTCTTCGACGAGAGATTAAACAACATAATATTTTTATCTCCATACCTTATATATTTTCCCAAACAGAGAAGTAAACTAGAAACTCTCAAAGTTGCCATACAACAAAGAGTAGACAGTTGGTTCGAAGAACCAGTGCTCATACAGAGCGAAAAATGGAATGCGTGGAAAACAAAACAACTAAACAAAATTACACTTGCATGCCTTCCCAAGCAATCTGTGCTCGAGGACCAAGGCTCATTAATGGCATTTACTTCCATTCTCCCACCTATTTTCCATTTCCACTAACTGCCAAAGTTGGTGATAGCCACAAAAAAATAAACAAACATTCCCATCCTTAGAGATACTTCCACGTAAGACTATATTGGTAGTTTTTTATCCTCCGCCAAACTTGACAACATTCCATGTCCTTCAACCTTATCCTCTCTTAAATTCCATGGAAACAACCACCCATGACTCGCGACCCTCCTTAGGTCCCCCTTCATAGCATTAGTTAAGATAGGTTAGGGACTTAGGTTAGATCCTAGGGTATGACATTAGTCTCATTTCCATAGGATATAACATTAGTCACCCCCCCATTGAGATAGGTTTAGTTAACCCTTAGGAGCATTAAGCTCATAGTTTTAGGACTAACCTGATAACATTAGGTTATAGTTTAGGTTAAACTATCAACATTACTGATTCCAGTCTAAGTCCCCAAAATAGGACTAATCAGTGTTAGAGTCCAAACAGGATAAAACATTCCTGTATCGGATTTCGTTTGGCATCAATAATTTAAGATTTAGATATAAAACATAAACATCTTACCCGGCCTAAGGTCTATGTCTTTCCTGATGTTACGATATCTGGAACCAAATTCCATTTACCATGATCAGCCTGAGTTAACCTCTGGGATTGATCGTTCAAAAGCTCAATCAGACCTTGTAACTCTCGTAAGGTCAATAAAATCTGTTCATCCTAAACAAACTTAAAACATTCCTTGGATCAATGTAACTGATCCAAGGTTGAGTCATAAAGGTGGATAAATCCACAATCATCCAGAAATCAAATTTAACTCAACTACAAAGAATGAAAGAAACAAAAGAGTCCAAGAATATTCCAGCTCAGTCAAAGATCTTTAAGATCAGAAAGGATATAATCCTTATCAAGCATGACTTCCTAAAACCAAAGGAACATGTCCTTATATGGAAGAAATCATATATCAACACTTTAATGCTCAGGAGAAAGTAACAATAGTTTAGGGTGTTACATGCTTCCCTCCTAAAAGATTCATCGTCCTGATGATTACATCCTTTGATTTACCTTTTGATCAATCAATTTATTGGCTCACTAAACGAATTACTATTTCAAATTTGAACATTTCCAGAAATCAATATAATGATACTATTCATTCAACTTGAATAAATGTTTGCCCCAAAACTGGCTTACATAAAGACATGTAAAAGATAAATTCATAATAATTATTTTTTTTATCAGTAGACAGATTCAATTCTGTTAAAAAAGAAAGGGAAAAACAATTTTCATCTCTTCCAGATTTTCCCAAGTTACACTTTCTTCGTTAAACTAGTCCCACTGGACCTTACATTGCTGTATCTCACGATTTCTCAAATGCAATTGGCGAGTTTCTAGCACTCGAGTGGGTTTAACCACAATTATTCCTGGGTCTTGGACCTACAAGGAATTCCAATTTAAAACATGTGAAAAGTCTGAAACGTATTTCTTAAGCAAAGAAATGTGGAAAACATCATGCATGCGAGACAAAACAGGTGGTAATGCTAATCGGTAAGCTACGGGATTGATTACTTCAACAATTTCAAAAGGTCCCACATAACGAGGTGATAACTTGGTAGCCTTGCCAAAATTTATAGAACTCTTTCTTGGTTTAAAATGAAGAAAAACCTTTTCACCAAGTTCAAATTTTCTATTAACCCTCTTTAAGTCAACATAACTCTTTTATCTATCTGTTGCTTCCTTCAATCATTCACGAATCATTTTAACTTGCTGTTCCATTTCAGTAAGGATTTTAGGCCCAATCACCTCTCTATCCTCAATGTTATCCCAACTAACAGGGGTTCTACACTTTCTTCCATAAAGTTCCTCGAAAGGTGCCATTTTAAGAGAAGAGTGATAGGTGTTGTTGTATGCAAATTCAACTAATGGGAGATACTCTTCCCATTTATACTGTTGATCCATGTAATACATTCGTAACATATCTTCCAACACCTGATTTACTCTCTCAGTTTGTCCATCCATTTCTGGATGATATGCAGAACTAAATTTTAGTTTAGTTCCAAGAGCTATGTTAAGCATTTGCCAAAATATTGATGTCATTCTAGGATCCCTGTCAGATATTATTAATTCTGGTACTCCATGCAACCTGAAAATTTCGTGCACAAATCTTTTGGATAGCATAGAAGAATCATATTTTAGATTTCTAGTGATAAAATGAGCTACCTTCGTTAGTTTGTCAACAACTACCAAGATAACATCATGTTTATTTCTTGACATAGGGAGCCCTTGTACAAAGTCCATGCTTATTACTTTCCATTTGTACTGCGGTATGCTATGGGGATATAATAAACTAGCAGGGTGCATGTGTTCTGCCTTCACCCGCTGTCATTCCAGACAATGAGTCACAAAATTAATAACATCCTTTTTCATTCCTTTCTAGAAATATTGCTATTTTAGATCAGCAAGCATTTTAGTAATACCCGGGTGTCCAGAAAAGGGTGAATTATGAAATTCAGCTAACAATTTCTTTCTCAAACCATTTAGCATAGGTACATATACTCTATTTGCATAACATAAGATTCCTTCATTATCAAAATGAAAACCCTTATACCTTTCATCTTTTGGTTCTACAGCAAGCACTGCTTTTACTTGCATACAGTATACATCAGATTCTAATGCACTTTTCACCTCATCCTTAAACTGAGTTCTTAATGTTATAAGAGCATAAATGTGCTTCCTACGACTTAGAGCATCTGCTACTCTATTCTCTTTTCCTTTGATGTAACTAATATCAAAATTATATTGAGACAAAAACTCTAACCACCTTCGTTGTCTTGCATTTAGATTAGGCTGAGTGAAAATATATCTCAGTCCTAAATGATCAGTTTTCAACTCAAAAGGTTTCCCAAGTAAATAGTGTCTCCAAACTTGGAGTGCATGAACAATTGCAGCAAGCTCTAAATCATGAGGGGCGTAATTCAGCTCATGTAACTTAAGTTTTCTACTTTCATAAGCTATGACATGATCATTTTGTAACAAAAAACCTCCAAGGCCTTTCCCAGAAGCATCCGTTACAACATTAAAGTCTCCATTAGGGTCAGGTACAGCTAAAATAGGTGCTGAAGTCAACCGAATTTTCAAACTTTTAAAAGCAGATTCACACTTATCATTCCAAATAAATTTCTTATCCTTTTTCTGCAATGAAGTTATCGGTGCAGCCACTTTAGAAAAATATTTAACAAATTTTCTATAATATCCAGCAAGACCCATGAAGCTTCTTACTTCATGTACATTCTTTGGTGCAAGCCACTCGGTTATTGCCACTATTTTTGAAGGATCTACAACAATTACTTTTTTGCTAATGACATGACCCAAATAGTGAACTTTAGTATCGAAGAAAGAACATTTGGATAACTTATCGTCTAACTCTCTTTTTCTCAAAATTTCCAAAACTACCTTCAAATTCTCATTATGCTCCTCAACGCTTTTAGAATATATGAGAATATCATCCAAGAATACAAGCACAAACTTGTCCAAATATTCTTGAAATATATTATTCATTAAGTTCATAAAATCCACTGGTGCATTAGTTAATCCAAAGGGTAAAACCATGAATTCATAATGTCTGTACCTTTTCTGGAAAGTTGTTTTATGAATATCTTCTTCTTTAATTCTTAATTGATGATACCCAGATCGAAGATCTATCTTTGAATAAACCGATGCTCCGTGCATCTGATCAAATAGATCGTCAATTCTAGGAAGTGGGTATCTATTCTTGATTGTTGCTTTTTTTAACATCCGATAATCAATACACATTCTAAGTGTTCCATCTTTCTTTCTCACAAATATCACCGGTGCTCCCCAAGGTGAAACACTTGGTCTAATCAAACCTTTAGACAAAAGTTCTTGCAATTGAGCCTTAAGTTCGACTAACTCTATGGTAGTCATTCGATGAGGTGCCTTAGAAATAGGCTCCGTCCCCAGTTTGATTTCAATGGTGAAGACAAATTCCCTTTTGGGTGGTAAACCTAGTAATTCCTCCGGAAATACATCCTTGAAACTTTGTAATAACGGGTATCGTTTCATGAAATCACCTTCTTCTTCTGCAGATTCATATATCTTTATTACATACAAGGTACGTCCTTTATTTTTAGCCTTTTTAAGTTGCATAGCTGACAGTTTCCTAACCGAAATTTCCCGTTTTACACCTTGAATCTCTGCTATTTTCAGCTGATCATCTAAACATCTTATATATTTTTCAAATTAGTCTACTTTTTCTTTATGGTCAGCTAACCAATTAACGCCGATGACAATGTCATAGGATCCTAAAGGTGCAACATAGAGGTCGACTTCCGTGGAAAAGTTAGGTAAGTCAAGGACTCCCCCAAAAAGACACATACTAACTGTATGAACAGAGTTATTACCATACTGTATAGTAAAAGATTTATCCATTTTTCCATCTTTTCTTTTAAGTTTAGAAGTGAGTTTACTAGAAATAAAACATTCAGTAGCTCCTGTATCAAAAAGAATAGTGACAGGTATGCCAAATAACTTACCAGGAACTTCTATAGGTGTCACTTGCTTTTCAGCTTGCTTGTCTGTTACTACAACATGTATCTTATGCTGTTGATTATGATCATCCTTCTTCAAAGGAAATTGGTTCGCGTAGTGATCTTTGGCACAATTGTAGCAGCCTCCTATAGGTCCCTTTTTAGGCTCAAAATTACTTCCAACCTTAAAATTATCATGTTGGCCTCCATAGGACTTCTGCCCATTATTAAAATTCTTGGAAAAACTATCCCTTACATTTCCAGTAGGCTTATTCGTTGTCGTTTTCTTATTATTATCCAATGAAAAATTATTTTTGTTGCCAAACTTTTTCCATGGCCCCTTCTTGGGTGGAAGAGAAGTTGAAGAAGAGTTTGGAATCTTCTTCGGCACTTCCTCTTTATGAGAAGAAATATTCTTTAATTTATGTTCCTGCCTTATGGCATTTTCAACAACCCCTTCCATTTTGGTTGGGTTGTGAACATCAACCTCTCCTCCAATCATAAGATTTAGTGCCATGATGAATTTCCATATTCTGAACTTCTTGTCAGTTTGATACTGTGGTAAGTACTTGAGGAGTTTCATAAACCGCTCCCAGTACTCAGTTACAGCTAGCTTCCCTTGAACTAAGTTCTAGAATTCTGTCATTTTCTGATCATAGAAAAGTTGTGGCAGCCAGCGTTGCCTAAAATAGCCTATAAATTGATCCCCAGTGATGTTGGTTTCATCAATATTTAGCTCAACTTTACGGCTATCCCACCATGAATATGATTTATGGGAAAGCTGATAGGCTCCCCAAATAGCTTTGGTTTCCTCCGAGAATTTTCTTATTACAAATTACTTCTCCATTTTGTTGAGCCAGTTCTCAGTTCCATCTCCTAATGTGGTGCCATCAAATTTAGGTGGACTTATCCTTTTTATATCATTAGTGAGTTCCGCTGCCAACCTGGCCTTTTTGTTTTCTAGTTGGATAGACACATTTCCATTTTTATTACCAATACCCATATCAGGGTTGTCCTCTGGAGGTGGCTGATTGTTGTTACCAGCTTCATCGTCCTCCTCATTTCCCATCACTTGTTGTTCAAGTACAGCCAAACGATCTCTTGTGTCTAGTAGGGCAAAAAGGATCTCATCAAGTTTTTAGGTTGTTGCCACCCCTTCCTCTGGTGGAGCATTATTTGTAATGTTTCCCCTTGTTCTAACCATTTTCTGTTACAAGAAAATTCAGGTTTTTATCAGATTGTGGACACAATAGGTAAAAAAGTTGTAACCTTTAGCTCTGATACCAAGATGTAACATCCTCATTTTAATACATTAGAACATTTTTTTTATTAGTGTTTTCTAGTTCTAAATACATAATTTAGAACACACAGATCATGACAATCATTCTTATAACAGATAACCATATGTAGTTGTAATGACTTGGTGTACCGCGGATCTATTCATTCCATGACTCGGTGAACTACCGATCTATTCATGTGTATCATAGAGTTGGAGTTTTCATTTGAACATTTCACTCTTGTGGTTCTCTTCCCTAATACGGGATTCTGAGTGCTCTGTCCAAGGAACCTATCTAAATAATTGTTACCATTATCCATCGGCATCATGTCCCTTAGACTAGGTGACATAGGACAACGTAATCAACAACATGTGATACTTTGGCCAAAGATTTGAAACATATTGTTCATGTCTCATATTCCTTGATGGTCTACTCATCAATCAAGAATATTTCCTTCACCCCACACCGATGTTATATAGAACGTCTTATACTGACTTCTGTCAACCCCCCTGTCCCAAGTTTTCACTCAGGAACGGGTTAATATCATAACACGCGTTATAAGGATGCCCTTGAAGACTATGAGTAAGCTGACATACTGGGTCAACCACTATTAACCCCATGTGTCAAGGTACCCTGAGTCTCAAAGGGCTGCCTCATAACACGTCTATGGTCCTAACCAGTTCCGAAGGAAAATCTTGTTTGAGTTTCGGGTGTAAATCTTAACGATCAATGCAGAAGGGTGTTGCTAAATGTCACCTGCATTGTTGTATCCTCGAGAAGATCCTAATCTTCTCGAAGATACAACCCTGTAGTTGACATGTGTCCACATCCTATGATATATCCTCGGAAAGATGTACATACCCCCAAGAATTCAATTAAGTTGAGTTAAATTTGGATTACAGACCCTCCTAACTAAGTAGCCTTCCCCCAATCCTGGGTCCCACACTTTTGAGTTACTTAAGCAATTAGGTTCAGTTTCACAGAGAATTTTTTTTAATAAGATTTAGATCGCTTCAAGGTGCCAATCGGTTCCTAATAACCTTGTTTCCTCATAATAGGGCAACAACCCTAAGTTCTCCCAAAAGGAAGATAACTAAACCCGTAAGGGATCATATAAACCCCAAAGACTGAAATATATCAGACTTATTGCCATTAATACATGGTGATTTTAAGCCATCCATTACATTACTTTGACTTAGAACATTATTAGGGAGTAATAGAATACTCTTCCAGTTATAACTACATATTAGGGCATAGTTCAATCTCAACTTCCCTAAAAATGTAGTGGTCTAATTTCCAATTTAGACATATTCATAATATAAAAGAATCACTAATCAAACATGTAGTATTCAGTCACATAATTTTACAAGGCTTACTTAGGGAATCCATCTATACCCCATGGCATATATTAATAAGAATGCACTCTCCTTCATTCAGACATGAGGAGAACAATTCAACAAATAAGAATTCAGCTACGTAAGTAACATTTTCCCATTTCATTTATTTCCAAGCCATACAATTACAACTTATGCACTTCGACATATTTTAATACAATAATCACCAGCAAAAGAGTAACTTTCTTCTTATAGTACAATTAGAGAAATCATGCCGGTATTCATCATAAAAACTAGATTAAGCAATATGTGCATCAAATCAGTTCAGCATGCCTTTACCACTTACGATGACCATCTGCAAAATTTGTTAGCACGGGTTAGTTCAGTGAACTGAGCATGATAAGCACTAATTGTTAAAACAATTGCTTTTCTCCAGTTTTTTCCATTAAACAACCTGTTTAAATGAAATCAATTTCATCAAATCCATAAACATGAACCACGCTAATTATCATTCTACCATTTTAATATGACTTTATAACATAACTCATATTATGGATACTATTTCAACTTAAATCTTTTAGGATGATTCATCTTATACAAGAGAATAAGAAGAAACAATATGAATCTTACGTACCTAGCCATCAGAAAACCAAGAACAATATCAATCCTAATATAATTACTCTAATCAAGGAAGGAAATCTTTTCAAGGTATGCAAACAACAAATTTGCATATAAACAATTCAAGCAAGAACAGATTATTTCCTCAAGCAAGTTCAACTAACAGATTTCCTCTAAAATTTTCCATGTCACTTCATAAACATTGATAAGTATACAAACTTTTACTACAATGCTACCTTGATACAAGTAGATAATAACTGAATTTCTCAAACAGGGTAATAATACTGCTAAAGAGAAGGAAAGGGAGACTTCTAGTTAAAATTCAACACTTACCACTCCTTCCACCTAAGATTAACAGTCTATTCATCTCATGCCCATACTATAGAGTTCTTATAGAAATTATCAATAAGGGAACACTCATAATTTCAAGAAGGAGAATGAATACCTTTGTATTCCGAAATCCTATAACATCTTATCCTTCACAACTAAGAGGAAGAACAGAGAAAATTAGAACTCCATTTTTAACAAGTTCAGGACTGTACCAACTTCCCAGGAGTAATGTATATATAAATATTCTTAAATTCAATTACTCTAATCCAGGAAGGAAACCTTTTCAAGGCATGCAACCAATAGATTTACATATAAACAATTCAAGCAAGAACAAATTACTGCCACAAGCAAGTTCAACTAACAGATTTCCTCTAAACTTTTTCATGTCAATTCAATTAAGGAAAAAGAGAAGGCAAGTAAATCAACACCTAAGTTCTTCAATAGTTCCAATCAGGTAGAAATACTTAAAAAGTAGTCCATAGATCCCTAGAGTCTTGCGATTATACATTAAACAAAAACCAATAGTTGTTACAAAATTATATAAATGTTCTAATATAAGACCCCAATCCAAATCCATGTAAATAGTCTACACTTCACCCATGACTCGAATGATTTTTGACTAAGAGTTAGGGTAATTGTCCCATTATCATTACTTACCAATAGATCGAAACTAATTATTTCCAACCATTACACTGGATAGGTTGTTGTTTTGTTCCAAAATACCAAATCAAATTGCACTTCCAGAGTTAATAGATGAATTCTAATTATAGATTTTAAGGTCACCTCAGGTAACAGAAAGCACAGTCCATTCCTATCTAATTATTGAACCTAATTTCCATTCATGCGACTAAACCAGTCGAGCTTTACAGAAGGAACTAACATTTTCACCACAAATCCTACTATTTACTTTCCAGAAGCTGTCTAGAAATAGTAGAGTTCATACAACTAAGAAAAAATCATATAAACCAACCATATTTGACACAATGGTTCATTCCGTGGTGTCTTCAAACACGAAATTATCAAGCACAAAGTCTATCATGGTGCCAGTTTGTAAATTCAATACCTCAGCCAGACAATAAAACATAAAACACTTGCAATAGAACTTGAAACCCATATTATATTTACAACATGGAGAGAAGATAAAAGAAGCAGATTTCATCAGGGTCTACATATAACCAGGGATTCCCAAATCAACAAAGAAGGAAAACCAATACATTGCTACTAGCCAGGCCGACTATACCAAAAATCATCTGAACAAAGTTGTTCTAATGAAAACATTTAAAGGAAAGAAAGCTTTTTAAAAGTTAGGGTCTATCATGCCTGATAGTGTCGCTAAAATTCGAAGAATACCTCTGAATGTGCTCACACCTTCTCTTCTTCTTCCACAAGAGATTAAACAACAAAATATTGTTACCTCCATGCCTTATATATTTTCCCCAATAGAGAAGTAAACTAGAAACTCTCAAAGTTGCCATACAACAAAGAGTAGATGGCTGGTTTGAAGAACCGATGCTCATACGGAGTGAAAAATGGAATGCATGGAAAATAAAAAAACTAAACAAAATTACACTTGCATGCCTTCCCAAGCAATCCATGCTCAAGGACCAAGGCTCATTAATTGCATTTACTTCCATTCTCCCACCTATTTTCCATTTCCACTGACTGCCAAAGTTGGTGATAGCCACAACAAAATAAACAAACATTCCCATCCTTAGAGATGCTGCCACGTAAGACTATATTGGTAGTTTTTATTCTCCGCCAAACCTGATAGTATTCCATGTCCTTCAACCTTATCCACTCTTAAATGCCATGGAAACCACCGCCCATGACTCGTGACCCTCCTTAGGTCCCCCTTCATAGCATTAGTTAAGATAGGTTAGGGACTTAGGTTAGATCCTAGGGTATGACATTAGTCTCATTTCCATAGGATATAACATTAGTCACCCCCCCATTGAGATAGGTTTAGTTAACCCTTAGGATCATTAACCTCATAGTTTTAGGACTAACCTAATAACATTAGGTTATAGTTTAGGTTAAACTATCAACATTACTGATTCCAGTCTAAGTCCCCAAAATAGGACTAATCAGTGTTAGAGTCCAAACAGGATAAAACATTCCTGTATCGGATTCTGTTTGGCATCAATAATTTAAGCTTTAGATATAAAACATAAACATCTTACCTGGCCTAAGGTCCAGGTCTTTCCTGATGTCACGATATCTAGAACCAAATTCCATTTACCATGATCAGCCTGAGTTAACCTCTGGGATTGATCATTCAAAGCTCAATCAGACCTTGTAACTCTCGTAAGGTCAATAAAATATGTTCATCCTGAACAAAATTAACACATTCCTTGGATCAATGTAACTGATCCAAGGCTGAGTCATAAAGGTGGATAAATCCACAATCATCCAGAAATCAAATTGAACTCAAGTGTGAAGAATGAAAGAAACAAAAGAGTCCAAGCATATTCCGGCTCAGTTAAATATCTTTAAGAGCAGAAAGGATATAATCCTTATCAAACATGACTTCCTAAAACAAAAGGAACATGTCCTTATACAGAAGAAATCATATATCAACACTTGAATGCTCAGGAAAAAGTAACAATAGTTCATGGTGTTACATCTAAAGCTATGCCGAGTTGACATGTGTTTCTTTCCACTGGCCTTAGAATTTTGAATGGATTATTCATCCTTTTTGAGGCTCTAACCATGTGGAGGGTTGGTGCACATTTGGGATCTCCACTCTTGATTATTCCTTTGAAGTTGCATAATTGAGACAAGTGGGGGTTTCCGCTGACACTCTTATATTTAGCCGAATCAGAGTCTCGAGTGAACATTTCCTTTCTCTATTTTTCTCCTTTGCACTCTGATCTACTTTGATGTTGTTTGATCCTCCATTTTTGTGCCTACCTACCCTTTCGATTTTTTTATGCATGGTCATGTTTGACCAAATTTTCCCAGGAGAAAAATTGGGATAAAAATTTGGCAACTCACAGGGACATCTACCTGCTAGATGAAGAGACCAGTAGCCTTGTAAATTTCCATAGGGTATGGAGTCAAGAATGATAGCCTAATATTGATCTTGTCATTGAAACTCTAATCTAATGCTTACACTTGGCAATCCTGAACCTACCCCGCTGTCTGCACTCTCAATTTTCACAAGAAAGTCTCGAAGATGATATTTCTGAGAGTAGAAATGTTTTTTGTCCTGGGGATTTTAATTTTTCTGGAAATGGACTCCCTCGAAACCCAATTTTATTTTCTCTTTATTTTTTCTATTTTTGAATTAGCAATTATTACGGGAAACTATGGGTCTCCCTATTGTAAATGTTGAAGGGCCTAGCACATTTACCTAGAGGCATATCAAAATTTACAATGATGTAAACCTGGAGTAACAAAACCTGTGCCAGAGAACTTAGGGAAATAAAACCTATGATACAACAAGACAATGTGCACATGCACTTAGAGAAATTAAAATCCTACGCTAATATTTACAAGGGTGAAACCCTTCTTTTCAGTAGCAATGTTTAAGATGGATCGTGTTGACAAGAATTGGAAGTTTCTCTCCATCCAATGTAGAAAATTGGAAGGAATTGCTACTTTTACATCCTGTGACCATGTAGGGGCCACTCCAAATGGCATCAAACTTGGAATGCCTTCCCAGTTTTTCCCAATTTACATCCCACTTAAAACTAAGTCCCCTTCCTGGAATGTCCTAAGTCTAGCTCCCTTGTCAAAGCTCCTCTTGGTCGACACTTGATCCTTCTCCATGAACTACACCGCATATCTTCTTGATTCTTCTAAACCCATCACCTCTGCATACATAATCTCCGTACGCTCAAACTCAGCTAGTTCTAGTTATATCATGAGTTTTAATGCTAGCAACTCAAGTGATATGGGAAGAAATTCTTCTTTTTTGTATATAAGCTTGAATGGAGAGCTGCCTATAAACCTCTTGGGGGTGACTTTATCTACCCAAAGAGATGATTTGATTTTTGTGTGCCAAGTTCTTTGATTCTCATCAAGGGTCATTCTGATGATTCTCACCAAGTTCTTGGTTGTGGACTCTACTTGGCCATTACCTTGAGGGTAATAGTTTGAAGAGTTGTTGAGATATACACAATTCTTGTCATCTCATTCAGTAATTTTTACGCAAAGGAATGGCAATGCATTGTTTGATACGATAGTAGTAGGGTAAGCAAACCTCGTGACTATCCCTTCATAGAATTCCAAAATGTTGGATTCATTTTCCTCCTTGAGTGCCATTGCTTCATTCCACTTGGTGAAATAGTTAGTCGCTGTAAGTATCCAATTGTGACCTTGGCTTGAATTTTAGTTAACTACTTGAATGAAGTCTAATTACCATTTCATGAATGGCTGATCCACTAAAATTGGATGAAGGGGTAAGCCTGATAATATTGCTTTCCCTATGAACAATGCACACTTCTTGCATTTCTTGATCCATGAGTAGAAATCCCTAAAACCCGTAGGCCAATAGGAACTATCCTTCGTGATTTAGAGAGTTGTTGCTCAAGGAGAAAAATTTCCTCCAGCTTCTCCATAATGGAAGTCATGTAACACCTTCTCAATTTGGACTGTTCACAATGCACCTTAATAGGACACCATTGATTTCCTTTTTGAACATAACACCGTCAACAAGCGCATACAAGAGGTCTTGTAATATAAAGTACCTTCTTTTTTTTATGACTCATTTTTTGAGGGCACGAACATATTTGGAGAAAATGCACAAAATTTTGAGTCCAACATGGAATGGGTGCATCATTAGCTAGCTGATCTAGCTCATTCTGCATTAATAGGATGGCGTCTTCTTATTTCTGCTGACTCATTTTTTTTCTCGGAAGCAAGCTACTTACAAATATCATTTCCACAAACTAGCTTGGTCACTTTTATTTCAATATCATACTCCATTACATGAGTGATCCAACATGATCTCTTCTCATTCAAGTCCTTATTTAGTTGAAAATTCTTAACACTAATATGACACAGTAGCAGTTGAATCTTGTTGTTCGAGACCAAGTGTCTGAACTTCTTCAAACTCCTAATGACAGCAAAGGACATATTTTTCAATGAAATAATAATTTACTTTGTAATCTTCCAAGCTACTGACAGAAGAAGGATATGAGTTGTTATGAACCTTCCTTGTTAGGTTGAACCAAGATAGCTGAGATTGTGTTTGACCCTCCAAAATCATACATTATGAATTCCTTTGAAAAGTCTATGGGTTAATAAAATTTGGGTCCTGAGATATTACGAGCTTGCTGGCCTCAAAAATCTATTTTCCTTCTATTGTCCATTTGAGTACAAGACTCTTCTTTAGCATCATCGCTAAAGGTTTTACAAGAGTGGACAAACTTAGGCACAAATATGTGGAAAAATTTTATTCTTCCTAAGAAGTTTTGGAGGGATTTCTTATGATGTGGCAATGGTAGTGTTCTAATGGCTTCAACTCTTTCAAGGTCAATTGTCAAACCTTATCTTGAGACAATGTGGCCCAAAAAATTTCCCTCGTGTGCCAAAAATACACATTTATTTGGATTCAATGACACTCCAAACCTTCTACACCTTTGAAATACTTCCCTGAGGTGAAAGAGGTGGTCTGCTGCATTATTTGAGAAGATAGTGATATCATCTACATATACCAGCACCATCTTGTTGGTCAAGCCTTTGAACCCCATATCCATAGCTATCTGAAATGTTTCTCTGGAATTAGACAGTCCAAATGACATCTTCTTGTAAGCATATGTACCCCATTTAGTGGTGAAGGCTATCTTGAACCGATCTTCTTATTTTACCATTATCTGATTATAGCCTGAGTAGCCATCTAGCAATGAAAACCTCTCAGAGCCAACTATAACCTACAATATTTTCTACATTGATGGAAGTGGGTGGTGATCTTTGAGTGATGCTCTGTTTAGATCATGGAAGTCTACGCACAATCTGATTTATCCATTTCTTTTCCTTGTATGCACTAATTTTGTAACCCAACTTGAATACTTGATAGGGAAGATGATGTTGGCCTCAATTATCTTGTTCAAATATTTTCTCATGAGAGGTTCAATGTGAGGGTTTACTTGCCTTTGCTTCTTTCTGAAAGGCTTAGATCCCGAATCCATATTGATAGTGTGTTTGTGCCAACCTTGGGTTGAAACCTCTTAAATCCTTGTAAGTCCAAGAAAAGACATCTGGGAATTCTTGAAAAAGTTGAACAAACTGAGATTTTTCTTGTTGGCTACTTACCTTTCCAATTCGCAACATTTTACCTTCATATATGGAAATGGGCGCTCTGAATCTTCACCCTTTACCTATATATTTACTTTCTCCTTTCAGAATTGATCATTTGTGTTGAATATTGACTCCGAAGTTACAAGACCCTTTGGTAATTTTTTGGTTCTCAGCTGCTCCACTTGGTCACCATACCATTGTTCCAACTTGTCTTGGTTTCTAGTGGAGAACTCAACTTATTCTTGTAAAAAATTGACAATTTGCTAATCATTCTCGAAGACTTGCCAACTTGTGTTCTTGTCTGAAAAAGATGGTCTTATAACCACTTTGATATGGGGCTGAGATTTCTCACTCTTGATACTTCCTAAAAAATTAAATACCACCCTAATTTCTACCAATCTTTCTTCTACTTCATTCTTCTTCCTTGGAATGGAATTTATGCTAAAAGCCTTAAAATATTCAATGAGGTATCCCATTCCCGATTCTTGCAGTTTTTTAACATATCATTCTCAGCAGCATTTTTTCCTCGGACTTGATTCCTAACTAGCTCACTATCGCCAAACACTTGTAATTTTTTAATCCCTCTCTTTCTTTCCCAATGCAGTCCATGGATCAAGGCTTCATACTCTATTGTGTTATTCGAGCAAGTAAATTAGAAATGAAAGGTTGAGTAATATTTTGTACCTTGAGGTGAAACAAGCATAGCTCCTCCTCCGGCTCCCTATCTACTTCTTGATCCAATCGAAGAATAACTACCATACTTTGTTATTCATCTTTGTGGTTTGGATTGGTGATGCTAGGGAGGGTATGATTCTCTACATACAAAAAATAGACTCCTACCTCCATCTCTTGTCATTTCCTTGTAAGGGTCAAAAGCATGCCTCTTGTTCACCCATTCATTAAGGGTAAGTATGGAATACATCCAACCTTGGTATCAACTTCATGGGTGCTTGGATAATCTTCTTGATTAAGGGGATGAACAATTTTCATTGATTGGACTTGGTGTATGAGGCTCAATATGGAAGTTTGCAATAGGCACAAATCTGATTGTAGCCTTAGCTCCATACCTTGTTCTGAATAATATGTGTAACCAATCAGCAGACAAATAACCTCCAATTTTAGTAGTGAAGTCTCTTTATAAACAAAATGAAAAGTGTGTTGGCAAGTCTATGACTAATACATTTTTCTAGATGGTCACATTGGGACATGCATGGAATGTGAGGCTCAAATATTTGATTACTCCTACCATTGTTACTGTTGTACCATCCAATTATACCACACCTTTAGAAATGAATTCATATTGAAGACCTAGTTGATCAACTATTTGTTTTGGCATTACAAAGCTACTTTCTCCTGAATCAATCATGGCAATTATGCACTAGCTTGTCTCCAATGATCTATTCTTATTTCCTTGTAGGCTGAGCTGCATTGGTAAGCAAATTTCTCTTGCTGATTGGGTGACTGATTTGATGTTGACCAAATTTCCATAGCAGCTTACAATAGGTCTCTTTTTCCTTGGATAGCCAATGACTCCCACATTGAGATGTTTACATTTTTCCTCTTCATCTGCTCAATGATGTTGAATGGAGATGACCTATCTCTCTATTTTCATTTTTCCTTGTATTTTATTCTCTTGCACATGGGGTTGTTAAAAATGGCACTTGAGCTGGTCTAGGGGGTGGCTTGGGCTGACCTTGCACATTGAGAGTTGCACTTTGATTTCCAATAACTTGTGGAGTAATAGAGGGTTGTGGATCACTTGAATTTCATTATTCGTCCCTCTCCAATATTCCTTTTCTTGTACCATGTATTGGCTGCTACACTTTGAGATGGGGCTTGGTTTAACTCCAAAGAAGTCTTCTATTTGCCAATTAACCAACATATTTTTAGTTGGAGGTGTCTCTTGTTGAGCTTCTTACTACTTGATTTTTCTCTTGACTAGGTTCTCAGAGACACACCAATGGTCTGTACCATCAAGGCTTTGTTTAGTGCACCATTGAAACAAATTGATTGACAGTGAGGTAGACTGTAGGGGTAACACCAGTTGTACTCTTGTGACATGTTGTTTTGTGTTGGAACTAATGCTTTTGATGTTGAAGTTGCATTTGGATTATATGGTAAGAATGGCCTGGCAGTTTGACGTTTTACTTGGTTAAAATTTTTATTTGTGGCATGACTTGGTGGTTCATTTTTTTGGTATGGGGGCCTAGATTGATACTGAGTTTGAGGCTGATATGGCCTAGAAATCTGAGCTTGTCGTCTCTCGATAGTCATTATCTTATTTCCTAGGTTCTGCAGTTGTTTCAAGAATTCTTTGAGATCATTTAAGGAGATAGAAGATGCGGTGGAAGATTCAGCTAAAATTTAATTCCTTGGAGAAGGTATGGGAGCTAATGTGGGTGTTTGACTAGTTCTTCGACCTCCTAGTTCTGGATATAGAGGCATAGGTGGCCTAGGTGTAAGTTTACTAGCCTGAATTAAGAAATTTTTAGGTCTAATAGAAATGTTATATGATGCGGGTAAAGTTATACCTCCCATTGATTGAATCATCATGACAATATTATAATTTAAATATCTATGGAAGTATAGAAAAGAACCTTCATCTATTGGTCTTACAGCCATCAGAATCCTATCCCACATCCGTTGGAATTTGAATTTGAAGTCGATCAACTGCTGATTAGGAGCCCTCTTGATTATTGTTAGTTGTTCCAACAAGGATTGATTATCTCCCTTCTCTCCAAATTGATTTTGAAGAGCTATGTATAAATGGTCCCAATTCTAAATAGAGCCTGGTGTAAGAATCCTGAACCATTGCAAACCTTTACCCTTGAATGAAGAGGCTAACAATTTGACTGCAATGTCCATCTCAATGATTTCATGAATTGCACAGACATTTGAAATGTCTTGTATGTGGTCAATAGGAGTAATTGGGTTCTCTCTAGTGAAATATGGAATTCTCTTCAATGCTGCAACTAGAATTAGATTTTGTGCATTGAGAGCAAGTGGGTTGCTGTCAGTGAAGTTAACATAGGGATTGGATTGTGGATGCTGCCATTATGATTAGCCTAAGAACCCTTGTTGATTGAATGAAATTCCTACTAGGTAGAGGTGTTCACAAAGTTATATTTGGTAGAGATGGAAACCTTTGAGATCTTCTTCCCCTTCTTCCTCTGTCTGGGGACAAGTGTAGATAGATTAACAATCCTTCTTCTCTAGTTCTTGATCTTATCTGAATTCTTCTCATGAATCTACCAAGCCTGGGCTACTGAAACCAGTGGAATCTACCTTTTTTCGAGTCGCTAGATTTGTAATTTCAAAGCTCCTTACATGATGAAAACTTACAAGTGCACATCAATGTTTCTATAGTAAAAATTAAGACTTCTTGTCCCACCGGGTGTGCCAAAATTGTTGTAGAAAAATCACAACACCCCTAAAATATATAACTTGATGGGTTGAGATCATCAGTGTGACTGTACAAGATGGAGCATCTCTCAAAGTGTGGGATTTTATGAGATTAGAGATCTCTCTAGATGAAAGGTGTGCTCCTGTTCCATTGTTCAAGTTCACATGTTCAGATTGCAGAGGGTCGTTCTAAATCCTACTCTAACTTACCAAGGAGACATGGTTAAGGGAATAAAAGAAATGGAACCTAATCTAATAGAGGTGATACACCAAAGAAATGATGAAACACCTACTTTGCAATAAACATAAACCATAAAAATGCAATACAATCAACATGCAAAAATAACCAGGACTTGAATGAGAGATCAAAAAGGAAGACAATGAACACAAAAGAGGGTTGAAAATCATACACAGATATGCATTATCTCTCCAAAATTTGATACAGTGCATTACAATGGCCAAGAGGCAAAAAATTAAATTACAATTTAAATGGGAGGCTTGGACTCCAAAAATCCACTTATGGGAAAGAGAAGAAGGGAGGTGCAGAGAAGAAATGTCCAACCCTTTGAAATTTTCCCTCTTGTACAATATAAAGTAAGAATGAGAGAGAGAAAAGGAGGGAAAAAATGAAACCCTATTCCAACCGGCACTGAAGGAGCATTGAATTCCCCTGCCACAATGATGGGTCTTACCACAACACCCATGCCCTTGTCACTGTTCCTTGCTGGGTAGGAAAGGAAACCCATTCTTCATCATTTTGGTAGGTGGGAGACTTGACGGCCTCAAAAATGGCAGGTCAAAAAATTAATGGTGGCAGGTGGACAGTAGGTGCTGAGAGCTCTCTCAAACTTCCCCTCCCGCTTGATTACAATATTTAGATCAAAAGATATGGCTACTTGAAGGTACTTCAGGTTTGGATTCTATTCCCGTGTATCCACATGGTGGCCCTGTGCATCTCAAGCTTTCACCCCTGTACTACAATCTTGAAGTTGTGCCAAAGAGACACATGGCATCATCTGCGGGCCTATTCTATTTCCTCTGTATTCTACCAAAGACCCCTTGTTGGCGGAGATATTATGTCTGACTGGAGACACATGGAGAGCTGGTGGATGTTTGGGGACCACTTTTGGGTCACACATTTGATGTTGCATGAATGAGGCACGTGGAGGCTTCCGCTGGTTATTATTAAATTTTCAAGAGCTGAATCTACCTTTCAAACCCTAGGACACATGAAGGGTTGGTGCTAGTTCAGGGTATTTCTTTGGGCCGCACCTTTGAATTTGTGCCAATGAGACATGTGTAGGCTTCCATCCACCCTCTTATAGTTATTCGATTAAATGATTGGCTCTGTCCCTTTTTCGGACCTCGGACAAATGGAAGCTTTGCACTCGTTTGGGGTCTCCATTTTTCTACACCTTTTGGAATTGCACCGATGAGACACATGGAGGCTTCCACTCCCTTGAGACTTTTAAAATGCCAACTGTGTCTCCTTTTTAGACCTGGGACATCCCTTGGGTCTCACTTATGAAGTTACACTGATGATATGCGTGGAGAATTCTACCAATTCTTTTATACTTGGTTGATTAAATGGTCGGCTCTGCTCCCCTTCTTTACTTTGACCACGTGGTGAGATTGCACTTGTTTGGGGTCCCCATTTTGGATTCTTCCCTTGGAATTGTGCCAATGAGGCATGTTGCACCTTACGCCAACCTTCTCTGTACTTAACTGATTGAACAGTCATCTATGCCCCCATTTGGACGTTGACCATGTGACAAGCCTAGGTTCATTTGGGAACCTACTTTGTATTTCATGTCTAAAGTTGTGCTGAGTTGACACATGGTTCTTTTTGCTGGCCTTATAATTTTCAACGGCCGATTCAAAATTTTAAGGCTCTGACCACTTGGAGGCATGGCGCATATTTTAGACCTCCACTCTTGATTCTTCCTTTGCATTTATGTCGTTGAGACAAGTGGGGTATTTTGTTGAGTCTCTTATACTTAGCCGATTCAAGGCCTCGAGTGAACACTTCATTTATCTATTTTTCTCTTGTATGCTTTGATCTCCTTTGATGCCTTTTGATCATCCATTGTTTAGCCCACCTGCCCCTCAGATTTGAGATTGATTGTGATCCCACTAGAATTAAATTACCCTTCTGATTTTCTTATGCAAGTTCATGTTTGACCAATTTTTCCTAGGGGCGAAATTGGGATAACAAGTGCTACGAGCATTGTTTATAAATTTGTTGTAAATAACTGTAACGATTTAAGGTAAAGAAAATTTCTAGACTCTATCCCCAAAGCTTGCATGATTCTATGGTAAAGAAATGTGGCATAGGTAATTATACGTCCGCTGATAGAAAGAGAGTTACATTGAGTTTGAAACTGAGACAGAAATAGTGGGAAGTGCCAAAAATATGAATCTTTAACTACGTGGATACTCACGTGATTTATATGGTAAATCAGGGTTAAATGGGGATGTGGTTTTCTATACAGACTTAGGCCATCACATGTATGATGACACATTCAGTGTCACAGAAACTCTAAATGAGAAAATAAATGAGTGGATCTGACGTGATTACCATTGTTGATAAACATGTTTAAAATAATTCCCTTCCTTCCAAAACGTGCATGATTTTGAAATAGAGATGTAAAGCTCAGAGTGGGTGGGAGGATGGTAACTCGATGAGTCATGGGTGAGAGGGATATGGTAGATGGATTAAAGCTAGGAGGAGTGGAGAGAGGTGGTGGAATGGAGATAAAGTGGGAAGAAAGAAGATGAAGGGGTCTACGGGATTGATGCGGTGGGGATGGGTTATTGATAGATGGGGAGTTATGTGGATGTTAAAGGGGGAGATACGTGGATAGCTAAATCAACCTATGTGGGGAAAGAGTGGAGTAATGTGGAATTCGGTTGGAGTGGCTGAGTGGAGGGGTGTTGAGGATTAGGTGGCTAAGGAGTAGTTTGAGGATAGGTATGTGTGGGAAGAGAGGAGTGGAGGGAATGAGTGGGTTTTGTGAGGAGAAGGGTAGGTTGGTGAGTGGGGATGGGGAGTGAGCTAGAGATGGGGTGGTGTAGGGTAGGGTTAAGATGATTTTTGTTTTAAATTATTATTATATTATATTTATATACTTGTGTGTGTGTGTGTGTGTTTTTATTTAATAAATGAAAATAAAAATAAAATTTTACACCTATTATAAATGAGTTAATAACAGGCCCTTTCAAATGAGAAATCAAATTACCCCAATGATGACACAAACAACTACTTGTATGCACCACAACATATGGATGAAGATAATACCAAAGATCCTGCAAGTGGGTGAGTCTACAAATGAAAAATTTTCAACGTATATCTAGATTGATGTGGTTTTATACTTACAATAATATAAAACACAATAATGGTTATTCATACAACACCTAAACATAGTGATCTTGGATCTGGTCCCATCAAGCGTGCCAAATGTTGATTGGAGTTTCTTTCTTCCTTTCCAGATCAGTGTACTAGATATCAACAAATGCAAAACAATGTCAAGTATGCAAGGTCTTAGTACCTTAAAGATGTTAATAGATGATACAGGCGTAAAGTAGATGTCGAACTCCTTGCTGTGATCACAAAAAACCTATAGCTCACAGATACTAGAGAAATATTGATTAGAGATTTTATGTGGGGTTTTCTTGACAAAGAAGATCCACGAAGCGTTAACTCCCTCGGTGGCTCTCAACCCCCGTGTGATAAGAAATAATGATCAAATACAAGATAAATAAATAAAATGCAAGCTAATAAACAAAGGAACCTCACATTGTGGGTATGTAGATTGTGCTATTGATTATAACTAAACTCAATGTGTAACAATAATCACGCTACATGAATTATTGAATCATGAGAAAAGTATCGTGTGGATTATGGTTTCATTACAAGGACATCATGAGGATGTAAATGATGAAGAAGAAGCTAAGAATTTAAAAAAATATTTTCCTAAGTTTTCTAACTTCACTTTCCGAAGGGGGGAAAGCCCATATTTATAACCTAATGGTGAGGTTAGACTATAGGTTAAAAGATACCCAGGGTTGAGTAAAGTAACCCTGATTAAAAGAGTTGATGTGATTCAGCGGGGATCACAATTTGACTTATGGTAAAAAAGATAAGGATGTGATATGGAGTGGGAAAGATGAATAACATGGTTAGGTGAAATAATAGATTCAATTCATGAAATTAAGAGTAGATTGCTGAATGGATGTATTTTTTTATTATTGGTAAATATTTTTGGTGGGACCATACCCAATTACAAGGAAGGCTCACTAGCTAGATATAACCATGAGAATACAACATCAAAATAGAAAAAACCAGAAGTAACATCATCACCCAAGGTAGCTAAAATCAGGAAATAGCAAGGAACAAAAGAAGGATGAAGTCCGCAGCTAGAAAGTAAAGAAGCAACAACTATATAGCAAAAGAAATGAATAGAAACAACCACAATCCCAAATTCCACAAGCCCAAGATAGACTATTTTTTGGATGCCCTTTCAATTCTGGAATGAATCGTCTGCAACAAGGTGAAAAGTGCCAAAGTAGTTATGTGCGTTGATTCTAAGGCATCCAGCTTAGTAATGGTCATATTCCTCGCTTTTTCATTTACCCATAGAGTATCAGGGATCCCACTTAACCTTGTAATGATCCAGACCTCCTATTCTAGGAAATCACTAATGGCTTTAAAAATACCCAAATTATGCTCATGTCTATCCGTTGCTCTCCCCAACCTAATATCAAGAGATCTCAACTTCTTGTAAATATCAGATAAATTCTCCTTATCGGTGTCAATCTCTTCCTCAAATTTTCTCTTTCCTTTTTGATTTCTCAACCACTGAAAGTCCTTCTGCATCTTTTTAACCTCCATCTCAAGGGCATCCAGCCTAAAAATTTTCAACTGTAGGGTCTGTTTAGTACCAACATTGCTGATGTGAAGCTGGTTATGGGAAACCTCCAAATCCTTGGAGCTCTGGAGGATCTGGCTAGTGGTAGGAATGTCATCTTTCACTGGGTTCTTGGAATTATACTTTGAATGGGTTGACAGGCGTGGTAAAGGAAACATAGGGGGTGGAAATGAGCGGCTCACTAGGAGTAATTGGAAAACCAAGGTACTTGGCACCACAGAGCTTGTGAAGTAAGAGGATAAGACCCTGGTGTAAGGTAATAGCTCGAGCATGCTTTTGGAAATCAATCATAGAACGCTAAAGAGAATTAAGGAGATAGTGTGGGAAACAAATAGTAAGATCTCTTTTGAATTGATTTAAAAAACAAGACGCTTTATGGGGAAAATTTCATAACTCCCCTCCAAATATATGTATTCAACCATTATGTTGGTCACTTCATCAAATGGAGCAAGGATGGAACTTACCTTTAAACCCGCAGCAAAAAAATCCAACTCTTCTCCCTCATCTCTAAACTTATTGGCCTTAGTATGTCCTATCCACCCTCTTAGTAAAGAACCAAAATCTCTCCAATTATAGGCTCGTGGCCTCGCGTCTATCAGCTCTTCGTTGATAATAATGTTATGCCCACCATACTTAACTTTCCTGTCCTTCCACTCAGTAGTAAATTGGACCGAGATATTAAGGTCTTTCCCGTTAATTCACTCGATGAAATTAGAAATGCCCCATTTGTGCAGTACATTCCAGAGGATCACATTGTGTTCCAAAGCTGGGTCATAGCTCGGGTCTAAATGTAGACACCTATAATTACACCTTAGCAATTTAAATACTTAAATTGCGCTAATTATCTCTTTTCCGGCAAATTGACGACATATTGTCAATAGCGCTCATCTTCTCTTCAATTGTCGTTAATTGATTACATTACGGTAATTAATTAAGTCGCTTATCCAACACATACCCTAATTAATGACCCTTCGTTAATCAAAAACCTTCTATCTAGTCTAATTAATTATTATTAATTAATTAGCTTCCCTTCTCACTAAATCAATAAATCACTATTTAATTGGTTTAATTCCCTCCTAATGGTCCAAATCACACTAAAATCCATCTAAAAGATTATAAAAGCTTGCACATGTATTTATTAATCATCTTGATTAATTAATACACTCCCTTTATCCACATGAGCCACTTAAGGTGAAACTAAACCCTCCTAAAGCTAACTCAACCTCATCTAAACCCCCCTTATCCATAACTAACTCTACATCTCCATTATTCCCACAATCACGAGGATGTGTTGAATCCTTTATCCTTTGGGCTATATAAACAACCCTCCCTCTACTTCTACACTTACACCTAAATCTCTCAAGAGATAAAAGAAAGCACATAGCTTCATACTAATAGCCTTTTGTCATTCTTGAGATATCCATCCTCCATTCTTGAAGAGCTAAGCCTCACACCCAAGCATCCATTGAAGGATCAAAGTAAGAAATATAATTTGATTGCCATTTGGACTATTTAGGTCCATTTTAAATGTTTAATTAGGAAATTAAGGGGAATAGAGTTCATTAATTTACATTGTTTTTTTTATCAATTTCAAATTTATTAATGTTTAGGGTAGGACTTGATTATTTCTTCATCATGATGGTGTAATTTCTCATTTTTTAGCTAGGTTAGGAAGCTATTTCTAGGCGGTATTTTTCTTGCTAAAATTGTAGAAACACTTGCACACATTTGGCACGCCCGGTGGGATGCCTTAGTCTCATGGCATTTTAGTTTAAGTTTCATTGTTTTGGATAACTTTTTGATACGCACATATAGTAATTAATGTCCATTTTTTGGAATTTTTGCTCATTTGATATGTGTAATTTCATGTTCATAGAATTAATTTTAATGGGTTATTTCCATTCTTAAGCTAACTTGTCAAAAGTTTGAGATATTGTGAAGTTTCTTTTGTTTTTGCCATACTTTTGTCGCAGGTCTAGTGCAGGCACAATTTTAGGGGCACAAGGCACAACTTTCATGGCGCAAGCATGGTTTTTGGGGTGCACATGTCTCTCTGGTGGTGTAGGCACACTGTTAAAACTTGTCACTCTATTTTCCGACCCCTAGCACATGCGCACTAACCCTGGCACACACATCCTAACCAATGCGTAGGTGCACTAACTTAGGTGCAGGTATCATTTCATACTGTACCTTCACTGCATGCTGAAACCTGTCAGATCAGTGCACATGCCTTAACCAGGGTGCACATAATGTGTTAGTGGCATAGACACATTTTTCTGGTAATGCAGTTATTCTATCTATTTTTATGTTTGTTTTTCATAGAGTAGCACATACGTTATTTTTGTGGAGCACATGTCTCTCAGGTAAGTGGAGGCATTTGGTAAATCTAAAAAATTCCAGGCACTTGCACATGCACTATTTTCATGGTGCACACATCTCTCGGGTATCGCAGGTATACAGTGAGCCAAAAAACAACATTTGGTGGTGCATACACCCTAACCCGCGCGAAGGAACTAAAAAAGGGGCACATGTGTCCTTTTGAATTTTTGAAATTTAAGTGATGATGTGCTAACATTCTTGCAAGTTTATCTAATCACATATTTGTCTTTGCAGGCTATTTTTACATGTTTGTATTTGATTAGGTAATATTTTACATTGTTTACTAATAGGAATAAGGATCACATATGCTCTTCCCTCGCATCCCTTGGGGTGATCTTTGGAATAAGAAATGATTCTTAAGTCCTTTTGATGCTTTGGGATTGCTAAAAAGTATTTAAGTTGGAATTGGTTAATTTGGCATGGTTGAATTAAAGTGTTTTTTCATTTGATATCTTTTTTGGATTTTTGGAGACAATCACGTATGCTCTTCTCTTGCATTCTTGGACGATCTGGAGAATCAGAAATTATGCCTTCTCTTTTGATGGAAAACTACTAAAAATCATCATTCAGGACCAAAACACTTGTCAAAGAACGGATAAATCAAAACAAAAGTCAGAAAAATACTAATACAGTTGTTATACAAGTTTCCAAATAGTGTTCAAGCAAACCACATCTTATTAAAAAAATATAAAAAGAACAACATATTCAAAACATTGTATTGCAGGTTTCGGAAAAGGGTACGTCCCTCTCTGCTCAACTGGAACACAACCCCTTTGGCATAAGGCCTTAAGCTACAACAACGGGGGTGGTTCTAGGAACCCTAAAGTAGTCCACACAAGAGGGAACCTTGTGCACGAAATGAGAAGTGCTCTAGACTACCTATCTGACTAGTAAATCCATTGTAAGATAGAGTTACAAGTTTTCCCTACACGACCCTTTTAAGTACACATGTGGATGCATTTATTGCCTATTGTGCTTGAAGGGGGAAAATTCAAGATACGCCCAAGATAGTCAGGACTATTTGTGTAAATCATCTCGATCGTGGATAATCTTTGTAGCACCTAGGATGAGAGAACCACCTAGGAAGATATACTTTGTCCAGGAGCCCACTTTGACCACTCTAAAATAGTGATGAGTTGTGAACCATATTGCGAAATGTGTGACACATTACTTTCACTTAGTTTTAATTGCCTTAGGGAAAGGCGAAGCTATGCCGAAGTGAAGCCAGCATTTTTCATATTTATTTTGGTTTTCTTCCTTCACATTATTTTGACACTTTGTTGATTAGAAGAGGGGTGATTACCTTTGTGTTGCCAATTGACTGTTTCTATCACTTTTTTGTCTTTTTATGCCCATACATGTTTGTGGCTGGGTTAGTTAAACGTCTAAAGTGTTTGAAGGTGTTTTCATGTCATTGGTAAACATTGTGATCTTGATACCCATGTCAAGATCATCATTGTAGTTAGGTGTGGTTCATCATTGTAGACTTCCTTAGAAGAGTTAGATTGTTTGTATTGTATCACTACAATTTTGATATTTACGTCTTGTTTCTTGTAAACTCGGCATAAATATCTATATTATAAGGTTACGCTGCGCACATTTTTTTAACTATTCCTAGCTATACTTTGATCTTTTTAGTTTGGTTCTATTATTACCTTGATTTCAAAGAGTGTTGGGTGTTACCATTTGTGCATGTTATATCAATAACACCTTGATATCAATACTTCACTTTCTCGTAAAGTGGGTTAACATATCTTAGTGATATTGTTGCGTCATTCACGAATTGTAATTGACACTTTTTGAGATATAGGTCTTAATCAAGTTTGAGCTCGCTCATCATATATCTTGATTGGGAGATCACATTGAATTCTTGTGTTTACTTACGTGTTATTCATTCTCTTGAACTTGGCATGAGTGAAAACATCTTGTTAATCATCTTACGATGCGAGGCTACTTATTTGAAATGTATTCTAGGAAGTACTTCATTTAAACATGTTTCAATACCAAACGCTTGTCTTAGTGGTGATTAAATCACTCTATCACATTGGTATTCTCACATTGTTGACTTATTCATACTCTTAACAAAAACATCTTGCATTTCTCTTAGGGGTGGTCACTAAACTTTAAACGCATTTGCAACTTACCTTAGTGAAATTATCATGAAAACATGGCTCCTAAAACATGTCTAGGGTTAAAGAAATAGACATACGAGGAACAACAAGCACAAGATTGGGAAACCTCTAATAGACAAGGGTCAATCCGCTTCATTGCACATGACCTAGGACCGTTGTTTTCTACAGAAAAGGAAACAAAAGAAATGGTCGATCATAGTGGAAATGAATTAGAATCAACACACGTAGAATTTGATTTTGACCCCACTCTATTAGATGAGTTTATTCTCAGAAATAAAGATAGAGTGTTGGCACGGGTCGTTGAATTAGGGGCTAAATTTCCCACTGATATTGAAACAATACTACCTGCAAATGCTGCTAATGAGGAAGAACATCCCCTTATCAATATGGAAGATATTCTAAAAGGTGGACATGCTTCCACTTCCTACACAGGGAATGATAAAGTGGTAGGGCATATAATACCCTTTATCTAAGTGCCACGAAGAAACAAGGTAGAACATGAGAAGGGTGAAGAACCTCCATAGTACGTGGAAGAGGAACCTTTAGAAGAAGAAGATACAAACCAAGCCAAAATCCAACAAAAAATTAGTAACCTAAGCCAGCAACTAGCTTTGCTTACTTCCCATGTATAGAAAGATGAAAACAAGAATGTTCAAAAGTTAAGGCCTAAGGTTAAGATCAATGAACTCAGGAGAGAAGACATAGGGTATCATCTTGTTTACATCCCTGCTTCTCCCACTAAAGAACAATTACTCACACAATAAGTGCAATCTAGAAATTTAACGCTCGTGAGTTTACAAGAGAGTGATATAGGGAGCATCAAGAAATATCAATATGAATAATTATTCCCCTATCCTTTTGACAAGAAAATGACGCTTTAACCCTTTCTAAAGAAATTTGATATGCCAAAGTTTGAAAAATATAAAGGGAAAGGGGATCCACAGGATCATGTTAAATATTTTTACATGGCATGTCAAGAGGTGTCTTATAGTGACAATTACCTCATCATAATTTTTCCCAAGAGTCTCGGAGGTCAAGCTTTGGAGTGGTTTACCGCGCTTACCACGAGGATCAATTTTCACCTGGCCAGAATTGGCAGAAAGATTCGTACATCACTTATCATATAACATAGAGAGTGTTGTCACAATGGAAGACTTATGTGGCGCCAAGTAGTGCCCTAATGAGACTATTTATCCAGCTTCCTCCAATGATGGAGAGGGATGGCTAGTTGCTTCCCTTGTGCTTTCCCTGAAAAGCAGCTGGTTAGTATTTTTGTTCCCAATCTCAATCCTAGATATAGCTTTCCACCTCCAAATGCATTATGTTCGTACTTTTGAGGAGGTTATCAAGAAAGGGATTCAAATATAAAAAACTATCATTTCTAAAGGCACCCTTAAAACCTAATCTAGAGACAACCAAAGTGTTAAACCCATGGAAAAGCCAAAGATCTTTAACAAAAAAAAATGTGGTGGGAGACCGAATCACCGATTCCAAATGTGTTCAAATGGTCCAGAATGGTCAACCTTTTAAACTGACTAAGGGCCTAATTCAACCACCACCAAAGAAAAGAACATTCACCTCTCTTAATGAACCATTTTTAGTCATACTAAAATAGTTAGATGCGGCCCACATGATGACCTATCCTATAACACAACCGTTTGACGAAAAATGCTCCAAAAACTTCATGGTATAAGGAGCATGAATATTGTGAGATGCATCGCGTTAAAGGACATAAGACAGAAAAATGTCTATGAGCTTCACCATTATATTCAAGACCTCATTGACAACAGGGAGATAGAGGTGGATAACCCTGGTAAAACAAAAACACCTAATGAGAAAATGGGGATATACAAAGAACCATTCCCCAAGCATGATAAATTGGAAAATTCAAATTTGAATCAGGGAGAGTCATCCCAAACTTATAAAGCCATGAATTAATTGTACACAAAAAGAGATAACAATCATTATGATTCACTTATCAGATGTATTCACTCTCCTACTGACCATGTTAATACCATCTAGATCAAGGGAAAGAACTGCGCTGAGATAACAAGGTGTGCCTGCCTCGTGATTTCGGAACCTTCTCCGTCGACCCCATAAATCGGTAAATATAACCTTTTAGAACAACTTGAAAACACATATACTAATATTTCAATTTTAGATCTTCTTAAGATATCCAATGTACATAAAGACATTTGTAGAAAAATCTTCAGGGGTCGGGAGTGCCTTTAGAAGTCGATCTTCCACAACTTCAAGTCGCGGTGACAAATATTGCACCAATTGAACATCTCACTTTCAACCATAAGGAGATCCCTATAGAGAATCCTACACATAATATTCCCTTATAAATTGAGGTAGTTGTCACCCATAGGAAAATCAAATGGGTGCTTTTGGATAACAGATTTGGATTGAACATCTACACACTTAAGTTGTTCAAATAGTTGGGACATACAGAGGAAGATCTTGAGTCCCATATTATCACCATCACCGTATACAACAACGCGGAGACGGAATCAACAGGGACCATCATGCTACCCAAAGAGGTGGGTCCCACTTGTGATCAGATAAAGTTTCACATCATATACTTGTACCTTCCATATAACATGCTTCTAGGTCAACCATGGATTCATGCCATGCAGACCGTGCCATCAAAATTTCATTAATGCATTAAGTTGAAGCATGAGGGACATTCAGTTACAATACCAAGACATTCAGATCCCTTTTCTCATTGTAGATCTCTCAATAGCTTTACACGAAAGGGTACATACGTATGTCCCTCCATAGATATAGCTATCCCTCTTCAGTCTAAGGCCACAGAATCTTGTGTGGATTGTGATTCTCTTAGTTCTTGCGCTCATGAAGCCTCTACTTCAACATCTCAATTTGATTCATGGGAGATGAAAATTCTAGAATATGGCTGCGGGGAGTATAATGTATAAGAAGTGCTCTTGGTTTCCGACCTCTCATTGTCACCCAAGACTAGAGGTCGACCCAAATACCACTTCAGAAGAGCTAGAGAGGAACACACTATTGGGTCATTCCTACCTGGAGGCTTGTTAGCTGAGGAGAAAATTACTTGATCCACCTATAACTTGGGTCCCTGAGGATACTCAACCTTCCTGTTATCGAACCCCAAAATATGAAAAATTAGTAAAATGATGTACTCTATAGGCTACAAAGGCCTAGGATGTGGGAGGAATGAACAAGGACAAAGAGAACCAATCCCTCTTCCACATTTCAAAATAGAAAGATACAACATTGGGATTCGCCCTTATGGAGCACACCTCAACTATCAAGATGTGACTTGTTGTGAGCATGAGGATAGCTCTGACTATCTAGACAATGATATGGATTCCCATTGTAGCCAATATGAGGATCTAGCTTCCACGAACCTTTTCATGAACAACACTGTCCTAACCATAACCCCCATGGACCCAAACCTTGATCTTGTTTACCCTTCCCTTGTTGAATAGGACCAACAACATCATGTGCCACTAGATTTATTTGAGAAGAATGAGGCTATCATAGATTTCATGGGCATAAGGGATACAATTCCCATCAGAGATCACAAGAAAGGTTTCTGTATCAACTTGGATACCTGCACCTACTTTGGTGAGGAGGCTGAATTTCATGGTCAGCAAAATTTAAAGAAAAGCAAGGGTAAAATTTATAAAGAAAATCCTTGGCAAAAATCGAAGTCCAAGTCACACAGTGAAAACCTCTTTGAGGCACTGGCTGACAAAAAAAAAAGAAAATCAAAGGATAAACAACGTGACCATGCCAAGGATGAAAATCTCGTGGAGACATCCTTGGATGAAGATCTCAACCTACCTCCTGATCCTACGTGTATGGAGGACTTATCAAAATTGTTAGTAGAAGAAACCATTGATGTCAATATTGGTATAGAATAGGATCCAAAGATAGTAAAATTGGGAGCATAACTCTCAGCTAGAGAACAAAAGACATTCACTATGCTGCTGTGAGAGTTTATTGATGTGTTCACATGGTCTTACAAAGACATGCCCGACTTAGATCTGAATTTGGTTGTGCACAACCTATTCGTGCATGCACACGCCAAGCCTATCAAACAAAACCTCTTAAATATGCACCCAAGAGTTTCCTTTTTGGTTAAGGAAGAGTTGGGAATATTTCTTGTAGTGGGATTCATCACACTAATTGATTACGTTGAATGGATATCAAACATTGTTCCTATCCAGAAGAAACCTATTGGTATCTGAATCTGGATGGATTTTAGGGACATCAATAAAGCTTTCCCTAAGGATGATTTTTCACTACCCAACATTGACATGATTGTTGACTCAACAACATGATACGAAATGATCTTACTCATGGATGGCTTTTCTAGATATAATAAAATTAAGATCGCTAAAGAAGACCAACACAAAACATCTTTTACGACTCCTTAGGGCACATTATACTATCAGGTGATGCCATTTGGCCTTAAGAATGCAGGAGCTACCTATCAGCAGGCCATGACAGTGATTTTTCATGATATGATTCATGATATCATGGAGGAATATGTAGATGATATCCTAGGAAAGTCCAAAACAAGAGATGATCACCCTGTTATTTTACGGTGTATCTTTGAATGCCTGCATGAATAAAAAGTCAAGATAAGTTGAAAGAAATGTGTCTTCGGTGTGCTATCTGGGAAACTATTGAGCTTCATTATGTCAAGACAAGGTATTGAGGTAGACCCTGCTAAAGTGTCTACTATCACTAAAATTCCTCCACCTACGAATATATAACAATTGCACAGCTTATAGGGGAAAATTCAAGCCATTCACCATTTCATCTCTCAGCTTGCAGATAAATGTCACTCATTCACCCATTTTTTGAAAAAGGATGTCACTTTCATCTGGGGACCTAAGCAACAACAAACCTTTGCTTTGCTTAAATAGTACTTGGCTAATCCACCCGTCCTCATACCTCCCACTTCAGGGGAACCACTCTTGCTCTATATTTTTGCTACGTAATTTTTTATTGGTGCACTACTCGCCCAATACGACCCTAGTCATAAGGAGAAAATGGTGTACTATCTGAGTCACACCCTCATCACCTATGAGCTTAATTATCCTCAAATTGAAAAGGTTTGCTTGGCCGTTGTTTTTAATTTTCAAAGTCTTTGCCATTACCTGCTAAATACTAAGACCAAGCTCATATCCAAGGTTTACCCACTCAAGTATTTATTTTCCAAACCCGCCCTCACCAGTAGAATGGCTAATTGGATCATTCTACTCAGTGACTTTGACATAGAATTTGTCCATCAAAAATTGGTTAAAGGACAAGTACTCGCGGAGGAACCTTTGCAAAGCACATAACCTTTGAGTCTGGATCTGCCATATGCCTCCTTGCTCTACATTGAAGAATCTGTCATGTGGCAGATACATTTTGATGGATCATTTATGTGTTAGGATTAATATTGTTTACATTATTAATCATGATTATTTATTATATGTTTTGTTATAACTAATATTTTTAATACGTGAAGTTGTTAATAAACAACTCACATTAATAGGAGTTTGGTGAGAGATTTAAGGAGATTATGTTATGAGTGGTTATAGGAGAAGTTATAGCTACCTCCTATCTTTTAGGAAAGCTATTTCTTATATAAATGGCTGTGTGTAATATGAAAATGGAAGGAATATATTACGTATTATTATGTGTATTTATTGTATGAACTGGTACTGTGCTTACATCTAGTGTCAGAGCGATCTCTGGTTTTAGCCTGTGATGGGAAAGTAAATTGTTTGCAGGGGTGCATATTATTCTTCATTTCCCCACGTGATGAGATTTCTCCTGTATTCATTGGAACGCAGCTCAGAACAGTTGTTAAATAGATCGTTGCTTTCACCTAAATCTCATCTGCACTGAATTGAATGATATGCACCTTGATGCCATGTATCTAGCTTGATGGTCATTTTTAATCCCTCCTACATTGTTATATTTTTATCAAATCGATTTTCATTACTTTCTCTTTGGTCCTGATTTACATAAGAAATCAAGCATGCTTACATTGAGATTTGATCGTGCGTCATGGTATCTCAGCCTTCTATAAAAGTATTTGGTCTAAGCATTGTACAACACTGACACTAGTTGGAAGTGTTGAGGAAAATTAGAATTAAATATTCCCAATCAATCTATTTGAAAGGTCTGTTGTAAAGCATTATTGACTTTCAGCTACGCGTACTAAAGATTCGTCATTATTATTCATAATGCACCAAGCTCAATAGATATCAGTTCGGCAGTGTGGCTTAAAAGAAGGATCAGCAGCTTGAATCTCAGAAGATATCTGTGCATTTAAACCGCCATTCTGTTAGACACGTCATAGCTCCACAATAAAGGAGACACCATTAATGCAGGGGAAGTGATGTGCGCCAAAATCCTTAAATTATGTTCATCAAAATAAAAAGTAATTGTGGTCAAGTCAAGTCAAAAGTCAAAAAGTTTGGAAAAATTTTCATTGTCATTTTGTGTCTAGGTGAATAATAGGTTGTATCTTTTTTACAATGGAAATGCCATTGGAAAAATTCAATGGTCTCAATTTTCACACATGGAAAGTCAAGATCCAGATGCAGTTGATGACACAAAAATCTTTGGAGGATAGTGGATGGAAAAGAACCAGCACCTTCAAATCCGACCAGACTGGCAGAATGGGAAATACTTGGATGATAAATCCAGAGCCATTATTGGCCTTGCCCTCTTAGACTATGAATTACATTATGTTGATTTAGATAAAAACTTGAAGGACATCTGGGATAATCTAAGGAAATTGTTTGGTTCAAAAGCAGTCAATGCAAAATTTTCCCTGAAACTTCAGCTGTTCAAACTCAAAATGAGTGATGGAGATACAATGTCTAGTCACATCAACAATTTACGATCTCTTTTGAGACAACTTTCAGAAATAAAAGCTCCAATGGAAGACGAGGATGCAAAAGCTATTCTGCTGAATAGTTTACCTCCGAAATATAGTAATGTTGTTTTCACTCTTGGTCAGATGCCTTCCAAATTCTCATTGGAAGATATGATTTCAGCTCTTCTGTCTGAAGAAAAAAGATACTAAAGAAGATGTAAAAGAAGAAATGGCAATGTATGTGAAAAATAAATTCAAAAAGTTCTTTAGAAAAAGAGGAATAGTAGAATGATTTTATTGCAAGAAAAAAGGACATATGTCTAAATTTTGCACGACTCGAGCCAAAGATCTTCTCAGTGAAAAATTGAAGCCACATAAAGCAAATATAGTTGTAGATGAAGACTTCTGAATTAGAAGATGAACGAGTGACTGATGAACCTGATTATAATTCTGAAGATCTCCTTGTTTTGAGTTTAGACTAATCGGAGGATGGAGGAAAATGGAGGATGGAGGTCATTCAGCGACCTCTCGTCAGTTGCCACATGATGGGGCTGCACAGATGGTTTGGTGACATGTGTGCAGTGTGGTTTCTATTTTTCAGTTCAGTTTTAGTGTTCTTGATTTGTAGTGTGATGGTTTGTTGAATAAACTTCATCATTTCAGAATTTTTGGCAGAGTCATTGTTTTCAGTTCTACTCACTTTTGGGAGCAGGAGAAGATTTTGAGGTAGATTCAAGGGATGGTTATCTTCAGCTAGTGTGAAGCAAAATGTGGATCTTGGAGATTTAGAATTCGGGTGCATCAGGGAGGAAGGGAAAGTCCCACAGGAACCCAAAGAGGAAGGGAGCATTCCTACATAATTCAGCTCGACACTACGCCTTTACGAGGGTAAGGAGATAATCTATGGAGTCTTTACCACTGGTCTAAGAAGTGCTTTCAGGAGGTTTGTTCAATTGTCTTCGAATATGGTTCTTCACCGTGTTCCCACATTACCAGGGGGTGAAGATTAGTGATTAATAACGTTCACACTAAGCGGGGTGAATGTTAGGATTAATATTGTTTACATTATTAATCATGATTATTTATTATATGTTTTGTTTTAACTAATATTTTTAATACGTGAAGCTGTTAATAAACAACTCACGTGAATAGGAGTTTTGTGAGAGATTTAAGGAGAGTATGTTATGAGTGGTTATAGGAGAAGTTATAGCTACCTCCTATCTTTTAGGAAAGCTATTTCCTATATAAATGGATGTGTGTAATATGAAAATGGAAGGAATATATTAAGAATTATTATGTGTATTTATTGTATGAACTGGTGTTGTGCTTACATTATGTTTTAATATGGTTCATGTGAAGGAGTGGTCCTTATTACTCCTTCTGGTGATTCCTAAGATACTGTAAGCTTTTCACTTGGGCTTCCACTTACACAAACTACATTACAGCAAATATGAAGAACTCTTTACAACGATTTGAAGCTAGCCATCAAGTGGAATGTTTATCATGTATCAAGGTCCCCATGGGTGATTCACAGTTAATCATAAAATAGGTTAATGATGAATCTAAAGATATAATGATGACAAGCTCATACCTTACAAAACGTTAGTGGAAACTCTAAAGGAGTACAAATTACCCGTGTGCATCTGACCTTTGAGAAAATCCCAAGAGCATAGAACAGATCAGCGGATGCCATGGCAACGGTGGAGGTCTATGCTTCGTATTCCACCGGGGAAAAATGATATGTCATTCTTCATAGAAAATCTAGTGTAGGGCAGCCCTGCATATGACATGTGCCAGAATCTTTCCTAGATTGTGAGGTTGTTGGTCTCCATGATCCCCGTGTGTACGAACCCATCTTCACCTATCTTAAGGAAAAAAAAATTCCCGCCCAATAATCTCCCATTCTGAAAAGCAAAGCGTGATTTTCCAGATAGCCCATTACACCCTTTTAGGAGGTACACTTTATCGTCATGGCTATGATGGGAATCTATTACATTGTCTAGATGTGACGGAGTCAATCCAGGCAATCAAAGAAGTACATAAAGGGGTATACGGCACACATACAAATGGAATGGTCTTGGCTAAGAAGCTATTAAGAGTAGGTTACTATTGACCTATCATGGAAATTGATTGTTGCAATTATGTTAGAAAATGTGTACTTATACCAAAAGTACAGAAATTTTGCAATCATGCTCCGTCACAACCATTACAACCTATCACTACCCCATGGCCATTCTCCAAATGGGGACTTGATTTAATAGGAAAACTTACTCCTACCTCATCTGATGGTCATACACATATCATCATAGCTACCATAATACTTTAAAAAATGAGTGGAGGCTATCCCTCATAACATATGTCACAGGAGCACAGATTTCTAAATTTATCATGAATCACATCATTTGTCCGATATGGTATTCCTGTAGCCCATTGTTACTGATAATGGGAATTCATTTAAGAACAAAAATGTAAAAGGTATTTTCCAATGGTTCCAAATCAGGTTAAAATGGTCCATGTTATATTACCCTCAAGGTAATGGACAATCTGAGGCAGCAAACAAGACTTTGGTAAGAATAATGGAGCAAGATGGTCAGCAAAATAGGTTGAAACTAGCACCTACAAATCCATCCAGCCCTTTGGGCTTACCGAACATCCATTTGCACTCCTATTGGTGTGACACTATATTTCCTAGTGTTCAAGGATAGAATCTATTATCCCTTTAGAGATCGAACTCCCATCCCTTAGAATTTCTCTTTGGGACTATCTGGATAAGGATGAAGATTATCGATTGACAAGACTGGCTGAGTTAGAGCTACTAGATGAGAGGTGCATCCATGCTCTTAATCACTTGAGAGTGTATCAACACAGAGTCTCTAGAAACTACAATAAGAGAATCATCACTCATCAGTTTGAGGTTGGTGATTTAGTCATGAAGGAGAACTAGTTCAACACCAGAGCAGAGTGAGAAAAAAAAGGGAAGTTCGAATCACATTGGTTCGACCCTATGTCATAGTCACCAAGTATGTCACAGGGGCGTAAAAACTAGCTCACCCCAATGGCAATGAGCTCTGAGATCCCATGAATGCCATGCATCTTAAGTGGTTTTATGCTTAAACATGGCATGCAAGGTAGTTAAAAATCAAAAATACAAAAAAAAAATTCAAAAACATCAGAAAAAGAAAAAGAGAAAAATGGTCATCCACTAGTGAAAATCACACAATTGTGGCACTTTGGACAAGTCCTTAGGTGAAAACTAGTTTCTCGTACCTCAGGAGGGTTCATTGTTCACATGCATCCTGCATTAGGAGGGTACTGTTCTTTGGCCTAGACTTGGTTCTGCCTTCGAGATTCCCTGTGCACACCATCCTGTCAAGCCTTGATCCGGATTTGCCTTCTTCTATTCATCTGTGAGGGGTATGGTATTTTTCTATCTCCCATCTTACACTGGAGGAAACTCAACGACTTCACCTTCTTGTTCATAAACACATGGTTTCTGCCCTTGTATATTCCCCATCTAATGCTGGGGGTATCCATTGCTTTCTTGGTTATCTACACATAGCTTTGGAAAACCATTACAAAACACAAAAACAATAGAACATTGTTTCAAAAAACACAAAAACAATAGAACATTGCTTCATTTGGTTTTAAAAAATCTAAACAATAGAAAATTGGCACATGAAAACATATTGGTGCTTCCAAATTTTAACATTTACTTGCATTGTCTTGCTTCCTTGCTTTGCTTGTTACTTGTATAGTGTTTTGCATTCTTTCTTTTTTGGTTGTTTGTTGCTTGGGAATACTTTGTTAGGATTCATATTTTCTTGCTTAGATTAGATTTATTCTTGTTTGTGCATGTTGCGGTATGTTTTTACATGTTAATAAATTTTGGGAAATCATTATGTGATGTGTTAATTCATTATGTTATTTCTTAGCATTTGATTATGTTTGATACATGTTAATAAAGCATGGTGAATCATGGTGTATTGCATTAATTCCTAGTGTTATTTGTTAGCATTTGGTTGTGTTTATTGCATCTGCTCTATTTTGTTATCACTCACATCACATTATCGTCACATCTAACATCATCTATACATCATATATAAACAAAATGCTAAGTTTTACATCATGCATGTATGCTAAGCTAATCATCACATATCATATCATCAGTGGGAGCAAGAGGGGTTGTGCATGATCAAAAATCTATCCCCCCCGCACCAATATCATCATATCATCCCATCCATATACATCTACAATAACACATGTGAAATACATTTGATAACATCTAACATCCACAACACATGTATACATCAAACATCGACATCGGATACATACAAAGTACAAAATCAGATAACACATCCATAAGTGCTGAATCAAAATACACAACATGCAATGAAAATCAATGTATGCCCACTCCTGTCACAACGCATCTATAAGTGCTAAATAAAACAAATGCAACATGTAATGAGAATCAACATAGAGTAATTTGTGGAAAGGGGTATTTCACATCATAGAATTATGCCCACTTGTGTCACATGCATTAGAGTACAAAAACAATAAAACACATCATCTCATAACCATGTGTATCTGAGCCAAAACAAAGTAATCCTCATATATATATATATATATATATATATATATACATGTGTGTCAAATATAAATATATATCAAAAAATGGATACAAATCAGTGTTCTATATCAAAAAATGCCTTCAGTTGAGGCGTACAAAGATGATACATCAAAAATGTCTCTCCAAATACATACAATGTCTAGATAGGCACTCAATACAATACATCATTGATACACAATGGCATAAAAAATGGGCATGTATTTGAAAAAATCAAGCCTTCATCATGAGGCATCATCATAATACATATAAAAGGTTATACATCAAAAATCAGCCTTCATAAGAGGCATACATATAAAAGAATCTATACAACAAAAATGTGTCTCTCAACCATAGCTCTCGCACTCACCGGGGCTCCCAGATCTGTCCTCTAGATGACGGAATACTGGAGGCTGGGATGGTGTTGGTCTAGCTAGCTTCTTTGGTAGAGGATTTCTAATTGATCTATTTGAATGGCCTGATCTCTATGATCAATAGCCTGATGCACTCGACCCTGGCAACTATGGCAGTGCCACTTGCTGCTCTAGTGGAACCACTCTGTAATAAACAGTCCTGTAGAATAGGGCCTCACCACCAAGCCAAGTGGTTTCATGTATTATGTCTATATATCAAGAGGTGAGCATTGCCTAAAGGGTAGTATCTTGCTCCCCTGTCACTCGGCCCAAGTCTGCCTTGACTTGTCCAAAGGCAGCAGCCTCTCTATCTTTGTAGTCATCACCTGTAGCTTGACACGGACCTGGTCCCTCTGCGCTAATAATTATTGTTATCATGCATACACATGGTCTCTCTGTGCAATGACCATGCGTACTTGTGACTGGGACTGTTGAAGGAGGCTCAATATCTGAGCCCCCTTTGCCGTTGTCTCTCAGACCTGGCTTTGCCATGCACTCTATCATCTCCAGGGCCAGCTTGGGCCTAAGCTTGATCCCACTCTGAAAATAAAGTAACAATGTGAGCTCGGGCCTCATCTCTCTCTGTTACTGCAGTCACACACCAGCCTCGAGCCTTGTTTTTCTCTGATTTGGCCGCGTCCCTCTTAGCTATGGCCTATTGTAACTACACCTGTATTGTGGCTATCTGTACCATTGCCTAGGAGGCTATGTGTGCCTCAGGGACTGGTCTCTTAGGTGCTCTAGAAGACTGTCCCTTCTCAAAGAGCCTGCCTTTGGGTGGCTACATGACTGCCTGTACTAGGCCCTGCGGCCTCGGTCCCTGTTCCTATGGGGCACCCTATCCATCATGTCGGATGCCATCAAAGGTATCCTCTGGATCTGGCCCCTGTGCCACTGCCCTTGCCTTTCTCTCTTCTCTGTGCCATATCTCTATAGGTGAGTGAATGCCTACTACTCATGCCTCCTCTGGAATAGTGATACATTAGGGTAATACTATAACATACCAAGCTACATAATCAGCTGTGGTCTTGTGGTCTCTCACCTATCGTAATGGGTCTCATACCTGTCTGAAACTCACCCTACCTCAGGCACCAATATATGAGGCCCCATGTTCTGCCTCTCTGATTCCCTGTCTGCATGCCAAATATCTTTCTGGGGGACCCTGTGGACCCTGCCAAGCTACCACTAGCACCAGTCTACTTGGTATAGCTCCATGATATAGCTATGGATGCTAATAAGAGAGTGCTCCACCAGGCACACATTGAGCTCTGTGGTATCCTCTGGCCACTGGAAATTCCTATATGGTTCCAAATGACGTCTATCGCTACCATCTTATTGAACTCCCACCTATATCTGAATAGGCTACTAAGCTGACCACATACATCTCCACCAACTACTACCCAGCCCATATACGAGGGCTCCTCAGGATCTTGGACATGGAAAGGTCCAATAGGGCGTCCGATCGTAATATGATCTCATGACCATATCTGTAATAATGATGTTAGACCCATGATCTTCTGACCGTGGTATGTAATCAAGTACAAATACTAATATAAATGGGCCAGTATACACTACCCCCAGCAATATCACTCGCCACTATAACTTCCATGAATTAATGGTAGTAATCCTCTTGGAAATGAAGTCCTTATCTTATCAGTGAGTAGGAACCCACTGATAAGAGCCATAATGTAGAGAGGTCCCTGATGTAATGTGGGGTTGAAGATGCACTCATGTAATGCTATAGTCATCCCATCGTGTGATATATCATCAATACCAAATAGAGCACTATAAGCTAGTCTAATTAGCCCTACATATGAACTATAGTCAATTGAAGTACCCATCATCAGCATGTGAAGGATCCACCAAACGTCCTCAATGGACACTATCATCTCTCCTATGGGAATTCTAAAACACTAACTCTCGCTATGCCATCGATTGGTTAGTGCAGTCAAAAGGTTGTGATCTAGTACGATAGAGGGCATCCGAGCCATGGCACCCAGCCCCACCACCTCAAGTAATATCATCATAGCTTGCTGGTCACACCTACACATACTGCCTTCTAGCTCTACAATCTGGGTATGTTGTTCCCGCATCTGCAAAACTAGTAGTCATCTCTGTAAAATAACACACCACTCATTAGTTCCTAGCATTTCTTCTAAAAATCTATCTCATCTTTTAGGGTTAACCCAAAAATCCTAAAAATTCTTCAAAGTGTCATGTTTTTGGACACTTTCCTATCTTTTTCTGCCTGTCTAGGGTGCATGCTCACCCTTTTTGGCATGTGTGCCACATTTCTGGAACCTACGCTTGCACACATGTGTCTTCTGGTGCATGTGCCCTCTTTTGGGTGCCTGCGCACCCTTTTTGGTATGTGCCACACATTGGGTGCATGCACTTGCACACATGCCCTCATGTGTGCGCTATCCATTTTCATGCCTGTGCCATGCTTTTCACATGTGTGCCCAATTTCCATAGTGTGTGCATGCGCGTGGGTGTGTGTGATCTATGTCAATGCGTGTGTCTGCATCTATTTTGGCATGTGCACCCCCAAAAGGATGCCTGCGCCCCCAAAATGGTACATGTGCTCCCTATCCAACACCTGCGCTTGTGCATAGGTGTGCCTACATGTTTTCCTACAGCTAAAAGCTTAAATTAAGGCATTAATGACAAAAATTAATGAACAAGGTTTTAATACTCAGAAAGGGACCATTGTTCACGTGTCGCTGGTACCCCCGGACTGCATCTGCGTGCCTCAATTGGTCTTGTGCAGTCACCATGGTTCTCCTCAGTATCAGAGCCTCACAGTAAATTTTCTAAAATTTCTCAGTTAAAATGAATCGGTCGCGATGTTTTTATCCCCCTTGGGGGGCTATATTCACCTACTTTTCATCATCAGGAAGGCCGGGAGGCCTATTTTGATTTCCGTTTTCTCGTCTAATCACTATGGAAAAATTATTTTTATTAAATAATTATTTTTCTTTTATTTTTCACCATATTGGGGAATTTTTTGTTGTCCGATACCCCTTTCTTCTCCCTAGGGAAATTTTATTGCTCCCTAATGATTTTTATTCTTCTCCACACACTTGTAAATGATTATTTTTCAAATAATTATTTTTACTTAATTTTTTCACTAAACAAGGACATTATTTGTCGTTTGTTTCTCCTTTCTTCCACCTAGGGCACTTTCTGTTGCCCCTAGGCCCTTCACTTTCTTCTTCTACTTTCTTCCACTATTCAACACGGTTTGGAAAGAAAAAACAATATAAACGATATATATATATCAAAAAATCCAAAAACAGGGCAAATTTTTTCCAAAAATCCTAAAAAGTAAAAAACCCCACAAAAATGGTAACTTGCTTATTACGGCTGAAACTTGTGTCTTGCGCATGGTATTTTCTCCATATATTGTTGGTTTGTCTCACATCTTCCCCGATTAATACAACTCGCAGACCACCGGATTCACAACCAATCACAAAGCTAGTTTCTTGCTTCGTCTGTACTTTAGGGCACTTTTGTTTCCTGGTGTTTTTTCATTGCGCACAAACACTTGTCATGGACCCCATGTCCATTTTCATTTATTCTTGCATGCATCCTTACTCGATGCATCATTTTGAACCCTTTTCATCAATCAAGAACTTTTGGATCTCTTCAACACTGATAACAAAACATTTATACAACTATCTTGACCATTGTTGGGTTGGATACATGTGTTCATACTTGTTTTCCCTATTAAGTCAGCTTATTTTCTTGTCGTATTGCATTGCATTATTGTATGTTACGTGGAGTCGGTATTTTCAACAATGGGAAATTGTTCGTAGTATGGTTTTTCATTTCATTCTACATTTGTTGTATGCTTATATTTTTCATAAGGACTGATGATGTAGTTCCTATGGAAATATGATTACATCAAAATTGTTCCAAATAAATAGCAGCTAAAGGCTAAGCTCTTCTCTCCCCTCTTCCATATTTCTTCTACATCACTTCCCTTTCACCCCTGATTTTCTCTCTCATCGGGGCATCCTGCCTCTTTCCCATTCATCTACCTATCTCTCACCATTTTTTTCAATCATCGATTGACATCTTTCATCACCCCATCAACACTCGAGGGGGCATCTCTCCCTCCTACTAATTTTTCTTCTATCCCTTCAAAAATTTCTTCTTTCTAATATCTTTGAACTGACGTCACTTACGCCACCCCAAAGAGGGGCAAATGTAGACACCTATAATTACGCCTGAGCAATTTAAATACTTAAATTGCACTAATTATCTCTTTTCCAGAAAATTGACGACATATTGTCAATATCACTCATCTTCTCTTCCATTGTTGTTAATTGATTACATTACGCTAATTAATTAAGTCGCTTATCCAACACATACCCTAATAAACGACACTTCGTTAATCAAACACCTTCTATCTAGTCTAATTAATTATTATTAATTAATTAGCTTCCCTTCTCATTAAATCAATAAATCACTATTTAATTGGTTGAATTCCCTTCTAATGGTCCAAATCAGACTAAAATCCATCTAAAAGCTTATAAAAGCTTGCACATGTATTTATTAATCATCTTGATTAATTAATACACCCCCTTTTTCCATATGAGCCACTTGAGGACAAACTAAACCCTCCTAAAGCGAACTCAACCTCATCTAAACCCCCCTTATCCATAACTAACTCTACATCTCCATTAGTCCCACATTCATGAGGATGTGTTGAATCCTTTATCCTTTGGGCTATATAAACAACCCTCCCTCTACTTCTACACTTACACCTAAATCTCTCAAGAGACAAAAGAAAGCACATAGTTTCATACTAATAGCCTTTTGTCATTATTGAGATATCCATCCTCCATTCTTGAAGAGCTAAGCCTCACATGCAAGCATCCATTGAAGGATCAAAGCAACCAATATAATTTAATTGTCATTTGGACTATTTAGGTCCATTTTAAATGTTTAATTAGGCAATTAAGGGGAATAGAGTTCATTAATTTACATTGTGTTTTGATCAATTTCAAAGTTATTAATGTTAAGGGTAGGACTTTCTTATTTCTTCATCATGATGGTGTAATTTTTCTTTTTTAGCTAGGTTAGGAAGCTATTTCTAGGTGGTAGTTTTCTTGCTAAAATTGTAGAAACACTTGCACACACTAACTGACATGGAGCCCACCCATATTACCCTTCTTCCTACAGATTTGGCAAAAATATTGCTCAAAATCCTCGTAAGGGACTGCAAATAGTTGGATAGGTGTATTATTGCCCATGTTTTGCATTATTTTTTAGATATGAAAATATTTGGATTATTAAATGGGTTATGTAGAACCCATTAGTTAATTAAAGTGATGAATTAATTAAAATGTCGATGTATGGGATTTAGAACAAAATAAAATCGGTATGAGACTTAAATGTGGGGATGACGGAGAAGGGTTACACCCAAAAATAGGTGTCTAGAGTTATATTTGTTAATAATGCTTATGTGTAGATAATTTTTATATAGAGTTACTTTTATTATGTTTTATATTTTAGTAATTGTAAGGTTGTGAATCTATGATGTAGGTTGAAGCAATAAAAATTCACTATTGTCATGCTCTCAATCTCATTTCCCTATATGTGGTCACGTGCCTGTTGCAAAGCCAGGAATTGTTGTGCACTGAAGGGGCTTGCCCCTTATGATGCCACTTTGATACGCCCATAGTTGGGTGATAGAATATACTGTAAAGAGGTTTTTAAAGCTGCTCGATGAAGAGAAATTATTCATACATCAATTTTTCTTGGATAGTTTATTGAAAATTGTGTTTTCCTTTCTGTATGTTTTATATTAGATTATGCATATTAGTTTTGTCTCATAAAATAATGAAATTAATTATATTTTTATTTTTGGATGTATTCTATTTTATTTAGTTACATTTTTCTTTAGTGAATATGAATACCAAGAGTTCATTCCTCTTGGTCTTGTTGGGATAACTATAACAACTCCAAAATTCCATAGGGAAATTACTCTTGAGAGCTATAACGTTTTCATGAATGTAGATCATTACAAGAAGATTCAGCCTCCTAAACAAGAAATTACAACAAAGATTAAGGCCTAACTAAATTTACCGCAAACATATATTATGTACTTGTCCAAATTCTAAACCATATGCCCCCTTTCATGAGTATACATATTAGCATACCACATGATCGAGGATGCATCGAAATATGAGCCTCCACATAAACTTTATAAGATGGGAGCTCCAAATAAAAATTTGAAACTGGAAATAAATCCTAAAAATAGTGAAAAACAAAATTCACAAGGAAGCAACTCCAAGTTTTATTCTAACAACAAGAAAAAATAGTTAATGCTTTTCTATGTTTTGTAGTAAAAAAAATCAACGTATTTAAAAAAAACCAATATAATTATTCAAATTTTCAAAATAGTTGATTGTAATTTTATTTGTCTCTCATTATGTAATTAGATGATAAATTTTCTTCTTCTTTTATTATGGATAAAATAGGGTTAAGGGGACCCTTCCCCGTACAATAAAGGAGAAAACATATATATCGACAAGTAACAACTGAAGTTTACTCTACCAACAACATAGAAAGTAAAGAAAAACAACACAACCAAAACAAGAAATATAGACAAAATTAAAAAAAAAACAAAAACAGAAGAACTCATCCCTGGGAGCCCTTCCCATGGGATATAAGATGCATCTTAAGGGATTCATTTTTACCTTTCATCCTTCTACTCATAGTAGACCAACCATCACTGGAGTTGGTATTTACATTTTCAATTATGTGAACCGGAATGCAAATTTTAATATTATTGTTTTCCTCTTGATAACCAAGAGGAAGGGATAAAGTCCCAACCTCAGAGCTAGGGGTAGGATCCTTCTCTATAGGGGTAGACAAAGGGTTAACCACCCCATCAACTAAAACCACAACATCCTCATTTCCAGATCCATCTTCAGACTCAGAATTTGAGTAAATGTCAACAACCAAAAGACTAGGATCAACATTCTTCCACCAAGAAGTGTGTCTACTTGCATGTTTCTTCCCATACTTGCAATCCACAACTAAGTGTCCAAGAGAAAAGTAGGTTCTACATATGAAGGGGAAACCTTCATAGTCCAATTAGATGATACTTTTGATACACAAGAGCATACAAATTAAATATGTGCTTTTAATTAGTATTAATTCATTTTTTTTTTAAATTAGAAAATTTGAAATTATTTATACTATTCATTTTGATTTAATAAAAAATGATATAAATTTTATTATGCTAAATATGAATGGTAAATAGTATTTATTATGTGTATTTTGAATGGTAGAAATTTTTTCTCTATAAAATTAGATTGAACCAACAAATATTTTATAAATTTTGTATATTTTCCATTTTATTAAAATATATTATAATTCATTATATTTTTAAAATTATTAATGTTTATATAATTTAGAGCAAGTTTAGATATTCTAAATACATTTATGTTAAAAATATCTTTTCTTAACACATTAAGTCAATATAGATACATTAATGTGTAAAGGTGACATTTAAGACAAAATTCACAACCCCTCCATAAATGAAATCTCTTCACACTCAGTTGAATCCAATGACTGAAGTCTAGTTACAATGGGAAATTTTATTTAAAAGGGAAGGATTCTAGAGATATGGTGTTTAAGTTACTATTGACATTTTTTACACCCAGTGTGAAAGGTCAACTCAAAAATTTTAATTTTCTCAAATTTGAAGGGTTAGAAATTTGACTGTGTTTTGGGAAGCCATCTCTTAAGGGGTAAAAATATTCATATTGATTGGTTTTGGACAATATTATATTGCCATGCATCAAATCAGCAGTTAAAAGTGTTTTCCTAGAAGGCAAAAACTTGCGTATACTTCCTCTCTAATGTTTCATCTTTAGCAAGGCAGTGTAGTAGCCTTGGAAGATTAGGGCCTTACGTTCTAAAACAACAGTTTCAAATGATGGTCTGAAGTAGTGTAAGGCACAAATTTACAAACATCTTCACATTTTCAATGATCATCGAAAGGTAAGATTGAATTGAATTTATTCCCATCATTAAGTATATTGAACTGTACATCTTCATTTATTATCCATTTAAATGAAGAAAGTACAGAGATGAAATATGTACAACTCATTACACAAAAACTTATTCATTTATTCATAAACAATAACAATGCATTTTTCTCACAAAATCTATGAGAAATAACCGAGGAAGAGGAATGCATATACTTATGAAATTTAAAGTGTATTGAGTTAAAGGAAACCCTTCATTGCATTGAGTATGTATTCCTTTCTTTCTGATTTGTTGATCTAGCTTTCCTCCATAAACTGCATCACTAGGAGAAAAGAACGGAAAATGGGTGTCTATATTGAGCTCAGGGTTTGACTAAACTGATTATCTTCTCAATTTCAGAAATACATGCATTTAAAAGTGTAATTATTAGAAAAAACAAGTACAATTTATCAAATTTATAGCTACATTACTTATTAATGAAATTAGTTACAATCATATTGATACAAGTTGGAAAGCTATCATAATAAAGATAAGTAAAGGTGACAGCTAACTGAAATAAATGTGAAAACATGAACTCCAATAGATCAAGAGAAAGTACATCTTTTCCAATTCATTATGAATTCGCTACCTTTTCATGTAAAAATGACCAAGTACTAGTTCACAGTTTCAGTACCAAGTATAACTCTAGCTTGAGGTTGAATTAAGTGCCAAGGCATAACAATAATTTAAAGTACAAATCTTCACGTTATAAGTACATATGAAGCATTTAAGATCCATCTAGCTGCCAAGTTAGGATAAGGTGCAAGCCACCTATTCAATAGTTTCAAAATTTTCTTTTCATCACAAATTAAATGGAGGTTGAACCTATTCTAATTTCCAATAATGCAATATGTAGTTGCAGTTTCTAGTTTCCAAAAGACAAGTACAACTAAAAAATAATAGAGATAATGAAACTATTAAACATGATACAACAACAATAATCATCTTTCTATGTCACTATTTGCAAGGATCAAAGAAGACATATTTACAAAGTATGATCAGTTGTAAGAGGTCAAGTAATTTACAATAATTCCATGAAGAAGTTACATATTTTATCAACATTTCCACATGTTTTCATTGAAAAATAAACTTTCCCAGAGAGGAAATTTTAGCATATTTTCATGAGCACAAGAATGGATCATCTTCAGGTATATTCATACAGTTATGGTAATTATATTTAATAAAAGAAAAGGTGAATTTCATAATTTATAGAGTTTCAATAGCTTGCAAGGAACCATGAAGAGAGACATATCAAACAAGAAAAGGAACTGTAACTACATGTTTTCCAATACAATGCCCAAAAGTATCTCAAGAAAGCCATACAACTTGCAAGGAGTACAAATTTCAATATTGTAAGGAATAGCACATGGCCAAGCCCTCGTCATGCACAACTCGTGTTCAGAATAAGCAAGTTGGAAAATAATCTCAATCAATGTAAGAAAATAGAGTTCTAAATAAAAGGAATGGAAGCTATTATCAAGAACTAGAATCATGAGATTCAGTCAAAATACAAAACTTGCTATTTTTTGTGTAATTTTTACCAGTCTTCAAAAAGTGATTACATTGTTATCATATTTCATGTTAAACAAAAGTTATAGTATTATACAAACAGTAAAAGTATGATTGAGATAAAAATAAGAATATGAAAGAACTTGATAAATAAACATTTCCATCTTTCACTCCAAGATAAAAAATTTATGGATCGACAAGCTCGATAATACAAATATTCAAACACAAGGAGGTTGAACAATGTTACATAACCTGATATTTCATAGAAGAAACAATATATTAGCTTAAGGTACACAATGGATACAAATGCAGTGCCCAAATTTGGAAAGAGAAGTAGCAATGATGTCTAAATTACAATGAAACTGAATACCTAGAGCCTAGGGGACATTCAAGACAACAACAATGGAAAATGTGGGAAAAAATACAAATCCATTTCAAATAAAAGTAGAGATCTCTAGAAAATAAAAATAAGAAATATCAAATGAAGAAAAACATGATGAACAATTGGGGTTTGTAAAAAAGTTAAAGATATACAAGCATGTTTTCAAAAAACCAATGTTGTTAAAAGCTCAGATCTAGAGCTTACCTTAAAAAATGCAAGATATTTGAATGTGCGGTTGTGAATATTCACCTAGGATTTAGTATGCACAATTTTTTTTCAAAATACAAGAAGGAACTTAGATCATAAAGTTGATTGAAACCCCTTGTAGAAAATCTGCAATCTTATACAACAAACAACATAAAAAAAATAAATAGAATACATAAATAACTTGCATAAATAGATGAATATTCAAAACAACATTGTTGTGCGTAATATCCATTAATAAAAGTTTCATCATACTCAGAGCTCTAGCTCTTTACAATCAAGTTGGTTATGCAGCTGTGTGCTTTCAATGCACATCCTTCCTTGCTTGTGTAGATTTCACACCTTTGAGCACGTGCATAAAAAGCAATTACAATTGTTGTTATTCAAATAGAATAACTCACCCACTCACAACTCTTCAACTAAGCATTATAAATATAAACTCATGCTTTAAAATAGTTGCATGCTATGCATGAATTAAAATAGATTTATTTGAATTAAATCTAATCCTAAAAATAGGATAAAGTTGAGTTAACTAAAGAAAACTAAAGAAAAACTAAATCTATTTTTAATATTCCTAAAAGAGCTACGGTTGGAATTCACTATGCATGGGCATGCATATTTCCAACACTCCCCCTTAATTTCAAACTATAGCTTTCACTCTTCTGGAGCTTCATTTGATTTTTTAGATTTGCCATGCGTGAGATCACAAACTCCCAAACAATCTCTCAAATATTCAAAAACTTTTGTTGCCAAAGCCTTTGTAAAAATATCTGCAAACTAATCTTCGGATCTGTAAAATTCAAGATACCTTGTTGTTTACCAACTCCCTAATGAAATGATAGCTCATATCATTATGCTTGCTCCTCTTATGAAAAACATGATTTTTGGAAAATGCTATGGCTGAGTTGTTGTGACAAAAAATCTGCGTAGCTTCCTCTTGTTTTGGTTGTAAATATGTCAACACTCTTCTCATCCAAACAACTTGACATGATGCTCCTGTTACTGCTACATACAGTACTTCTGCTAAAGATAACGTGACAATGGGCTGCTTCGTTGATGCCCATGAAACCACTCCTATTTCAAAGTGAAAATTATAGGCTGGATGTGATTTTTCTGATCATCTATACTTATAGCACTGTCACTATCTTTATAACCAATGAGTTTGAACTCATCTGAAATTGAATAAAGAATTCCATGATTTCTTGTTTCACATACATACCTCAAAATTATTTTTCTATCTTGCCAATGTGAATCTTTTGGAGATTCAATGAACCTTGATATGAGGCTCACACTATACATAATATCAGGCCTTGTGGCAGTCAAATACTTAAGACTTCTAACCAATTTTTTAAACAATGTTTGATCCAAAAATGATCCTTATTCTCTTTGCTCAACTTCAAACCTACTACAACTGGTGTTGGCATTGGCTTACAATTCAACAAGTTAAACCTTTTCAAAACATCATTTACGTATTGTGAGATAAAAACTTCACCTTCTGATTGTTAAACTTGAATACCCAAAAAATAATGCGTAAGACCAAGATCTGTAATCTCAAACTCCTTCTTCATGGCTGATTTTAATGACTTTGTAGATAGATTTCCGGTAATGATCAAATCATCTACATATGAAAAAAGAATTAAAATTTTACGTTGCTAATTTATCTTGGTGTATAAGGTAGGATCACTACTGCTCCTACCGAAACCAATCTCAATCAAATAAGAATCTATTTTGTTGTACCAAGCTCTAGGTGCCTGCTTGAGACCATAGAGCTGCTTTCTTCAATCTGTACACTTTTCCTTCACGACCATCAATCTCATAACCTTCTAGTTGATTTACATAAACTTCCTCTTTAAGGAATCCATTTAAGAATGCTGATTTAACATCCATCTGATAAATAGGCCATTTGTTTTGAGCTACAATTACTAAAACCATTATTACCATGTCCAAATGTGCTACTGGTGTAAATTTTTCATTGTAGTTAACTCCATATTGGTGCGTAAAACCTCTTTCAACCAGCCTTGCTTTGTGCTTCTGTACTTTTCCATCAGCATTATATTTTGTCTTATAGACCCACTTAAGTCCTATCACGTCCTTTCCTTTTGGAAGATCCATCAGCTCCCATATCTGATTATTCTCTATAGAATCGATCTCATCATCCATGGATTTTTCCCAAACTTCATTCTTTATAGCCTCTTCGTAATATATTGGATCTGCAACTTGAGAGAATAATACAAAAAATGAAAATGAATTAGTTATATCAACATTATAAATCTCACTTAGACTTCTTGTTTTCCATTGCACAGGAGTATTCGATGTAGGACTATTTTGTGGTGATGGAGTTGCTTCTGGTGTTCCCTGTGGTGTCTCTTGCATGGTTTAAGATGGCTGAAATCTTGGTGACCTCGTGACTGTAGATGGAGGTGTAGCTTGTGTTATAACTTGTGGTGCATGTCTAAGATTTGTATATATAGTACCTTGTTGCTCTAAAGTTTCATCTGTCATATCATCATGCGGAATAGTTGTTGCTATACTCACTATTTTCTCTATACTTCCTTCCCTTGCTTCATTCTCAATAAACTATACATCCCTGCTGATCACAACCTTTCTAGTCACTAGATTGTACAACTTGTATGCTTTTGTAAAATATCTGAATACCTAACAAAAATACACTTTTCTCCTTTGTTTTCTAACTTCTTCCTTAGCTCATCAGGTATATGTGCATACGCTACAAAACCAAAAAATATGAAATGTGAAACACTGTGTTTCCTATTAGTCCATGCTTGTTGAGGAACCATGTTCCTAACAAGTTTTGTTGGACACCAGTTCAAAATATAAATAGAAATTGCTACTGCTTCTTCCCAATAATCATTTGGAAGATGTTTTTCCTTCAACATGCTTCTCACCATCTCCATGATGGTTCTATTTTTCCTATCTACCACACCATTCTGTTGTGGTGTATACCTAGTAGTAAAATGCTTGTGTATACCATGATATCTACAAAAATTCATAAAGTCATTAGAAACATACTCACCTCCTCTATCCGTTCTGAGAAATTTGATGTAGTATCCACTTTGCTTCTCCACTAATGCCTTGAACTACTGAAATGTATCAAATGCATCTGATTTATTTCTCAGAAAATAAACCCATGTCTTCCTTTTGTAATAATCAATGAACGTCAAAAAATAAATACAACCTCCAATAGAACTCTGTCTACATAGGTCCACATGAATTTGAATGTACAATCTCAAGTGGTCCACTTTCTCTTGCTTTTTTGTCAACTGGGAATGAATCTCTCTGTTGATTCTCCAAAATACAACCTTCACATACCCTTTCCAGTTTCTGAATCAATGGAAAACCTTTAACCATATTTTTTCTATGTAATAAATTCAAATCTCCAAAATTCAAATGTCCATACCTTAGATGTCAAATCCTATGTTTCATCCTTCATGACTGAATGAAAAGCTGATTGTGTTCCTTTAGTACAAGAATCAACTATATTTACATAGGAATTAGCTTAGGACTCACTTGCTATAGCGCAAACTTGATTTTCATTGGCGCAGGACTCAACAAAAGACTAATTTGGCTTACCGCAGGACTTTACTGTAAATTGATCTACTAATTTTTCTGCAAACAGATCATATTTCTTCTTTTTTCTAGGTTTCAAAATCAATGGAAACATCCTATTGCTTCTCATCTTCACTTTTTCAATCAAACTGAGTGCTAGGAGCTTTGTCCACAATCACGCACTCATTTTTTTCCATATAGACTCAGTATCCTTTCTGTACCAGTTGTCCAATACTCATAAGGTTATGTTTCAAAACTCTAACATAGTAAACATCATGTATACTTTTTTTCTTCCCACTGTCTTGTTAGAATACTAACAGTGCCTTTTCCTTTCACAGACACAATATTGTTATTTCAAAGAGTTACATCACTCTTAACTGAATCATCCAAACTAGAAAAAAAATATAGATTACCTGTCATATGATTACTGCAACCTAAATCCAAATACCATACATCACATGGACTCTCTTTTGAAAAATTACATTCAATAGGGGATATAGAATGTATTGCTTCAACAATCCTTGTGCATGGAATAAACATAGGTTTAGAGAAAGAACTTCCAACCTGATTTTGATTTTACCTCTCCTGATCATATTGTTTTTTCTTGCCATCATAAGCATAGTGCCCATACTTTTTGCAATAATGGAACTAAACATGAGAATTATCTTGTCTCTGACCATAACTCTGTTCTTGATTCTATCCTATTCCATCTGATTTTGATGAACCACTGCCGCGTCCTCTAGATGGACTTCTTCATCTACCTCTTGGGCTGAAACTTCCTCTTCCTTTGCCATGAATACTTGTTGTCTGAGATGAAAAATCTTGATCTATACTTGAATGTGATCTATTCATCCTCTGTTCATGATTGATTAGTGATGCATGCAACTCATCAATAAAAAACTGACTCAGATCCTTATGTAGACACCAAATTTGTGTCTTACGACCCCTTGTGACCCACATCTCATCTCGCAATATAACCTCATCACCTAAACCTTACACAATTATTTATTAATTGCCTTCTAATTGATAAATCCACATCACCCTACCTACCACCTCACTTTGCCACTTCATCATGACCTAGCCCTAACCCTAAAACTAACCTAATTAAGACCCATAATTTGGTCCACACCTACACCCATAACTAATGACCCCTTTCTCGCACCCAAAACCGACCTTCTAGTCACTTGACCGAGCCCGCAACTGATCTCTCGGGAGAAAAGCAGGGAAGGTGGGCTATTTTACTAAAAATAGCCTACTTTTTCCTTATCGATGCCGGTTCCTACTCAACCGCTGTCGGTTACGCAACCGCCATCGGTTCCCTGTAAATGGGCTCCCCAAACCAAAAACAAGGGACCAAAATTTCATTTTGGGATCAAAGGGAAGGATTTCTAGATCAACAGAGAGCATTGGGAGCGAGAAACAGAGTCCAGATCTTCACTTGACCGAGCATAGACGAGTGGAAATACCAGAAGTGTTTACAGCAAAGGAGATCAGCTTGCATCTTGGTCAAAACCAGTAAGTCACATCTTGCATGTCCTCTGTTATAACATTTCTTATGCTTCTTGAATCTCAGTCCGCCTAAATCCGTTTCTGAATCCACTACCCAACGTGCCATTGCATCTAACTGTCATTCCTTTACCCCTCATCATCTCATTTCCTAATATCATCCATAAACTAGCCTTACAAACACCATAGCTACCAAGAAGATCCTAGAACCCACCGGTATCAGTTATCAGTAACCGGCATCGGTTGTCAGTAACCGGCATCGGTTCCTCTGATCAAAAACTAGAAAACCAGCCTTTCCCGTACCCAGTTCAACGAAACAACTTAATTGATATCTTACAGTCTTTTGTGTTAATTCATATTAGTAGGGGAACTGACCACCTTCGAAAGGAAGTTTTATATTTCCTAGGCCCAAGGCAGTTCCCTCATTTATTGTCTAATTAAAATCTTTTGGTCTTGTGTTCTTATTTGCAGGTAGTCCTTCCAAGACAAAAAGGAGTTCTTCGCAGTCAGCCTGATCTTTCTCTACGGTACGCGCACACCATCTCGACATTCTGCAGGTATTCCTCGTAGCCCCTAACCTTATCTATTTCTAAAAGGAACGAAACATTTCCGAGTGAAACATTTTGGCATGCCCGGTGGGACCCATCTTGGGTTTCTGTATCTCTTGATTATTTTCATTTTAGGAAGCATACTTGCTGTTGCTGCTTTTGTTATATATTTCGTAAAGAATTTGTCTTACTTTCCTAGTTTCACATTAGTGAAAGTCATCTCTCTTGCTTCATCAAACATAATTTTCGATTTGGGTTTAAAACATGTGCATTGCATTCCTGCTTGTTGTTTTTCAATTCTAGTGAACGTAGATTAAGTAACTGGTCGTACACGTGGGGGTGATATCCACAGTATTGATAGGAAATTAATCTTACTTTCACTGCACAACACATACTAAATCACTTCACAATTAACACAACATCTCAAACATCCCCCCTTTTTCCACGGTATTCCTCTGCCCGATTGAGGTAACCTTATAAGCCAAAACAGCTTGACATTTCCCCTAAGTCTTTTGTTTAGGATTCCGACATCATTCTACGTCTAAAGGCATAAGCCCACGATAATTAAAATTAACCCTAGGGTTAGTCTCTGGATTTACGTGTGCATCTTGCTTGTTTGTAGTTCTGTTTTCTTTCTCATACCTTGTCTTCTGTGATCAATAATTGGAAAAGTATACTAAACGTTGTTAAAAATCAAATTAGCAGCCTTTTTATATCTTGTTAGCCCAGACTTCTTACGCCAACATCGGTTACCTGACTGACGTCGGCTATAGTATAACCGACATCGGTTACTAGACCGATATCGGTTATTGTCTTTTCCAATTACTGACAAACCAGCAACCTACCAATTTTACCGGTCTGAGTTTGTTTCTATTCCTAACAGATTGAAACCCTACTGTGAACTTCTGTCCATGGTTGTTATCACCCGAAAGCAAGCCGCCGCTATGGTTTCACATGCTTGCTCTGTTTCTTTTCCTGAATCACCCCCTTCACATTCTGTGGGAAATCCTACGGATACCAGCGAGGTTCCTAAAATTCCTGTGGGAGATAAGGACTTTGCCAAGTTTCTGGATGCTAATTCTAGCGCTGTACAATACTATTTGTCTCATACCCCTGACCGTACGCCTGATGGTCAGCTCCTTGTCGGTATGCCTATCAGTATAGCTGCTCATTTAGCTCCCACTCCGCCTGATAATACCGCCTTGCTTCCTGCATCTCTAGCCCCGTCTCCTAATCCGATGGCTTCAGAGGTTCATACGACCCCGATTAGCTTTCCTTTTGTTAATCTTGGACCCCACATATCATTACCACCGACCGCCCCTACCTCATCTCTCTTGCAGACTGCTCCATTCATGACTTGCTCTCTGCCACCTATCCACACGAGCTTTCCTTCTCAAGCTCCGCCTACCTTTTCATTCCCATACACGTATCCAGTGACCTCAACATCCTATATGGGACATCCCTATTCGGTCGCCTCAACATATTCATCCTCCACACCTTATCAACACTTAACCCCACCAGTGTCTAGTGGTGGTCCTTGGTCCAATTTGCCTCCGTTTACCACAACCACACCATCATCTCATCCAACTACTGATCTAATTAAACAAATGATGGAAAAAATGCAAAACCTGGAGGCTTCTATTTCAGGAAGTCGTAGCGCCTTGACATACGAGAAAGTTTTTCGGGAGCCCATTCACCCTTTTTTCCCCCTTCATTCATATCCTCCTCAATGGGAGTTGCCAAAATTTACTCGTTTTAATAGTAAAGAGGATCCTCAACAACACTTGCGATCATTTAGACATGCTTGTTATTTGATTGACCATGATGATTGGAGTGGTACAGTGCTTTAACCCAGCACTCAATCTTCTCTTTTAACCAACTAGCCCAATCTTTCTTGGATCATTTCTCCATTAACATTGCCAAGAAAGTATATATTACCGACCTCTATGCCATCCGACAATTTGAAGACGAATCTATCGCAGATTTTGTTGGATGATGGCGGGGCCTTATCAACCAACTTACGTATGCCTTGCCTCAAACCGAACTTATCGAACTATTTACGCAGGCCTGCGCTAAGCACATCTCCCCTACCCTCCAAATTCAAACTTTCCGTACATTCGACGAGGCCTTTACTATGGCTCGAAAATTAGAAATTCGAGCCTTAGAGGAAGAGAAATTGCGGTTGCACAACAAAAACTCCACTTTCCGAACTACAGATTCCACCAATAAACCAAATACCACCACTCGTCACGCGTCCACTTCTTCTAAATCAAAAGGATCTGTCCACGCGGTGACGGTCAAATCCCAACCACCGTCCAATACCCCGCCAAAAACCAGTTATAAGTATAAAGCAGAACCCATCAACTACACTCCCTTGGGGGAGACATATGGTGTGATATTGGAAAAACTACTCAAAGCAGGAGCCATTACCTTACCTCCTGTTAAACCTCATTCCGGATTTGATTCCACTCGCACCATACCTTCCTGGTACAAAGAAAATGACTTCTGTAACTTCCACCGTGTGAAGGGACACAGTCATGAAAAATGCAAGATGTTGAAAAACATAGTGCAGGAAATGGTTGATGCAGGGGATATAGCCCTCGATAATCCTAACGCCCCTGCCAACCGAAATTTGAAAATCTTCAACAAGCCATTCTCGAATCACTCTCCCAACAGTAACACAAACCAGGATATCTTAGCCGAGGAGAGTGTTCATGAGATCCATGCAGTCTTCGATACCCAACCAAAAGCATCTATAGAGAAAATTTTGAATCAAGCCTTTTCACTAACACGGGAGCCCGAACCTCCTTTACCACCATCAAGCCAAAGCGAAATCATTCCTTTACCTATAAAGGAGTTAACTGCCCAGACTTCTCTTCCCATCAATGAGTCTTCTTATACCACATCCCTACAAGACTGCGAACGAATGTTATCTAATTTATCTATTTCCCAGACGTCTCCCTCTACCGCTCTTGCTGCACAAGAGGAGGGTACGCCACTCCTTTTGACATCCTTAGATGAGAAATATCTTGCACCGACATCACCAAATTCTTTAACCATGACAGACCCTCTCAAACATGCCCTCCTGCCTATTAGTCCTTCATCGCCTAAATCTTTTCAACAACCGGTCGACCTTTTAATATCTATTGATACAGTACCTCATCTACCCCCTGTATCACGCCCACAGTGGACTGGAATCACAACCTACCTCTCTTCCGTACCAAATTTACAATTCAAACCTGAAGACTGTCATTCTCCAGAAGATAGACGAATCCTATGGGAACGTTTGAGTACGCCATATTCTACTCAAATGCAAATGACCGATTCTGAGGCCTCCACCATATACCCAAAGTGTTTACAGAAGCTTAAAATGCCCATGTTCTCACCTTCACCCCCCTCACCTCTACCAAATGCCCCGTCCACTTCTATTAACTTAGCCAAATCTTCCCCTACGCTTGGGACCTTGCCCATACCCAGTCTAACACACCCACCTAAGCGGCTTGATTTATCCAAAAATAAATCCGCCCCGCCACCTAGGAGACAAACTCAATTCGTGCCTCTCTCACAATCAAAACCCTCATCGTCACACCCACCTTCCATATTGGGACCTCATCCCTCCACCTTACATCAATATATCATACCTCCTGCGTTTTCTTCAAAACGACTTACACCTTCTGCACTTATACAGAGATCCCAGGGTATAGCAACACCGTCACTCCGCGTATCCTGTCCACCTATCAACCCTAAACAAATTCCATCATCAAAAGATTTGTTTTCAGTCACTCCTATTTCCCCGTGGTTGTTTTCTAATACCACATCATCTGCGGCCTCATCATCCAACATAGCTTCTGTGCCAAAGAAACCACGTTTAGTGAAAACCACGTGTCAACACCCCTCAGCTAAACCACCACCCGTACGAACCAACCACGCCCAAACATTACCAAAACCTATACGAACCAACCACGCCCAAACATTACCAAAACCTACACAACCAATACCCTCATCCTCCTCCGATTTTGACCCACTCAAAGGATCTTAAGCCAAAATTCTTGCTATGTTGGTGGAGAATGTGACCATTTCCCTACCCCCACTTAGACCTTATGACCCGTCTAAACCTAGACCGATAAGTTATGATGAGTCTAAAATATGCGCCTATCACCGCACACCAGGACATGATGTGGAGGGATGCAAAGCTTTAAAAACCATCCTTCGTCAGTCACCTCTCCCAGATAGAAAGGTTAAGAAAGACAACTTACGAAGGGAGAGACCTTTAGCTTCAATTCCCTCTCCTCTACCATCTATCCCCGCCTCACTAAGATCTATCATTATTACAACCCCACCTCTTGAAAACCATGATTTATCCCAACCATCTTCCTCATTTCAGGTCTACGAGATTAATATGATTAGTGTCGCTACTCGAGGGCAGAAAAACAATGGGAAAGCAAAAGAAAACACACCTGTAGCATCTCTTTCTTCGTCAAACATCCCGATTGCACGACCACCTAAAGTAGTTATTCGTGGACCTGCTTACCCCATCTCTAATGGAGCTGCCCATCGAGCCATGATCAAACAGCTTCACCAATCACCCGTAAAAATGACACTGTATGATCTCATTCAGACTTCTGAATCTCATCGACAAGCTCTCGTTGAGATCCTTCAAGGGATAGAGGTTTTACCTAATGAAACCCTGCCTGTTGCCTCCATTCTAACACCCAATCATGTTGCTTCTCTCACCAAACAACCCACTGCCCCAACCACTTCGGATTCTGTACAGCAAGCTGCTGCTGTCAGTTTCTCCGAAGATGAAATTATCGACTTTGGTACCGAAGATCCTGACCCGGCCCTTTTCATCTCAGCTTACGTCTGGGATATCCGGGTACGTCGTGTTATGATTGACGGGGGCGCCAGCCTAAACATCATCTCTTCAAAAGCTTTTCAACAAATGAATATCCCTTCTAGCTACATGTGTGCCAACCCCATCATGTTGCGGTCATTCAATGACGTTATTACCTCTACCTTAGGCACCGTGATCCTCAACATTCGGGTAGGACCACGTACTTTACCCGAACTCTTCTATGTCCTTGAGGGAGAGTTCCAATATAATATATTGCTGGGTCGTCCTTGGATCCGGGCCATGGGATGCGTTCCCTCAACATTACATAGATGCATAAAATTTGAGTACGAGGGGAAGTCCTACACCGTAAAAGCTGATCCTCCCCCCTTTAAAACCTGTAATATGTTATACCGCCCTAACGATGTGCTTATACCAATCAAGACACCCATACATTCAACCCAACCATCCTCTTCAAATGTACCTCAACCATCCACCTCAACTGCATCTATGCCTTCAACTGATGAAACCACCGTTGCAAAAACCACTTCCCTTCCCGCAGCTAACATCCCAACCTCCGACCCCTTAGTAGATGTTTTTCAACGCCTTACGCTGGGGGAGTACCGCCTATATAATGTTAGTTCTTTCCCTACCCCGCAGGAGTACGGACAATTACATGCACATCCCACCTACGACCGTCGCGTGGGGGAAGTAATCTCTTACGGACCACCCCATTACCGCACCAACCTAACATATGGGGGTGTTGACGCATCTTTAATTACCCCTGAGCCTCCTCTTGGTGTGGTTCCCTTCTAATCTGATTTCCAATACCTGACAAATCGTTGCTTCGCCCTCACTTTCTTGACTCGCTGTGCTTGGAAAGGCTTTGGTTTTGGTCTTTATGAACAAGGCCGACATACGCTCATCCCCATCACCACACGCAAACATAATGATCGCAGTGGTCTCGGTTTTCCTGAAACACCTACACAAGAGACACCTCGTGTCAGCTGTATTCTAGAAGAAGACGACGTCACCCCTACCAAACCATCATCACCGACTTTGCCATCATCACCCACAGAATCTATAGACCCTGAATCTATCCCTCCTAACTTTTTTTTTTCATAAATTCTATCTTCATAGGTCCTCTCACTTATCAACGCAATAATGAGGACCCATCTTCTCTTCCCCTTCTGTATCCAGACATGATCGAAGAGGATTCGCCTTCGATTAATGTTGTTGAGTGCCATGATGATGACTCCATCCTCATTTACCTTGGGGTGGATGACTCCTATCTTCAACGTGCCTTACCATCTGAAACTCAAACCATGTTGAACGAGTCTACTATTGAAATCAACATCCACACGGAGGAAGATCCTCACATTGTGAAGATCGGACAATCCCTCAACACATCAAAACAAGCTGCCTTTACTACCTTCCTCCGTACCCGCAACCAAGCTTTCGCTTGGTCCTACGCGGACATGCCAGGAATTGATCCTACCATTGCCGTCCATAACATCACCCTAAATCCCGATTCCAAACCAGTCAAACAAAAACTGAGAAAAATGCATCCACGCATTACCCTCTTGGTCAAAGAAGAGCTTCAACGACTTCTTTCTGTTTCCTTCATCTTGCCTATTGACTATCCTCAATGGATTTATAACATCGTACCTGTCACTAAAGCGACGGGGGGACTTCGGATATGCATGGATTTCTAGGATCTTAACCTCGCTTGCCCTAAGGATGACTTTCCCCTCCCAAGTATTGATCAACTTGTTGATCTCACTGCGGGCCATGAAATGCTTTCTCTCATGGATGGCTTTTCAGGATACAATCAAATTTTGGTCGCACTCGCCGATCAACATAAGACCGCTTTCATAACTCCTTGGGGAACCTTCTGTTATCGTGTCATGCCGTTTGGCCTTAAGAATGCTGGTGCTAGCTATCAACGGGCTATGACCTACATTTTTCATGACATTATGCATACTATCCTTGAAGATTACGTCGACGATCTTCTTGGCAAGTCTAAACATCGCAGTGAACATCTCGATGTTTTAACCATTATTTTCAATTCATGTTGCATTATTCTGTTCGTCTTCAACCAAAAAAATGTGTCTTTGGTGTCCTTTCAGGGAAACTTGTTGGTTTTATCGTCTCTTTGCGTGGTATTGAGGTCGATCCATCTAAAGTAAAAGCTATCCTAGAAATGCCTCCACCCAAAAACCTCAAACAATTGCGTAGTTTGCAGGGTAAACTTCAATCCATCCGGCGTTTCATCTCCCAACTCTCGGATCGATGTCACCCTTTTCATCACCTTCTTAAAAAGGACGTTGCCTTTCAATGGAGTGAGGAGTGTCACCAAGCCTTCGAAGCTCTCAAAACTTATCTCTTGCAGCCACCCGTGCTTATCCCACCCCAGGATGACCGCCCTTTCTACCTTTATCTTTCCGCCACTGACCATGCTATAGGAGCTATGCTCACACATCGGGACTCGGCACGTCGAGAACAGGCCGTTTATTATATAAGTCGTACCCTCGTGGATTACAAGACTAGGTATACACATGTAGAAAAATTGTGCCTAGCCCTATCATTCGTAGCTACCAAACTCCGACATTACCTCCTGAATCACAAAAATTTTGTCATCACCAACACGGACCCCATTCATTATATGTACGCCAAACCACATCTAAACCAATGCATCGCTAGATGGCTCATGCTCCTCGTTGACCTTGACCTTGAGTTTATACAACAAAAGTCAATCAAAGGAAAAACTCTTGCAGACCAACTTGCGGAGGCCCCTTTACCTGGGGAACAATTTACCAATTTTACATTCCCCGACGAACTCATCGCCACTCTTTCACTCGAGGAAGAGTTGTATCAAATTACCCTCTTCTTCGATGGATCTAAATGCCAGCGTGGCGGAGGAGACGGTGTTGTTCTCATTCCTCTCGACGCTGAACCTATGCCTCTTTCATTCTGGCTTGATTTCCCCTGCACTAATAATACAGCGGAATACGAGGCCCTTGTTCTGGGTCTCCAAGTTGCATTACACTTAGGCATCAAATCTATCAATATTTTTGGCGACTCTCAATTGGTAGTCAATCAAGTTATGGGCGTCTACCAATGCAAAAATGAGGAACTTCAAAAGTACAAACACTACGTGGATTCACTTCTAGCCTTCTTTACTCACTATTCTATCCAAACCATTCCCCGCTCCACTAACAAATTTGCGGATACTATGGCTTGCTTAGCCTCACAAATTCCCGCCGCACCAACTGACTCTAAATTATTCGTCGTGGTCCAACAAATTTTTGCACCATCCTATTCAACCCCGGTAGTTTGTATGATAAATACTGTGTCTACTAATTCGCAAGATACCTGGTACCACCAATTTCACGACTACCTTACAATCTCTGTTCTCCCACCTGACCTTACTAGTAACGGCAAACGTGCTTTTCTTAAAAGTGTTTCTTGTTATGTTGTCATGGGGGGACTCCTCTATAAACGTGGCTTTGATGGCATCCTCCTTCGCTGTCTAACCGGCGCGGAGGTCACCTATACCATCCAACAAGTCCATGATGGGATTTGTGGTGGACATTTTAGTGGCCTTGCCGTGGCTAAATGAATCCTTCGCCTAGGTTATTATTGGCCTACTCTCAATAACGACTGCTATGAATATGTTAAGCGTTGTGTTATGTGTCAACAACATGCCAACCTTCAACATACTCCTAGCCATCCGCTGCAGGACGCACGAGATCTTTGGCCTTTCTCAAAATGGGGTTTAGACCTTATTGGTGAGATTCACCTGACCTCTTCGCAACGTCACCGTTGGATAATCACAGTAACCGAATATTACACAAAATGGGTGGAGGCCATTCCACTCATTTCAATCAAAAAAGAAAAAATTGTCGAATTCATTAACCATCACATTATCTGTCGTTTTGGTATTCCTCATCGCCTAATAATAGATAATGGTAAATCTTTTAAAAACAAGTTGCTACAAGACCTTTGTGACAACTTTGGTATCAAACTTAGTTTCTCATCGCCTTACTATCCGCAGGCCAATGGTCAGGATGAATCTTCTAATAAAACCCTAACCAAAATCCTCATGAAAGTTGTCGATGAATCCGGAAGAAATTGGCACGATCACATTCCCTATGCCCTTTGGGCTTATCGTACTAGCATTCATACCTCTACTAACGCTACACCTTTTTCTTTGGTATATGGTACCGAGGCTATCTTGCCTCTCGAAATACAAATACCCTCCCTCAGAATATCCATTCAGGATATTCTCACCAACGATTATTTCCGCCAAGAACGGTTAGCCCAATTGGAGCTTCTTGACGAACGTCGTCTTACAGCTCTTGATCACCTCCATATCTATCAAAAACGCATCAAGCGTGCTTATGATAAGCGACTTCATGAGCGTACCTTTAAGGTTGGTGATCTTGTCCTCAAAGAGAATCAACATGTCACCAAACTAGAAAAGAGCAAACGTGGAAAATTTGCTCCCAATTGGATTGGGCCTTATATAATCACTCACACCTATGGATCAGGCACTTATCGTTTAGCTTCGCTTAACGGTAAACCTGAGCCTGAACCCCTTAATGCCTTGCATCTTCGACCATTCTACTGTTGAATCTAGTGTTATATCACTTCTTATCTACCTACTGCTCGTCCCTTGAGCTCATTTACCGCTACATACACTTTGTTTTCTATATCTCAAAATAAAATCAAAATCACTTCTCACCTCCCCTTGATGATGCCTTCCCCTTTTTAGTCTAGTCCATGACTTCAAAGTATTAAAATAAGCCGTATTCTTATGGGATTTTCTTGAGTCAAACTTCCTACTAAACTAGATGCTTCACGCCAAAAGAACATCTAGTCATCTAAATTAAATATAGACTGCTCCCTTAAAGGACATCTATATGCCGAACTATTGCTGCTACTATAAATAGACTGCTCCCCCGAAGGACAGCTATGCACTAAAATCATATCTGCTACTATAAATAGACTGCTCCCCCAAAGGACAGCTATACACAGTCAGCCTTTTCTCAGAAGCTTCTCGCATGGATCAGCTTTGTGAAGACCTCAAGAATAGTACAATCAATATCCCTTGTAGACTTCTCGCATCGATCAGTCTATATTCAGTCAAATAAAAGCCTCATTCAAAAGAACTTTTTGGGTCATGGACTTGTCTATTTAGGGTAGGTTCTCTTTCGTCAGAACACTCACTTTGTAAACAAGTTCTCTGTACCTCAGCTATATCATCCACCTCACCTCACCATTTGTTTCAACTCAAGGGACGTAACGTACACCTGATATATTGTGATCATACAACTCTTTTCACCTATTGACTTCTTGTCTATGCACGGTACCTAGGGCTTCAAGCTCGTTCTACGTTGTGTGGTTTGTTTAGCTCTTTTCACCTACAGAGCACTTTTTCCGCTTTGCCTCGCATCTAGGATTGTGTGTTGATCTTAATCAGGACACGCTTCCCTACTACTTGGGTATGCTAACTTTTGCTTCACCTATACCTACACCAACAACATTATCCTACCAACACCAACAACATTACCCTACCAACATCAAATTTTTACCAAACGACAAATTGCCTAACCACAACCAAATTGCCTAAATTCACCTCTCCCTGGTCCTAAGGGAGAACTACATCGGTCTGAGGCCCCTCCTTGCTTTGTGCAATGGGCTATGTAGGCAGCACTTCGGAGACATGGGGTCTCCCAAGGTTAGCTCGACCATCCCCTACAAGAACTTATCATGTGTGGTAAATATAAATATTTTTGTGTATTTCTATTTAATCACATTCCTCTTTATCCTTTTTCAAAACACCAAAAATCACAACGCAAACATTCTTATTATTATAACTCAAATCAACATACATATCTTGTTTTATTTAGATGTTAAACCAATACATCTTCTCTATCATCGACACGCAGGTCGGTACTCTTATTTATTCTTATACCTTGCTAGCATTTATTTAGACGCTCACGCCTCATTCCGACCCAGGTGATGATCGTGATCGTCGACGCCTCTCGCCAGGCCTCTCTGTCCTCAAAGGTACCACGGCTATTGGTACCACCCACTGATCTGCCAATCTCTCCTGTAATATATGAATACGCCCTCTCGCATGGAGGACTCCAGCCTCTAGTCTCGCTGCTCGTGACTCTGCAACCGCTAACAATCCTCTTGTCTCATTCACCTGCGTTTGGAGCTGCTGAACCAAACGCTGCAGCCGATCCCTCTCTGCTGTAATCATAGCTATGTCAGGGCGATCGTGTACACCTCGCAGCTCTGCTACCCACCATAACCTATAGGCCTCTGTCATTCCGGCATCCATTACACTGCGATCGGCTGCTATCTCCTCGGGCCCTTCTGGAGGTGTTGGCCGGGGAGGTGAGAATGCTGCCTCGGCGTCGATCCTCATATATGGTCTATAAGCCTGGGGTATATCCTGCACAAATCCAAATTGTCGCCGCACGCGATCTAGAGGAATCCTCTCATACTCACCTGGCCTGTGCCCTGCGATCCACCTCAATCGCTCTACACCCCTCAACTCCTCAGCTATATTCTCTATTACCATATAGTTCCCGTAAGGCCTCCAACAGATATCCGCAACCGTCACCCTCTCCCATACCTGCCTGTAATACTCGATGTCACCCGTCACGGCCTGAGATCTTGCCTCTTGTTCTGTCTGGACCCAGCGTCTGAATCCCAACCTCTGTACTCCGGTCTCTCCTGCCTGGATGGATCGGCCTATTGGTCGCACACAAACAATGTGCTCATAGGCCCAACAGTGTAATAAGTATGAACAATCCAGTGTCGTTCTGTGATTTCACCTACAAGCCCATAAACCCCTGTATAGCTCCGCCAAATATGCAGGTGCCCATGCAAAAGTCACGTTCCTTTCTATCATCTCCCAGATAACACACATCAATGCCTTTGGAAATCTTCCCCCTTCTGGCCCTCGGTAATGCATAATACCCTACCGCTATCATTAATATCACTGCTAACCTTGTCTCCTCAGGGTGTGCTGCATACATTACCCCATACGTAAATGATAAACCTCGCTGTGTCAAATCTCGTGCGTATGGACCAAATACTATCTGTTATCGCTCCCCGTGCCGCGCTAGGTAGTGCCTGATATACTGGTTCTCCTGTAATAGGGAGTCTCAAAATACGGAACACATCTTCCAATGTTACTGTCATCTCCCCTGTTGGTAGATAGAAGGTATTTTTCTCAGGATTCCATCTCTCAATCAATGCCTGTAACATAGCATGGTTACGTGCGATTCGTGAATAATAGCGGATTCCACTTAACCCCAAATGATTTATCAATGTCCATTCAGCTGGCGTTACATCCGCTCGGATTCGTGACAACAGCGCTGGCACGCTATCATTCATCCTCAACCCTGCCTGAGCCTGCATACATCAAAACAACAAACAACCATTCAATCCATCAGGGTTTTTCTCACATTCTGGAAATTCCTACAGCAACCGGTATCGTTTACAGCTAACCGGTACCGGTTGAGTAACCGATACCGGTTATCCCTAACCGATATCGGTCCCTGTTACTTTCATACACCTTGCCTAAACAACCACCTACAACAATAATTTGAGCGTCTATTCCTTTCTATACCTACAAACATACCTGAAACCCCTGATTACCTACCCCGTAACACTTATAACCCTTGCTATCATGTTTTCTTTTTCATATCTACCCACTTAATCTCTTATTCATAACACATGCAAAAGTCAAATCATAACCAAAACATTTACCTCTTGGGTTGCAGTAGCTTGAGGTGGCCCTTGTCTTCCCTCTTGTCCCTGCCTGCTGGAGGTTTCTCCTCGTCCTGCCATTATCACCACCTTTTTCAAACCTACCTTTCTGTCTTCTGAATCTCAGATCACAATCACTTTCCCTGTCTCTTTACTCCTAATCACTCAAATTTCTCATGCAATTACCTGTCTCAGTCGTCAAAAAGCGTTGCGTTCGCGTATTTAACTTCTTGCATGGCTCTCAAAATTAGAACTTAAGTTGCCACCCTAGCTTTTTTATTTTTAGAAAAGCTCATACCTAAATAACCGGTATCGGTTATGTAACCGATATCGGTCTACTACCTACCGCCGTCGGTTACCTAACCGATATCGGTTACACACCTGGCCTTTTGAAACATGGTCTTTTCTTCATTTTTTTACCAAATTTTTGTCGCGCCCGCCTCTTTTCCTGCATCACAACACCATTATCCATATTTGTCTATCCACCACACATATCATTACAATTTTGTTAACATCATCTATTTTACAAAAACAAACAAGTCATCAACTAAGGATACCACAAAAAAAAAAAAAAAAAACTATCTATCTATACAACATTTGGATCCAACTCATCAGATACATATATCACAATGTCACAAAACCAGCCCACAACATGCAACATTTCATCATATAACATGTCATCCTTATATACGTGCAAAAACAAAAACATCAACATCATCCATATATCAACATGTCAACTAAACTCATCCTACATTCTATATCACAAACCATCGACAAAATACTTAAACACATTTTTGAACACTGCATGTGGATCAAAACATCATCTCTATATATATATACAAATTTTCAAATATACAATGTGCCCTGCATCGGGGCCTCTGTGATCTCATCATACAACTAAGCCGGCACGCAGGCCGCAATAACTATCCAAAATCTCGACTCGGCTCGCAGGCCGGTCCCTCATATCAAAAAAATACTTCGGCTCGCAGACCGGTATCAAATATACAACCCATACTCGACTCGCAGGCCGGTATATAATGAATAAATGAATCCATACATGAATAAATGTAGGCACGCAGGCCTCTATCAACACAACCGGTTCGCAGACCGGTGCCCATGCCTATATACAAAAACAATACAGGGATCCCTCAGCTCTCCCCACCGCCCTCGGCACCTCTCCCTGCTGGTCCCTGTGGCGCCTCTCACCTCCTGCCTGTAACGGACACGCCGGCTGTGGATGCACCTCCCTGAGATCTCTGGCTGTGAGAGGTCTCTGCTCTATGAGCTGCATAAGGCTGATACTCAACTCCGGTACTATCAAGAATATCCTGATAGTATCGGGCCTCCGCTCTAACCTCCATATAGCGCCCTCGAGCCACTGAAGGAGCTGGGGCTGGTCCCCTGGCACCTAATACTAGTACCCCCTGTGCCTGTGCTGGTGGTGCCTGTGGCTGTGCCGCTGCTGGCGGTAGTATCTGTACCTGTGCCTGGGGCTGTGGCTGTGCTGCTACTGGTGATGGTGCCGGTACCTGTGCTGCTGCTGGTACTGCTGCCTGTACCTGTACCTGCACCTGTGGCTGCGCCGCTGCTGGTGGTGGTGCCTGTGCCTGTACCTATACCTGCGCCTGGGCTAGCTGCCCCTGTAGGACACCTATCTGTGCCTGTGCAGCAGCCAACTGTCCCTGTAATAGCTGCACCTGACCCCTGAGCTGATCTCTCTCTGCCGTCACCGCTGCCAAGTCTGGCTGTGCGGGCTGTGCTACCCTCGCCGCTCTCTGACCAGCCCACCAAACCCTGTATGCTCCCGTGCACCCAGCATCATCTACGCCATCATCTGCTGGCCTCTCTGCAACCCAATCTAGATCCATGGGCTGTGGTGCAGGCAGTGGGGCCTCTACATCATCCCTCCTGTACTAAGGGAAGGGAGGTGGCTTATCCTGTCACAGCCCCATCTGCTTGCGTACCCTCTCTAGGGGTATCCTCTCGTACTCTCCCAGCCTCCGTCCTGCTATCCAGAACATATACTAGATCCAGCGTAACTGTACTCAGCCTCCTTTGTGTAGGTGATGGCCTATGTAAGGTCTCCATACGATATCTACTACTATCAGGCCCTCTAACAAATTCCTATAGTAGGCAACGTCTCTCCCCGCAAGCACTGCTCGTGGCTGCCCCACGACTCCCAACCATCTCTAAAAGCCATATCTATATATAACCTGTGGCCGTGGCTGCTGGGGTAACCCTACTGGCCTGATGCATATGATGTGCTCATATGCCCAACAATGCAGCAAAAATGTCGAACAGATACCGAATCACCTCATCCGGCGATAACCCTAGAGCTCTCTGTATAACTGCACCAGATATACTGGTGCCCAAGCATAACAGATGTGCTCCTCCACCATCTCATGAAGCACCCCCATCAATGCCCGTGGAAAGTGGCCTCCCTCTGAGTCCGGAAGGGCGAAGCAGGTGATCCCAATCATCATCAGCACAGCCAGCCGTGTCTCATGTCGATGCGCACGGTACATGTCACCATACCCAATGCTCGCGCTGTGATAGGTAAGTAGCGCGGCTACATCTCCAAAAACCTGTAATATGCTGTCCATAGGCAGTCTCGGAATCTACCTGGAAGACTGCCTCTCCCTCGATAGGTAGTCGAAGGATGCGATACACATCCTCCAACGTAATAGTCATCTCCCCAGTCGGGAGATGGAACACATTGGTCACCGGATCCCATCTCTCGATGAGGGCGACCATCAGGCTATGATCTCTCTCTATCGCTCTATACCTCTGGACTCCACCGAGTCCCACCTCGTGCATGATCACCCAATGAGCTGCAGATATGTGTGGCCGCATCCGCACCAATAGCGGGGGCATCCTATCCCGCATTATCAACTGCTGATGTGCCTGTAAAACCAACCCACATCCTTAGACCTACTTTTTATCACAACATCTACTTTACCCTCTAAACCCCCTTTTATCCCCCCGACCACACCCCGACTCTCTACCACCCAACCCCAAAACAAAACAAACCCAACCCACCTAACCCCAAAACAAAACAAACCCAACCCAACTCACCCCACCCAAAACCCAAACCCACTCCACCTAAAAACCAAACGCACCCCACACCCAAACCCACCCAACCCAAAACACAAAACAAACCCAACTCCACCCACACTCACCCAAAACCCAACCCAACCCACACCCACCCAAAACCCAAACTCACCCCACCCCCACCCAAACCCACCCCACCCCACACCCAAACCCACCCAACCCAAAACACAAAACAAACCCAACCCAACCCACATTCAACCAAAACCCAACCCAACCCACACTCAACCAAAACCCAACCCAACCCACACTCAACCAAAACCCAACCCAACCCACACTCACTCATAACCGACCCCGGTCCCCCTCCCACCGACACTGGTCAATGATCAACCGGCATCGGTAACCCACAGACCCACCCTGCCCTAAAAATTTGTGACCGATGCCGGTCGCTTAGTGACCGGCATCGGTCACTGGAAATTTGCCGCGCCGAACCCGACGCGGCTACCCCTTTCTTCTTTTTCTCTATTTCTACCTCTCTACCCACCCAAACACCCTAAAAACCTACCCACCCTGCCGCCTTGGCCTATTTCACCTATCTACCCTCTCCCTTTTTCAAATCATTTCCATTTATTCATTATTTTCTACAAAACATTATATTCCTACCCAAATCCCAAAACCAACATAATGCAATAAAATGCACAAAATGAGGAGTTTCGAACTTACCCGTACGACGACACGTCGTCGTGGTGGGATAGGTGGTGGTGGTCCAGCTGGTCCAGCCCCTCCTGCTCCTCCTGCCTGTGCCATAGCTCCAATTCTGATCTGCTGGGTCCCCTGCCAATCAACTGCTGCCTCCTCCTCACTCGGGCCCGTAAACAACTCACTCCACCAAAATAGCTCCACCTCACTCAATAAACCTCCAATCTCAACTCTCCACATCAGACAAGTCAATTTGGTTTTCAAAATAACAAAGTGACAATGACAAGCCATATTTTTCTTTTTATAGGTTTTTCGCCCATAACCGATATCAGTTTCATTTTGCCCTAATGAACCGGTATCGGTCCCTTGACCGATATCGGTCATGTAGAATCGACATCGGTTTTTCTACCAACTTTCCCCCAATATTTTTTACCCCTATTTACCATTTGCCCCTTTTTAACCACATATCGCCTATATCCACCTTTGCTGAACACCATTTGTTTACCCATTTGGCCCGATCCAAGGCCTCAACCTACCCATTTGGCCCGACCCAAGGCCTCAACCTACCCATTTGGCCCGACCCAAGGCCTCAACCTACCTATTTGGCCCGATCCAAGGCCTCACCCTAACCATTTGGCCCGACCCAAGGCCTCAACCTACCTATTTGGCCTGACCCAAGGCCTCACCCTAACCATTTGGCCCGACCCAAGGCCTCAACCTACCTATCCGGCCCCACCCAAGGCCTCACCCTAACCATTTGGCCCGACCCAAGGCCTCAACCTACCTATCCGGCCCCACCCAAGGCCTCGCCCTAACAATTTGGCCCGACCCAAGGCCTCACTCTACCCTTATGGCCTGACCCAAGGCCACAACCCAACAACTTGGCCCGACCAAAGGCCGTATCACTTCAATACCATACCCACAATCAACGTTTTATTTTATCCATCCATCATGCACCTTTTGTTCAATCGAGCTCACCTGTTCATGTCTTAGCATGATTAGGGTCCTTGACTTGATCTGTCGACCAACTTTGCCTAGATCTAGACCGTGACGTTTATCTCAACCAAACCAACCATTTGGTACTGCCGAACATGCCTAAAGGTTCCTGTACCTTACCTGTTATATACCCTAGAGCTACTTCCTATGCCTTGGATACCAGGATTATATGACCCTTGTTTGGATAAACTATCGACCTTTGCCTATACATTGCTGGTTTGCTCGTCAAATCATGTACCCTAGTCGTACTATTGCATTTCAACATGCGTCTGCTTCCTTGGACCTACCCCACCACCTTACCATCCTGTCTACAACATTGACCCTTTATCAACCCTATCCCTGATTTCCCGTTCACTCAATCTATGATAGATTTGAGGGGGATTACCTATATCCTTAACAGGAGAAACCACTTCATATTATTGTCCACGCAGCTTTACAAAACAAGCTACACAACAATAAGGGGCTAATGTAGACACCAAATTTGTGTCTTACGACCCCTTGTGATGCGCATCTCATCTTGCAATATAACCTCATCACCTAAACCTTACACAATTATTTATTAATTGCCTTCTAATTGATAAATCCACATCACCCTACCTACCACCTCACTTTGCCACTTCATCATGACCTAGCCCTAACCCTAAAACTAACCTAATTAAGACCCATAACTTGGTCCACACCTACACCCATAACTAATGACCCCTTTCTCACACCCAAAACCGACCTTCTAGTCACTTGACCAAGCCCGCAACTGATCTCTTGGGAGAAAAGCAGGGAAGGTGGGCTATTTTACTAAAAATAGCCTACTTTTTCCTTACCGATGCCGGTTCCTACTCGACCGCCGTCGGTTACGCAACCGCCATCGGTTCCCTGTAAATGGGCTCCCCAAACCAAAAACAAGGGACCAAAATTTCATTTTGCGATCAGAGGGAAGGATTTCTGGATCAACAGAGAGCATTGGGAGCGAGAAACAGAGTCCAGATCTTCACTTGACCAGGCAAAGACGAGTGGAAATACCAGAAGTGTTTACAGCAAAGGAGATCAGCTTGCATCTTGGTCAAAACTAGTAAGTCACATCTTGCATGTCCTCTGTTATAACATTTCTTATGCTTCTTGAATCTCAGTCCGCTTAAATCCGTTTCTGAATCCACTACCCAACGTGCCATTGCATCTAACTGTCATTCCTTTACCCCTCATCATCTCATTTCCTAATATCATCCATAAACCAGCCTTACAAACACCATAGCTACCAAGAAGATCCTAGAACCCACCGGTATCGGTTATCAGTAACCGGCATTGGTTGTCAGTAACCGGCATCGGTTCCTCTGATAAAAAACCAGAAAACCAGCCTTTCCCCTACCCAGTTCAATGAAACAACTTAATTGATATCTTACAGTCTTTTGTGTTAATTCATATTAGTAGGGGAACTGACCACCTTCGAAAGGAAGTTTTATATTTCCTGGGCCCAAGGCAGTTCCCTCATTTATTGTCTAATTAAAATCTTGTGGTCTTGTGTTCTTATTTGCAGGTAGTCCTTCCAAGACAAAAATGAGTTCTTCGCAGTCAGCCTGATCTTTCTCTACGGTACGTGCACACCATCTCGACATTCTACAGGTATTCCTCCTAGCCCCTAACCTTATCTATTTCTAAAAGGAACGAAACATTTCCGAGTGAAATGCCTTAGTTTCTTCAATAGCAACAACTAAAGGATCAAATTTTGTAGGCAAAATTCTAAATTTTTTTTCAATAATTCTTCTGTCTTCAAGAGTCTCACCATGGGATTCTATTTGATTGACTAAGCCAACTACATAAGTAAAAAAGGATTCTACAGAATCTGAATCTTTCATTGCTAAATTCTCAAAATCTCTACAAAGTAACTGTAGCTTGGTGGTTTTTACTTTCTCCTTACCTTGATATGTAACTTGTAAAGTATCCCATGCAGTCTTTGCTTGACTGGCTATTGCCACTCTTGGAAGAATGCTTTCATAAATTGCCTAATGAATATAGAAAAGAGTCTTACCATCCTTCTTTTGTAACTCCTTCAAAGTATATTTCTCTGCTTGAGAAAGTGCAGTATACGCTGCTATATTTGCGGGCTCTATGTACCAATCTTCAATGATTTCCCACATGTCTTGAGATATGAATAGTGCCTTCATGGTCAAAGACTAGTATTCATAATTCTTTCCATTAAATTACGTTGTCTTCATGCCAGATGTAGAAGCCATAGCTTGCTACCAATTTAATAAGCTGCTGGAATAACCTCGCTTTGATACACATTTGTAGAAAATATGTAGTCTTATACAACAAATAGCATAAAAGAAATAAACAAAATACCTAAATAACTTGCATAAACAGATGAATATTCAAACTAGCACTGTTGTGCGTGATCTCCATTAGTAAAATATTCATCATACTCAGAGCTTCAGCTCTTTACAATCAAGTTGTACGTACAACTATGTGCTTTCAATGCACATACTTCCTTGCTTGTGCAGATTTCACACCTTTGTGTGTCCATACAAAGCAATTACAGTTGCTGTTATTTAAATAGAATAACTCACCCACTAACATCTCTTTAACTGAGCATTCTAAATCTAAACTCATGCTTTAAAATAGTTGCATGCTATGCATGAATTAAAACAAATTTATTTGAATTAAATCTAATCCTAAAAATAGGATAAAGCAGAGTTAACTAAAGCAAACTAAAGCAGAACTAAATCTATTTTTCATATTCCTAAAAAATCTATGGTTGGAATTCACTATGCATGGGCATGCACATTTCCAACACCCCCTAGATTTCCAATTGAAATGAAGCTTCTAGATTTAGAAGAACATCATCTCATTTCTTTACTTATTACCAGTGAATAAAAGAAGCTCAAAAGAGATAACCAAGACTAAATAGAAGTCGAGGTAATAAGTTTTGGCATGAACCCAGATAAAAAAATAGAATAACAAATAAATACATAGACCCATTTCACTATAAAAAAGAGTACAGATGAAAATGGTGAGTTACTAGTCCACAAAAAAGGTGAGACATGAGATATTCAATGTAAAACCATATCATTCGAAAACCAGTTTCAAAATGGAATAGAACACTTTTTTGGCGGAATTAAGGGCTTACTTCTTGTAGCGACCGAGTTATGTAGTAAAGGAAGTCTCCAATATGAGATTCTTGAGCTAAGTACTTCCATTTGCGAAACAAATATCCACATGTAGCATTAACAAAACCCCAATGAGCTGAACTAGTGAAAATAATAGTTATATCAGGTATTGCACCAAAACAGAGACATTTATAACATGCAAAGCCTAAATTTGGGGAAAATAATGAGTAACATACTAGTAAATCTAAATAAATGGCCCCTACATGTCTAAGAAATCTAATAAAGTTTAATAAACGTGGATCTCCATGGCTCAAAAAATAGTAACAGAGAGCTCTGAAACCCTTTAATAACCGAGAGTAAAGTACCATGGTGACCAAAAATAATTTTGTAGAGTTTCTCCTATAGACATTGCCTCCAAATGAGCAAGAAGGAAATGCGAAGTGTTTAAGGTTTCATCCTAATTCAATTTCAATAAAGAGTTAACAAAACATTGTTAAGGTTTATTCCTACAATATTGGTTAGGTTAGGTCTTCACATTTGGATTTAGTTAGATAAGAGGGGTTAGCTTAGGTCTTTCACATATGGTTAAGGTTGTTTTAATTATTTTCCTGTGTGAGTAGGAGGGGCATTGGCTTACTACTTTAATCATAGGTAATGCTACCTTGGTCAAAGAATCAAGTTATTAGGTGCATACATACTGGCTAAGGTGTAAAACTAAACCATGATGAAGGTTTTTATGACAAGTAAGAAAAGAATAAACCTTATATGCATAGATAGTAAGAAATAAAATAATTTTTTGTAAGAAGATAAAATAATCACTCCCAACCTTACATGTGATTAGTGTAATGACCCAAAAACCACACACCCGAACAACACAGTAAAAGACAAGATATTTTTTTTGACTTGCTTTGACACATAACACGACTCAACATGTCGTCACAAGGTTACAACCAACACTAGGAACCACTTGTTACGGGGAAGACCACAAGGTCAGCACGGAAACGTTCACACCTATCAAGGACAATACATATTTTTTTTCTTTTTGACAAGACAACACGGAAGTCCAACCACATGACACACTTACATTTAGGGCATCCCATGAGGAAATTCTTGTTAAATTTTCTTGTTTACTAAGATGTCTCTTCATTCTTATCTTATGTCCCTATAAAACTTCATGTAATGATTCACACAATTTTATTTATTTTTTCACAAGGGAGGACTTCTTTCTTTTCAACTATTGGCTAAATAGCTTAAGGCCAAGCTTTCTAAACTAGGATCATCAATTTTATGTCCAAATCTTTTTATTCATTTGATTTTAGAACATTTTCCATTTCTTACAAGGTTAATTAATCTTACTCAAGCCACCAACACATGTTCCACAACTCTATTGCATAGGTGAAGGCATAAGCTCCAATTGAGTGCAAAGTACCGCTTAGGGTTCATAACAATAACCTTCTTGTTTAAGGATCAAACTTTGACCTTTCTTAAGAAATATCACCATGAATCAAGGCAAGGGTTAACAGAACAGGACAACAGAATTTAGCTTTAAGGTCACATTGTTTACTATTAGTCTTTTATTGAGGTTAAGAGTTTATCAAGATTGGTTAAATGCTCCATCTAGACTTTACTTAATTAAGTTTGACAAAGGAGGACATTTCAAACGATAGAGAGATATTTAAGGTTTTATTAGTCAATTTCCTTCCTACTTATTAAATCCTATCATCTTCTAAAATCTAACCATTGATTTCACCATGAGATCATTTAAGGTTTCACCATAAAAGGATAATGTTTATTAGTTTGGCGTGGGAAAAATAAATGAGTAATCATATTTCATTACGAAAGATAGTTTCCTCTTGATTGTTCCAGGTCTCAAAGGTTATCTAGTAGATCACATCTACATTAATATATTCATATATATAAATTTTAGTTTAACTTTTATCAGGACTATCCAGCTCACTTTATAGTGCTTACAAACTCATTGCTACTAAGCCTTAGGAGGATTTACAACTCAACATTTTAACTCAAGAGCAAAGTTTAACAGTACTCGTTTGCGGAAACAAAACAAGGTTATATCAATTCATTCCAACATGATGCACGAATCAAAGGGACATACCATCTCTATTGAACCATGACTAGGGAGCAAGAGAGTAATAACATGGGACATGCCCCGCTACTATTCTAAGGATTAAAATACACTAGAATATCCCGTAACCAAGTGGTAATCAAATTTCATCTTTCACTTGATAACCAAACAAACCAAGGTTTCAACAGTTACAACAACAATACTCTACAATACATTTACTAAGGCACTGACCCTTCTTCTAAAATGTCCAAAGGCCCTTTCCAAATTTTTATAACATAATACTCATTCGTATAAAGGAACATCATAACCAAGATTGATGCAGTAATCTACAAGTTCTTCCATCATCTAACCACATAAGCCATCTGCAACAATTAATAACCAGAGTCAGTTCGCGAGAACTGAGCAAGATAAGACTATACATAGCAACAATAAGCTACTAGCTAACAATACCATGAAAGGTAACATTCTATTTCAAGAAATGGATCAAGTTCTAACCTCTAACAACCTTTTGAAACAAGATATAATTTTCAACATATCAACTAAGAAGAAATCCATAAAATTTAGTTATGAAAAATACCTCGAAAACTACAAAAGTTTGACAACCAAATACGCAAGACTATGAAATTTAAATGATTAGACACAAGAGTTGAGAGTATTAGGATTTTAATCATGTAATCCAGTAGATTACGTGATTGAAATCTAAAGTGTAACCCATCAATCCACATTCTCAAGGTGAAGTCAAAAGATAAAAACCAGAACCGATCTTAGCTGCCAAAAAGAATATAGTTTTGGAATCGTTCCGTAGGGCCATAGGCCTAATAGGCTAGCAACGAACAACGAGGGTAATAAAAAATTTCCGTCATGTAATCAAAAGGTGTAAAGGATGAAAATCTTATATTCAACCCACAACCATTATATCTTAGGTAATAAGTGACTTCATAGCTAATAAGGATGAGTGGAAATGATGATAAGAATGTCTGGAATAGGCATTGTCTAACAGCCTACCTACTGAACATAACCAAGGCCGGAATAGTGAAAAGCCTCATTAATACCCAAGTTGAGTAGGAAATCTAGCATTCTAAACACATACTTGCAATTTTCATAATACCTTAGATTTATAATCCTCCCGTTCTAGAGGAACATAGCCATGAATCTAGACTTGGTTGAAATTTCCGACATCAACTCACTTCCTAATATCATAAACGATGTATACAAAAAAAATGTCTCTCAACTCTCTTTAATTTACATCTCATCACTAAGTTTATGGTAACCTATGTAGTGATTAAACACATAATATATCATTGAAGATAGATATCCTCCAATAATGAACTTCTATAACGATGTAATTACAATTATTACGTTCGATACATAAACAAACTATTCCATAGCTTCTTTTCCCTTTTTAGACAACAAAATATATTCACGAACTTCCATCACAATCATTCTAAATTTCTAATGAAAGGTCACGCATCAAGAAGGAAGTACAAAACAAGTTTGACTAAATTAAGGAACTTCATGTTACCTTAAGCAGTTGATGAAAACCTTAACTTTCACGAACCGTGAAAGATATTACCTTACTCCATCAAGGCATTATGTCTATACATAATTAAATCGATCACACAAGGAATCATCAACATACCATATCTTAACACCATAAAGGTCATTAATTTTATCAAATTTTACTCATAGAAAGAGTAGAATCAAAATGGGGTTCTATCAATAATTTATGCCCTTCTATCAACCCAGGACATATTTTCGGTTCAAAACTTCCTTCTTAACAAGCATATATATTGAACTTCTAATTTCCAAATGCCCTAATAATTTACACAATACACGAAGTGCATAATCACGCTTATCATAAAAATAATAATAATAATTTAACTTTATATTTTCCTCTAGGGAAACAACATAAAAGGATCCCAATACTAGTCAAAGCTGTAACGTTCTAGGGGTGATTACATACCCAGGTTCACAAAAGAAACAGCGACATTTTTGCAGAAGGAAGTAACTTTAAAATTATATATATATATATTTTTTCATATGATCAATCAAAGCATACACTGAGAACCTTTGTTTGTTTTATATAAAAATGGGTTTGATCACATCAACAAGAACAACCAACAGAGGAAAATCTAGAAGTAACAAACTGTTAACCATATATTGAACGTAAATCCACAAAATCACAGATTTAAACCAATTTCTAGAAAGAAAAAGTTTCATTTAAAGAGGTTTATTAGATACTAGCGTATTATGTATATGGTTAGTCTATCTTGCCTATTTTAAACGCATCCACAAGTCGTGAACATCTAGCAGGGACTGCTACAGCCACACGCCCTCCACTTTATCCTCTGCTTCACTGGTCTTTTCTTGCAATATACCACACCAGGATTCCCTTTTGAAGGCACGACTAGAAGGATGCAATAGGTGGTTGTCCAAACACTAGATTGCTTCAATGCAACTGCTTTAGGGGTGAGAGTCGAACTGCTTACCACTCAGTCCAAGGGCACTTGCGCTAGAAATCTAAACACCGACCATGGTTTGAAGCTCAGACACAAGACATAATGATAATATCACTCCTAGTTCTGAAAGGCATCAACCATATTGATACACAATCCTTTTTCCTTCATCAGATTTGGGGACAACAGAAAACTCTCGGTGCAAACATTACAGCTGTAGCTTGTAAGGTGATGATAATTCCAACAGAGACCTTTATGCCTGCCAACTTAGTGACTTGTTGAAGCAGCTCATATAATAGCAGAGCAAATTATGTTTCATGAATATTCTGATATGAAACAGATTGGCCTCTATGAGGTTCTCTTCCATGAGTTACATCGAACAACAAGTAAGATCTCAAAAGAGAATCTTTGTAAAAAAATTTCATCAGGTCTGCTGGTAACACCCTCACTGTCACTTAAACGATTTTGATAAAAATATCTTGTAGGAGAGTCCAAATTTGAGGATGCAGTGATACAGAACAGAAAACAACCTAGTTGGACAACCTGCCTGTTGGAGGCGCTCACGAAGGCTTCTACCAACTGTAGCATGCCCGTTGCCTCACTATTTACTGCTGCAGGCAGTTGCTGTGGATCCCCAACAAGAACACATCTTACAGCTCCCAAGACATTTTCTCCAACATTGCATAGATTCCCTGTGCCTGTGGGTACGATCTGTCACCAAAACTGGGACAAGCTCATGGCAGAAACAATAAAATACAAGCACAAATCAATGGCGAGTTAAGAACTAAGACCAGGTCAAGCAACAGTAGCGTCTAAGTTAAATGTATGATCTCGACCTCCCAGGCTGAAAAGTAGATCTTACCCAAAACAAGAAACCCTTCATTCATACAAAGTTTTTACACGAGCAGGGTCAAAATGGACAGGCCCCGAGCAGAGTATAAGGAATGCAGCTCTTGCCCAATGAACCAGAAAAAGTGGCCAAGCTGAGCGTCCATGGCCAACAACGACACCAACAAAACCATGGAAATGCAAAGCACAAAACGCATCCTCAAGGTTGATCGAGCTTCTTCCATGTTAAATTCACCACCTGGAAAGAAGTGACTTTCCAAAATGAAAAGGCAAGACAACTCAACTAAAAATTTATCTCGTCCTTCTACTACGGCTGCAAGATTTTGCAACCACGGATCACGACTGTGGTCATGTGCAACTAGAACATCAGGTTCAGCACCAACGGTTCCTTTGGATCACCCTGCAGCAGCTGTCGCACTTAACTCTCTCTGGAGGCCACTGGTTTTCTGAGATAAGTTTACCTCTCGACCCTGTAGCTGCTGCATACAGCCAAATACTTCCTCATGGAATTCCCAGGAGAAGTTCAGTTCTACGCACCACGGATACTACCTGCACAGCACGATTTTGAGAATCCACACCCAGAACACGTTGTAGAGATTCATCTGTTTCAGCATTTGATGAAGTGCAAAACAAGCATCCGAGGTTTGGCAGAAAACAACAGGCATCCTAAGAGAGACAGCAGGTTGCAAGTCAAAAGGAATAATAAATGGGGCATGTGTGGCCACCAACTAGGAAAAAAAACTGAACACGCCAAGAAAGGATACAGTCGGGTCTTTAATGCAATGGCAGGTAGGAGACAAACACAAGGAAGATCAAATAAAAATCTGATTATTTTGAAAGTTACGCGGCCAGCAGGGAGGAAGACATACGGTGGGTGGGTAGGAAAAACAATTAGTTTCATTACTTCTCACCAACTATAAACAAGGCACTACAATTAGGTTTTACATCAATGTAAGAGTGAAAAAGGAGATAGATTATTTAATCAATTCTACACAAAATAAGTGTCACATTAGAGAATAAAGACAAGAAGATGATTTCCATGCACCTTGCACAAGACTTGCTGATCAAGAAAGGTTAAAAGTAGCATTTAATTATTCACCCAAAACACCTTAAATCTTTTAAGATGAATTTACACATCATGAAAATTTGATAAAGGAGTCAAATTAGTTTGATTGAATGTTATTTTGAATTAAAATGCTATTATTGCCTCATTGTAACAACACGTCTATTTTAGTCTTTTATTTATTCACAATGAAGGTTAATAATAGCATTCAAGTGTAGTTAGACTTAGTCTATTTTTAGGAGGTTGGATGAATAATTGTTGTTATATATTATGTACATTGGCAAAGCACAAAAGGAGATTATGATATGAGGACTTTTTTTCTTAGAGCTGAATTCATTGGTAAGATTTTCCTTTGTATGAGAACAAGTTATTGCCTTTCCAATTGTTTGCAATGGATTGTATTATTTTATTATCTCTTGTGAATGTTAATTCCCTAAATTAATTAGTTTACCTTGCTGGAATTTTTATTTTTTTCATAGTCTTAGTGTGCATGTTAGTTGTTGTTTTGGTGTGATTTATCACTCAACATTAAAGTGTTTTGCCTTAGGATTTAGCTAGAACCCATTATATCGTGCTTCATTAATTTGTTCTCAGTATATTGTGCATGTTTCTTAGTCAAAGACCTCATCAATGTTTGTGTATCAACATATTTAAATTTAGGTTATAGCCATCTTTCACCCTTAAAATTATCAATTAATTAGTTTAAGGATACATCAATAAGGAACCAGCCTTGTAACATCAGAGATTCACCTTAACATAGGGATACCCGCAACCATGAGGTGTTTCCATTCTATCTGCAGAAGTGAGGGAAAAGTAAGCTTAGAGCACCTATTGTTATCCTTCAGTCAGGATGCACTTTTGAGAGATAATTATTTTTTTGCACGCTCGGTGGTAATGAATAAGATTTACGAAAAATTTAGAGCAAAGAAAAAAACACTCTAAGAAGGAAAAAGCTACGGACATCCATTCAAAATCAAAATAAAATTATTTGGTGACTATGTAAATATGATTTAAGACTAGTGCAATGTTTTTCAACATAAAACTCTTCAGCTCCATCCTTTCTGAGGTATTTTTCAATAAAGTAACGCTCTATTTTTTTGTTGTTATTAGTTATTTTCATGAGCAGCAGACCTATTTTCCATATTTCTATATTTTATGAGGTCCTGCAGCAATGAATCCTCCTTTTCATTAGTATTATCAGCCAAATCAATAGTCTTTTAATTAATTTTCCCCTTCAGACCAGTACTATGATCCCTATGAGAATGAATATCCCTATAACCTGAACCTTCCAAATCAATATGATTATCAATATGAAGATCATTATGCTATTCAAGGTAAAATTTTGTAGATGGTTATAAAAATTTTGAGCGGTAGAAAGATCTTGAGTTTGATTATAATGAGCTTCAGCAACAATATTTAGCTATCAAGGAAAAATTTGAGAACTCAAAAGTAGTGGAGAATGATAGGCATCAGGTTGAGAAAACCTATAAAATGGGATGTTCCCACTTACCTTCCCCATCACAATCAAATTCCCACATACCTTCCTTCCTACCCAATGTAGCCCATTCACCAGTTATCAAGTTTTCAGGATGCTGCAAATTCTGATCTTTCTTTTATAAAATCATGTACTGAATCCAAATTTAAGTGTCCAAGTTTTTGTTTTACTACTATCCTAATTACAGTCCTTGTACCTTTTTCTTTTGTTCAAAAATTTTCAGTTCAAGCTGAAATTCTACCCACTCCTTCTCCCTCAATGTAAATACCTGTCCATAAAGGAGAAAATCATTATATCATCCTAGAGGGGAAGCCAACTAAAGAAAATAGTAGGATTATTTTCTTACATAACATACAGTAATGGATTTGTAGCTTTCAATTTGATCTTATTCCATAGTTAGAGAAAGAACCCATGCAAAAGGTATAGTTTTATTTTGCCAAAGATCAAAAGTTGGTGAAAGATAATCAATAATCTGCACATTCTGAGTATAGTGTGCAAAAAGGCACCATACTCACACTGGTCACTGATTCATCTTATCTTGTTGAATCTAAAGAGAATAAAGTGTCAATTATTCATGAAGAGGATTTGAAGGTAAAATATAAAGATGAATCTAAAAATTTAATGCATGAGCAACATGTTTTCATCTAACACATTTCATGTTTGATAAGGAAAATGAGAAATAACCATTTCCAAATGACCAAGAAGATGAAACTAAGTGTGTAAACCCTCAGTGTGTTGTATGCATGGAGATTGTTGCATTAGTAGAGACTTGCAGTGATGCATGAAGATTGTCAAATGAAATTGCAAACAACCAAGAGTTGTAACCTTTCACAAGAGAAGTGCTTTAATATTTAACATGCATGGTGAACCTGGATAGAAGTGGGAAGGAATTTTACATTAAAACAAAAAAACCAGTCATAAGAGTCATATTACAGTAGCTGGAAAAGGTAGAAAAGTTGTCAAATCAGTAGATTAATGAAATAGAACAACCTTGAGATTTATTTCAAAACATAGTCGAAGATGAAAAGAAAGATAGTGAAATAGTATAGACCAAAATGTTATCTTGTTCATTGTTAGGATGCCATGTCCTATTGAATATTTGGTTTATTTTTAGCAAGTTACAACAGTACCAATGTTTATGCTTGAGCATCATATTCTTAATAATTAGTCCCAAAACTTCTCAAAATAATTCAAAAATTAGTTAGAAAGGTTCTTCGTGTTTTTGAAATATTTTTGAAACAATTTCAAGGTATATATTTCATTTTAATTTCTATCATTTTACCTATTTTTCAAGATGCATTCATTCCCCTCATTTTTTTAGAAAAGGAAGCTAGTTTTTGTTACATTTTTTAGGCATTGTTTAGCTTCAATTTACAACTAGTTAGTGTAGGGTAGATTAGGATTTCCCTTTCAATAAGTGTAGTTCATGCACATTACAACTTTCAATTTCAATAGGTGCATTCATACACATGATCTTGTTTACCAGATCTTTTCCTAGGTTTAGTTTATTTTTCAAAGGCTTGGTTTTTCAGAAAATGACATATTTTGGTTATAATATTTGACTCCATGCCCAATGGAAAACAACAATGTACTATTCTTAAAGATCACATGTATCTTTACCCCAGAGGATTGCCAGAAATGTTGACATTTTTTGCACTCCATCTGAAACGTCAACTAATTTTTTTTATGTTTTTCAAATTGAGAGAGGTTAGAATTTTGATTATGTTTGGGACATCCATCTCATAAGGGGTAAAAATTTTTAGATTGATTGTTTTTGGAAAAGATTATACTTCCATGCATCAAAACATCAGCTAAAAGTTTTGTGCCAGAAGGCAACACCTTGTGTATACTCCCTCTTCAATGTTTCATCTTTAGCAAGATATTGCAGTATCCTTTAAAGACTACTGCAAGGCCTTGGTGAAGGTTGGAAAGATAGTATAAGCAGGGCTTTACATTATGAAATAACAATTTTAGATGATGGTCTAAATCATGGGAAGGTATAGATTTACAAAAAACTTCCCATGAATTAGTGATTTATTTAAGTGTATTCAATTTTATGAGTTCATATATTATCCATTTAAATGCAGAAAGTTTATAAATGAAAGACATACAACTCATTACATGAAAAAATATTCATTTATTCATAAGGAATAACTATGCATTTTTCTCACACAAGCCATAAGAAATAACTGTGGAAGAGGAATGCATATACTAATGAAATTGAAAGTGTACCAAGGTAAAGGAAACCACTCATTGTATTGAGGATGTATTCCTTTCCTTCTAAGTTGTTTCCCTAGTTATCCTCCTCAAATTACATCACCTGGGGCAAAGAAGGAAAAATGGATGTCAATATTGAGCTCAGGGTTTGATTTAACTCATTATGTTTCCAATTCTAGAAATACATGCATTCAAAATTGTAACCATCAGCTGAAGAGGGTATAATTTATCAAAGTTAAGGGTAAATTCATTATAAAGGAAATCAAGTACAGTCATATTGATCAAAATTGGAAAGCTATCACAACAAAGATAAGTACCGGTGGCAACTAACATAAATAAATATGGAACAATGAATGCTAATAGACCAAGAGAAAGTACATATTTTCCAATTCATCATAAATTCACCTCCTTTTCATGCAAATAAGATCAATTACAGGTTCACAGTTTCAGTTTCAATTATAAGTCTAGCATGAGGATCAATGAAGTGATAGGGCTTAGCAATAATTTCAAGCACAAATCTCCATGTTAAAAGTACATATGAAGGATTTAAAAGCTATCCAAATTCCGAGTTAGGATAAGGTGCAAGGTAACTATTTCACAGTTTGAAAAGTTTCTTTGAATCATAGAAGAAATGGAGGTTGAACCTAGTATAATTGCCAATAATGCAAGATGCAGTTGAATAAAGAAAATCAATGAAGAATATAGTTTCACTTTCTAGTTTCAAAAAGAGAAGTATAACTGCAAAATAATATAGCTAATGGAACTATTAAACATGATACAAAAATAGTAATCATATTGCTAAGTTACTATTTATAGGGATCAAAGGGGAAAGGTTTTACAAAGTATGATCAATTGTGAGAGGTTAAGTAAGTCACAATAATTCAATGAAGAAGTTACATATTTTATCAACATTTAAGATTACAAAACAAATTTGCACAAAGAGGAAATTGCAGCATCTTTTCATGAGCACAAGAATGGATCAATTTCAGGTATATTCATATAGTTATGATAGTGATCTTTCATAAAAGAAATGCAAATTTCACAATTTTGAGATTTTCAACATCTTGCAAAGAGCCATAACGAGAGGCATATCAAATAGGAAAAGGAACTACAAGCACATGTTTACCAATAAAATTCTCAAAAGTAGCTCATGACAGTCATACAACTTGCAAAGGACTAAAAATTTCAATATTGTAAGAAACAACACATGGCCTAGACCTCATTATGCACAACTTGTGTTTGGAATAAGCAAATTAGAAAATAATCTCAATTAAAGTATCAAGATACAATTCCAAATAAATGGAATTGTAGTTGTTAGCAAGAACTTGAGTCATGAGATTTAGTCAAAATATAACTATGAAGTGCAGTTTTTAGTGCAGTATTTACTACTCTTCAAAAAGAGATTACAGTGTTCTCATATTTCATGTTAAATCAGAGTTAGAGTCTCATACAAATAGTACAAGAATGCTTGAGATATAAATTTAAATATGAAATAAATTTATAAACAAATTGTTCAATTGATCACTCGAAGAAAACAAATCTATGGATGGACAAATGCAGTAACACAAATATTGAAATAGAATGAGGTTGAACAATGTTACATAGCCTAATATTTCATAGAAGAAACAATGTGTGATCTTAAGGTACTCAACAGATACAAATGTAGTGCCCAAATTTGGAAAAAGAAGTAGTAATGGGGTCCAAAGTATAATGACATAGAATACTAAGAGCCTAGGGTCAATAAAGAGTTAACCAATCATGGTTAATTCATGTTCCTAAAATTTTGGTTAGGTTATGTCTTCACATTTAGCTTTAGTGCCACATGAATAAGTTTTAATTTTGTAATTATTTTCCTTTGTGAGATAGGAGGGGCATTGGATTATTACTTAAAATCATAGGTAATGCTACCTATGTAAATGAATCAAATTATTAAGTACATACATACTTGCTAAGGTCTAAAATTAAACCATGATGAAGGCTTGTATGAAAAGTAAGCCAATAATAAACCGTATATGCAAATATACTAAGAGCCAAAATATTCTTTTGTAAGAAGACAAAATAATCAGTGTCAACCTTGCATGTGAGCATGTGTCACATCAATTTCAGAGTGCAAAAGGAGATGGATTATTTAATTAATTCTACACAAAATAGATATCACATCAGAGAATAAAGACAAGAAGATTATTTGCATGCACCTTGCCCAAGACTTTCAGATTAATAAAGGTTAAAAGTTGCTTTTGATTATTCACCCAAAACAACTTACTTCTTTCAAGATAACCATACACATCATGTAGAATTGATAAAGGAGTCAAATCAGTTTGATTGAATGTTAGTTGGAATTAAAAGGTTATTATTGCCTCATTGTAACAACATGTCTATTTTATCCTTTTATTTATTCACAATGAAGGTTAATAATAACATTCAAGTGTAGTTAGACTTAGTCTAATTTTAGGGGGTTGGGTGAATAATTTTATCTATATATGCGTGCATTGGCAAAGCACAAGAGAAGAATATGATAGGAGGACTTTTGTATGGAGAGATAAAGCCATTGGTCAGAGTTTCCCTTAACTGAGAACCAATTATTGCCTTTCCAATTATTTTCTAATGTGTTTATTATTTTATTAGCTCTTGTGAATGTTAGTTCTCTGAAAATTTTATGTTTTCTGCATAGTCTTAGTGTGCATGTTAGCTACTATTTTGTTGTGATTTATCGCCTCAACAAAAAAAAAAATCCTTTGGATTTAGGTGAAACCCATTGTATCATTCTTCATTAATCTGTTCTCTTTATATTATACATGTTTCTTAGTCAAATACCTCATCAATTTTTGTGTATTCCATCATTTAAATTTTAGTTACAACCATTTTTAACCTTAAACCCCAAAATTAATGACATTTAGGATACATCAATAAGGAACCAACCTTGTAATTCCAAAGACTGACGTCAACATAGGGAACCCTAAGTTGTTTCCATTATATCTACATAAGTGAGGGAAAAAAAGACTTAGAATCCCTGTTGTTATCCCTCAATCAGGGTGCACTTCTGAGAGATAAAAGATACATAGAAAGAGCATGGGTGTTTGATACTCTTTTGGAAAATGAATTTGAATAAACTGTCTACATAAGGATTATGAAGCAGTATTATGGAATTATTTATAAGGAAAGTAATAATTTTATCGATAAGAATGTACTTGGAGAAAAAAAATGCATTTATTGTCCTTTTTCACCACTTTTAATTTAGGCGAGTGCTTCCTTTTTGACATTAACAAGATTTAATTTACTTCTCTTGTAGTTTCAACTTCTTGTACATGTTCAATATATTTTACAATAATCCCTCATTGAAAGTAATTTAAGAATTTATTTAGTTTAACTACTATTAATATCATCATAAAAGGTTTCTTCTATATATTTACAAGTTTTCTACATGACTAGTTTCCTTAAAGATGATATTTTTTGTAAACTTCTATTTTTTCATATAATAGAAAAGGGTGAGGGACCCTCTCATCCTTTGGTTTATGATTATCATAAATGATAGTAATGAAAAAAATGGATGAATTTTTTATTAAGATACTTTTTCTTAATGTATAAACCGTTTTGTAATAATAAGAGATAGCCAAAATATATTCCAATAATGTAATATAAGGAATATTATGTTTTAATACAAGATTTAAAAAAATAAGTTCATAAAAAATAATGGATGGTAACTTATTTAGTGTGTATGTCAGAAGACATAATACTAACTCCACTTAATCTCTAATATGAAATCATTATTAATGAAAAGTCTCATTAGAAAATCTTTTAGTGCCTTGTCATAAATTACAATACAAATGATTGTATTGAAAAGTTCAAATTTGTAGTGTCCAATATGAGTAAATAATTATTTTCTATTGTTTCTTATGATATATGTTTTTCCATTATAAAGGTAAACATGGTTTCTATTTGGATATTTGAAATTATTGGAGTGTTGATTACCTTAGAAAATCTTACATGTTCATCATTCATATTATATGAGCTTGATGGCAACAAGAAAGTAGAGAGGAGGTACCATTGTGGTAAATGCAAGTATGACCATCAACTAGGATGAGTATGGGGCCTCGATATTCGTCCTTGATGAATAAATGTGCAATGAAGCTCAAAATATTTTTGTTTTTCTCATGATATGCTTGTTTTGAAACAAATGAATGGTGTATATTAATGTAACGATGTAGATATTTCTACCCTTTGAGTTCAAGTGCTAGAGATTGTGTCTTGCTTTTTTAAATATTCATACGTGCATAAAAATGTTAATAGAGGTAGATTGGATGTATGTCGAGTGTTTAGGTCCACTATAAATGAAGAAGTGAAAATGTTGTTAGTACTAGCTATCGATGTCATTGTAATATATGATTTGTACACACTATGTTTCCTTTTTGTGTAATGGTCGAGATGACTTTTTTACAGCAGGAATATGAATGAAAAAAATTCTCAACGTGTATAATGTTTTACCAATCATAAGCATTCAATATAAATTAAAGATAATAATACAATAGTTTGTGCACCATCTGTTTCAATTTATCTTGTATTACAATCTGTCACTCTAGGGCTGGTTATGGAAATGTACTTTAAGGAAACATAGAGAAGTTCAATATGTTGCCATCCATGCTCAATATCCATTCTTATGCATTAGAGGAAGATCAAAATAATGAGACAATAATATAGTACTTTGTTAACAATAACTATATGTCATATCAATGTACCTAATGACATATGTTGGGATAGTAATTATGAAATGTCCTATTTTCATACATGTTACTTCACATTCCACAATTGTAATATAAAAATTTGTGAACATTAATTATTTTTTGTAATACGTAATATTTAATTTTGGGATAATAAGTACATATTTGTAATCCCTAAATACATGAATCTTCATATCCCATGGCGCATATGTGTTTGAAATGCATCAAAGAGGATGCAGCCACATCATTGGTAAGTGGTTCATTTTGTGTAGGTTATTTATTTAACTTTTTTTTAGTAATCTTAAACAAGCATCTAATAATATGTTATTTTAATGTCACAGGGAGATGTTCCTCCAAGAATTGATTGTTCTCATGGCACTACATCAAATTGTCCTTTATTACCCGTTGGCTTAGATATCGTGGAGCCTACAACATAGGTGGATAAATCTAAAACTTAAATTTATTTTTTCTTGTTGATTACTACTATTCAATATCGTAAGAATTATAAAAAGTTTCTAACATTGTCTTTCAATCAGCCACCCATAGACAATAAAACTAAATGGGTGGATTGCCATATCCATTATTTTTTTCAGCATGGATTATGCGGTGTTAGTGGGAACATTAAGTTTTGGGAGCTGTAATAACTTCATCGACATCTCCATGTTGAAAAAACTCTTCCCTTTGTGCAATCACATAATCGTGGTCGTAAGCATATGGGAAAACAATCACCTATCTCTCATGGTAAGAGTAGGGCATATGCATAGAAGCAAGAGGGGGATATGGACTATGTATTAAGGTAATGATACGACTTGTACTGTAAGAGGGTTATCAATAAAGTTTGGAAAAATAATGCAAAACTCAATTGGAAAAGTTGATCCATGGAGGAAAGAGGGAGGTGGATGTTGAAATGTGTGCCTATAATTCAGAGGAGATGTGATAGGAGAGAAAAGAGAGGTGGTTGAGAGCGAGAGAAATAAAGAACAACTCAAATACCAGGGAAAAGAAATATTTATGATTAGTATAATATATTATCTATTGTGTTTCATTTTAAATCCAAAACTTAATATTATCTCATGAACTTGAAGATAAAGATGAGGGTAGAGAAACTAGCTGGAACCTTGAACCCCCCCCACCACCGCGCCCCCCCTGCGAAGGACCCCGTAAGTAATTATTAGACTTTCATTGCTATCTAGAATATAGTATTTATTTATTTTTGTGTATACTAAATACTTTTAACATTGTGTGTAGGATTATGGAATTAACCTTAGCCAGTTCCTATGCCAACAAAGAGACTTGCTTAGTAGTATGAAAAAGATAAATAAAACAAATATTTAACATTTATGTGACAATTATATGTTGCCTTTTGATTATGATATTTAAATTGTCTTGATGACTTGTTTATTGTAGGTGGATGTTTTCGATGAGACATTATGTTCACATTCAACCTTTTTTCTCAATTTTACTGGCCATATTGCTTCACGATAGGTATGACAGGCCTAGATGAATATCAATGGATATGTTTCTTCTTTTCCAATCAAGGAGAGACAGGGTGACAAGGGGATACATGAGGAGAGGGGCACAAATGATGGTGTTGATTGGAGGAGAGAGGAGGGAGCTAGACCGGTAAGTTATTTAATGTTCTCATTCAATTTTCTGTATTCTTTTTGGTAAACTTAAGATCAAATTTATAATTGCAATTGAGATTGTTGTTATTCCAAGTTTTTACTCACAAGGTCAAAGTGAAGTTAATGTCTGATGATATAGTCATTGTAAGAGGATTTTTTGGTGATAGTATCCCACATTAGTTGTGTCATGGTATGAGACTTACCTTAGATATTGTCAAAGTCATCATTTCAGAGGCCATTGTTCCCACTTCTATATTGTCCTACCCTATGACATTTTTAGTCAATTTGGTAGAGTGTGGAAAATGGTTTGTGATATACGATGTTAGAGATATGATACTAGACACTAATCCACTAGAGGAAAGTAGATGTAATGGATTATTTGATTTAATTATGTGTTTAATTGAATGATTCATCTATATTGACTTATTTACTAAATGGTTGGATTTCGGGATGATACAATACAATTTTTAGTCGAGAGGCTGCACTGTAGTCAGATGCAGACATCAGAGTCTTCCCCCTACTTGGGATCACACCTCCTTCCATTCATATATATGAGAATAAGCATGTAATATTTTAGGGTTCAATTAATTCTATTGCTTACAATAGGCAATGCAGGAGATGACAATGTTTATTATATAACATTCATCATATAACATATCTTATTAGGACGTTGATTAGTAGAGATGTATATATGATGATTTTTTTACTTTAATGTGTTTATATACTCATGTTTTACATTGAATATTTAGTATTGCATTCATTATATCTTAAATATGGTTTTTGGTTTATATTAATAAATTATATGTTTGGTGGTTATCAATTAGAAGTTATGGAATAATTTTTATGGTTTATAGTTTATGGGTTATATATATTTATCCATTTACGCTCTATTTATAGTGTGTTAGATGGTATTTATTCTTATTATGAGACATTCCATTTATTTTATTCCAATGATTATTAATAGTACCTTTATTTCTAGAGTTGTATACATGATTATGTTATCACTATGTATCTGTTTAATATATTAAAAAATAAGATGTTATGTTACTATGGATTACGGATTATGGATTACGGCTTATGGTTTATGGTTTAATAGCTTCATTCTTCTTCCATGTATTCCTACGTGGGTTTTACGTGCTTGTTAAACTTCCATATATATTTCATATCTGAAAATATTTTGTTGAGTATATGTTAAGCGCATTATTTTATTTGTAATTATGTTTGAATACTAACAGATATAAACTAGTTATTTACATGCATGTATAATTAGATGAGTGTAGAAAAGAATGATGAAAATCGCAAGGCTACACATGTGGAGGAACCAAAACACTATGAATCATTTGATAGTGCCACTTATGTGTTCGTAAATTTTGCAAAGAGGCCTACACATGAAGATGGTGGTGTTGGAAGAGAAGATGGGACTTCCGCACCTTTGCATATGGAATTATAAATGCGTCTTCTCACAAAGAAGGAAGAATTTTATAAAACTGAATGTGAAATAATTACATTAGAAAAATAATATTTTCCAAAAAAAAAGAGAGGAATTATTCAACTGAGAATCAGATATTTCCTCGAGGGAGATGGAGTTGGAGATTGATGTTGAAGAGTTGGAACTAGAAATTAAGAATTGGTAGACAACATGTGAATCAAACAAAAAAAATATCTAAATATTGGGTAACAAGATTTAAATCTATTTTTAAAATCCATGAACGTTGTTATCCAAAATTCACCCTTCAAGGTAATTTGTGATATACATGCATCAAGATTATTCAAGTCCCGAGCAATGTAGATTGATTTAAGGCTCCTACAAATCGTATTTTTGGGGCCCCCTCGGCATCCTTCTAACTCTCCCATCCTGGAAGAAAATGTCAACGAGTTCATAGAAAAGGTTGAAATCAAATTATGCAAAATTAACATAGATTGGGGCCGAAAAAATGAAGAATATATCGGCTAAGTCCTTTTGAATACGGCACAACTATATTGGGATATATTGGGACGTCGGGGGGCGAATCGGCTGAAAAGCCGCCAGGCAGTTTCCTTTCGCATGTTAGTATGGAATATAATTGGGAAATTAAAGGACGTGCGGGGCTAGTATGAGTAGTATATTTTATTTTTTATAACGGCCGAAAGTGATATTAATAATCATATTCCAAGTTTTTTATATCGCGCGTATTTTAAAGAACCTATCTGGGCTTCGTTTTGTTACGCGAGGGACGCATAACACGGCCGTAAAAGCCTTGAACAAATTTTAGTCCATGTTCGGGCGGGCACGGAGATTATATTAAAAACCATGCAGTCTGGGATAGTATGGGACATTTTAGTTTCGCGGAGGACGCGAACTGGCTGATTACTAATCCGAAACAAGAGTACTAATATCGTTCGAGGCAGTTTGGGACATCCGGGCCAATTATAGTTACGCGTGGGTACACGAAAAGCCGATAAGAGCCGAGAGCGAATGGAATCCTTTTACACGTGTCCTCACCGCAAATTTTAGGACACAAGGAAGCTCGAAAACGGTGGAAATAGGAGATTTTCATCCAGAACAGTTGGGCCAAAGATACGCGCGGGACGCGAGGGACGCGGAAAGCCGACAGCAATCCGAAGGCAAATGAAGAAAACCATCAACGTTTGCACCCGTGAAACTTCAAAACCGCCATTGTATACTGTGAGTATTGTAAACATCCAAGCTTACCGATTGTTCACAAAATTGGAACTTTCTGGAACGAGCACTTGCGTCCTTGTTCCTACGTTAATACTTAATGCTCATTACATCAGTCCTAAAATGACAGAAAATCACCATGGTCCAGCACCTTCTTGAAAATAGCCGCCCATACTCAGAAGGCCATAACATTTGCATTTCTCAACATGCTAAAAATCACACAAAATGTGTGTACCATCGGAATCTTGGATCCGAGCCCAATGCACACTAAATCAATAAATTCCATGATAATTACTGAGATATTTATTACATCAGTTTTACAGAAAACGTGTCCGGTTTCATAACAATGTTTTATTTTGGTGGTTGGGACGTTGCAATTAAGAGGCATGGTCATTGCATTCTTTCTTTGCTGCAGCACTTGGGATAGTATGGGGAACCTTTTGCAACGTAATATACAATCATATTGTCACTCCATTTAATACCTCTTACAGGTTGTTGAAGGACAGAGGTTTCGGGATTTCCATTTTTCCCTCTAATAGTCTCTTCTCATCTTTTCTATAAATTGGAGTGTTGGGCTCATTGTAAAAGGTGGGAGAGTTGTTCAGATAGCAAATCTCTGTTGAAAATTGACTTTGTATCTTCCAATGTGCTGACAGGCCCTTGTAGTGGACTCCTTGCATGGTGATCCAGGCCCTTATCTTGAAATCAGAATTGAACTGTGCATATCATGAAGCAATGAAAATTATCAGTTTGTGGATGTATCTTCCCCATGCTGTAATTAATTCATATGCATTACTTCAATTCCCCTTTAATCTTTCTATGAAGAATCATCATGTGTCTATTATTATGTTCTTGCAGGGATCTCATTATCATTGTGTCATGCTACTGGAATACACTGTGTGTGAATGCATTTTGCTAGATATCATAGTGTAGAACTGTCACCACCTCTTCTAGATGAAAATAACACAAGTTATGCACATCTGCATTTCACGCATTTAGAGATTGACTCTCACACCAGTCCTTTTCTGGTGTATCACCACTTTAGTGTAGGCTTTACACCTAGTTGAAAAATGCATTACATCTCTCAAATGGTCCCTTGGAAATTTAGATTAGAATAGTCTAGTTTCAACAACATTAGAGTAGATTGTGGCAGGTAGTTATAGGAGTAAGAACCAGCTTTCTCTTTTTTACTATCGGTCAAGTAGCAAGGTCCCAAAAATATGGATGATAGTCACCCATGTTATCCAATCACACCGTGCAGTTCTCAGTATATGCACTTGTATAAACACAGGGTGTGCTGTGATTCGGATGATAATCACAATCTGCGTTTCAACAAGGCTGAATGTCAAAGAAGTTGTATCATAGAGGCTAATTACATCAAGTGTTGACAATGTATGCGTCACTCCTACAAAGGTGGAAAGATTGATAAATGAATATAAAAATTGTGTAATAAGCATATTGTCATCTAAGTCATGCAACCTGTTGAAATCAAAATAGTGCATTATTCAACATATATTAAAGTTAATTATATATTTACTTTCTGTTTTGAATACGATCAAACTATATTTTACATATAGTTGTCCACGTATAGTAAAAAATTATATTTTCCTTTTGCATGTTATTCCATTAAAAGGTGGAATTATGATTAAAACCTTGGAACTGGTATGAGTACGTATATTTTAGTTTTTCATAAGATGCTAAATAATATTAATAATCGTATTAGGTGATGTCATATTGTGAGTATTTTGAAGAACCTATACTCTATCATTCGTTAACAAAATCATAACACCCGTAAAGTTTCCACTTGAACAAATTTTACTATGTTATTGATTCACTAATTATATTAAAACCATTTTGGAGTTAGTATGTATGGTTATCCACTTTTAGTTTCCATAAGACTAAGATAATATTACTAATCATTCTAGGTACTAAAGAATATTGTGAGTTTTTTCAAAAATTATATTTACCTTTTGCATAGAAAATCATAACACCCATAGAATCCTGTTTACAAATTTTAATATTTTATTACACAAGACGCTGATAACAAAACATGTTCTAGCACATGAAAAATATTTAATATTAATTACATCAATACAAATAATGTGGAAAACCTTCATCTTTTGCACCTTGTTGAAAACCCCATTGTATATTGTGAGTATTGCTAAAAAAAACATTTATGTTTTGACCTTTTGTCCAGAAAATCATAACTGTGTGTTTCAATGAGATGACTTTAACATCCAAGTTATCCTACGATTATAATTACTTAATATTAATTACATCTATTCCAAAAATGTAGAAAATCATCATGGTTTGCACCTTCTTGAAAATCACATTTCATCTTTTAAACTACTGAAAAACACAATGTTTTTTAACATGTCTAAAAATCACACTGTGTGTTTCAATAAGATGAAAAGCACACTAGTTCTCCACATGATAATTACTTAATATTTATTACATCAGTACAAAAAGGTGTAAAATCATCGTGGTTTGCACATTGTTTAAAACCGCATTGCATTTTTCAATGTGTTGAAAAAATATTGTGTTTTTCAACGGGATTAAAATCATATTGTGATTTTAAACAATAAAAAAAGAACAAAGGTTTAGAACATGATAATTAATTAATAGTTATTACATCATTCCGAAAAGGTTGAAAAACATGGTTGTTCTTGCCTTGTTGAAAACGACATTGCATCTTTCAAAGTACTGAAAAACACTGTGTTTTTCACCCTACTTAAAATCACAATCTGTTTTTCAAAAAGATGAAAATTACACAAGTTCTCCACATGGTAATTAATTCATATTTATTACATCAATTTATTTTTTTTTGAAAATCATCATGGTTTACATGTTGTTGAAAACCTCATTGCATTTTTCAAAGTACTGAAAAACACTGTGTATTTTTCAACGGGCTAAAAATCAGAGTGTAAATGAGTGAGATGAAAATAACACAAGTTATCCACATTAAAATTACTTAATATTGATTACATCAGTCAAAAAAGTTGGAAAAACTTCGTATTTTACACCTAGTTGAAAAATGCATTACATCTTTCAAATTGCTGAAAAACATAGTGTCTTTTTCAACGTGCTGAAAATTGATTAACTAAAAATATAAATTATGTAATGTGAGTTAATATAATCTAGGAGGACATAAAAATGAAGTAAAGAAGGATGTGAATTAATTAAGAACATAATATAATAAAATTAAAACAATAATGATTAACTAAAATTGACTAATATGTAGTATGTGGGAATAGTTAATCTAAGCTATGAACAACTATAAGTAAAGTAAATAAATGTAGTAAAAAAAAATTTAAGTGGAAAAGAAACTATGCAAAAAAAAAACGTTAACCCAAATGTCCAAGGGAGGAGAGGAAATAACTCATTTGAATAGAATAATCTCACATTATGGTGTCGCAGAGCTAATTGTATAATTACAAAGTAGGAACATCCATGCAGAAGCTCTGAAAATGATGGATCTAGAGTATCTGGGTAAATAAGATACCCTGGAGATGAATTAGGGTGCCTATGTGTGCTCTAGTTTACAATCTGGGTGCCCTGGTCTATGCAAAAAGTCAACTAGGCACCTTGGTCTATGCAAAATCTTTGAAATTAAATATAATAAGGGTGGGAGATGGTTTGGAACCCTCACTATCAGTTGCATCACATTCGTTGTCCTGTATCAAATGTCTTCAATGATTCAAGATGATGTAAAGACCTATAAAATACCAAGAAGAACTATCAAAACCTTAAAAAAATAAATATGCAAATGAATGGGTTAGACTAGCCTTATCTGCCACAAAAGTGGTCTTACTAACTAAGAGGTACTACATTTTGAACCCAAATGTAGTTTTGGTGAGTGTATGCATAATGTGCCCTAGTGGTTGTTGTGTCAGTCACACTTTATGAAGTAGCCAACGATAACTATATGTAGAAAATGTAATAGCATGTGTGCATGGAATATAATACAATCCCTCCCCGTATGAAGTTTGGTGCAAATGTCCTAGCCTTGTGCCTTTTGATGAAGCTTTGTAGATGCAAGTGATATCCAATGCAATAGATGGATGGAACTCTAGATGGATGATAGTAGTGAATGATGTTAGGTCCCTCATAATGGGCTCATAGCTTTATATTTATAGGGTTATCTTGATCTAATTTCATAAATAACCTTGAAATCGCCGACCACAAGAAAGATAAGAAGGATAAATTGATAGAAAAATCCAAAAATATGGCAGGAAAGTACAAATGGGGTCTAGGTGCCTTGGAATAGGGTGCCCACGGGAGCCCCAATACTATACTAGGTGCCCATGTCAAGGCTAAAATAATATGAGATGATAGAATATGAGTGGGCATGTGGATGTAAAAGGTCAGTAATGATGAAATAAAATAAAACAAGATGGACAATAGACATGGGTTAATTAGTACTTTATTCTCTCCAAAACCTTTTAAATAATAGTATGAAACAACAATAAATAATGTCTAAAGCATGATTTTGTGACTATGTTTTGCCCCCACTTTATGTTGGTGAGAGGAAAGATTGGTAACATAAAGTAGATAAAGATGCGTACTTGATATCCATGAAGAGTGTAGTAGAAACATGCTGAAGGACTACACAAAGTGTGGAATGACCAAAAGATGGAGGAGCATGGAAACTAAAGATGAAAATGCACAAAAAGGTGATGAGAGTAAACTTATTGTGGAATGTGTGTGTTGATGTTGATGTGTGTAGTGTATCTTCATGGTTGGTATAGTGTCTGTTATCACAAACTATTGTTGTTGACATTGTTGTTACCACCATTTTACTTCTTATTTCTCATATGACCAAACCTATAAGGAGAAAACATCAAGTAGTCAAATATTTTTGTATGCAAGTGTAAAAATGCTATGTTAAATATGCATGTGCATATATGTAAAAATGCATGTAAATGTAAAATACATAAAATGAAAAGTTAAAATATCTATGTCAAGAGAAAGGGTGTAGAAGGACATCCTGTACTGCTAGGATTTTTTAGGCGATTCGATGTTATAGGATGAAGAAATACTAGGAGGAAATGTTATGTCTCCTCTAAGCTTAAACTACTTCCCTGAGCTATATGTGAAGAGATCTCTGTATTATCCTATTTTTTTGGGTGATTCAATGTTGGCGGTAGAATAAATAATGGGAGGAATTCCAATGTATCCTACAACCATTAACTGCTCCCCCAAATTCTAAGAACATGATGTCCTATAAAATGTATAAGTGCGGAACCCCAGACCTCAAGATAACATCCAAAATGATATGGGCCTCAGCAGGTACATGAGTACCCACAAAATACTATCTAGTAGCTCACGTTTTTCTCTCCATATCCTCCAATGACATAACTTGTACTCTTTCCCTAATAAATGGAAACCATATTATGCAATACATATCCTCCAATGTGACAGTAATCTCACTAGTAGGAAACAAAAATGTACAAGCATCCATACACCACCTCTCACATAGTACTGTCACTATAGGCATATTGTGGGGCACATCCCCCATCCTTGCTACATGTTGCAGGATGAAATAGTTCATAACATCCCAATCATCATCTAACAAACTTATCCCAAGAAAATTACTCATGCAACGACCCCCGCAGAAATCCCTTGAGTGAATATCTCTCTACACAAAACAAATTGAAAAGAAACACATCATTAGAACACTATATAAATCCAAAAACAATCACTTTTCACATTACTACCCACTATAAATCTGATTCTCACCATTATAAACCAAATACACACTTTCAAGACTGAGGCTCCCAGGAGGAGGACACTAGTTCCCATATCTGGGTTCTCTTCTCCCATGTGTCACTAGCACCCTCAATGCTCTTGTCTAGCTCTGAATCAATTAGAATATTAATTATCTCAATTTCATAAAAATTCAACAGAAATGGACTAACACACACATTTTTCACAAAAAGATCACACTTACCAACTCATATGTCATATGTGATTCTATGTCTGTTTTCACCATCTCAAATCGGTTAGGTCATGTTGCTCTCACTTATGACATCCTTACTAAGATCTCACTATAACTCGCACACAAAATACAAATGAAGTGACTAATCATTTTTTCACCTTACTATTTATAGTTACTTTTTATCACTCACATTACTATGGTCACTATTTCATGCCTATTCTCACAATTAATACACACCACATGATTTTTTGTCATATCTCGAGTGTTTTTACTCCAATTAACACCTTGCTTACGAATTTCTTTTATGAATTCCAACTACTATCATATCATACACATTTTGGAATTTTCTATCACATTTTATATTTTTTTTACTTAATATTGACTTAGCATTTGCTACTATCATGACTTCCCATTTCATCGAAAGGGGGGTTATCCAATTGGGATTATCTTACAATTCCCCTTATATTAGCACGCATATAAAAAATTACTTCAGATTCTTGAATTCCAAACATTTACTAATCAACCATGTGATATTTTACCATTAATTCCGCCTAATGACATAACTTGGAGGAAACAAACATTAAATACCTCTATGCAACATTTCTTCACTTCCCATATGATCTGTCAGTAATTTCTATTGATTTCCCATAATGACGTAACATAGGGGAAAATAGTGCAAAATATCTCTACAAGTAACTCATAAATCAATCAATCAAACTATGCATCCAAATATCTAACAACAAAAATTATATCACTTGATCAACACAATACAATACAACACAGTCAACCTCCTAGATGACCTAACTTGGGAGTGAGATGCATTAATTTCATAAATGACATGACTTGGCAAGTTATTCTACATTTGTTTTTTCATTCAAGATAAGATAACTTGGAAGCATTCATATATTTCATATTTAGTTCGAGATGACCTAACTTTGAAGCCATCACAATGTGGCGACACCCGTGGAGTGGGGGAAAGATTTCCTTTCCTATACCACTATTATATGGGTCAACCATTTGATCTAAATTATTTGGATCCAAGAACTCTACATGTTTGATTTCATTTAATCTACAGTGGCTAGATCTAGAGGATATAGTTAGAGGTTGGAGAATAATACACCTGTCTCCCTATATTCTTCATCTAGCGACAAGATGCCCAAATCCTCTAGTCAATTATTCATATACATACAATTAGGTTGGGAACATATCACTTCCTACCCAATCTCACTATCATCATACAACATTAAAAAATCATCAATCATATAAAATTACAATCACAAATCATGTTTAGTACACTTCATCATGACATCACATTTTTTGCTGTGTTGCATCGATCAACACGCTAATTCATAGTTCGTCAAGCAACATGGTTAATTCGACATGATTTTCTAACCACATATGTACATTTTACTATAGTATGGGATTCTTTGAATTTTTTCTTTTGTATTTATCTCTATATAAAATATGTTACTGAAGTTTCTACTCACCAATATAAAGTGGGTGAAAATGAGTCACAAAATAACGCCCTTATTATTATAATTATACTGCCAAGTATGTTTTATTATATATGGGACTCGTGTAAGAGAAATATTCACTAATGGATCAGCCCCTAGTCCTTTTGTCAGTTTAGTCAGTAATTTTCATTGAATGTTTTGCACAATATTCAATTATTAGTAGGGTTCTTATTGTCTCTCAATGAGTCTCACATGTTGTTAATTACTCAGTTATCATATCTAGTCCTTAACTAGGGTTCCTAGAAAGGGATTTAAAAACCCATATATATTACAATCCTCATTTCTAGGCGTCATGGTCCTGGTCATAGTTTTTTCTAATCTAGATGTTTGAGGTCGGTCTTTGTAATTTTCCTTCTCATTCCCCTAAGGACTATTCGACATGTGAAGCAAGAGATCAGTATATAAACACATCATACCTACTATCTTATGGGTGGAATATATTCTACTAAGGGCTATCTATCTACACAAGGAAAAGGAATGCATTAGCGCACTATTTGCATCACACACTACATAGGAAACATAAGTTTATTCTATTCTATCGATTATTTTGCATTTTATCTTGCTATTGTCTGATATCCCTATGTTGTTGGTGCTAGGGAACCCTAGGAACATCATTACACACGCAAATCACACAGAACTACATTGGGGACTAAGATGTAGTACAATTCTTAGTTATAAGTGCACCATTGTGTCCATCAAGGACAATCCGAACCTTATATATGGATCCTTATTTTTTAGGGGTTTAATGATTTATATGGGGTTTTGCAGGTGATTATTTATGGCAGCTTTATGGAGTCATCAATGAAGCAAGTGTGAGATCCACATGAAAAAAGGAGAGTTATTGCGAATCCCTACCGATAAATCATACTCAATTTCTAAGCTATTCTACAGACAAGGATGTTCATATTGTAGACCAGGGCACCGACAGGCACCCTAATCCTTCCATAAGCACACGCTAGTCCATCTAGATATTCCCTTACTGTAACTTTACAAGGTGCGATGTGTCAATCTACTCTATCCGTTGATCATCCTGCTTAGTCTCCGATCACAGCGAGGTAAGTCATTTTTAGGTTGGTAACTTTCCCCCTCATATTTTAATTATTTCATTTCATTTAAAAATCAAACAAATTATTTAGACCTTATATTTCCAGTTCATTTTAGTTATTACATTGATGTAATGCTTATATTAACTTTTAAAATCCACATTTTAGTTAACCTGAATCCATTTCACATCACCATTCTCGATTAAGTCCTATAGGAAGTGTTTAAGCTTCAAACATTTATCAGTTTTTTTGACCTTTAACATGATGATAAGAAAAAAATTCGTGGTCTCTAAACCGTGTTTGTTTCAATGCATCATCTGGGAATGGTATGGTTTTAGGATATGTGACCATGTTTACAGCGTTTAATTGTATTAATATAGAAGATAAAGAATCTGTAAGAGGGTTAAAAACTCGACATTTAAATTCAGATATTGGCAGTCGTTCAGAAAGCTTCCGTGGCGCCTTATTAATAATGGCCTGCACATGTTTATTACCAGTTATCCCATCTCCTACGAAACTTTCATTATTATTTTGAGTGAACTTACTTTTTTATGTAGGTTTAAAGTCGTGATGTTCCCATGTATTTTCTCGTGAAAAAGGTTTTAAAGTTCCTTTTGCTAGCAATGGCTTCTCTATTTGGCTACCTTTATCAATAACCTCCGAAAAAGAGTTCACACAATGCATCTACAGGTGAAATGCTATTTCAGGGTGTATGTTAGATATAAAAAGTCTAATCAACTGTTTCTCTGGTATGGATTAAACGAAGCAGATAGCTTACCTTCGTCATCGCTGTAAGAAACCATCCAAATTTTCATTATTTCGTTGTTTCAGGCTACATAGGTCTAACATGGTAACATTTCTTTCCATCTTTAATGAAAAGTGACGTACGATAATTTCAGCTAATTTGGCCCATGTGACTATGGACCCTTTAGGGAATTGGGGGAACCATTTTAATGTTTTCCCCCCAAGACTTCGTGGGAATAAACGAATGAGGTAGTTGTCAGTATAGGAAACTTCCTAACCTTCCATAAATAAGTCCTTGACATGATCCCGATAATTACTTTTTACTTTGTATTTATCAAACTTTGGACAAATAAACTATACGTCACATACTTAAATTACCTTACCATCCTTCATCTTTGAGTGGAGATAAATATATGCTTGTCATGCCTCCTTTCCCATTTCAAAATTTATGATGGGATTCAATTCCATTAAAAATGATTCCATTATTTCTTAATAGGCATTCTTTGTAATGTAGCCATAGGTCTTGCATAAAGTATGGTACTCTACATCTATTTTGTTAGCATTGAACTTTAATGGATGTGAGTCCTTTATCTAATTCACCATGCTTTGAAATATCTGGATGAGAATACAAAGAAAAGTTTTCACCAAGGCCCCACTTATGCATTATTCAACAAAAACCTTGTAAGGCAGAAATAATGCATAATAATGAAGTCTTCTTGGCCACACAAGTTTATCGGCATCTCCCTAGGTATGTGCCATTAATTTTTTAATACATCATGCATTCTCTTATACCACATCTCTAGGCTCACCTTATATGCATTTTTTAATGAGTTGTCGCAAGTATACTTGGAAAATATCTCTTTTGGAGACCTCTTCTCAATGGGGTGATTTCGTTCTTTCCCATTTGGACTATTTGGAACATGTTAATTTTCTAGAACACAATCAACAACAAGATAGATCCCATTGTCATCTTTTCACCCCTCTCATATTGGGTCTTTGCTTCATCTATAATTCTCTCTATGATTTACAAACATATGCTATATTTGGTTCCATGTGCCATCTTGTGCATGATATGATGGAACTTTGTGTTTACCTCAGTCTACCTTTCTGAAGCTCCAATTTTGCAACTCACCAAGTGTGTGGCCGCTCTAGTGCCAAGGTCAGTGATATGTGATACATTGAAAGCACAAATCCCTCATTGGTAGTGTAACTTGGTGGTTTTTTTTCCACAATCACCTTATCACGTATGTCTAGCAAGATCTTGTCACCCTTGTCGTACATCCCAATAAATTTTCCAATCACCTACATAGTGATGTGCATATTTTTTTCCCGTAAAGTAAAAATAGTCTTCATGGACGTGGGACATCAACCATTTGAATAATTATGTAGGCTTTCCCAAAAATTGCAGTTTAAAAATTTGCAAGACTCTGACACTCTCCAGGGTCTTGTGCACTTTGTCATTCAATACCAACAACCCTACTTAAGTCTATTAGCCTATATCCCTCATCATTTCATTCTTTATTTCGATCGCATACCCTAGTGCATGGTGATTGTATTCACTTATCTTGCATTTCAACAACTTTGATGCCCAAGGTTTCACAACGATCACCTCTTGTGGGTATTACATTTCCAAGAACCACTCTTTTGGTGCATCCTCTATGTTCTTCTTTCCCTTGGTTCCCTTCTTTGGTCGTTCATTTCTTAGTTTCAACTAAAGTACTACAAATTACAATCTCTAAATCCTGAACCCAAGTGTCCATAAATCAAACCAAATCCTTGTTTGCTTTGCTCTTAACCCTTCTTATATTTCCTTATTGATTTTATGGTCTCAAATGATTTGTTCGTTAACTCAACTACTTACTTTTCTTGCTTGTTTAGTGTTTGGTTATTAACTTTTGTGCCCTTAACTCTGTAACTTCTTTCTAACTGATCTTACAACCATAACTTAGCACTTCACCTCTCTAAACCCTTATATAGCTTCCAATCTATTATTTAGATATCGCTTATTCCAAACACAAGGATCTCTTGTTCAAGACACTGGTTGTTGGTTGCTCGATTGCTTTGAGTCGTTGTTTCTCTGTTCACTCTTAATCACACAAATTTCCAAAGCTCTCTATTTGTAAGGTGATAATTAAAACTACACTCAACCTCTTTTATAGATTTCTAATTTTTGAGTGCATAAAATGGGATAGGTGTGGTAGATTAGCTTTGTCCCGTTCTTTTCTCCATCTCCTGAATTTTCCGTAAACTCTAGACCTTTCATGTTTTCCGTCCACACGCGGCATGTATAACCTTCTAACTTGAAAATACTTCCTCATATACATAATATTTTGTGCGCGCCTTACTACTCCTACACAACTACTTTCCCAGAATACATGTCCTTGCACGTATACCTTCCTTGTCTTGCACCTTTCCTTCCTCTACGCTACATACCAAGTATTTTTTCTTTTTGCGTTTTCTACCTCGCGTTATCTTGCCCTCCATTCTACGTGTTATCATTCCCACCAAGTCATCATTATACACCTTGGAGCAAGACAATTTAATACATGTTGCCATGCAAAAACTTTAGCATGAAAAATTCAAAAAAAATTACATGACAACCTAAGTTACCCTTGAAAATCCTTCTCCTGGTCAATGTGAACCTTCCCTCTGGCCAACTCAGTCAATGTGTTACCCTCATTATGGCCTAGAGGGATGTGTTAATATTATTTTAAAGTGTGTTTCATGTTTAGTGAGACTTTATTAAATTGTATTCATGAATATATTTGGATCTAAGCAAAGGAAAGTGCTTTCGGAGGCCCTAAAAGGCTTATTTTCAGGATTTTTACACCTAGAGATAGAGTGAGAAAGTGAAATTAGATGAAATTGAAAAATGAAATAAGAAAAACAGTGTAGAAAATGGCATTTGGGGGTGGAACAACGCGTCTGAAAGAAAAGAGTAATCAAAGAGCCAATGCAAAAAAATACCATCTATAAAGAGCATGACATGTTTGTAAATCTCAAAAAGGAGAAAACCCATGTTTCGGAATTGACTTTATGTGGCAGATAGAAATAATGTAGATGTAAGGGGAAGTTGAACGCATGTTTCATGGGACACATGAAGGGCAACAGCAGGGAGACACAGAGCACACTTAGAATGTTCAAGTATTAATACCATGCAAAATAAAGATTGGTGTTTTTGTCCAACTATTAGGTTGATGATTGGAGTAGTGCAGCAATTACAGGAGAGTCAGTGGTGTTTAAAGGGGAAAATAAAAAAGGGAAAATTCAATATGTTGTAATTTTGGAACTTGTCCTCAATGACTATTCGTTGCATAAGTTTATAAAAACTATGTATCTAGTTGTAATGTCAAGTAGTTGGAGGGAATATATGGACGAACATGTTTCAATAATTAAGACCTTCCAACAACTGGTCACAGATGAATGCCTATGATTTCTTGGCTTCTGTGAATGATTTCTAAGATGACAGCGACGCGAATGTAACCTTGTTGACTACACCTTGATGATCAATAGATGAACACAAAGACTAACATTTAATTGATAGAATAAATATTTCAACATTTGGCCCATCGCCTTTATATGCATTATGGATCTGAAAACTTTCTCATCTCTGGCCTGATGTAGCTTCAGACGGTCAGATGGCCAGAAGTTAATCAATCTAAATAATTTTCTTAACCATCAACACACTTGTTAAATAATATACAAAATAAAAGGTTTTATATAAAAGATTATATCAATAAAGATAATTGTAAGGAATAACAAGATTATTTTAACAATATTTTGACCACCTGCAATCAAAAATTAGATTAGGGTTTGTTAAATACTTCGCAGCGGTGTTTTTCAGAAATGTCAGGCAGATTACAATGAGCGTAACACTTACCCCTACGATGCATCTACTTGTGTATATCCTACTAGAGGACTTTTGTTTCTTCGAAGAGAATGCTTGATGTGTTTGCAAGAGAGAGATATATGAATACGACATTTAAGAATTTAATTTGAGCGACAATGGTGATCTCCAAAGAAATTAAGATCCTAAATTGGCAAGCACTCGATTGAACAAATATAAATGCAAGTTCCCAATAAAATTGGGTTATATCCATAAGCATTAAAAGTCCAAATTTCTCAATGAATGCTATTGTGTGAACTACATAATTAATGACTTGCATCAATGTTTATATAAAAGAACATTTTATATTTACTTATCCCATGTTTAAAATATGTGACTAATTTTAATAGATTTTTAAAAGAAAATCAACTAGGGAATCCAATACTCTATCCAACATGACTTTTGCAATACACTCAAAAAAATTTAATCTACGATACAGTCGTAATAAGCCAAACAAATTCCCCAATAAACCAACCAGCTGTTGACTATACATATGCACACCTTCTTAAAAACAAACGCCTACACAGTGTCAACAAGTCAATATTTAAACTCTTGAGCATTCAACATTGGATCACATTTCCTGCTATTCTCTTGTGCTTGATGAAATATGGGTGAAGGTATGCTTGTCTTCTTTATTTTTGTCCAAGAATTCAAGCTTGATGAAAGATGTGCAATATTTATGGTTGTCTGAGAATTATCTTGATTTTAGGGTTACCCCCTTCTAATCTGCCTAGTGGCAAACCTAGGAATATAACATTTCAATAGTATATAATATAAATGGAAACAAGTACCTTCGTGGGCTTCAAGTTCCACAAAGGGGGTCTCATGAATGGTGCCTAGTCAAATTGTCTTTACAATTTTACATTTACTCATATACTTTTCCTTATTTCAACACTGAAGCAAGGTCTAACTGTTCTATTCTACTTGCTTTTAGTTTTCAAGTTTTGAGAATTTCCCCACCAATTGTAAACCAGGTCTCTCTTCTAGACCCCCCTTCAGGGTTAAGAATGTAATTTATCTGAATGCTCTTTTTCAATTAACTTTTGGTATTGGGTTTGTCCCTATGAGCAGATGAATTCAGACATAGACGCAGTCAGAGATGAATTGGATTTTGAGTTTTTGGGAAACAAATCAGGACAACCATATACTGTCCAAACCAATGTCTTTTCCCATGGCAAGGTTGACAGAGAGTAGAGAGTTAATCTCTGGTTTGATCCTTTTGCAGATTTTCACACCTACTCCATTCTATGGAACCACTATCATATAGTGTAAGCATAGTTTATGCTAACCCAATTCTAATTCCTTCCAGTTTATTAAATCATCATGTTGAATTGAGCCTCTTAATTACATGTATAGATTCTCTGTAGATGATGTACCAGTGAGAGTATTCAAGAACAATGAAGTCATGTTATTATTAGTGCGATCCTTTTATATATAAGCTTTCAACAAATCCTCACAATCTAACCTGCACTGCTTGGTGAAATAAAAGGAACCAAAACACGAGTGCAATTATTGCACTGTACCTATCCAACGGAAATTCTCAACAAAGCTCACCTAACACAGGCATCAGTTTGTTCGGTCACATTCATCTGCATCCTCGTGATCTCTCCAATTGTTTGTGGCTTCTTGGATCTGGAAGGGATGTTGTGAGTCTTCTTTGAGGATGATCTCTAACCAAGGGTGCCCTTCTTCATCTTACTTGCAGCAGCTGAGGTTAATGACTTTTGCAGAGTAGGAGAAACATACAATGATCTGTCAAGCTTCTCTATTGCCTTCTCTGATTGAGGTATGTATGTAAGGGTGGATTTTCCAGCAAAGGGACTACATGTTGCAATGAAGATCTCGTAAGCTATCTCTCTCAGATCACCTTCGGATAGTTGGCACCCTATTTCTCCAATAGGGGAATCCAGATCTGAGGAGGCCCTAAAGTCTGTGTCTTGGACAGGGGCCATACTACCCAAATACCTCTCTGCTCATATGGCAATCAATCAATTGTGTTTGCGTCTGGAGGGAAATCAACCCAAATGGCTTATATTCAAAGTCCAATTTTGCCTCTGTTATGAGGGAAATCAATCATTTACAAATCCATCATATATCCAAATAGGACGAAACCCAGATCTAGCAATGCCCAATACTGTTTTTTTACCTACCCAGAATAAAAATTTTCCCAAGGATTCCACCCCTGAAAAGTTCCTAAATCTTCATAAAATCATACTATTATAAACGAATTGCAGACGTCGAACCACCTATCTCAGGCTTGTACAAACAATTGTCCTAAATGCAAGAAAAAACCACTTGGCTCGGATCTGTAGCAACAACAACCAGCTGTTAGTCCAAACATCAAACATGTCCTGAAAATGTGGAGCCTCCAACTGTCAACTTCTGTGAAACTCATGCCTTGAATTTTATGATCCATTGGATTTCAACGAATACGGGAGGAGGAATGTGGTCAGTTAGATATCTGACTGTTGTCAGCCCCAGCAGGTGTAGTCTCACTACAAGAACGCCTTCGGCGTAATAAGTCCTTGACATGATCCCGATAATTACTTTTTACTTTGTATTTATCAAACTTTGGACAAATAAACTAATGATGGAAAGCTATTCTTAGAAAATATTTGTCAAAGGGATATGGGCATAGCTCTTCAATTTGGTATTTATTGTTATATCCTAAATTTCCGTCTTGTAAACAAGTGGGGGTGTTCTTCATGGATTTTCATTCCTATTCATAGAGTTGTTCTCTCGCATGTGAAGCAGGCTTATACACATGATTATCCTTCTAGGTTTCACCGCCTCTATTATCTGTATATAACTCATGATAAGTACGTTTTGATTTATCCCGTTGAGGAGACTTGGTATAGTAGTCATTCTACAAAGTTATAGGCCTCTCTTGATGAAGATTCTTAACTACTGGGATTTTGTGTACATGAGAAGCTAATCTCACCAATTGGTGACTAAGAGCTTACAATTGTTGTTACATCATGACTTTGTCATTATGAATATCTTCGCAAGTTTCATGAGGAGGAAAGTATTCATGGGCCTCATGTTCTAGGTTTCCATCACAGTTAATATTAACGATAGGTATACGAAGACCTCTACTTTATCGATAAGGGTCATTCCGTTGGCCAAAAGTAGGAGAAAATATATAGTTTAAGATGGCATCACTGGGTATAAGGTGACATTCTATCTCTTCCTATCCATGAACCTTGTTCATGAGAAGGGAGTGATCAAATGTAGGTGGCATATTTTCTCCCAAATATATGAAATGTGTAACGCCACCTCTAAAAACAATCGCTCAAGACCAAGAACAACCTAGGTTTAGTTAGAAGACTTCAGGAATAATTTTTTTTTTACCTTCCCAACAAAATTCCAGAGTCCATTACAACATAGTTATCAAATCATCCTACAAAACACTAAGAGAGAGAAATTCATCCTTAGCTCAAATAAAAATATCTTCTTGTGGGGCGCGGAAAGTGGGTGTAGGAAGAAACTTTCCTCGGGAACGCGAAAAGTCGGCGCAGGAAGAAACTCTTCCTCTCCTAGGCACAAAAGATGGGTGTGCAAGAGACTCTTGTTATCCCAGGCATGTAAGAAGGGCATGGGAGAGACTCTTGTTCTCCTGGGCACATGCAAGAAAGGCGGGTTAGAATCTTTTTCCTCTTCTGGGCATGCAAGACGGGTGCACAAGAGGCCTTTCCTCTTCTTTGAACTTCAGAAGGAAATAAATTTTGATAGGGAACTCCATTTTTTGAAAACAAGGAATTTTCGGAAAGTCTCTTGATGTCTTCTTTGCACAAACACCTTAAGAATTTAATTTGGATAAATTTTAAAGGGTAAATTTTGAGAAAATGCTCTACAGAATTATAAAATGAAAATTGGTAACATTTGACTTACAAAATTTTGTTCAATTCGACCTCCTTCCTTTCTCAACATGCCAAACAGACATGGAGGCTTTCTCCTAGAGGAATTTAGGATGGATAGCAAAGGTTACTTTGTTTGATTGAAGATCAATTCAGAAATTACTCAATTTGACAGCAAAACAACTGTGAAAAGTTTTGTACCCAATTCTGAAAGGTTTTATAAAAATTTATTAAGTGTTTTAGTTTTTTTGGGGTCCTTTTAATCATACTAAGTTCAATTTAATGTTTCATTTTATTTTTCATAGTTGCAGAGGTCTTTCTGTATATTTTGAATAAAATGTTTTCTAGTTTGAAAAAACATCTAACAACGATCCAATTCGAATAGATTGTTTACATTTACCAAATTCAACCATGAATTCATTCCAAAACACTCTAATCCATTAAGTTGATTCAAACAAGGTATTCAAATACCAAATTACAACTTCATATTTTCCAAACATTCATTTCTACAGAACAGAGCATCATGACATTTCATCATACGTATTCACTTTACATATTTCCAACAGAGATTCCAAAATGCATTTCAAACACAGGTTTCCAAAGAACACCAAATTATTTGAACAAGGTAAACAACTTTCATTAATTTAGAAATGATATCTTTACAACTTTCTTTTCCATTTCATTCCCAAAAGACAGAATATAAATCTTTCTTTTCTTTCATTCAAAATAGAAAATAGAGTACATCTCTTTCACATTTCAAATCACAACTTTCATAGCCATTACAAAAAAATCATTTCCATCATCAATAATATACAAGGTCATCCACTTCCAAGTGGGAAAGGGTTGCAATAAATAATAAACTCAGCAAGGAACTATCAAAACTATCTTTTTCCTTTTCTCCAAAACAACAACATGCAGATCCATCATTCTCCAATTTTGATCATAACAAGATAGCGGGAAAGGCAACGCTCTCCACCCAACCAAGACATCTAATGAAAAGGAGAAGCCATCCTTCTTCATTGGCCCCGAAGCCCCAACCACAATGCAATAAGATATGTGTTTCAACTCATGGCAACAACTGGCTTCCACAAACACACATGCAATCTTTCACATGAAAATTTCATATTTAAAACACAGATCCTAAAGAAAAATAGCATTTTAGCAACCACAAGATAAACACACAACAATACTCAGGCTTCATCAAGCAAGCCAAAGGAGCAAGAAACTATGGGGGATGCTACTTATGCCTCCTCAAAGGGGAAATGGGTATCACCACCTGAGAACAAACCACCAAAAAATATATATCATTTAAATCCCTGACAAGCCCTTATGCCTCCCCCAAGTACCCCTTATTCCTTACATTTATTTATGCCTCCCACAACCTCTTATGACACCCCATAACAAGTAAAGAAATGCAAGCTATTTATTTTTTACAAGGTGGAACCCAAATCCCAACTCCCTCCACACTTATACCTCCCCAAAGCACTTATGCCTCCCACAAGAATACCCCATAGTCTTCTCCTACACCATCCCTAAGCCATCTACCCAACCAGCCAACAAATAAAACAACACATTAAAAAATTCAACCATTCACATATGCATAAAATAAAAAAGGAGCATTTCCAAGAGCTAAGCTCTTACCTCTCCATGATGGAGTTTTTTCCAAGGTTGCAAAACAACAAGATTTCCAATACAAAACAGTCCAAGATCAACAATCACAAGCATGTAATAATTCTCCAATCTTCTCCAAAATTTGCAAGAACTCAAACACCCCAAGAGAAGTCACCCAAGATGAAGTGATGAAAGGGAAGCAACCAAGCACAAGTATTCAAAAATATCCCATTTTCTCCAAAAGAAATATCTCACTCAACCAAAAGAAGTCACCCAAAAGAAGTATGTAAAAGTAAAGCAACCCAAAAACAAGCTAAAGAATTCCAATTTATAGAAGAGGGAAGGGAAGAGGATGAGGTGGATCCAAGTGGGATGCCACCTCACACATCCTCAACTCCAACTCATAAGTCAACTTCATTCTCCAATGCATAATAAATAGGTGGGTGAATAATATGACAGTTTTACTTACACACTCAAACAAGCCTACACCCCATAAGGACTGAAATTAAAACATGTAAGAAAAGTGCAATTAAAACATTCAACTTGACTTACAAAAATGCATAATAAAAGTCTAAATTTAACTCTCCAACCATAGGTAAGGTTGGTATATAAATTTAAGAGGCATGGGACAAGTTTAACTTGTCCCACAAGCCTCCAAAATCAGCCTCCAAGGACAAATTCGAATTTCGAAGAAGATGAAGTGTTTCATACTCCAAAAATCAACTTACATATCTCTTACACATTACTTACACATTTCTTACAACACTTTAATTCAAGGCCAACAACTCTATTAATTACTTTCTTATGACCCAATTTGATCAATTAACTTTAACAATATGATTACTCACATTACTTTACCACAATCTATTTAATTAAAAAGAAAGGGGAAACACATCACTTATAAAACACATACATACTAAACAAAGGAATCAAATAAAAGAAAATACACAAAGTCCCTTGGTCACATTTAAAGGTGATCCCCCCATGGGAATCCCTAACAAAAATCAAACACACACAAACAAATACAGTTGCCATGGTGACCTTGTTGAATTCATCTAGAATTCCAATGTGGTTGGTCTCTAATCCCCCGATGTTTGTTGTGATATTTTAAACCTGCAAAAACAAATACCTCCTTCGGACTCATGGCCACATCAGAACATCCAAATGAATATAAATATAATTCCAAAACCATATATACATATGAATCACAACATCATCAAGGCAACAACAATTATCATTTGTAATTTTATCAGCAACTATATCATCATCAAATAAAATTCCTTTTTTCTAGGTCTACTCAAAATATCCAAATGTCACATGTCCTAACAACATCCATAAATATATAACCATGTCGAACAGTATATCATCATCAATAAATAAAGCGTCTCTAATAATCATGCATGCATTATATATAAATCAAAGCCAACAATAATCCATGATCTAACATCTAACACCATACTAAATCAAAACTATAATAATGTCCATAATATACTCAGTAGTATCAGGATCAATATAAAAAGTGTCAAAGGGAAGTGGGCACTACATCCCCCTCCCCTTAGACTCGAATTCCTCCTGGAAGTCACTGGAAAGAGAGATATGAAAAAATGCAATAGAAAAAGGATCTCTCCCATTATGGGATTTCTTGCTTCAAACAAGTGTGGGTCTATAGAACCCAAGTTTGGTCCAATGCAATTCAACAAGAAGAAGGGAGATTGTAAGGGATGAGTTCTAAAATTTCCGTATGCACGGCTACAAACATTTAAATCTAGAGAGTAACTTTACGCTATCAACCAAGATACAACACATAACAATATAACATGAAGAGTTCAAAATGGTATTAAGAGTAACCACCAAGTATAGGAATAATAAGGATAATTCCATGAGTTTGAGAAAGACCACATAGTTTCCATGGAACAAAACATACTATGCAATAACAAAAGTTAAGGTTTCCACTAAGTTTAAGTTATGTTTTCATAGTTCGTTGTTTAGACAAGGCTAGCAGAATCAACCATGGCCAAAATTTTATACGAGGGACAAGTCTACTCAAGGTCCCAAAAATTTAAGATCACACAAGATGAGGTTAATCAACAAGGGAGGACACCTAAAAAAACAAAACATTTAAAATCAAGGAAATATTCAAGGGAAGCACTTCTATAACTCGAGAGGGTACAGTCAAATTTTCATGGTAATACTAAGCAAATTCATGACCACAAGGTTTCCTATAGTCTTATTTTTTTACACTTTTGTTTTAAGAATCGAACACACCACACCAACCAAATCTAGAGACGTCAGCCATTTAGCAAAAGAAAAAAATATATATATCTCCCCTAGCAACTAACATATCAATACAAGAAGTACCATTCATGATAACACAATGGGATTCATTTATCTTATTTCCTTCGTCAAGCTCAGAATAACCACAAGGAGAGCACAAGCATAAATCATAACACCAGAGAGCACTCAAGGTCTCTAGGGAGAAGAACAAGTAACATGGGGTTCCGACTACAATCCAAGGGTGCATCGTATCAAAAGTGAGTAACAACTTACGAAAACATCTTGTACTTTCCTTCCTAATGACAAGAGAGGCAACAACAACAATGTGTCTCAAGAAGAACAAAAAGAAAATAATACTTCCCAAATTTATTTCATATCCTTAACATATGTTGCCTTAAAATTACAATAACTTAGGTCTCCAAGGACAAGACAACACACAAGGAGGTTTCTTCTCAAACAAGAGATAAGTCTCAATCCAAAAGACTACAACTCACACTCGTCGAGCTACGGGATGATAAGGGTATGATGACCCAAAACTCCCACAAAGAAAGGCACATACATCTATGAACAAGAAGGTACTAAGTAAACTAGAACACACTACTATCCACCAGGTGCTTCAGTAATTCCAGGTAGGTGACAGAACTATAGGTTCAGCTATACATTGTACTCAATACACATAAATCTTACTTATTTATAAATCAACTCATTAAGTCAAAAACCATAGTTTCGCTTGCTAAGCACATTTATTTCAAATTTTCCTAATTAAAATCTTCCTCCTATTATGACATCACAAGTTTTTGTTATAAGGACTACTACAGGGGCATGATATCTCGCCATTCTGTAAAGGTGGAAAAGAGAAAAAGTATTTACTTTACTCCTAGGGGAGGTAGATGGAAAAGGTTTTTTTCCCTTTCTGTTCTTCTACATGGTTTTTTTAAATTTCTTCTATTAATCTACCAAGGTTAAAGCAAGGACCATTTTCTCTTTCTATGTTCCAGTTTATTTGTTAAGCTTCAAGGCCAAATCTTCTCAATTATAGTTTTATGATGTTTGGGTGAGTCAACTTGTTAATTAAAAATTTAATGAGAAGGAAGGGTAAACATATCACACTATTACTTTTATGGGAGAGAGAGGTAAATCAACACCTCACATTTTTTTAATTCTAAGAAAACAAGGGACATTCAACATAGAAAACACATTATTAATTTTGTAAGAACTAGAAACAATCAACCAACATGGATCACAAAAATATTTCAAGATATTTTTCCACTAATTACAAGTTTAATAAAACATTCCTAGTGGGTTTCTACAAGTTCTCAAAAGAAGTTACAAGGAAGACCCATTAAGGAAGCATAATTACTTTTACTGATCTACTAGGGTTTTAACAATGTTTGTTGTTTTGGAGAAAACATTTTACTCACATGATAAGATAAGGAAAGTTTTCAAATCTACACCCATATTACCATAGGATACCACCAAACCAAGAAATCAAAATGACAAGGAAATATTTTAGCTATAAGAACACCACATACTCACTAGAAAGCATCAAATGTAAGCATCCAATCAACTATCTATTCAACACGACTTTAGGACCAAGAGTTACAGTTTCGCAAGAAGAGTCCCATTATAAAATATCACTGAGATTATTTCATCAAGGTCTAATTACACTAACATCACTAGTGGCATGGTCAAAAAGACTCAAAGCATCCATAAGTGTCTCCACATAGTTCAAAATTAATAGGTCATAGAGTGTTATTCATAGTAACTTAAAAAGTTTAAGAAAAGGGTAGACTTATTTATAGGTCAAGAGGGCAAATAAACACACTTAATTTACACACACAATACTTGAATGGGATTAATTCTAACCATAATTACCAAGAAGCATACAACCCTCAAGTCACTACTTTATATAATGAAATAAGGAAATCCTGATAAAACTTAGCATGCCATCGAAGAAAAGCCACTATCATACAAACACTTTTCCACTAACATCCATAGCCAGCCAAAAGCAATCCGATCCTAACATAATTCATCAGCCCACAATTAAACACCTCTACTCCGATGAGGTTCAAGATCTTAATGGATTGTAAGAGGATTACCAGGACCGTTAACATACTGGCAACTAGAATGCACAACACATCAAGCTCTCTATCTAGCAAGGTCAAGTAACGAAAAATTCACTCTAAGATCCTAGACACCCTCAAGGTTCCGTGCATCCAAAACCAAGGCATAACTTTAAGAACCTAAGAGGAAATTCAAGACACCAAGGGTGTACCCTCATACAACCAAATGTTATAATACAAGATGCATAAAAATAGCTCAATAACATGCAAGAAGGAATCCAGGTAATGTTTGGCTAAGTATTCAACAACATAATGAGATCCGAGTCACTAATCAAAATGAAATCACCGAAATTTTGACAATCAAGGAAAGTGGCTAAGTAGCCACATTGCAAAGTCTGAAAATTCTCACAAAAAATATAAATAACTAAAAGAATCCTCAGAGCTTCTCAATCCAATCATAAAATAAGATGTTGGTCCTTGATAAAATAACACAAGATTATGAATGTAAAACATAAAACTTAACACCACATTCACTCCGTAGCCCTTCTTGGCCTCCAATAGAGGTACTCTGCCTCGAGGCTAGTTCCAAGGACACATATGCAGGATTGGGTCCTAAATGAAAACCAGACATAATGTCCACTCTCCCATATGGGTAAAAAAATAGATTGACAACTAGACCATATTTCTTAACCACTTAAGGAAGGAAGCTCTAAACAACTTCTAATTAAATCTTCCTGACCCCATAACCAAACCACTATTGTCCAGCCATAAGGATCACACCAAACAACTTATCATTCCAAAAACTTCAATAAAGAAGGGTCTCAAAAGGGTATAACACATCATACAATTAAATCAAGATTTAGGATTTGTAAAACAACACATTTTAAAAGGGGAACCAGGTTTCCTCTACACTATAAGTTCACCAAAAATCAATTTAATTTGACATTATTAGTTACCCGGGTTTAGGCAAATGCCACTAAGAAAGCACAATGATTTAAACAACTTATTATTTTATTATTATTTTAATTCTGGCAATTCAAGTGAATAGAGTAATGTATTATTTGTTCATACATATTTCTTTTTCAATTCTCAAACAAGGTTTTTTTCTAGATTTAAAAGTGTGCTAGGTTTACAGTTCATGTCTCAAGTTTTCTAGTGTGCCCAAGGCTCCAAGATTTTAACCCATGGATCTGATACCAAGTGTAATGCCACCTCTAAAAACAATCGCTTGAGACCAAGAACAACCTAGGTTTAGTTAGAAGACTTCGGGATTTTTTTTATTTTTTTTACCTTCCCAACAAAATTCTAGAGTCCATTACAAAAATTATCAAATCATCCTACAAAAAGATAAGAGAGAGAAAATCATCCTTACCACAGATAAAAATATCTTCTTGCGGGGCACAGAAAGAAATTTTCCCAGGCGCGGAAAGCAGGCGCAGGAAGAAACTTTCTCCACCACACTTCCGTACAACCCGACTCAGGCTGGGTTTGCGCCCACACTTCCATATGTACGAGCCCCGCTTCACTGACGTTTAGGCACCCCATGGGCCCCGGCTACACGGCATAACCAACTGAGCGGGATTCAAACATGGGTGGTTGCTCTGATACAAAATGTAACGAACTGTTACACCAAAACCTCGAGGCATTAGTGAAATCCGCACATGAGGATCATAACATTCCACCATGCTTCCGTTTCTTAGACCCTGGGCTAGATTTGCGCCCGTATAGCGGGACCCTGCCCTGCCCTATACAAGCCCCAGGTGAACACTGCAATGCCAGCGTAGCTACCCGTGCCGGGACTAGAACTTGGGTGGTCACTCTGATATCAAATGTAATGAACCATTACACCAAAACCATGAGTCGTTAGTGAAATCCACACATGAGGATCATAACATCCCACCACGCTTTCGTATGTCGGACCCCGGGCTAGATTTGTGCCCATATAGCGGGACCCCACCCTGCCCTATACGAGCCCTAGGTGAACACTGTAATGCCGTTGTAGCTACCCGTTCCGGGACTTGAACCTGGGTGGTCGCTCTGATACCAAATGTAATGAACCGTTACAGGAAAACCTCTAGGCATTAGATAAATCAACACATGAGGATCATAACAAAGTGACTCTTATTCTCCCAAACACGCAAGACGGTCGCAAGAGAGACTCTTGTTCTCCCATGCGTGTAAGAAGGGTGCGGAAGAAGCTTTTTCCTCTTCTGGGTGCACAAGACTGGTGCGCAAGAGGCCTTTCCTCTTCTTCAAACTTCAGAAGGCCATAACTTTTGATAGGGAACTCCATTTTTGGAAAACAAGGAACTTTTAGAAATATCTTGCCATCCTCTATGCATAAAAACTTTAAGAATTTAATTTGGATAAAGTTTTAAGGGTCATTTTTGAGAAAATGCACTGTAAGCTTATAAAATGAAAACTAGTAACATTTGAATTACAAATTTTTGTTCAAATCGACTTCCTTCCTTTCTCAACATGCCAAAAAACCATGGAGGGTTTCTCTTAGAGTAATTTATGATGGATAGAAAAGGTTACTTTGTTTTATTGAAGATTAGATCAAAAATTACTCAATTTGATAGCAAAATGATTGTGAGAAGTTTTGTGTCTGATTTTGAAATGTTCTATAAAAATTTCTTAAGTTTTTTAGTTATTTTGGGGTCATTTTAATCATACTAAGTTCAATTTAATTTTTCATTTTATTTTTCATAGTTGCAAGGTCATTCTGTATGTTTTGAATAACATGTTTGCCAGTTTGAAAAAACATCTAACAACGATCCAATTCGAATAGATTATTTACATTTACCAAATTCAACCATGAATTCATTCCAAAACCATCTAATCCAATAAATTGATTCAAAAAAGGTATCCAAATACCAAATTACAAATTCATATTTTCCAAACATTCATTTCTATAGAACATAGCATCATGACAGTTCATCATATGTATTCACTTTACATATTTCCAACAGAGATTCCAAAATGCATTTCAAACACAGGTTTCTGAAGAACACCAAATTATTTGAACAAGGTAAACAAATTCCATTAATTCAAAAATAATATCTTTATAGCTTTCTTTTCCATTTCATTTCGAAAATACAGAATATAAATATTTCTTTTCTTTCATTCAAAATAGAAAAAAGAGTTCATCTCTTTCCTATTTTGAATCACAACTTTTGTAGCCATTACAAAACATCATTTACATCATCAATAATATACAAGGTCATCCACTTCCAAGTGGGAAAGAGTTGCAATAAATAACAAACTCAGCAAGGAACTGTCAAAATTGTCTTTTTCCTTTGCTCCAAAACAACAACATGCAGATCCATCATTCTCGAATTTTGATCATAACAAGACATGGGGAAAGGCAATGCTCTCCACCCAACCAAGAAATCCAATGAAATGGATAAGCCATCCTTATTCATTGTCCTGCGAGCCCCAAACACAATGCCATAAGATATGTGTTTCAACTCATGGCAACAACTGGCTTCCACAAAACACAAATGAAATATTTCACATGCACATTTCATATGTAAAACACAGTTCAAAGCAAAAAAATAGTTTTAGTAACCACAAGATAAACACACAACAATACTCAAGCTTCATCAAGAAAGCCAAAAGATCAAGAAACTATGGGGGATGCTACTTATGCCTCCCAAAGGGGAAATGGGTATCACCACCTAAGAACAAATAGCCTATATATATATATATATATATATATATATATATATATATATATATATATATATATATCATTGGAATCCCTGACAAGCCCTTATGCCTCCCCTAAGTACCCCTTATTCCTCACATTTCCTTATGCCTCCCCAATCTCTTATGGCACCCCATAACGAGTAAATAAATGCAAGATATTTAATTTTTACAAGGTGTAACCCGAATCCAACCTCCGTCCGCACTTATACCTCCTCAAAGCACTTATGCCTCCAATAAGAATACCGTATATGTCTTCTCCTACACACCATCCCTAAGCCATCTACCCAACCATCCAACAAATAAAACAACACATTCAAACATTCAACCATTCACATATGCATAAAATAAAAGAGGAGCATTTCCAAGAGCTAAGATCTTACCTTTCCATGATGGAGTTTTTTCAAGGTTGCAAGACAACATGCTTTCCAATGCAAAACAATCCAAGATCAACAATCACAAGCATGCAAAAATTCTCCAATATTCTCCAAAATTTGCAAGAAATCAAACACCCCAAGAGAATTCAACCAAAACAAAGTGATGAAAGGGAAGAAACCAAGAAAAAGTATTCTACAATCTCCCCATTTTATCCAAAAGCAAGAGCTCCCTTGACCAAAAGAAGGTCTCCCCAAAAGAAGTAATCAAAAGGGAAGCAACCCCAAAAACAAGCTAAAGAATTCCAATTTATAGAAGAGGGAAGGGAAGAGGATGAGGTGGATCCAAGTGGGATGCCACCTCACACATCCTCACCTCCAACTCATAAGTCAACTTCATTCTCCAATGCATAATAAATACATGGGTGAATAATATGACAGTTTTATTTACACACTCAAACAGAGCCTAAAACCCCATAAGGACTAAAATTATAACATGTAAGAAAAATGCAATAAAAACATTCAACTTGACTTACAAAAATGCATACTAAAAGTCTAAATTTAACTCTCCAACCATAGGCAAGGTTGGTATATAATTTAAGAGGCATGGGAGAAGTTTAACTTGTCCCACAAGCCTACAAAATCAGCCTCCAAGGACAAATTCGAATTTTGAAGAAGATGAAGTGTTTCATACTCCAAAATCTGCTTACATATCTCTTACACATTACTTACACGTTTCTTACAAAACTTTAATTCAAGGCCAACAACTCTATTAATTAGTTTCTTATGACCCAATTTGATCAATAAACTTTAACAATATGATTACTCACATTACTTTACCACAATCTATTTAATTAACAAGAAAGGGGAAACATATCACTTATAAAACGCATAAATACTAAACAAAGGAATCAAATAAAATAAAATACTCAAATTCACTTGGTCACATTTAAAGGTGATCCCCCCCATGTGAATCCCTAACAACAATAAAAAACACACAAATAAATATAGTTGCCATGGTGACCTTGTTGAATTCATCTAATCTAGAATTCGAATGACATTGGTCTCCAATCCCTCGATGTTTGTTGTGATATTTTAAACCTGTAAAATACAAATACCTCCTTCGGCCTCGTGGCGGCATCAGAACATTCAAATGAGTAAAAATATAATTCCAAAACCATATATACATATGCATCACAACATCATCAAGGTAACAACAATATCATTTGTAATTTTATCAGCAACTATATCATCATCAAATAAAATTCCTTTTTTTAGGTCTACTCAAAATATCCAAATGTCACATGTCCTAACAACATCCATAAATATATAACCATGTTGAATAGTATATCATCATTAATAAATAAAGTGTCTCTAATAATCAAAATGCATTATATATCAATCAAAGCCAACAATAATCCATGATCTAACATCTAACACCATACTAACTCAAAACTATAATAATGTCCATACTATAGTCAGCAGTATCAGGATCAATATCAAAAGTGTCGAAGGGAAGTGGGCACTACAAAATATACCAGGAATTAATTCCTTTCTAAAAGAGGAAGTTTTCTATATGAATAGGATTAAATTCAAAGTCATTCTGAGGAGAATTATCCTCATCACCACTATGATCCACCATTATATTGTCTTCAAAAAAATGGTTAAATGTATCATTTGTAAAAGGATTAATCCTAATTTTTGGTGGCCCATTCTAGTAATAGGAGGCATAGTAGGAAAATGTTTACCAAGGGAAAAATATTTGTATTTATATTACAAGGACCCTAGAAAAATTTGAGGAAGGTGACACATATAAAATGGCCACAAAGAATGCTAAAGAATTTCTGACCACAAATGGAAAATAATCCAAATAATCAATGTAAAAAAAACCAAGGAATAAAATAGAAAACTAAATCATATTATGACTAGTGACCAAGGATTAAATAAAAAATCAAGACAATAATCCAATAAAAATACTAACTACTCCTCATGTCTCAAATGTAGCTTAGTATACAAATGGCAACACCATTTCAACACTTAAATCAGGTTTGGGATAAACAAGGATTAAGTATAAAAAATGATGTTGAAGTGACTCCTAAATAAGGTATACTCCAAATTGTTCAAATACAAACAAATTCAAGCTCTTGAAAAATGGAATTTATAAATTTGGGTAGCGTAACAATACCACTTGGATATGTTAATCAAGAAATTTGGAAAATCAAGATTTTAGTATCAAAATAGTAGTGATATAATGTGAACAAAGTAACGTCAAAACTCCTCAAAACTTAAGGAAAATTTTGGATAAAAACAAGGTCTAAGTATAACAAGAAGTTGATAATCCATGAGAATCGTAAAAATAAAATCTAGAGACATAGATCAAGTTCCACAAAGGAAACAAGATGTAATTATCAATACTATATTTAGATGATGAGAGAAACATAAAAAATGAAGAGGAAATCACTAATGAGACAACCCTAACCTATTAAGATCATGATTCTCAATATGGATGTGATATAATGGCTATCGAAACATAAAGACGTATCATTCACACTTTCAACACTCACATTTCAACATTGCAACCTAGTTATGTTAGCAAAATAAAAAATTGGTGCACATGATTATATCCGATAAACATATATTTTTTTATCTTCTTTTGAGAAAAAATTTCAACAAGAAAACATAGGAATAGACCAAGTTGTGATTAAAAATATGTGGCCTAAATTTGATCGAGTTTTTTCTTGTTTTATGATAAGTGAAAAACTAGGACAATGTAATACTTTATATGTTTTGTGATGAATAAAACTAGGCTCAAACTTCAATGGACTATCCTATTGCTCAAATATGTAGTACACGATATGAATAATTCTTTCCTTTTGAGAGATATGTAGTACATGATGGATATAGTCAACTTGGCCCCAATGCCATATAGCTTCCTAATAAATTCACTCTCCAGGTGTCTCATACAATCTCTGTGAGGTCGATTCACTATGAAAATCTTGTTGGGAATATTAAAGGATTATTTTAGCTTTAATTTACCCTTTTTGATGCAATGATAAATAAATTTCATTCAATTGTATCTCATTGGGGTTGCATGAAGATATATTTGACCCTAATCTCAAAAAGGTGTACTAGTCAAGTGGGATAAGGGGGCACTTCCTGTTTAATTCACCATTTTCCTCAAGGTGTGGACTAATTTGGGGTTCCTTTTGTAATCCTCACAATGAGTTTTATGTCTTATGCCAAGATACTTCCCATAGTTTGAAGTGGTCGATCCGTATCTCCAAACCAACCTACAAATACACTAATTTGAATAAAGTGGTGTATTTTTTTATCTTGTATCTTAATGAGGTTTAGAAAACCATTGGAAACCTATAGAACATGTGTGATTATTATTTTTTAAGATCCCCTTTTATTTGATAAGCAATTTATGGTCCTACACTCAAACATTTAGTAGTTATCCAAAATATCTACAATTTAATGAAAATTGATTAAATGTTGTTTTTGGTTCTCAAGATCATCCAAGACAAAAGAGAAGAGCATAAACAACAATAAACCCAACTAGATAATAATTAAATGCTTTTAAAAAATCAATAAATGACCATAATTCCTTGTATAAATTTCATTCCCAATTAATCTTAGTTCTTTATAAAATCAAAACTAAAGTTGTTTTTGATTCTCAAGGTCACACAATGGTGCAAGAGAAGAGCATATGCAAGATTTATTTTAATTTTTATCAATGAAAGATTTTAAAATAAAAGAATCATACAAATTTATTATGAAAGGTTCATTCCCTTGCATAAAACATTCAAAAATAAAATTTCCCACTTACTCTAAGTGTTAGAAAAATAAGGTCTAAAGTTTCTTTTGATTCTCAAGATCAGACAATGGTGAAAGATTAAAACATGCAGAAACGTTAGGAAAACTCATGCAAATCATGGTAAAACACAACTCGTTAAATCATTATACATGTTAGAAAAATGAACAAAATCAAAAACCTACAAGAACAAAAAATAGAAAACTTGCAAAATTCAAGAAAGGTTCAGAAATCATACTTTGAAACCTTTGAAAACCTAACAAATATTTGAAAATAAAATCCTACTACAAGCCTAAAGAAAAAAAACGTAAGATTATTAAAAAATTGTAGGAATCTGTACAAAACTGTAGGAATCTGCACAAAACCACCCACCATTTAACAAAAATGAAAACTTGTGACAGAGAAGGAAACAATGTAACATCAGTGTAAGGTCAATAACAATATTTCCAAACTACTACAAAGGGGAAAAAAGGGTACAATAGAATTACAAGCTAAGAGACGATGCCACAAGCTTGATGACATGACCCTGTGCAGTACATAGAGCCTAAGAAGACCAAAATTTTATAGAATGCCAACATAGGCCGATAAAAACTACCACATACCTACCAACAAAACCACGCACATTTGAACAAAATAACATGCCTTTGAATGAAACTACATGCTTTTCAACAAAACAACATGCCTTTTAACCAAAACATTCTGGTCGATCATCAAAAATATGGAATTTTTACAATAAAATTGTTAAAATCTCAAGAAGTTTCCAATTTCCTTTAAATTTGACAGCACCTCAACTCTCTTATTCCTATAAAGAGCACAACAAAAACAAGACAACTCAACTAATCTAGTTAGAAACATTGGAGTTTAATCTACAAATTAAAAAATTAGGGTTAGTAAACTACAAAATGATACTAATCTACAAAACTTAAAATTAATTTTAATGGATATTGTATTATGTCCCACCGGGAATGCCAAATGTGCTCATACTAAACTAAATAAGCTAAACAATTGAAAGCTAACACCAAGTATCTTCGAAAGGAAAGTTAGACTAAAATGAACATCAAATAATAACTCAATGAAAAGACTAAACTAATGCATAGTCATGTAAGACATCCTATGCTAATCAATCATATTCTTTTTGATATGATTTTTATAACATGAAATTAACTTAATTAGTTCATTAACAATCAAACTATGTTGTTTTTTTACAAACAGAGGGAAAAGATCTCACCAAGGAATGACAACAAATCCAAGCTTGGATCTTCTTCTACTACTCAACAATTATAGAATTGGATGGAAGGATGAGAAAGCTATTTCCAAAATAATGGATAATGCTCGAATCGTATGCTTATAATACTTAATATTCTTGAAGTATGGGGTACATTATAAAGGGGGAACTAGGTTTCAGATATAGTTTTTCATTTGGGAAAACTTCCAATCCTAGTGCACATGGAATAATTGCTAAAGTGCAATTAGAATAATTAAGATTGAATAGAAGAATTATAAAGTGAGTAGCAACTCATGGAAGTTGGGGGTGATTTAATTAATAATTTAGGATTAATTAATAGGCTAGGATAAGCTTTGAAATCCTTTGGAGATGATATGGAGGGAAATGGGGTGATTTTGAATGATTAGAAGAGGGTTTTTAACCAATAAGATAGTTTATTGATTAAATACAAGGGTGAGTAGGCTTAATTTACTAATAATAGATAATTATTTGATCGAAAGAGGATTATAACTAACGAGGTGTCATTCATTTGCATTCGGAGTGAAGTAGAGGTTAGTTCATTAACAAAGTGTCATTAATTAATCAAAATGGACCGAAACATTATTTAACTAGTGAAAAATCACTAATTATTATGGAAATGATGGGAATGAGGGTAATTAGAACAATTTTAGTCGTAAAAATACGTAGTCAGATTTTAGGTTTCTACAATATTTGTAGTTACTACAAATACCATATGACCTACAAAATAAGAGTCAATCTTATTGTATTGGTAGTTTATGGTTCCATGGGATTATTTACATGGCTTGGTATGAGACATAATACAAGTTGTTAAAAAAATTAATGAAAATATATAATATCTCTGAAGGATATTTCACAATTTCATTACCATCCCACCAATTTGTCATCAGAATAACCTCTGATAATATTCATCACCTAACAGGGATACCATATAAAAATGCATTACTTTTATCCACAAATACATTTCTACCTGATGAGAAGAAGAGAATTTTAGTGTCTCATTATCATATTTTTGTCAGGGTGAGCTTAATAATCCATCCAAAAGAGGGATTAACACATGATCAATCAAATACATATTTCTCCTTGCCATGGTGGAGTTTTTCTAGGATGACATCGTGTTACAGGGAAGATACACTAATTTACCTTAGTGGGAAGTATGCTACCTTCCCTAAACACTTTATTGTGTTAGATTTCATTGGTATACAATTCATTCAAGAAGGATTCACTCTAACCTTGAAAAAGCCATTGTAAATCCTAGTGCATTTATTTCTTCTTCTTTTTTTGTTCTCGCTTTCTATTATGAGGGTTTTCGTATACTCAAATCAATAGCTATTTTAACTACTCTACATGATAAGATGGATAAATATGAAATTACTATGGACTTCTAGTTGGTGAGTATTTTATTTTAAAGGTATTCTATCATGATTATTTTCATAAGTAATTATTTTCAAATCAATTCTTAAAAATATATAATACTTTTCAATAGGTGAAATCAAGTGAAACAATTTATGGATGCAATGTAGTAATTTATGCACATAACCCTTCTCGGCTGAAGAGGTCTTGTGAAAATATTGGAGTTGATCTCACCCCGAACGATGAATTAATGGCTGTCAGTAGCATCCAATATGTTGTTTTATAGAATCATCCTGTCTAGCACCATTTTACCTTGGGTTTTATTGATGTCTCAAGGGAGTAAAACTTCACTCAATCTCAGTATGGTAGGGTTTTTGGGATGCCTGCGATATGTGATGGTGTTTTACACTCATGAAGAAAGTGAAAAAGACTTATTTTCCTTGCAATAAATCCTACAAATAAAAAATGCTTAAACAAGATAGAGTTAGTAAAATAAGTGGGAAGGTTGTCTTGAGAAAGCATGTACCCAGAAGCCCAAATAATTCCTTAACTAGATATCAACCTTATTATGCAACAATTAAGTCTTATTAATGATAATGTTTCAATACAATATGATAAAGTGGAAAATATGACCAGATGATGTCACTTATTTATATGGTTACATACATAAGAGAATAATAGAAAGCATAGAACAAAGGCTAGATTCTTTATTAGTGTATAAGTTTTCAGAAATTTTTGATCCTACGGAACGAAATAGGTCCTCCTCTTCAATGAAATAAGATTCAGGTTCAGAGATATAATCCTCTATGAATAAGTTAGATACTTCTTCCTGAGTATCGTAGAGATGTGTAAGAGTGGTTTTGTTGTCAGGGACACTGATATGGCTATCATTGTCAAAATTGTATGTGGTACGGTTTCCTCCAATATGTATAAGTCAGCTTCATAGTTATATTCAAATTGTGCAAGGTTAACTGGGATTATTTTAACCTCATAATACGCATTCTAAAACTCCTCAGTTAATTTGCGGATGCCCTGAGTTGATGAAAAAATGGCCTTTAAATGATCCATGGGTACAACATGGATGACACAAAGTTCTAAGTCATGTAGAAGATCATACTACTCCCAGTACAAAGGATGACATACAATGGGTAGAGATTCAATTACGGTAATAGGATAGTTGTCACGTCCTAAGGCCATTTGACATCACCATGTTGTGAAACATGTTATAAAATAACAAAAAAAAAGTAGAAATTGTTTGATATAATATGATAAATGTATGACAAAAAAACATTGAGCAGGACTTGCCAGGGATAAGGCCAATCGTAGGCAATTACTATGAATTTTAACCAATCACAAAAAACTCAATTAAACGATGATTTCAAAGCATTTTTTAAAGTATAATTGACATGATAGTTAAAAAAAAAAAAAAATTCTTGTTAATGGAGATAGAAAATGACAAAAATAAAACGATTACCTTATGTGAATGATTGAATTGGATGAAAAATGAATTAGGGTATATTGATGATGGAAATAGACAATATGATGATTGAACTGACGATTTTGATGTAGCGTAATGACAATGGAGCTTTGTTGAAGATGGTTGATCTCTAGAATAACTGTGAGTGAACGTAGTTTCCTTGTAAAATGTGAAAATACCTCAAAAAAAAAGGCTAGCAAAACTGTTTATATAGATCACAGGTGATCGGGATAATCACCGATGATTTTGGAAATTCTGAGTTAAGTGATGAAATGAAGTGATTTGCCTACTATTTTGATATTTATTTTGAAGGATTTCAAAGGAGGTTAGGATGTAAAGTGGGAGAGACTCAAACTAAGATTAATTTTTTTTTATATTTTTAAACAATTTTTCATGGGAGTTTTGAACCTGGGGTTTGATGGGTTCCCACCCTACAACTTGCAATAGATATTCAAAGTTAAACCCAATATAACAAAGCAAAAAAATTACAAAATGAGCTAAATGCTGAATCAAAAGAACTACACCATAATGACACGAACAAATCAGATGAAAAAAACTATACATAACCATAAAACTAAACCTTTTCGATGGGGCTTCTCCCCACCTTCTGCATACACCCGCCTAAAGACACATCAACTTTTACAGACCTCATTAGGAAGGAAAAAGTATAGCCCCACTGCTAGCGAAGATCCACCACCCTGGAAGAAGATAGAACCATCGATGTAGAAAGAGTTGGTAAGTTGAGCTACTCCAAACATTGTGCCTTACCAAGCCCCACTGCACCCACCATGTGAATATCTAATGCAAAGCACATCAATACTAATTATCGAGCCGATAATTCTGCTATAACCTGTTTGGCCTCAAGTAACTCCAACCCTTCACAAATTACCACCAGAAGAGAATGCCCCCGACCATATTGTACAAGGGCTTCAACTAGATTTACCGTATGCTACGATTTCACATAGAACATAGCAATGACCCGTACCTCCACCACATTCTATTTAATCAAAAAAATCCTAGACATAAACCATGATCTTACTTCAAAAATTACATGATTCTGCTATGAATTCCCCAAATACCTCTCACCCAACACCCTGGAAATTGCATCAAACACCGCTTCCTCCTCTACTCTAAAAATAATACATAGGAGCACCTTATAAATGCCACCCACAAAGTCCATCTCCCTCCTAGCACCCTGCAGAAAAATGAATGGAAGAGGGCATTTCACCATCTTGAAACCTAGGAAAAACAAAATTAAAAAAACACCGACAAAAAGAATGAAATGACCCACTACTTGGTGACTAATTAATGGCATCCTTCCTTGCATCATGAGAAATGAAAGTTGGGAGGTATTCCGCTTGATCTACCTCAGAAGCAATGAATCCATATCTTCTAATGATGGCTTGATTAGCTAAAAAATCCCCTGCCTCATTAGCCTCTCTAAAAATGTGTTTAATAGACCACTTTGAAATTTTACTTAGCCAATAAAGGATATTAAAAAGGAAATTGTCTAACTTCCAAGACAAAAAATTTCCTTTGTGAAAAGCATTAACAATAATTTGAGAATCTCCTACGATTTTTAAAGCATCACATCCTATATTAACCACCATTTTAACACATTCAAGTAGCATTTGAACCTTTGCTTCATTTTTCGATCTCGGAGGCAAGAGAAAAGAACCCGTCATTACCATTCTACTGTTATCATCTCTACTTATGAACCACACTCCTGATTTTCTCGGATTACCTTTACAAGCTCCATCGAAATTCAATTTTTGAAAAGTAGGAGGGCGTGGTCGAACTATGATTAATTTAGTTAGGATGAGGATAGGGGTTATTTTATAAGGTTTCAAAAAACAATTTAGTTATAACTAGTTAAGTGTGGAGAGGTGGTTAGGGATAGGTTAGAGTTAGTTGAGTGATATCTATAGAAGGTTTCTAAACTAGCTTAGTTATAACTAGTGAAGATGTCCAAGTTAGCATGGTGAGGTGTGAGGGTGAGTTGTGAGGGTAATATTAATCAATTTAATTTCGCTAATTAATAAATTAGACTTAGGGATGTGGTGGTGTAATCATTAAATTCATTAAATTAAAGGGGACCAATGGGTGACCTAATGTCATGGAGTATCACAAGCGATTCGTTTTGATCATAAATGGGTCTGAGGCAGTGATAATGAGGGAGTGTAGTATTTCAGTATCTACACATCCCATAGCTAAAAAAGAATGTGTAGTGAGGCCAATCTGAAATTTAATTAATCTAAAATATACAAATCATTTTAATTTTGATTAAATGTTTTTAAAGACTAATGAGAATATGAGTGTTGATAATGAAATATTTCATTTTTTGATGTTGACCCTTGTCTAGCACATCACTAAGACACATTTTGTATACTACTGTAGACACTATATACATACATGAGACAAAATATATTCAGTTTATAATAGTTCATTTCCCTTCAAGTTCTAGTATGAATCAAGGTTCATTTTAAGACACCCCTATAAAATTGAAGGTGGAAAATACCTGGCGAATATCCCCGTAACCAGTTTCAGCGAAAGCCGAATTTGACAGTATTAAAAAACAAAATTTTCACCTGGTTTTTCAAGGCTCCATCAGTGACGTCTGACAACACTAGTTCGTAATGACACACGTCACTGGCGTGAAATTTGTTTCTTAATGACGCGCGACACTAGAGTGACACTAGATAGTAATGACGCGCAACACAGGCGCAACACTAGCTCAAAATGACGCATGACACTGGCTCGTAACGACATCACTAGCCCCTTATGATGTGCGTCATTTTCTTCTATTGACGCGCGACACCATCTTCTATTGACACGTGACACCATCCTCTATTGACGCGCGACACCATATTCTATTGATGCACGACACAATCTTCTATTGATGCGCGACACCATCTTCTATTGACGCCCGACACTATCTTCTATTGATGCCTGACACTATCTCCTATTGACGCGTGACACTATCTTCTATTGACGCGTGACACCATCTTCTATTGACGCGCGACACCATCTTTTATTGATGCGCGACACTATCTTGTATTGACGCGTGACATTGTAATCAAATGACACGCGTCACTGTAAGCTGTTGACGCACATCAATATGGGCTAGTGACGCCGTATTTAGGTTATAAATACCCTTGTGCCGCTTATTTTCTCGTCTTCGTTTTCCCGTTCTTGAATTTTTGCAGGTCTAAATCTTTGACAAAGACGCAATAATAGCTATAATGTCGACTTCACATGCTTCCCAATTGCAAGTTCAGCAAGAAAATCAAGAGAATCCAACTCAATCGATTTCCAAGATCAACTACAGGAATCCCTTATGCCCTCACATCCATACGGCCTTAAAGATGTCTTCAAAATATCAAGCTATAATGGAAGAGTGTGAATTTACAGGGCTCGTTAATATGCCCCATTTTGAAACAGATCCGGATATTTTGAATTACCTTCTGTCATGCTACAATTCAGAGGACGGTATATTTTATGTGACTCTGAACGATGGCCAAATGTTCCAATTCACTATTGAAGCAAATGACATACATCGGTTTACTGGCCTTCCCATCATAAATTTACCAATTGTTACAACGAAGGCGACACTAGTGGAAGAAGACAAGAAATTTCTCGAATCAACGTACGGTTTCCATGTTGATTGTAAGTATAATTCTTTTTAATTCATATTTTTTAATCTGTTTCTAATTCTGATACAATTTGTTGTTATAGATTTAATGTAATTTTCACTGTTTCGCATTTGTAGCCCATGTCAATAAATCCAGGCGTGGTGTAGATACACAATCAATTGCACACCACTTTCTTGCTGCACTTATTTCATTTTTTCAAGCCAGAATTGTTTTGCAGGGTCGCCAAACGGATATACCAAATTGGGCCATTGCATATATTTGTGCCATTATCTCAAAACATAAATTTGATTGGTGCACATATCTATCCAAAAAAAATAAGAACTGAAATAACAAATTCAAAATTCTTAGATAAACCTTTCATTTATTCAACAAACTATCTCCTCGGCTTCTACTATGAGGCAGTTTTAAATTTAAAACATAAAGAAATTCCTACTTGCTCTGATGAGGCTTTGAAGAAATTCTCAATTCCATTTGATGAACAACAGGTATAAACTATTTAGTTTGTAATTGTATTACAATTTTCGTCATTACAGTGCATAGTTATTAAAACTTAAATTTTAATGTTTTGTAGAGAAGATATCTTGAAGCCATTCCAAGAGAAAAAAATATGTCGAGAGGAAGAGGCCAACAACACGCGGAGGCTTCGGGGGACTCCCAATCTGAAATGGAAGCTCACTCTCCAAACCCTCAAGCGTTTGAACTCGTTAAACGCCAGAGAAGTAATACATTCTCGTATATTATTTACAAATTCCAAAGTTGCATATTTATTTTTCAATTTAAATTTTAACCAAATGAATTGACAACATTTGATATTGATGAATTGCAGGGAATATGGAACCTTCTTCCCCAACTCACTCCATACAGTCGCATACATTCATATCTTCTGAAGATCCACTGAGTTCAACTCCTACAAGGCCACCCGTGGCACTGAAAAAAACAACTCCTCGACAACAAGGTACAAATTTTCTATAGTACGTTTAATTTCGTAGTTTTCACTTTATGAATTAGGCTAGATTAGCCAATTATGAAATAGTTAAATTCCAGGCCATAAGAATTAGAGCTTGGGAAATAATCAAGACCATGGTTTAAAAGATATGGTTTTTTTTATCATGGATATTGTTTTGTGTAGAGTAGATAATGGAGGCTATGGAGGCTAGATTAACCAAAGTTGGAATAACCATGTGATTAAAAGATAGGTCAATCTCGATATACAACTTTGAAGTTTAATGTAAAACATACAAGGTTTTTATCATGAAGATGAGTGTGTATAGATCATTTTTTTATATTTGATAAGGGTGAAGAATAATTGTGGATTAGAACTAGGAGGCTGTAAGTTGGAATAATTTTGAGTGTATAAGAAAATATTGAATTTTGCAAACATGATCATAGTAAAATATGTTGTATAGGATTCACATATTGAGATTCTCTCTTTGGGACTGATTCTTGGAGTGGTTGAATTAAAAAATCTCTTTTTTTTCAAATTTTTAAGGTGGTGCATATGATCATAGCTCAATAAGGTTGTTTACATATCGTATTAGTTACAAGAAGGTTTGAAAGATACAATAAGGGTAAGGTTTTTACGGAAATTTGTTTTTACTTTCTTCTAATTATCATTGTTGAGCTAATGAAATACTTGGTTGACCCGTGCAATGAGTATCAAAGTATAAAATTCCTGCTACCACCTTGTTTTGTTTTCCTTTGCTGAAGATACAATGTTCAAGTGTATGTTTGAAGACAATTTTCTTGAAGCTCCACCATTTCTATGCCTTGAATTGGTTAATCATGATCTTCTTGAAGTACAATCTATAAAATCAAGTGTCTAAAATATTGAAAAAAATTTACAGCTCAACATAAAGTTCTCTGTGCAAGGTTGGATCATCTTAAAAAGGTAACATTGTGTAAATTTTGTCAAGAGTGCAAGGTTGGATCATCTTAAAAAGGTAACATTGTGTAAATTTTGTCAAGAGTGCCTTATTGGTACCTCATGTCAAACTCAATATTAGACACCAATCACTGTTTGTTTCTTTGGTCTGGGGATAAATTTGAAGTCTTCATATCAATTGGCTACATTGCAAACATGAAGGGAATTTCCTCTACTTCAAAAGAGGTGACGCACGTCAGTTGCGTCTATTGACGTGCGTCACTGGCACCTATTGACGCGCGTCACTGTCTCCTATTGACGCGTGTCACTGGCATCTATTGACGCGCGTCACTGGCATCTATTGACACGCGTCACTAGAATCTATTGACGCGCATCACAGGCATCTATTGACGCGCGTCATTGGCACCTATTGACGCGCGTCACTGGAACCTATTGACGCGCGTCACTGGCATCTACTGACATGCATCACTGACATCTATTTATGCGTGTCACTGGCCTCTATTAACGCGCTTCACTGGCCTCTATTGACGCACGTCAAGTGAAGCCATTGACGCCCATTTTAGCCTATAAATACCCTTCAACCGGTCATTTTCTCGTTTTCATCTTCCGGCTCTTGAATTTTTGCAGGTCTCAATGCTTCCCAACTGCAAGTTCAGTAACAAAAATCAAGAGAATCCAATTCAATCGATGTCCCTTATGCCCTCACATCCATATCGTTAATATGCCCCATTTCTAAACAGATCCGGATATTTTGAATTACTTTTTGTCATCCTACAATTCAGAGGACGGCATTTTTTATGTGACTCTGAACGATTGCCAAATTTTTCAATTCAGTATCGAAGCAAATGACATCCATTGTTTACGGTTCTTCCATTCAAAAATTTACCAATTGTTACAACCAAGGCAACACTCATGGAAGAAAAGAATTTTCTCGAATCAACGTTTGGTTTCCATGTTGATTGTAAGTATAACTCATTTTAATTCATATTTTTTATTTTTTTTCTCATTTTTAGCCCATGTCCATATATCCAGGCATGGTGTCTAATATTTAGCATTTCTTAGTACATGTAATTTTTGCAATGCTAGTGTCTAAGATGAGCTTTGTAACTTTGTTTTACCTGATGAGTGTAGTGGAAAAGTTTTTTAAAAAAAAGATCTTAAGAAAACTGATGGAACCAAGAAGGTGAAATTAATTGATGTTCCCAAACCTGATGATGTAAATCAAGCAGGGGGGAAGAATTCTCATCAATGTACTTTAATATTAATGGAGGGTGACTCAGCCAAGGATCTTGCAGCCGCTGTAAGTGTTTGTGCCTTGAATCAGGGAAATGTGAATACTGAATTTGGTAGTATTGTGACATGTTTCGACATCACTTTCCAATTTAATTTTTTGTTATTTTAGTTATCTTTATCCTATCAGGTGGCAGGAATATCTATTTTTTGGGAAGCTACCACTCACCAACAAATGGAGAATAAAGAGATAGTAAATAGAAAAAAAATCCTTGGTCTACAGGAAGATAAAATATATGACATCATTAAATCTTTAAGATATGGCCATCTGATGATAATGAAAGACCAGGTACATGATCTTTGTATAGCGCTATTTAGTTTCTGTAAATGTTCCCCCTGTATATTTGGTTGTGTTTCGAGACCTTTTATATTTTTTTTCTAAGCCTCCAGATGTTATGTATCTCCATGTCTAATGTCAGCACATGTTGATGTAGGCAACTCACAAAAATGGAAATGTGTTATCTTTCTACACAATTCCTGAGTATGAAGCTTGGAGAGAATCATTGAGTGGATCGATAACCGGCTGGACCATATAGTGCAACAAAGTAATGCTAGTTTGTTTTCTCTTTATATGTTTTCAAGTTCTGGTTTTGTTCACTTGCTGATTAGGTATCACTTGTTGCTTGGACCATACAGGGTTCCCGGTTTGGGCACAAGTACTTCTAAAGATGGCAAGGAGTATTTCATAGATCTGGACAAGCACAAAAAAGATTTTGTGTGGGTTGATGAGAAAGATGGAGATGCTTCCTCATATCAATCAGCTTATAGAATGGCACAGAAGGGCTAAGGTTCTTATCAATGAGATTATTAGTCATTACGAAAATTAATGGCAACAGGATAGTTTATACACTGCAGCTGATCCAAATTTGTTGTCGCATGGAGATTTCTAGTGTTTGGGAAAGAGGTACAGCCACACTGGAAGAAGCCGTTGGGGAATAGTGCAGAGGAGTAGAATTGGATAAAGAAAAAGAGGGTTTTGAAAACTAGAAACTTTTATTATTGTGGAAACATTAAATAATGAATTTGAAAACTTCTACTATTGTCTATTGTGTATGTACTCTGGTATTTGAATTTAATTATATGGATTTACATACAATCTTTAATTTTAATTACATTAGATGTTGATTATCATGAATTATATGTATGTTACTTTTTTACTTGCAATGTCATGAATTGTATGTGGACGTAGATGATGAATGATGATAATTGATAATTAATGATAGATGATGATAATGAGGATATGATAATGATATGGTGATGATATGATATATATGGATGATGAGAAATTTTACGTGGACTTATATTTAAAATCGTATAATGTATTGTTTATCCCGAATTTTATGTGAATTTTATTAGGAATTTTATGTGGACTTGTATTTAAAAATAAATTAAATATAATTCTAAGAAATCAAGAAAGAATCATCACTGGTAAGAAATTAAACATAATTGCAAATATGCTAGGGTTTAGCTTACCTCTTGCGTATTGCAATCATCAAGGGTAACATGACATTGTAGATGGAGGGGTGAGTTGCCTGACATTGTCAGTCCTGAGAAGTGTCAGCAACATCTTTAAATATATAGACCAACAATATCTTTAAATAAATGTAAATATAAAGAATTAGACCTGTAATGTCTTTACGATAACAAGAGTTGAAAAAATGTAAGGTAACAAACAATAAGATTATGTTGAAGAAGATACCTATTTAAAATTGAAATCATCACTGGTAATGTGCTATATCTTTGTCTTAAAAAATTCAACACAAAAAAATGATTAGTAGATAGATGGGTGAGTTGCCTAACATTGTCAGTCCCGAGAAGTAACAGCTTCCTCGGACGGATGTCAACCCACGTTTTCAAAAAATAAAAAGATTGTATTTAACTAAATGTAAATACATACACCTGTAACATCTTTAATTATAACCATAGCTGAAAAAATGAATAGTAACAAACAATAAGATTAAGGGGAAAAAGATACCTGCTTAAAGTTGAAATCATCACTGCCATTGGTAATGAGCTAGATCTTTGTTTTAAAAAAATCCAACACGAGAAATGGATTAGTAGATAGATGGGTTAATTGCCTGACATTTTTAGTATATAGACCTGTAACATCTTTAATGATAAAGATAAAAGATAGATTTAAAGAAGATACCTGCTTAAAGTTGAAACAAGCCATTATCAATAGCTTCATCAAAGTCGATGTTGTCTTCTGTAGAATGTGACGAAGAGCCAATTACACTCTCAAGGTTGGGAATATTTGTACTTGTAGCTGTATTATTTACACCTCTTCTTTCGCAAAGGGAATTCCAGTGAGCAATTTCTCTGTCAAAAAATGAATAGAAACAAACAATAAGATTAAGGGGAAAAAGATTCCTGCTTGAAGTTGAAATCATCACTACCACTAGTAATGAGCTAGATCTGTGTTTTAAAAAATTCCAACACGAGAAATGGATTAGTAGATAGATGGTTGAATTGCCTGACATTTTTAGTATATAGCCTTGTAACATCTTTAATGATAAAAATAAAAGATAGATAAAGAAGATACCTACTTAAAGTTGAAACAATCCATTATCAATAGCTTCATCAAAGTCGATGTTGTCTTCTGTAGAATGTGACGAAGAGCCAATTACAATCTCAAGGTTGGGAATATTTGTACTTGTAGCTGTATTATTTACACCTCTTCTTTCACAAAGGGAATTCCAGTGCGCAATTGATCTGTCAAACGGAAAGGTTTTGAGGGAGTATCAAGAAACGTAACACCTCATGCAAATTTCCAGATTTTTATCCAACCTGTTTCTCAGTTTTGATTTTATAAATGACAATGCACTGAAAACCCTTTCATCCTCCACAGACCCCAAAATCATTGTCTGGCATAACTCATATAGTCTGAAATATTCACTGATATCTTCTTGTAAGATAGAACTTTGATAGATTCCTCGCCACAGCCTTGTAATAGCACCACTTTCAGAAGGTTGATCTAAATTCCTATATTGGTTCCTCATTGTTGTTGCAAAATTTGTTGACTAAAACTTTAATAAATCGACATTCAGTATAGATTTGATTTTCGTACCCTTGAGCTCTGACGTCTTTGTAAATTGTTCCATTATTGTACCCATTGATTTATGGAAATGCTTACTGACAAAGTCTGCATGGCCACCTTCTGTATTCCAAAAATTCAGATTCATCACACCCATGGCTTCCAAAATTTTATCTTTATAGAAACGTTCCCTAATTTCTGATGACAAGGTTTTTGAATTTTTTTTAAGCTTTATTCTGGTTTCAACTATCACAGAATCAAACAAATTACGTGTCACGGGAACATCTTCTCATTCCGATCCTGTAATATCTTGACGTTTTGGCAAAATGTGCATTGGTATTTCCCTCCCATTAACAAAGATGCATAGGTGATCTTGGATACTAAATCTCAAAAAGGTGTTAGGATTTTTAAGATCTAATAAATCTCTCCAATTTTCAAAAACAGGTGCATCAAAACTATCCTGGGAACAGTACAATATATCAAGACTTTGACATACCATTTTCCTCATCCGTATAAAATCCACAATATAGATTAATCTGCCATGTGCATGCTTCATCAATGTATTGATCTCCTTTAACATTGGAAGAATACCAACCAATGTAAGCAATGTCTCCAAATCAGTTAAGCGGAACAACAGGTCCCTTACCCTATCAACTTCATGACGGTATTTGTGCATGAAACCAACCAATGAAGGATACTCCTCACGAACTCTGCATGCAGGTTCATACAAAGATATCCATCTAGTCTCCACATCCTTTAGAAGTTTTTTGCCATCTGTAATTCCAATTGCAAATTTTTGGAACTCGAGAAAATGCTTTGGGCTGCTTGACATATAGGCATGAATTTCTCTTATGATGTCTTCTAATTTAGCAACATTTTCGTGGTTACTTACCATTTTATATGCTAAATTCATTCTGTGAGCCATACAGTGAATTGGTAGCATATATGGGGCCACTGTTGTTTGTAATCTAACACACAGCCCTGTTCGATGACCCTGCATGACAGATGCACCATCTGCTCCAACGCATACCAACTTCGTAGCAATTTCATAATCAGTCATACCAGCAACATCTTTCAAATGAGAAACAACTATTTTATATAGGTTTTCAGCATTTCAGTTTTCAACCATTTTCATAACACCCAATAGACGAGGTGTCCTTATATGATTTTCTAATGTATAGATGTGGATACATACCCATGCGGTGTTGTCGACTGCTATCACTTCATCAATTGAAAGAGAGATAAAGTTTACTTTTTTTACATTCTCTTTCAAATCTTCCTTCTCTATCATCGAGAGGCATTTTTCCATTTCCCATCCACTACTCTCAGACCAATGAGACTGAGGTACATTCATCATTCCATTAAATTGATACAAAACTTTGAAATCGAGGAAATCTGACATCGCTCTTCCTTTCTTAAGTATTTGAAAAAGAGTAGAGAATTGTATGAATTTTGCATGTAGATTGGTTTCTTTCATCTTACCAATATGCGATGTGATCGTTCCTCCCTTTTCCAACAGATGTCTGTGTTTTTTCTGCTCTGCCTCATATTCCGCTACGTATCTAACATGCATGCACTCCTTTTCAGTTTTCCACCTATGTGTTTTGATTTTCTGGCCATCTGCCCCTGTTACAGTTAAATATTATTTTCCACAATGTTTTTCTATAGTGTCCAGCTTCAGTTGCATTTTTTGTTGCTTTCCCAATTTCCACGTACATATTGTACATGTACATTCACATGGGATTTCTTCAGAATTAGATGATTGTACAGGCTCAATAAATGGAAATTTAGCTTCCCAATCAAACTTGTATGTCCTGTCAATGGTCCACATATTCTTTTTCGTTTTCAATGCTTTACTTTTTTTAGTAGAATTTTGAGCAATATCACAATCACCTGGTTTCCTCTTTCTTGGACTAGAGTTTGATTTTGATTTTTGTCTTCCATTTTGCTGAGTGTTTATATGTGTGATATCTAGCTGCACTTCTGGTTGCACCCCAACAGGAACAATATCTTCAAGATCTGGCATATTATCGTAGGTTTCATTTGTTTGACTGTGATACTGTGCAGAATGCATGTCCACCTCAATAATACCTTCCACACAGTCAGTATTCTAATTCTTTTTGGTGGCATCTATATGATTGGTATTTACAATATATGTATCCGCAGAGTTTCCAAAATACTTGAAGAGTGATTTCTGAGATTTCTTCATATTCTTTGAGCTGGCACCTTCCATTATTCTGAAAAGAGTCCTACATCAGCAAAAGAACCAAGAAGCGACTCTGTCCAGTCTCTGAGGTGTTGTCGTGCGTGAATTGTCTGAGGTCACGCGTCAACTCTGCCCAAGTCGCACGTCAACACTTCTTTCTGTTGCACGTCAACCCTTTCTCTGTCGCGCGTCACCTCCTAGCCCAAGTCGTGCGTCAGTAAAGGTCTTGTCGCATGTCAATACAGCTCTTGTCGTGTGTCAGTACAGCTCTTGTCGCGCGTCAGTACAGCTCTTATCGCGTGTTAGTACAGCTCTTGTCGCGCGTCAGTACAGCTCTTGTCGCGCGTCAATAATGCCCTTGTCACGCGTCAACACTGCATTTGTCGCGCGTCAACAATCACAGGCTAACAGTAATATGAATCTCTGGTGCTCAAGGGTATGTGAGTTCAAATTTCATAGTATTGGTAATCTGGTAAGCTACTTGAGGTATACTACCCGGTGAATCACATAGGTTTTTATAGGAGATGTTTTCAAATGAAGGCGAAGCCGACCCCACAAAAAAAATATACTATATATTTTAGGCGAACAAGACACCGACCCACTCCGAATAATTCGCCTTTTCAAATTTTCCTAAAATGAAATTTTCGCCATATTACGAATATTCGCCGCTAAAATTATCCCTGGTATAAATAGATAGTAATTTAAATTTTATTTATATCAAGTTTTGTTTTAGGATTTTATCATAATATTTAATTATTTTTCATTAAATTCAGGTCTCACAATGCCACCACCACCCTTCCACTCAGTTCCATAGTCTGTTGATTATGGAAAACAACATTAAAAGCGTAAGAAATATTTATTGATTTCATTTTTTTAAGTTATTATTTTTCTCTTGTTTGACTTTGTAAATACAACATACTGATATTATTAACGTATCGATGCTCGCATAATTATTGTAAAAAAATCTCATATTGAAATCACGGTCACCCCCCACTACTTTGTGCTTAAGGATTACAACACACCCACCTCCCTTTCTGTCTCATGGTAGGGGAAATAGGTTAGTGTTCCCTATAATGAGTAGGGGCTGCATAAGTTTACAGTATCATAGGTCCCCAACTTTTCAATTAGGGGCATGCAGAGTGCTAGAGGAAATTATGTTTTAAATAATATCAATATGGGTAAGGAGTATATTTTTTTTGAAATCATTTAGGAAATTTCATCAATAAGATAATATAGTGAACATCTCATTAAATATACACATAAAGAGTTATAAATACCACAACAACCATCCTCTTCAGATCCTCCTTCCCCAAATGGGGAGGAAAATTAGGATGATGATGGGAAAATGAATTTTTCAGTAGACTACCTTATGGATGATAATGTTGCAGCCCTTGTGATGGAAATGCGTTCTTCCTGATATTAAGGAACTAAGGATATTGGAGATCAGATTGAAATTTCTTATCAAGGAAATTAATGAAAGATATCATAATTTTGAACAGAAGTAAAAATGTTTTTCACTGAGTAAAAATGAAGTGGCAACGATTGATCATTTACTTGATCAATCATAATTATGTAATTATGTCACCAAAAATATTTACACTAATGATAACGTGGTTACTATAATTCTTGAGATTGGCTAATTTGAATGCCGAGACACATCTTATTACAATAATTGAAATAGAGAAAAGAAACTTGTCACTATTGGAAATGCAGAGAAAGATATGGCCGTGGTAAGTACTTAATATTTTTAAGATTATATTTTATGTTGTTATTGTTTATCTACTTTCTAACTATGATATTTTTAATTGTAATCTAAATACTAGACATTTAACAAGGAGGTGTATGTTTTAGATGAGCACATGAAAAAGAGAGAGCAAGTGTATGTGGTGCAATTTCCTTGAAAGAAAAACATGTTCTATTAAACAAGAAAAACAATACATTGCATGATATTATAAAGGAACATAGACTGAATTCAGATATTAAGTTGAAGAAAAAGAATCATGAGGATCATTCTCTCATTTCAGCAGTAGATGTAGTAATGAGGATAGACAAAATCTTGAAAGTATCAATGCAATTGCAAAAGAATTACTCCAGTATGGTGTTATAAAATATAGTTCAAATGTTGATGTTATAGAATCTCCTCCATAACAAGGATCCAAATGAAGAAATATTATTTATGTAAATAATTTTATTTGTCAATTGAAAACATTATCTTGATGTCAAATTTTTAATTGTTTTTTTCTCTTATGTCTGTTGTTAAATGAAAACATTATATTTTTCAAGGTTTTAGAATACATGAATAGTAATACATGTATTCTATAATCTTGATTTATATGTACAATTGACAAGCAAAAATACACACATCACTACTAATTTGATGGTCATCCACTTCATAATAACATAGAATGATTTAAAATCAAAATTTGAGATTACCTTACCAAGAACCCAAGTTTTATTTTTTAATTCAGATTTACATTTACTCCTACTGTGTGTGTGATTGTGCGTGCATGCACGCGCGCGCACATGTGCGTGTGTGTGTGCATGTGTGTGTGTGTGTGTGTGTGTGTGTGTGTGTGTGTGTGTGTGTGTGTGTGTGTGTGTGTGTGTGTGTGTGTGTGTGTGTGTGTGTGTGTGTGTGCGCGTGTGCGTGCGTGCGCGCATGTGTGTGTGTGTGTGCGCGTGTGCGTGTGCGTGTGTGCGTGTGCGCGTGTGCGTGTGTGCGTGTGCGTGCGTGCGTGCGTGCGTGTGCGTGCGTGCGTGCGTGCGTGCGTGCGTGCGTGCGTGCGTGCGTGCGTGTGTGTGTGTGTGTGTGTGTGTGTGTGTGTGTGTGTGTTCTGTGTGTGTGTGTGTGTTCAACCAAGATGAATGGTATGTTTTATGTAAAAAACACACAAAGACATTCCAAATAAAATTGTTTAATGTTATAATGTAGATATACACATCACTCCACACCCTTGGTTAGTGTTTTGGTGTAGATTTAGATATTTTGTAAACCTTGATTTATAAATTTTGAGTCTATATAAATTTACAATTAAATCAATTTATAGAGAAGATTCACATTTAGATGGAAAATTATCTACTATCAATTCCCATAAATTGAATATTTTATTCTTATCAAGATTAAATATTTATAGGTGAATTGATCTAAGTTGAGGGTTTATTTTTAAATTATAAATGATTCATTATTAAATGTGACGAAGTAAATTTGGGTTATCATTTTTTTCATGATTAAAATTTATTATCTTGTTTATAAAACCATACTTAAGGGTGGCTAATTTAATTAAAATCTCAAAAGTTATATCTTTTTACTAAGACAACATGAATTCTCATGGATTCCAAAAAAGAATATTTGTAGAAGAAAATATACACGTGTTTGCTCCGAAGGTATTTGATGAATAAAATACCCTCTTCTTATGATTTTTTAATTCGCATTTCATTCCCTTTAAATAAGATATTTGTTATTTTTTTAAAGATAATTTTATCTGAATATTTGTTTGAACATTGGCTAGTCAAACTGGACTCATAGCATTTTTCCTCTTCATATTTATTTACCTTTCCCATGAATAATTTATTTTACAAAAATCATCTGCCCATTATGTACAAATCTCTTTGCATTGCGTTTCTCCATAAAATAAGAAACTTTATTTCCCTTGAATAGGACACCCTTTAAGGTTTTTATTTTCAAATAATTACATTTATCTTTCAATGCCATGCTTGCACAATTTATGTAAAATTTCTTCCATTAAACCGATAATACTTTAAAACAACCTCTGATATTTTACTTTTATACACAATAAATATGTTATTTTTAGTAGAGGTGGATGTATCCATAGAACATAAGGAGTTGATTAACATCCATGTTAGTGATAATGAATACACTTATAAGGATATATATATATATATATATATATATATATATATATATATATATATATATATATATATATATATTAATGTTCCTAACTCTTGTTTTTATAATATTATTTTAAACATATAAAAACATTCTATTTTAAGTTGTTTAAATGAGGATCATCACTCTAATAGACATAAAATAATAAAATTAATATCGAAGCAATGTCATTGTATTATAATAAGGAAATTCATTTAATCTTCATTTATATGATTTACAACATTTAAAAATTTAAATATTTATAACATTATATTAGTCATTATTTATCTCATGGTACATTAGTGTTAGGAAATGAGGGATAAAATACATTGAACTATCTCACACATAATCACATTAGTAGAAACTAATATGCAGAAAAGATTACAGATCTAAAAATAAAAGTGCAAAATAAAGAAGAACACAACACAAAGAGACAGTATTTAACGTGGTTCACCCAATTTGGAATATGTCCAGCAAGAATCACTTGCTCAAATTTTATTATAGCAAGTGAATCTCTTCTCTCAATACAATACCCAAATTTGTTTGGAGCTATGCTCAACAAACGCTATAGAATTCACACTTGAACTCACACACATCTGCAATGTTCCAATAACTCTACCATATGCACAAAACCACATAAATAGGCAACTGCTTAAGAAGCTATACAATATTGTGGGTACCAAAAGCATGGGCCCAAAACCATCCCATTAACCTATGGGTCAAAAATTCTACCCATATGTGAAGAGCATGTTTCCCGAAATATCAGGCATTTTTTTCCAAACCAATTTTTTTTTCTTAGGGGCTGCGCCCTTGTACCCTTATTTAGGCCCCGAACCCCGGTCAGAATACATGAAGAGTGTATAGTACTTTTAGTGTACAATCTGCAACACTTCCACACATGAAAATAGGCTCCATAACATAACAATATCCTACTTGGAGACTAGTTTTTCTTTGAGCAAGCTTCTCAACCCTTCACTAGAGTTCATAAAGACTAACCAAAGTTGAACATATCTTCAGTTTATCCCTTGTGACCGCATTGGTCATCATGTCTACACGATTGTGACTCATATGAATATTCACCATATTCAAATTCTCTTCCTCTAAAGTTATCCTGATGAAATGGTACCTTAACTGCATATGCTTCATCTTAGAGTGGAAAGTAGAGTTCTTATCTAGTTTTATAGAACTTTGACTATCACTATGCAACTTTCCTTCCTCCTTATGCCCCAACTCGTCAACCATTTTTTGTAACGAAATAATTTCTTTGTTTGTCTCTGTGGAAGAAACATACTCAGCCTATGTGGTTGTCAAATCGACAAGCTTTTGTAGTTGTGAAATCTAGCTCACTGTTGTCCCACCTATAGTGAAAATATAACATGTCATGCTCCTTATATTGTCTACATCTCTAGCGATATATGAATCTATATAACCACACAAAGTGGTGTCTGATACACTAAATCACAAAATTGTCCCTATAGTCCCTCTCAAGAATCGAAGGATCCACTTTACCATCTGTCAATGATCGTTACCTAGATCACTTGTAAATCTACTCATAAACTCCCATTACATGAGAAATATCAAGCCTAGTGCACACCATGGCATACATAAAACTTCCAACTGCTGATGAGTATGGTATCTATTATCTCTCGAAAGTGCACCCTGTAGAGAGATGGCTGCAGATTTTCTAAGATTGCAAAATTTGACCTCTATCTTTCGTAGATATAATGGAAACACCTCAGGTCTATGGATATACGTATTTATAGGTGAGTCTCCAGTATTAAGGTTGGTTCCTTGTTGATGTATGCTAAATTGATTTCTGGGTTTAAGGGGAAAAGATGACTATAAAATAATTAAAACTAAGGTGATACACAAAATTTGTATAAGGGCTTTGACTAAGTATATGCACAATTGATATGTGAAAATACTCTTGATGCACGAACCAATAGTTTTTCTGTAGAATGTTAAGGGCAGAACACTTCGAGGTATTGAGGGAGAGTATCATAACAATATTTCTAAGCTAAACATGCACATTAATATCATGTAAAAATTACTAAATTTTGCAATAGGGTAAGATGATTAATTAGGCAACATGCATTCAAAAGACTAATAGAAAAATACACAAGACTGCAAATGATTGGGAAGGAAAAAATATTTCACACTCAGAAAGCAAAACTGACAAAATTGGCTTCAGTACTCCTATATCCAAAAATTCCTCCTTTGTGCTTTGTCAAAGCACACAATATATAGAAAAATAAATGTCACCCCCTTCCTAGAAATAGTCTAAGGCTTGTACTCTCCCATGCATCTTATTTTTATCCTTTATTTAATAATAGATAAAGGAATAAATATAGAGCATGTAATTACAAATAGGCATTAATACCCTTGATTACAATACAGTCAAACTGAAGTTAACTGTCCTATTTTAAGAAAACAAAGGTGAATAATTTTCTAATAATATGCTTGCTTGCTTGGCAAGTCTCTTTCCTTGTAATTGTGAATTTGTTTTCTTGTGAAGCATGCCAAAAATCAACTCTCTATTTGTGAGTAAAATAATTCCAATACTTGCAATATTAACATCCATTATGGGGACCACCTGTCCATGTTCACATGTTCTGATGTTGACATCTCTTGGCTTCTAATGGTCACAAGGGTGACATGCTGCAAATCAAATTCAACCTCCTTGAAGTGGGGACCATCTCGAATCTACTTGGTTTGGCCACCTTGGTGGACTTAGAAATATATAAGGTCAACAATTTTATATGGCACATGCCACTATTAGTCTCGACCACCTTTGGATTAAAACATGCATGTGTATACTTTTCGGCCTTTGCATATTGGATAATGTATGTTTTAAAAGATCCACCTTTTTAGTGATCATTGTGGGAATGATTTGGTTAGAACTTGTATTGTTTTGAGCATCCACTATAGTGGCACTTTGATCAATATTTCAAAGATTAATTTTACTAATATATGGGCTGGCCCCTTCTCCATGATGACTCAACCAGTCTGATGCCTAGTTGGCACTGTGCACATTTAATTGGTATTAAAAGCTCGGGCCTTTCCCTCCATTAATTTACTTGGCATTGAATTTGGGCTCTTGTGGTTATGTGCATGGATGTAAACCATTTATTTGAAACTCGGGTTAGGGTTTTTAACCCTGCATTGAATGTTGTTGGTGGCGTTTGATCACTATTGTTTGCATTGAAAGTTGTAGATCGATCTCCATCCCTCGATCTATGTACTTGTTGATCATGGTCGTTGATCTTTGAATGTGGTTGAGTTAAAACTTAACTCAACTCTTGAGCTCAGCGGTAAAGATCATTCGACCTCAATGATAACTAAATCTAGATTTTAGGTCTACAGGCGAAGCCCTTGCAAAATTTTGATGCCATTGTTATCCTATGAAGCTTAGCTTCCTTACGAGATCAATTTTCTTAGATCTGTTCCTCTGCATCTTTTGTGGCTCTACTCTATTTGAGTTTTATGAGGAGGTGGTCGTGGGATTTTTACCACTGCATATGTATTTTCTGTGATCGTTTCATAGTTGATTTCGGTTCTTAAACTCTCTGAAAGGTTAAATGCTAACCATTTTTTGATTATTTCGAGTCCTGAGTTATTTCACCGTTCTGGGTTTTGTAGAAGGGTTCATGTGATTTGAGTTTCTTTCCTCATTGTGATCTTTCTGATCCCCTGACTGTACATTGAGCATTCTAAGATTTTCAAGGTTGCTTGGTGTTGTCTCTTGGCACTCAAGCTCTGTGGATTTATTTGTGAATTTTCCCCTTTAAAAAGGCCACAGTTTATGATTGTTTTGATCCTTGCTTACTTAAGTTCTGTAATGTTGTTCCTGTGATGCAATAAGGGGCTTGCAAACTGGTATTTCTTATCATTTCAGCTTCTGTCCAAAGGGTTGATGAGCTTTCCCGTTTAAGTGGTCGTCATTTTTTATCACTTTTATTTGGGATTGTACCACTGTCATACTATTTGGCAAGGTATGGTAAGTTTTTGTCTCTAAAGCACCATTGTTACTTGTCTTTGCCATTTCAACTTGTAGGAAGTTTCTCCATATATTTTGAATTCTCCATATATAGGGGAACTTATAGGAAGTTTCTCATTGCACGTTCGTCCATCGAATGTTAGTTTTGGACATGGTTTTCAGAGCCCTCGAGCTAACTTTTATTCATTCACAACTAGGCAAATTACGACCAATGGCCTCTAAAACCTAACCACCAATCGTAAACCATTCGCTAGATCCGAATTCTATAAGTTCCTATAAAATCTTGGTATATATTTGGACACGTAGAAATTTTAATCGTGGTGTGTTTTCTCATCAGAATACAATGTTTGAAAGTGGTTTTTTAGCCTCCAATCCTATTTTGAACGTTTTTGTAGCTAGAAGGAAAATGTAAAAATAAAGTTGTAGCACACTCCTCGGGTTACCACACCCCTATGGAAACTTATTGACACTTGTAAATAACTATTTGGAACTCTATCTTATGGCTTGTTATGTGAAATTTGACTTTTGGGAAAATACTGTATCTCTCTCTTTCCTATCTCTTCCTCTCTCCTTGGTTATGAAATGAAGTGAAATGAATACATGTATATAACCCTTTTCCCTTCCAATGCAAATTATTAATGTTATTATGTAAATGGAAAACTAAATATCGTTAATTACGCTATATTAGGGTGGATGCCATGCCAACGATTTATCACTGATTTCATGCTCACATAGTTTTACAGGATGTAAGATTTATGGCAAAAAGGCATTCTGTAATTCAATGTTTATTATTGTAATTTATATACAATATTGTAAACTGTATATATGTATAATGTAGTCCCATGTTACAAAAAAATTGTATTTTAAATTTTCTAAGATGTATGAGATGCTAGTTTTAGGGATACCTTGGGAAATGCACATTTAATCATAGGTGAAATTTCAATTCTTAGTTACGTATGGTAAAAATGATTGAAATATGTGTGTGTGTGTGTGTGTGTGTGTGTGTGTTAAATGAATTTTAGTTTAATATCTTGTAGCGCATTTCTAGTGTGCAATAGATGATTAAATAATTTGGTGTTGTGTTTCTTACCTTGAAAATGTAATAAATGAATCTAACTACAACAGCCAACCCTAGTATAAGATTCATGCATAACTTGTCTTCATGTGTGATCCTTCTTAGCATAGAAGAAATTGAAATTATAGAATGAACTTAAACCTTGTACTCGATGGAACCTCCTAGTTTAGGTAAATAAGATCCCTAGTTTGAGTTTAGTGTCATAGTCATTATGTTCAGGGACATTATTGTGAACCCATATTTTAGGAACGATATGGTCACACTTTATCCACAATATGTGGTTTCCTTCAAGGTTTGGTAACCGTGTGTGGGGTAAGTAGAATGTCTTCTCTTCAGGTCTGACACCATGTCGAGTGGGGAAGACCAGCTTGGAACTCACCTTAAGATTCTTTGTTCGAAGCAATGACTATGTGGTGTAACCTTACCATTTATGTAGTAAGTAGACCTATTAATCTCTTAGTATCCTAGTGGACTAATAAGTCTTAGAAAGTTAGATCTAGAATTTTTACTTGTCATCGAACGAATTCCGTGTGGGACCTTCAGACAACACAAACAGAGAGAGTGAAATAGTTGTTCTATGACTTAAACACTTGTTAATAAACCCTTTAGTTCCTCTCATCTAGTTGTGTTACCTTGGTTACTAACAACATAGAACCTTGGTTTTTAATGAAGTTTGTTTAGCATAAATATGTTCTCTCACCTTAAACTTGTATATAGTTGAGGCATAGATCCTTAGGTGCAATTCGAATCAAACTAAACCTCAGTTGATTAGGAGGTTAACTTGGGGTTCGTTTGTAGTTATAATTATTCCAATCATATACTTCTTCAAGATGTTAGACTAGTACTTTCGTAACTCTTTATGTTATAAAGTGATCCCAAAAAAGAGACCTAAGAAACAATGTAAATGAAATGAGAAACAAGAGTGTATGTGATAATGGTTTAGGAAAAAAAAATCACTTGAAGTCCTTATGGTTTAATTAAGCATTGAATTTTTGTTAAGAATGGTTACCATATGTTCTTGGTGGGACTAGGCATTTGAGCGAATATAGAGTCCACTAAATATAAAAAAAAATAAAAAAAAAATAATGTCATGTAAATGCTTAATTGAATCAAACTAAATTTGGAACTAAAACAACCATAGTAGGAGAACAAATGTGCTTCTAATGGAAGAAAGTTTATAGGAAAGGGAAACTTGAACCTTCACCTCCTTTGAATCGTATTATTTCTCCCTTCACAACTTATGGTTGGTCCCCTTGCTTAATGAGGGAAAAAATTAAATGTCAACTAAACATATTTTGAGAAACAAATCTTTAGCATAAGAGTGAGAGAATTAGGAACTTTATATGCAATTTGAAATAAGGAAAATAATTACGTAAGTTATGGAGATTGTCGTAAGTGATAAAGAGCAAACTTAAATGGGTCGAACTGTAAGTTTAATGTGGAATGAACTTATGAATCTATAGGTGAAAAAGGGAGAAAATTATTCTTACATAATAACGTTTTTGAATGTTAATCGTAACGAAGATGTAACCATGGTAATGATGTGTTGTGGGTTTGTCAATAGTTGAGTCCCTTTTCTTGTGGTTGGCATTATTTCTTGCATTCATTGATTGGGGAAAGTGTGACATCAACATGTATTTGGGTGTCGTCATGTGTCTATGTGATTTGATAACTTGTGTAAGTGTCCTATGGATTGTTGAGTTCCTCTGCTTGAAACCTTGTGGTATTGCATAGTGAGAAATGTAAGTCAAAAATAAAAATATCCTAATATTAGTACTGTTGTATTTGGGTGTGTATTTTGTGGGTGTGACACCTAGTCACCATGTGATGTAACTTAGAATGATCATTCTATTTGTTATATTGTTCACACATTACTTTCTTATGAGTTCAATTACAGTTACATTGACAAAACTATTTCCATTCCTTATACTTCCAAGTGACAAGTTATAACATTACACTATCAACACCGAAACCCATGTTATCACTAAACTTAATCCTTCACACTACTTTCTTTCTTAGACTCAGATATCGATCGATGGGTTATGTTTATTAATGAAGTTAATATTATTTTTAATGAAAGAGATTAAAGGACAAGTAATGTACGATCAATAAGTCGAGACTCCGGGTAATGATTTTTTTTTATTTGGACCATGTGTTTTGATGTCTCTATGTGCACCACCATTAGCTAGATATGGAAATATTTTTATCGCTCCACATTGTCAACGTATGCCCTTTTGTTACTGCTTAGGTTTCTCTTGCACAACTAAGAGTGGTGTGTATGAAGCCATTATTTTAGGCTTGTTTGTCACTCGAACCTTTCCTATATGTCATCTAAAAAGTTTCGGTGTCTCAAAGCTTATTGTTAATCTGGTCAGTAGTACATACTAAAAAAATAATAGAAACTTATATCCTATTAAATATTTTTTTACCAAAATCCTTTCCACGTTTGATTCGAGCACCATTACGGATGTTCCTTGCGAGTTCAATTTGCACACTGATGCAATCGTTAGTACCGCCTCTCATTCCTTTAATATTACCGATGGCCATGCTACATTTGTAATTTATCATTTACAGTGTCCCTCTATTGACTTCCATAGCACATAGGCCCTGTCACTTGTATCGCACTATATCCAGAATGGTTTATTAGTACCTGCCATGTATGATACTATTGTTTCTGCCTTGTGGTATTAATTTGCATAGGGTTGCGTGTAAAATACACTTTACCTATAGTTTGTTTTAATTACGCCGAAAGGCATGTTCTATGTTAGAAAGCCCGAGGGGGCTCTGACACGGATGATCCACAACAAGGGCTGAGATCGTTCTGCATCGTCGACCATCTACGGAAAGGTCGCGAGCCATAAATTCAACGTCCTCGTCGCTCTGAGAAATAGGACAGAGCGTCTGTTCCAGTACGAATACCTGAAACGCCATTCATTGCGGTATTTTCATTCATGCTGTCCTCCATGTTCTAGCAATACGCCCTTTGTCCGTCGCTGGATGGACACTGTCGAGACAGGTCAGTATTTCTCCCCTGTGCTGCTATGCCTGATCACCATTAGGTCGTATTCAGCTTCCCCACGTCGCTGGGTGTCACGACCGTTTCGGGCAGAATGGTTGCGTGTTTGGCGTGCTACAGTCGACCCTGTTGTTTCTTGAGATCTGTGTCGTTCGAAATCCACTGACATTGTGGCTCGGAGTTTAAAGCATCTGTGGTCAGAAAATGTGGATATGTTGATCTGCTGATCGACTCACTCGAGCTCGAAGGAAGCTTGGAAGAGGTAAGTGCTTCCTGAGCAATGTCCATGATCTGCTAAGTTTGGAATGACGGCTTCAAAAAATGGCCTGGTCGGGTATAGCTTCGTCGAGAGGGGAGAAATTCTATGATGGCGTCGCCGCCGCGGAATTTGTGAGCGGCAATGTCGTATGCAAAGCAATGGCGGCTTCTAAATGCTGACAGCTAAATTACAGTGAATAATGCTTCAAAATACCTAGTCGCATCCGTTGAAAACCTCTGAAATTCCACAGTATAAAAATGGAGTGTTTTTAGCTTTCACTTTTACGATCCAAAGATTTTGCATCTGGAAATTATCTTCCCTGAGCTTCGTTCTAATACTTCAGCTTCTACATGATGCATACTCTACTTGTGATGATATCAATTTAAAGTCTCTGGTACAGCATTTGGGGTTCCATTACAGCTATCTTCAGTAATCGTTTTTATTTGTCTCGTCTCAAGTTCATACAAAATGGATTTCTTGAGAATGTGTTGATCAATTACATTAGAAACGTGCATGCAAATTTCAACCTCAGCAGATGTATAGCCAAATGCCACAAGCATTTGATAGCAGACGAGTTCTCCCTACCTGAACTGCCAGAATGGGAATAGCCTTTGTTGCAGGGTAGAGATGAGGAGGCATCAAAGCCTGTTATTGATAGAGTAATTTTGCCTGATGTAGTTACCATTTCCTGGTAGACACTAGTTTTGTTTAAAATTTTGAAGCATATGTGAAGGCATATTAGACTGTTTGATAAAATGCACTCAAAGAAATGACTGGTCTCATGCCATACTATCGCAGTGCAAAGTACATTCACATTACAAATTTCCCTGAGACAATGCACGTGAACTTTTTGATGTTGTTATGCATGCAAAGAGATGTGAGAATGAAAGCATTTTCTGAAAGCCCGTGGAAATTTCAGTCCCAAAAATTGTAAGATCATTTAGCTGAGGGCGTGCCTCACATTGCGAGACAACATTCAGCCATTGTTAATTTATTTCTGGCCATACTTCGTTCATCTTAAATTGTAAGATGCCGATTCAAATATCAACTACTAGCACTCGCTTCATTACAATCATTAGTGCATTAATGAGAATGCTACACTCTGCTAGACAAAGATTGCTGGAGCTTTGGCTATGGCATAGTTTTTGTCTAATTGCAAGTGCATGACATGCTACATGTACAAATAATGTTCAATCCTAGCGCATTCGTTCAAAAAATCCATTTTTCGCAGTATCAAGCAATGGAGTGTACTTTAGTTCATTTTACATCCAAAGATTTTGGCCATGAATTATTTCCCTAACATCGCCTAAACCATAAAAGGCATTATGCATACTCTGATCCATGTACAAATTAAAGTTCTGGACAGAATTTGGGGTTCCTTTACAGCTTTTAGTAACATTTTTATTTGTCTCGTCTCAAGTTCTACAACTAATTTCTGGAAGCTTGATCAAACATTAGACATGCTAAAATTTCAACCTCATTTTTGATAAAATGCAGAGCATTTGATAGTAGACGAGTTCTCTACAGAACTTGCAAATGGAATAGCCTTTGTTGCGGGTAGAGATGAGGAGGCTCGGCCAGTTATTGCAAGTAAAAGTCTGGATTACCGTTTCCTTCACACTAGTTTTGTTTAAAATTTCAAAATATGTGAACATATTAGACTATCCTTTATGCTTTGATGGATGTCCATATCCTATTCATGTAGATTGTGAGAATGAAGCGTCTTAAGCTCCTATTTTGCCACAGGTCAATGGGAGTATGTTTGCAAATGTAAATTTGGTTTCATGATCAAGTGGTTGAAGACCTGTTTCTTGCATATGGTGAAACATTCTGTCGAACAGTGTGAGTGCCTTGTGACAATAACCATGTTTTATCCTGCTTTGATGCTGCTCCTAATAATTGTATTCCATGACAAAGTGCCTGTCTCCATCGTTTCACTTGGTCAAACTCTTTACGTACATCTATCAAAACTCTGCACTGGACATACATTTAAATATGTTCTTTATGAAAACCATGCTCATGAAAATACAAGTCTGCAATAATTTAAAATATGTAATCTTCAGAGACGTTGTGTGCACCTGCCTCTGGCAGTGTACTATTGTTTTTGGCTATTCGTATTAGTTGCAAAGCGGTGGGGCGGTGAACTGTTACTGGTGGATTAAATTGGCATGTCATTATTTCTCCAAAGTCAGATTGCATGTTCCCGCAACCTATAATGTATGTTGCCCGCATTTTTTATTTCCTTTGCTTTTCATTGGTCCTTCCTTTTCCCTTCATTGCCCGCCGTATATTTTATTGTTAGTTTATTTGTTTTGACAGACTCGTGTTTTTCTTTGCTATCAACACTTGGATACATGCATTTCTCAATTTTTGTTTCTACAGAAGATAAGTTGGTTCATATGAGACCATTTGCAAATATCTCTGTTTGTATTTTAAATTCTCAAAACAAACAAAGCATAAAGGATAGAGGAATTTTGTCAGATGTGGTTGCAAATGTCCTGGTAGACATGTATGCAAAATGTGGAACTATAGACAAGGCACGTGAACTGTTCGACACAATGCCTCAAAAAAATGTAGTATCGTGGACAGTCATGATTGCAAGATATGCCCAAAATGGATTTGTTAAAAATGTGTTATAATTACTTAGAAAGATTCATGCAATTGCAATTGGCAGATGTAAAGCCAAATTCCACAACCTTTGTCAGCATCCTCCCTTCCTGTGCCAAAATGGGAGCTTTGGAACAGGGTATGGACATCCATGAAAGCATAATGGATAGAGGAATTTTGACTGATGTAGTTGCAACTGCCTGGTAGACATGTATGCAAAATGTGGAAGCATAGACAAGGCACATGAACTGTTTTAGTACGTCAAAGAGTGAGAGCATCCCTGCAAAATCCATCTGGTACATATACTGCAATCATGGCAATCCCTAATACGCCATCTTTTTCAGGCATTGTTTCAAACAGTTCATGTGCATTAGGTATGCTTCCACATTTTGTATAGATGTCTACTAGAGCACTTGCAACTACATCTAACAAACCATTAGGCAATCCCTGATACCACATCATTTTCAGGCATTCTTTCAAACAGTTCATGTGCATTAGGTATGCTTCCACATTTTGTATAGATGTCTAGTAGAATAGTTGCAACTACATCTCACAAAATTCCTCTATCCTTTATGCTTTGATGGCTGTAAATGCCCTGTTCCAAAGCTCCCATTTTGCCACAGGCTGGGAGTATATTGGCAAATGTAAACTCATTGGGTTGAAGACCTATTTGTTGTATATGGTGAAACAGTGTAACTACCTTGTGAGGATAACGATGTCTTTTGTATGCTGCAATAATTGACATACATTTAAATATGTGTTTTTATGAAAAGCTTTGTGTAGCAAATGCCATTTAATCAGGCAGAAATTCCACAACCTTTGTCAGCATCCTCCCTGCCTGTGCCAAAACGGGAGCTTTGGAACAGGTGTATGGACATCCATCAAAGCATAATGGATAGAGGAATTTTGACTGATTTAGTTGCAATTGCCTGGTAGACATGTATGCAAAATGTGGAAGCATAGACAAGGCACATGAACTGAAAATTACCTGTTTGATAAATTACCTCAAAGAAATGTGGGCTTATGGAATCCCATGATTCCAGGATATGCACAATATGAATTTGTTGAAAATGCACGTGAATGAATGTTTGATAGAATGCCTCGAAGAGATGTGATTATTTTTTTCTCAAGGAGTGCCATGATTGCAGGATATGCACAAAATGGATTTCTTGAAAAAGCCCATGAATGATCAGATTGATAAATTGGGCTTTTTTTGGGCCTTTGATAGAATGCCTCAAAGAAATGTGGTCTCATGGAATGCCATGATTGTAGGATATGCATAAAATGATTTAACTCAGATTGTAGCTGAGTTGATGATATTTTTATAGACTTCTGAAACAGCTCTAATTTTCGTTGTTTTTGATGTGGAAACAGTATTTCTCTATCCGTGGGCTATGAGTTTTGATATTTTGGGTATATATACATTTATAGAAGCTTTTATTTTCGTGCTTATCTTAATTATTGGTTTAGTTTATGCATGGAGAAAAGGAGCATTGGAATGGTCTTAATTATTGGTTTAGTTTATGTATTTTTCTGAGTATCGCATTTCATAGGGTTCAGCTTTCAATGAAATAGTTATTGTTTTTTAAATGGATCTGTTTTCTTTTGTTTGAAGATTTGCTGGTATTTTCTTCCGGCTGTCGCTTTTCCCCTTTTTCCCCAAATGTCTTGTGCCTTGTCTATGCTTCACCATAAGTTTTTCAGCAGTTTGGATTCGAATATTTTGGATTTGGTTGCTGGCAGTGAGTTCATTGATTACACAAAGCAATAAGAAAGTGACATTACTTTTAACCGCATTTTTTTTGTCAAGGTATGTATCAGCATTCACATTACATTTTCAATTTGCTGTAGTTTCGTAAAATACATATACATTTGAGCTTTAGAAAATAGTACATCTGATACTGTATGTACTGAAATTTAAATAGCTAAAGTCGTTGAAAAAAAATAAGTAGAATTGTGAATGACGTAGAGATACAGTTTAAGAATTTTCATGCACTGAAAAACAAAATGCGGAAGAGAACAGAAAATGATGCTGAAATAGAAGAACACATTAAAAAAAGCAAGTAAAGTAGAATCAATTAATATATTGATTATAAAACGCTGAATAGTTTCCACAGCTCTCCTAGCCTTGTTTCTTTTACAGCATGGCCAGAATTTAAGAGACCACTGCATAAAAAGGTGTGGAATTACTTGGCTTGTTTTTCTTAATAAATACATTTTGGAATGTAGTTATTTGCATTTTGCATTGTGGTTATTATTAAGTTAGATTCTCTGTTGTTAAGAATACCGTTTTCATAGTATGTCATTGTTACAGTGGATATGACTATGAATTGACAATATAACTGGCGCAATGACTATTCTTCTCTGTCAGGTACTCTTTTTCCATAGTAACACTTTGTGTTTTTTAGAAGAAGCATTAGCTAGCTATTGGCCTTTCTGTGGATTAAAAAAAAATTGATCCATATAATGACGGAGGTAGCATGGTTCTTGACATAAGCTGTTTATAAACATGAATTTGCTTTTGTAGAAAACTGCATTTGTTTCGGTTTTAGTGCTCAACTTCCTCATGGAATTTTCAGTTTCCTTAATCTCTATCCAATTAATTATTTATTTGCCAGCAAGATGGGGGCTCTATGTCATTATGCATTGGGATGTTTGGAATTAGCAAAACAACTAAAATAATTACAAGTTTAGTAATAGTTTAGCTAAAATAATCGAGGATCAATAGTCAATTGTTTATAGATTTAACAAAAACCCGGGTTCGCAGACAATACCATATGTCATAGTTTTGCTTGTAGTTTCCTTGCTCATAAGAAGGTTTATTACATTAACTGCGCAGAATTCAGGGCAGAATTCAGAGCTTAGTTGGAACACTACAGAATTTGTAGGTGGCGGTGGCGACCACCTTCAGCAAAGACATGGCATTCCTAACTAAGGAGGAGTTTGAGAGGAAACAAGTGGGTTTCCAACAACAATGATGATCATGTGATTGATGAGTTGATTTCTGAAATTGTTATGCACAAACAATTGGAATTGAAAGTTGGCTATGAGGACAAGCTTGAGTAGGCCAAGAGCTTGTTTCACGCCAGTTTGCAAATTATGAGCAATTTTTTTGAAGAACACATACATTTTTGAAAGCAATAATATGGAAAACTGAATTTACAACCACTAGTTGTCACGTACTGAATTTGTACCTATCAAAGAAGTTCAAACTTCATGTCCACTTTTGAAAAGTTTCGTGTTACATATTTCTTTATAAATCCTTCTTGTTGATCAATGCACAGTATGTTCCATTATTTCTTGCCATCACCACCCATCATATTCACATCTTCATCCCATCCTCTTCGGCGTTTTCATCATACACTCCACGTACGATGAAATGAAATGATGAAATGAAATGAGTTTCACTTCTCTTCAAGACTCACTCAAACACATCAAATACATTTTAATCGATGAAATGAGTTTCGTTGGTCCAAAGCTTCTTTCCAGAATCGACTACCGTCTTAGGGAGGCTTTCCCGCACTTCAAAGACTCAACATTTGGAGGTAGATCTATGATCCTTGTCGGAGACCTTGGTAAACTTCCTCCGGTTATGGACATTCCACTTTATGCAAGCAAGTCTTACGGAGCTACCCTCTAGCACGAATTCAACATATCGGTCTCCCTTCATTCAATCTTCAGGAAACAAGGCTCTGAACCTGCACAGACATCATTCCAGGAATTACTGCTTAACATTCGTAACACCATCCCTCTAATCCAAGATTGGGAAGCTCTTATGTCAAGATCTTATTCCTCCCTATCCGAACAAGAAAGGATTGAGTTTAAAGAAGGCCCTCATCTTTTCGCTCAGAATGACCTTGTGGACTCGCACAACCTTTTTATGTTGAAGTCCCTTAACTCTCCTATAGCCAGATCTATTGCTGAAAAGACAAGATGTTCTGCATCAGGTGATACTGAGGATGATCAATTGAAGCCCAAGGTTCTTCTCTACATCAATAAAAAAGTAATGCTTTCCGCAAACTTGTGGGTTGAGAAGGGTCTCGTCAACGGTGCTACTGGTTCTATCATCGACATAATCTATGGAATATCCTCCGGCCCTCCAAATCTTCCTCTGTTTGTCGTCATCAAATTTGATCGTTACACAGGACCTCCCTGGGATTCAAACAACCCCTTGCATGTTCCTATTCCTCCCATTTCTAGAGGAGGCCGTAGAACAACTACCGCTCAAAATGGCTTGGGCTTTTTCTATCCACAAATCTCAAGGGCTTACACTACAACTTGCTACAGTGGACATTGGCAGGACTGAAAGACAAGGCCTTACATTCATTGCTATCTCAAGGGTTCCGTCTCTCTCTTCGCTTCGTATTTCTCTAGCTTTCTCTTTCTCCCATTACTCTCGCATGTCCTCCACTCCCCTTCTGCATTCCAGGCTCCAAGAGGAATATCGGATTTGCTCCCTTCCGTCTTCTCTGGCTCTCCCCTTAAATCGTTCGTCTTAGCTCCTTCCAGCTCTTGCGGGGCCGCATTCCCCTTCCATCTTGGTATCGCTCCTGCCTGTATATATCTCATCTTTTTTGTTTCGATAACAACTTATGCCTCATATTTCTATTTCTTTTATCTTGTTCATTAAACTAAGTTGATCTACGTTATTTTGCTCGTACTTTCTCTTTTTCTTTCATCCAACCGCTCTTTCGGCATTTTCATCGCACACCCCACGTGCGATTGCTAGTTTTTAGGAAATTATTGATACTCTAAGAAATTTTGTTGGGAATGATTGGTGGAATTTTATTGCTCATTGCCAAACCTCATTCCTTTCTCCATTCTAGATATCACCGTAATTTTTAAAAATTTATTTCCTGTTAGAAATTGACATGTATTGATAGCTAATTGTTGTTGTTGTAGGCCTAAGCCAAGTGGATGATTGCATTGACGATAGTTATTGTGGCAAGGCTAGGATAAGAGGTTTTTCAACTCTGCTGCAATGTTTAAGACAGAAGAAAAATATGTCCATTCCATAAAGAGATGAAGATGCCTCAACATTTGCGGATGTTTATAAAAATTAGATATTTCGGATAGCCATAATTTGACAAACACACAGGTGACTTTTTCAACTATTTTTCATTTTAGTTTGGTTGATAAAATTTTGCATATTAAGGAGATTCTCAGATGATTATTTAATTTTTTTTTTTGATTCGGCAGAGGCATTATATTGTGAGTTTGACCTACAAGGGGCATTTTACTTAGTCATGTTTGTTAGATCTTTTATTTATGCAAATGTTTAGTTTTAATTGTATTTAAAAAGACCACTTTTTTCTCTTCTAGAGGCTTATCCTTTTTGTTTGTCATGTTCAACAGATTCCATACATGAGACCCTCTTATGTGATTATTTAAGTGAAGATTTAAACAGTTTCTTCAACTCTTTATTCTTATTTTCAAATTCAGTTTTCCCCAGTTGAGCAATGAGGGCTTGTTTCTTTTCTCCTACTCTTAAGAAATTTGTATGTCGATTCCAGGCCTCACAAGCCTCTGTTCATAGCCAACACTTATGGAAAGATTTATATAGGGTAAAGGAGTGGAAACACTTTTCCATTACTCAGCGTTACAAAAACATTATCCAACAGCCTTTAGGTGTTTTCCTCATCTAGCATCTTTTACTAGGGAAGATGAGATTGTCTCGGACAAGATTCTTAGCATTCTCCTTCTATGTTTTATTAAAAGCAAGAAATGGTGATACATATATCTAGGCATTGAAAAGTATCTACATATTTTGGAAATGGTTCCAAATCCTAATATGGAAATATTAATGTCAACAACTTCTTTCCCTTGTTATTTTCTTTCTATGAAAGGGGTGATGTAAATCAACGTTCCACTAGGTTGTTATTTTCTTTCTCTGCAAGGGGTGATGTAAATCAACCTTTGACTAGATTTCCCACTTTTGTAGTCAAGAATTTTTGATAAGGAAATTAGTTTTATCCTGATGATGGACAATGAGGTGTGGTCTAAAACATTGACTCAAAAACCTATACAATTTGTAGCAAAAGCTTTTTTATCAATGCCATGTCTAATTAGATGTAAATTACAAAAAACTATTTTTCTATGCTAGTAGGTGCAATAGTAGAGATTTGGATTTCCTCCCTTATACAAGGATACGATCTCTCAATCACCATATTTCTATGTAATAAAACTCTTCTATCTCAAGAAAATATTTAGTTGTCCTTTGCACTTGAAAATTTGGTAATTTTCCATATTTACCCGAACATGTTATGTCTATTCCACTGTAATCAAAATATTTCGAAGCATAAAAAGCAGAGATTATACTCACTTTTCTCACTTTTGAGGACACTGATCCAGAGGATTTTTCACTATGAAAATTTTCCCTAAACTTCCCTAAAATTGAACCATGCTAAAGGGATTATTGATACCTTTCCGACGGTATGCTGAACTCCAGAAACAGAGTCCGTATGCAAATTCTATCGCCGGTCGAAGATGGGCCTCCAAACGGGTCAACCCTGGTCAATAGGTCAACTAGTGGACCAATGAACAGGTGACACGTAGCATTTGGTGATGAGAAAAAATTAATGGTACTGTAATGTTTCAAAATCAGTTCCATGGTATAGAGCTCATCGTAAGATTTCCGACGCATTTTGAACAGACCAAATCTGAGTTCGTATGCGAAAGATATGCATAGTCAAAGTTGCGGTCAAATGATGACGTGGCACACTCTAACGTGGACAAATGGCATATTATTGGCGTGACATTTGGCAGGTTTGTAGTGGATTTAGATTTTAAAATAATAATTTTAAAACTCTATTTAATCCATTCCATGTGAATAAATTCAAATCCCATGGTATAAGGAGGATTTTGTGGCCAAAAAAGTTATTTTAAGGCTTATCTTATCTCTTTCCCACCAAACATGGGGTCAATGGCTAAATTGGGCTCCTAAACCTATGCAAGGGGGATTTGAACCCTTTCCAAAATAGTAATCAGCCTTCCCAAGCTGGCACGTTGTAGCAAGTGATAGAGAAGGAGATCACATCTATTTAAAGGGAAGCTTTTGGTAGGTCGAAAAGGGGGACAGCGAAGGACCAGTTTGCAGAGATCCCAATTTTCGAGACACTTATGTTCTGAATTAGGACTTGGTTTAAAAATGAAAGTTGTTAAAATTTTTGAGATATTTCCAGAAAGGTAAATTTTGTTGCATGAAGTGATATATATTTTTCTGTGTAGGCGTTTTTCCATTGCAGTTTCACAGAACAGGCATGAGGGGCAAGCAGAGATCTGTATTTTGCATCCACTTCTAATCCGAATCAGACCATGAAGTAAAAGGGGAAGTTTTTAATAATTTCCTAAATTTTCTATAAATGTAAACCTTATCTGTATAGGTCTTTTATATTTCAAGTTGTAGACATTTTTTGAACGTATTTGCACAGGGAACAAACAGAAGAAATACTGTAGGAGCCACGGATGAACTTGGGAATGATTATGGTAAATTGCAGAATTTCTTAAGGTTTGAATCGGCTCATTTGCAGGTATAAAGGTCTTTTAAGTCAAGATTGAAGGTATATTGTACTTCATTGGATGTTTAATGGATCTATTCACTTTTTGTGAATCCGGAGATGTAGCCTTCGGGTGAACTCCGTTATCATTTTCTTGTTTTGTGGATTTGTGCATTTCAATTTTTTAAAGCTTTTTATCAGTTGAAATTCATCATTGGATTAATTTTATTAATTGATAAAATAAGTATAAAACTGGAGTAAATGGATTGAAGGAACTTTCAGTATCCATAACCCACAACAAGATTTGAATACACTATTCATCTTAGATTCAAATGTTAGTTTGAGTGTATGATTAAAAATCAACTGTGAAGTAAAATGGATTTGTATTAGATTCAAGCGATTCACTTAAAGTTGAAAAATCATATTAATTGGTCTTTTTGGAAGAGTTGAGGATTTGGGTTTCAAGACACCTAAAAATTGGATCAAATTAACTCAAGATCAATGTTGAGTCTGTAAATTTCAAAATCTGGAAATTTTCTAAGTACTTCAAAAATAAATAAATAAATAAGTACCATTTTCAGATCAAGTTGGTATCAGAGCTGGTTTAGCTTTTGATTTGCATCAGTTGATTTGGTTCTGTTTGGTTTTTGCATTTTGTGCTTGATCTTTCATTTGCAGTGTGCAGAGTTTGGAGGAACAGGTGTGCAGGAATCATGGGTAAGATGTCCAACAAGACCAAGTTTGAGGAACGGGAAGCATGCAATCATCAAATTCAGGAAGAGAATGCCTTTCTGAGATGTCAGGTATTGGCTCTTGAAGAGAAACTTGACACATTGAGAAAAGAGCTAGAATCTAAGGATGAGCTCTTGATGGTGTTGCAAATTGATGGACCTAACAAGGTACCAGTTATTGTTGATGCCTCCACTATGACAGATGATTGCACAGTAAGTATGAAAACACTTAACTCCTCACCCAAAGCTAATTTGGATTCTACTATAGTGCTCGGTGAATTTGAAAAGCACACTAAAGGTATAGGATCTAAAATTTTGGATAACATGGGTTTTAATGGAATTAACCTTGGTAAGAATAACCAAGGTATAACTAACCCAATATTGGTTGAGGAGAGACCTCGTTATGCAGGACTGGGATATGCTAGTGCAGGGGAAATGGAAATTGGAGAGAACTCCAAGACCGCTGGAAGAAGAAAAGCTTCTAACAGAAAAGAGTCATCCCCGCTAGCATTAGGTGGTTCATCCTCATCATGAGGATCTGGTAATAATTCACCATGGAGAGGTATAGAAATCCCCCCACCTTTGGTTTACCATTGCTAAAAAATGAAAGGTAAACAAATTGATCCCTTATCTACACTGGAAAAATTTGGCTATAATTTTCAAGCTATGTTGAATAGTTATCCGTGCACATTCTGTGGTTTATCTAATCATTGTGTGGCCAAGTGTAGGAAGTATAAATCCAGAATGGAACAATTTGAGAAAATACATTCTCCTAACCCGGGTTCGGCTAAGAGCAGTCAAGGTAAGGTTCCTAAAAATGTGGATCCTAAAAAAATGGATCAAAGGTTTTGTGATCATTGTAATAAACAAGGTCGTGAAATTGGTAAGTGTTGGAAGCTACATCCAGAACAAAAATTAAAGTTTGTTAAAAAGGATAAAAGTTTTAAACCAACTAATTTGACCACTTCAGTGGCCCTGGTAAAAACTGAATTGAATCAACCCCCTAAAAAGGACAGTATGTTGAGTAAAGTGGGTAAACAATTTATCAGTTTTACGTTTGCATAGTTGATTGTGGAATACATGCAAACTAACAAGGCAGTTTTGGAAATCCCACTAAATTGTGAAAAGGATAAGTACAAAAATTCATTTTTCTACCTTGGTGTTGGTGAAGTATCGTAAAGAGGAAATAATTGGATGATAGGTTTAAAATACTTGATGCAATTTTCTTTTTTAATGGTTTTACAACTGCATTTTTCAGCAGTATTTACAGTTCAGTGGGCATGATCATTGGTCGGATGTCTATATGTGGATTGTAGTTAAAATACTGTTATTGTGCAATTTGTGGCATGTAGGCATTGTTTGTAAGTGCACAACTTATACAAACTCTTTGTTTACTATGCATGACATTTGTACATTTGCAAGTCTTATTGATAGACTTAATATTTGTAACTGTTAGGTATAGTTGCAAATGGTATGTACAAGTTTTGCACTAACAAGCTGTGAGTGCAGGTTACATTTGCATTGTTGACAGTGGTGAGTGCAGGATCAGGATGTACAAAGGAATATGACAGTTGCAGTGTCATATCAGTTGCAGTTTAGGCCATTGGGTTATATTACTATTATTGGCATTTGATTATTGCAATTTTTATGGAAAAATTACCATGCTATAAACTGGGTTCTATGTTTTTATTATGTAGAGAACGTGTGTATAGTTCCACAGAGTGAATTTCCATTTTGAGGTCAAAATGGTCTTACTGGGGAGGAGTGATCCGGAGGATTTTTCACTATGAAAATTTTCCCTAAACTTCCCTAAAATTGGACCATGCTAAAGGGATTATTGAGACCTTTCCAATGGTATGCTGAACTCCAGAAACAGAGTCCGTATGCAAATTCTATCGCTGGTCGAAGATGGGCTTCCAAACGGGTCAACCTTGGTCAATAGGTCAACCAGTGGACCAATGACAAGGTGACACGTGGCATTTGGTGATGAGAAAAAATTTATGGTACTGTAATGTTTCAAAATCAGTTCCATGGTGTAGAGCTCATCGCAAGATTTCCGACGCATTTTGAACGGACCAAATCTGAGTTCGTATGCGAAAGACATGCATAGTCAAAGTTGCGGTCAAATGATGACGTGGCACACTCTAACGTGGACAAATGGCATATTATTGGCGTGACACTTGGTAGGTTTGTAGTGGATTTAGATTTTAAAATAATAATTTTTAAAATCTATTTAATCCATTCCATGTGAATAAATTCAAATCCCATGGTATAAGAAGGATTTTGTGGCCAAAAAGGCTATTTTAAGGCTTATCTTATCTCTTTCCCACCAAACGTGGGGTCAATGGCTAAATTGGGCTCCTAAACCTATGGAAGGGCGATTTGAACCCTTTCCAAAATAGTAATCAGCCTTCCCAAGCTGCCACTTTGTAGCAAGTGATAGAGAAGGAGATCACATCTATTTAAAGGGAAGCTTTTGGTAGGTTGAAAAGGGGGACAGCGAAGGACCAGTTTGCAGAGATCCCAATTTTCAAGGCACTTATGGTCCGAATTAGGACTTGGTGTAAAAATAAAAGTTGTTAAAAATTCTGAGAGATTTCCAGAAAGGTAACTTTTGTTGCATGAAGTGCTATATATTTTTCTGTGTAGGCGTTTTTCCATCGCATTTTCATAGAACAGGCATGAGGGGCAAGCGGAGATCTGTATTTTGCATCCACTTCTGATCCAAATCAGACCATGAAGTAAAATGGGAAGTTTTTAATAATTTCCTAAATTTTCCATAAATTTAAAACTTATCTATATATGTCTTTTATATTTCAAGTTGTAGACGTTTTTTGAACGTATTTGCACAAGGAACAAACAGAAGAAATACTGTAGGAGCCACGGATGAACTTGGGAATGATTATGGTAAATTACAGAATTCCTTGAGGTTTGAATCAGCTCATTTGCAGGTATAAAGGTCTGTTAAGTCAAGATTGAAGGGATATTGTACTTCATTGGACGTTTAATGGATCGATTCACTTTTTGTGAATCCGGAGATGTAGCCTTCGGGTGAACTCCGTTATCAATTTCTTGTTTTGTGGATTTGTGCATTTCAGTTTTTCAAAGATTTTTATCAGTTGAAATTCATCATTGGATTAATTTTATTAATTGATAAAATAAGTATAAAACTGGAGTAAATGGATTGAAGGAACTTTCAGTATCCATAACCCACAACAAGATTTGAATACACTATTCATCTTAGATTCAAATGTCAGTTTGAGTGTATGATTAAAAATCAACTGTGAAGTAAAATGGATTTGTATTAGATTCAAGCGATTCACTTAAAGTTGAAAAATCAGATTAATTGGTCTTTTTGGAAGAGTTGAGGATTTGGGTTTCAAGACACCTAAAAATTGGATCAAATTAACTCAAGATGAATGTTGAGTCTGTAAATTTCAAAATCTGGAAATTTTCTAAGTACTTCAAAAATAAATAAATAAATAAGTACCATTTTCAGATCAGACACGCCCCAATACTTGCTTCTTTAAGGAAGTATTTTATTTGATAGGGATTAACTGAATACCCCAGCAACTGTTTGGAATTTTACCCTCTTTTGCGAGCTTCTCGATCCATTAAAAAGCTTAGGAGACATAGACAATTCCTATTAATTTTCAATGCTTGCAAAATTAGATCCTTGTATAAATTTCTCCTCAATGGAGAGGTAAACTATTCATGTTTCATCAAAAAATTTTACTGAGTTTCTATTTGGCCTTTAATTCATGAGTTTCATAAGATTTGTGGTATTATAAGCGCCTTTACTTGTTATTACTTCTTGTCATACAAAAAATATTTGAATTATGTTAGGACTGAACATGACCTAAATTTTTTTGTCGTAGCATAATGGTTGTTCTTTGTGCAGTCTTACATTTCCATTAACTGTTTGTAATGTCAAAGATTTAATACTTACACAGTTTACAAAAATAATAGAGAGAGTATTTGGAACAACTATGTGCAGTTTTTTCAATCCGTTTTTAGAAAAACCTACACCCGATTGTTCCAAAAACTATCTCTATTATTTGTAATGTCTTTCCTCTTTTTACCTCCCAGGAGCAGAGGCTGATGTATAATTTCTTTCTATATAGTGCAGTCTTCAACCTTTTTTACTAAAAAAAAAACAGATCATTCCACTCCAAATAAATCTAATTTTTTCTTAGTGGGCCGATCGTAACTCTAATATAAAGACATGAATAAGTAAATTAATATTTTTGATCCCTTCTATGTGTCTTTGAATAGGGAAAGTATCATACTTGTTATCTTATTTTTGCCTGCTTTTTTGGGCTTTAGTGCATTCAATTCTTCTTGAGAAGGAATTTTCCAATTGTCTTAAACATTCTGTTAAAGACATAGCTATTAATGACTGGGTTTCAGACTTGGTGGAATTAGGGTGTCAATTCAGTATCCTTGCCAAAACTATTACACAGAATTGCTGGAGGAATATTTACCTCCTGGTGCCCACACTTTTATAGCTCAGTTACTTGTTGTTCCTCATTACTCATTAGACATGTTTTGATAGAGTATTTGATATGTTTTGGACATTACATTAGGATATTTGATATGTTCCTCTTACTATTAGGCATGTTTTGATAGGGATTTGTTATATTTTGGACATTACATTAGGAGATTTCATCTGATTAGGCATGTATGGACATTTAGGCATATAGCACCGATTTAGCTTGATTATTATGCTATTTGCATTATCTTATGATGTCATGGATGTTAATTGATATGATGTTGTTTTGGAACGTAATTATATTGATGGATACTCAGTTTGTTGCATGTTGGGATTCTATGGATACATGTCATTTTATCATTATGCCTAACTTATGGTGAATTATGTATAGATTGTGCATTGTTCGCACTTTCGATTCCAGAAAGATGATATGTTAGTCTAGAATTCATTGATATCTTATTTAGTAGTTGATTTATATTTTATCAGACAGGTGCGTTTAATGTGTGCAATGAGTGTGTAGGTGACAGGTCATAGGAGAACGTGGGATTCAGGCCAGCTATGCAACTTTGCACAAGCAGCCCACGGGGCTAAGTCCTAGCCGTGTTTATTGCTTGAGGCCTTAGCGTTAGAATTATTGTTTTGGGTACCATGGGTGACCCTCATTTGTAATGTAATATGTCTTGTAATTATTAATTTTGCTTAGGGTGTTTAGTTTGTGTTGTAAACTTGTTTTGGGGAATTAAGGGCCCCACTTTCATTAAGTTTTGAATTAGTTTAATGATGTACTTAATCTAGAGGGTTTAGGGTCACATGTGAACCCTTGGGTGGGCCCCACACCCTCTTACCTTGTGTCAAATTTTCCAAACCCGAAATTGGGTTATTTTAGGCATTTTTAGGGACCCCTTTTTAGTTTGGGAGTTCCCTTAACATGAAAATGAGGCCCTTGGACCCTACCTAATAGGTAGGGGGGCTTATTTCCAAGGCTAGAGGGAGTTTTTCCCTCCCTTTTTACCTCTCCTTTGGTCACATCCATGTAAGGGGTATGGATTAGTGTGCTTTGTTAAAAGTTGCACAAGAATTGTTTTGTTATCATTTAGAGTAATTTGGGAGAAGAGGACTAAAAGTCATTTTATCCTTTCTCTCATTTATCTTTGGCATCTTTGACCTTGAAGGAGGAGAGGGGTGACACATGTCACCCCCTCATTTGTGAGGATTTTTGCTTGCTCCTCTTCAAATTCTCCCTCATGGGAAAAGAAGAGAACTTTTTTTTTGGAGCTATTGCTTGGAGTCTTGTGGATTTGGAGCTAGAGTTTGCTTGGGTCAAGAAGTGGAAGAGATTGAAGTTTGGAGAGATTTTCTTTGAGGTAGGCTTCTTGAACTTTATTGTGTTTGTTATATCATGCTTGAAATTAGTTGTTTACTTGGAAATGTTGTTGTTGCATGAATATCTTCTTGTTGTTTATTTGATTTTTCTCCCTCCATCATATGGCATGATGGAGTTTTGGAGTTTGTGGGGGAAGAGAGGGGAAATTTTCCCTCTCAATCCTTATAGGCTTGATGGGCAAGCCTTGTAGGATTTAGTTACTCCCCTCAAATGGTTTAGGTGGGGAAGGTGGGTCATTTGGCATGAACCTCCTTCCCCATTCTTGGTAAGGAAACCCCTTTGGGGTTTGAAAATCCTTCCAAGAAGGATTGGTGAAAGGGTGGAGGAATAAGGAGGGCTTGAATGAAATTGGAGAAATAAGGAGGGTATGGAGATCTTGTTTTGTACAAATAATGATGGTTGCAAACTTTTGGAGAACTTTCTTTTCTCTTCCCCATTTTTGAGGTAGAACATGGTTTCTCCTCTTGTTCATCTTTGTAAAATTTGGAGTCTTGTCTTAGTCTTTGCCTTGTTTTTGTATGAATATAATGTTGTTTGTCACCCTCACTCTTATGCATAGTTGTGGATAGTTTTCCTCTTTCCCATGGGCTTGGGGGAGGCTAGCATGCATCCCAATCTTGGGAAAGACATGTAATGATGCCTATGGTTGGGTGGCAAAACAAGCTTCTTCTCCTTGTTTGGATTCCTTGAAGGCATGTGCAATTGGATCTCATGATGGGAGTTGGTGGTAGTTGGAGTTCTTTTGTCATCTCCTTTTTACTTATGAAATATTACCTCATTGTAACCCTTTTTGGGATATGGCTTGAGAAATACTTCCTCTTTATTGTAATTCCTCTTCCTTTTTGTATTGGAAAAATCACTTGTAAGATTGGTATATCATTTGTATTTGAAAACCTTCTTTCAACTTGGGAAGGAGTTTGTTGGGTTGTCTTCTTATGTATTTTAGCATGATTTTGAAATATGATGTATTGAGGAATTTTGCAAAAGAAGCCTTGTAAAATATTGTGTTCCTTTAAAATACATCTAGTAGAATATATTTACATTTCTTTAACATGCTTTGTTTTTGGAATATTATTTTGACAAAAAAAAAAAAGGATTATTTATTGGAAATGAAATCTATTTTGTTATATGAAGTTTGCTATTTAATATTGAAAGAAACTATTACCATTTTGAAATGTGCATCTCTTTGTAAAATTATCATGGATTTAGAAACTAAGTGGAGCTAGATTGAAAAGAAAATATATTATTTGTTGGAGATTTTTACTTGCGTGTGAATCTGAAGTAATCATTTAGTATTACCTTGGAAAAAAAAGTAACTACTCTTATTTCTTTTTGAAACATTATTAAATGGAATGTGAATAGTTTTGAATTATTTTCCATGTAGAAGTTAATGGTTTGTGCTTAGTATTCTCATTTGAAATACTTGTGTTTTCCTTTACCACAAAGTAGATAATTCATTTAATGTGAAACTAGTGGAAAATTTTAAGTTCCTTTTTGCATCAATATAGTGAAATTAAAATTTTTTATTTTATAAGTTGTCATCATCATTATTTATCATTGAAATGTACAAAAATCATTGAGTAAAAAAAAAAGAGATCATATTCAGAATTAAAATATTAATAGCCTTAGTTTTATTGTTTTCCTAAAATAAATCTGTATTGCAGATTATAAAGTGACGGGTATATGTTTTGGAATATATATATATTATATATATATAGATAATAATATTATATTTAAAAATGTATTAAATATTAAATAATAAATATATAAATGTATAATTAGTTATATTATAAAAATGCTATTAAATATTAAATAAAAAAATATATATATAGTATATATATATATATATATATATATATATATATATATATATTATTTTAATATTAAAAAAAAAAAAATGAAGTATTTGTGGGAGGGCCGAACCCTTCCCCCACCATTCACCCATTGTAAACACAGTAGATCCTGCAGCACCCCCCATCCAATATACTCATATATATATGTACTATAAGCTTATATTTTTTTTAATAAATAAAACATGTTGAACTCACCTGTCTGCTTCCCGGGAGGCTCCCTCCGTCCCCCCATCCACCACACCCCCCCATGCCACTCGCCACCGCTACCCCTGCAGCTCCCCCCCATCGCGTCACTCCCTTCCCCTGCCACCGATCCATCCCACCGACCATGTATATTGAATTCCTACACTTCCTGTCCCTGCGATCCCAAACCCCCCGACCTCCCTGCATCTAGAACCCTTCACTATACATCCTGCTGCACCCCTCTAGTAGCTCATGTCGGGCAGTTTCCCTTTGTGTTTGGTTATATATATATATATATATATTATGTATATATCCACACATACATAAATATATGTATACATGTATATATATATATATATGTATGCCAAACACTATGTGTGTGTGTGTGTGTGTAACAAAACACAAACATATATATATATATATATTATTTTTTGATTTGAATGAAATCCTCAAAAAAATTTTCAATACATATATATGAAATGAATATGGAAACCTTCATCAAAATCTCCATAGAAACTCCTCCAAGACAACCTACAAATAAGACAAAAACAAAATGAAACAAAATGAGAAAAGGAGAAGAAGGGAAAAGAAAAAGAGATGAAAGTTAGGGTAAAACTTTAGGGCATTTTCAAAATCTAGGGTCAAGATTTGATCTGATCCTAGGGCTCACATAAAACCATAAACACTTTTAAGTCATGGGCATTTTAAATGGGTTGGGAAATAAAATAAAGGGAGATGTGTGGGAAAATAAACTTAAAAAGGGAAGACTAAATTAATTAACAAGGGGGTTGTAGACTATTATTTCATGACTCTAGCTAAGCTTAAGAAGAATAAATAATTAAGTCATTAATGGAATAGTTTTTATTAAATTTTGGGTAATAAATTTATAATAAAATTAAATATTAAGCGGGAAACAGTTAAGCAAACATTAGTATTTACCGTTCACCTTTTAAAAAAATTACCTAAAATTTTAGTTGCATTATTGGTCCATGGTTTCCGTGTCCCGAGGCGGGGCACTACATTTGGTATCAGAGTGAAGGTTTGCACACATGGACACTCTGGGTAATTAATCAACTAGTTAACAATATTTGCAATAACATTAAAGTAAATAAATAAATAATAATTAAAAAAAAAATTTCTGCAACCATTTAAACACAATTTAATAACCTCTTCGCTCACCTCGTGCACAGGATGGCACCCATGAGATGATGCTTGGTTAGGGATTTGGGACGTGGTTTTCCTATGCCCGAACCACCAGCACCCGTGTTAGGGCCTCAGATCTTAGAGGCTCTCCAGTAGTTGATCGACGTTGTGCAGTAGCGTCTCCCACCACCACAAGAGGTGAGAGAGGAGGACCTTCCAGCTGGGAGATGAGGAGCTGATAGGCAAGGACATGCATTTAGAGCCGCTAGAGCATGATACACCGAGATGGGAGAGGTCATGTAGCCCTTCCATTCATCACGAGAGGGTAGCCTCTTACCATCGTAGCCACTCACACAGTCTCGAGGGACCATTTGGGGATAGGCTGACCCCTTTCACCTATTGGACTACATCGTCAGGATCAAGATACAGGTAGTGTGATTAGAGATCTTCTTCACTTGCAGCCACCTACCTACATCGGCTCTATAGATGGCTTTGGAGCTGAGTCATGGCTCCTTAGCTTGGATAGTTGATTTGGCTTGTACTCTTACGAGAGCAATGTCAAGGCAAGGTTCGCCATACACCTCCTTAGAGACGCAGTAGGTGTTTGGTGGAGGAATGAGGAGCGGAAGCTCCATCTGACTCAAGAGACAGTGACCTGGGAGATGTTCGAGGAGTGATTCAGGGCTCGCTATATGTCAGAGCATTTCATGCAGAAGAGGATTGATGAGTTTCATGACTTACAACAGGGATCTGACACAATAGCTCAGTATGAGAGCAGGTTCCTGGATCTTCTGCAGTATGTGGACTACCTATAAGATGAGAAATTACAGGTTAACAAGTTTATTTGAGGCCTTAATGTAGATATAGCAGGAGCAGTCAGGATGTTATCTCCTCCCACACTTGAGAAGGCCATTGAGAAGGCCTACTTAGCTGAGGAGAACAGGACCAAGGAACAGGAGCACCAAGATAGAAACAAGAGCAAGTTTTAGGAGAGGATACATGCCTTTCAGAGTCAGAGGTCATGGGGTACAGCACCACCCCCTAGAGGAGGATTCTGGCCTCCGCCAGCAGCCATGAGGGCTCCACCACACCCGTAGCAGCAGACGCAACATCATGGCCACCAACAATAGAGGGCTAGACAGACTCAGAGCTTTCAGAGAGGTGGCACTAGAGGAGGTTTTGGTGGAGCTAGGGATAGGAGGCAAGGTACTCAACAGGTACAGCTAGCTCACACACAATAGTTTGCTAGGGTTGGACCGGTAGGATCAGTGCACCAGAGTATAGGAGGGACCCCATCTCAGAGGGGTACAGGAGGATGTTTTATTTGTGGATCTCCTGATCACTATGTGTGCATGTGTTCCCACACAAACCCAATACCATGGACACATAGAGGGCCGCTAGATCTAAGCAGATGGTGGGTGATGTAGGATGCGCTCATCGTGTATATGCAGTGGTTGACAACTACCAGGCTGAGCATCAGGCCACAGTCATTGAGATGACAGGTACTATCAGGGGTATTTCTATCTTAGTACTTTTTGATTCAGGTGCTTCAGATTCTTTTATATCACCTTCTATAGTGGACCAGTGTGGGCTAGTGGTGGCTAGGCAACCAGATAGTTGGCAGGTTGAGTTGGCCTCTGGGGCCAAACTCGCCATGGACTCGTATGTGGAGAGTTGCGTACTTGATTTAGGAGCCTTCTCCACTACACTTGACCTTCAAGTTATTCCTCTAGGATCCTATCAGGTAGTTATGGGTATGGATTGGCTCAAGGCTCATCGAGCTAAGGTGGATTATAGAAATAAGGTCATTGAGTGTCAGGATGATCTTGGGAGTGCAGTTGCGATTTTAGGGATGAAGAGGCCTATCTCCTTGCGCATGATCTTGGCTAAGCAACTCAAGTGGAGCATGTGTAAGGGATGTCAGTTGTTTGCTATCACCATCATGATCGATCAGAGAGCACTCCAGAGCATTCACCCTTAGATGATCATGCAGTTTTGAGGGAGTATGCTGATGTGTTTCCAGGTGAGCTTCTAGGGTTACCACCCCACAAAGAGGTGGATTTCACCATTGATTTAGTACCTGGATCTGCACCAGTTTCTAGGGAACCCTATCGGATGACGACTCCAGAGCTTCATGAGCTCAAGATTCAGTTAGAGGAGTTGTTAGATAAGGGTCTCATTTTCCCTAGTGTATCTCCTTAGGGAGTGCCAGTCATATTTGTGAAGAAGAAGGATGGTTCTCTCAGGACTTTGTGTAGACTTCAGGCAGCTCAACAAAGTCACAATAAAGAACCATTATCCACTCCCTAGGATTGATGACTTGTTTGATCAGATGCGGGAGTGAGAGTTATTCTCCAAAATTGATCTCAAGTCAGGGTACCATCAGTTGCACATATCAGATGCATACATTCATAAGACAACATTTCACACACGTTATGGGCATTATGAGTTCATAGTTGTTCCATTTGGTTTGACTAATGCCCCAGCTGTCTTCATGAGCCTCATGAATGGAGTATTCAGGACATTTCTGGATCACTTTGTCTTAGTGTTCCTTGATGACATATTGATATATTCTCGTTCCAAGGAGGAACACGAGGAGCATTTGAGGTAGGTACTTAAGGTTTTGAGAGAGTAGAAGTTGTATGGGAACTTGGAAAAATGTAGCTTCTTTTAGACAAAAATTCAGTACTTGGGTCATATCATATCAAGCGAGGGTATCTCAGTATATCCCTCTAAGATACAAGCTATTATGGACTGGCCAGCACCCACATCAGTTACTGAGGTGAGGAATTTCATGGGTTTAGCAGGATATTACCACAGGTTTGTACAGGACTTTTCTAGGATTTCTCACCCTATCACTTCTCTTCAGAGAAAAGGGAAGAAGTTTGATTGGTCAAAAAAGTGTGAGTAGGCCTTTTAGTTGCTTAAGGAAAGGTTAACCACGGCACCCATCTTAGCAGTTCCAGACCCTACAGAGGATTTTGTTGTTTGTACTGATGCATCACTAGAGGGTTTGGGAGTAGTTCTTATGCAGGAGCATCAGGTTATTACTTTTGAGTCTCATAAGCTCAAGGACTACGAGCTTAATTACCCTACTCATGACTTAGAGCTAGCAGCAGTGGTTCATGCACTTGTGCGTTGGCGACATTTTCTTTTGGGTAGACCTTTCATTTTGAGGACAGATCATCATAGCTTGCAGCATATCTTCTCACAGCCGAACCTCAACGCTCATCAATGGCATTGGATGGAGTTCCTATGTGAGTATGACATGGAGGTACAATATATCAAAGGAAAGGAAAATGTTGTTGCAGATGCACTTAGTAGACGATGACATGTGCTTGCTTCATTGACACTTCAGTCAGATTTGAGAGGTAGGATTCTTGAGCACCTTCCAGAGGATAGGTTTTATGAGGGAGCTAGACAGATGTTGGAGTCACAAGGTTCATTAGAGGGCAGATATTCAGGGTGTATTTTAGAGACAGATGGTTTACTTCAGTACCATAGGTGTATCTACGTGCCTAAGTCAGGTGATCTACGTAGCTTCATCCTTATAAAGGCTCATAGAGCCCCTTATGTGCAGTGCATCCAGGAGTGAAGAAGATGCACGCTGATCTGAGGGAGTTATATTATTGGCCAGGTCTTCGACAGGGACATAGAAGATTTTGTTGCACGTTTCCTTGAGTATCAGAGGGTCAAGGTAGAGCATTCTCATCCCGTAGGACTCTTACATCCTCATGATATTCTCGAGTGGAAATGGGATGTGATCTCCATGGATTTCATAGTCGGACTCCCTATGTCTTCTTATCATCATGATGCCATTATGGTCACCATGGATAAGTTGACCAAGGTTGTGCACTTCTCACCAACCAAGGTCACCTATAATGCATAGGACCATCGCCAAAGTATTTATGGAGGACATTGTTAGGTTTCATGGGATTCCAAAGACCATCATCAATGACAGGGATACCATCTACATTTCAGTTTTCTTGGACTTCCTTTCAGACCGCTCTGGGTACTCAAATTAATTTCAGTTCAGCATATCATCCAGAGACAGATGGACAGACAAAGAGAATTAATCAGGTGCTGGAGGACATGTTGAGGATGTATGTGATGGACCAGGCAGAAGAAGTGGGAAGATTATTTGCATTTAGTTGAGTTTTCCTACAACAACAACTATCATAGTTCCATTGGTATGGCTCCTTACCAGGCTTTGTATGGACGACCTTGCAGGACACCTTTGAGTTGGGACAGACTAGATGACAGGATTATTCTAGGACCAGCTTACCTATAGGATTTAGAGCAGCAGGTTGTTCTGATTAGACATCATCTTGAGCAGGCTAGAGCACGCCAGAAGGCATATGCAGACACCAAGAGGATTGATCATCACTTCTCAGTGGGTGACAAAGTCTTCTTGAGAGTTCGTCCGCATAAGAGCCCAATCCATTTATGGAAAGGGTTCTAAGCTATCACCTCATTTTGTGGGGCCTTTTGATATTTTAGAGGTCATCGGTCTAGTTTCCTATCACCTAGCTTTTCCACCACGCCTTGCACGGGCCCACGATGTTTTCCATGTTTCTGTACTACGTAGATATGTACCAAATATTTCTCATGTTTTGGATTGGTCGGCATTACAGGTAGATGACGGAGGATAGTGGAGGATGAAGCCCGTACGCATACTAGAGCACAGGAGGTTGGCCCTTCGGTATCAAGACTTGGACCAGGTTAGAGTGCAGTGGGACTGATACGATGAGACATTAGCTACCTGGGAGGATGCGATACCTTTGAGGGCTAGATATCCCTATCTCTTTCAGTGAATTCTAGGAGGAAGTCTAATTTTAGTAGAGGGGGATGTAGTGCCTACACTTTTACAGCTCAGTTACTTGTTGTTCCTCTTACTATTATACATGTTTTGACACGGATTTGTTATATTTTGAAAATTACATTAGGAGATTTGATTTGATTAGGCATGTATGGACATTTAGGTGTATAGTGTCGATTTAGCTTGATTAATATGTTGTTTGCATTATCTTATGATGTCATGGATACTAATTTATATGATATTGTTTTGGAATGTAATTATATTGATGGATACTCAGTTTGTTACATGTTGGGATTCAATGGATACATGTCATTTTATCATTATGACTAACATATAGTGAATTATGCATAGTTGTGCACGTTGTCACACTTTTGATTCAAGAAAGATGATATGTAGGTATAGAATTCATTGATATCTTATTTAGTATTTGATTTATATTTCATCAGACAGGTGCATTTAATGTATGCAATGAGTCTGCAGGTGACAGGTCACAGGAGAACATGGGATTCAGGCTAGCTACGCAACATTGCACAAGCAGCCCATGGGGCTAAGTCCTATCCGTGTTAATTTTTTCATGCCTTAGCGTTAGAATTATTGTTTAGGGAACCATGGGTGACCCTCATTTGTAGTGTAATATGTCTTGTAATTATTAATTTTGCTTAGGGTGTTTAGTTTGTGTTATAAACTTGTTTTGGGGAATTAAGGACCCCACTTTATTTAAGTTTTTAATTAGTTTAATGATGTACTTAATCTAGAGGGTTTAGGGTCACATGTGAAACCTTGGCTGGGCCCCACACCCTCTTACCTTGTGCCATATTTTCCAAACCAGAAATTGGGTTATTTTAGGTATTTTTAGGGACCCCTTTTTAGTTTGGGAGTTCCCTTAACATGAAAATGAGCCCTTGGACCCTACATATAAGGTAGGGGGGCTTATTTCCATGGCTAAAGGGAGTTTTCCCCTCCCTTTTTCCTCTCCTTTGTTCACATCCATGTAAGGGATATGGATTAGTGTGCTTGTTAAAAGTTGCACAAGAATTGTTTTGTTATCATTTAGAGTAATTTGGGAGAAGAGGGATAAAAGTCATTTTATCCTTTCTCTCATTTATCTTTGGCATATTTGACCTTGAAGGAGGAGATGGGTGACACATGTCACCCCCTCATTTGTGAGGATTTTTTCTTGCTCCTCTTCAAATTCCCCCTCATGGGAAAATAAGAGAACTATTTTTGGAGCTATTGCTTGGAATCTTGTGGATTTGGATCTACAGTTTGTTTGGGTTGAGAAGGGGAAGAGATTGAAGTTTGGAGAGATTTTATTTGAGGTAGGATTCTTGAAATTTATTGTGTTTTTTATATCATGCTTGAAATTAGTTGTTTACTTGTAAATGTTGTTGTTACATGAAGATCTTGTTGTTGTTTATTTGATTTTTCTCCCTCCATCATATGGCATGATGGAGTTTTGGAGTTATGTGGGAAGAGAGGGGAATTTCCCCTCTCAATCCTTATAGGCTTGATGGGTAAGCCTTGTAGGATTTAGTTACTCCCCTTGAATGGTTGAGGTGGGGAAGGTGGGTCACTTGGCATGAACCTCCTTCCCCATTCTTGGTAAGGAAACCTATTTACGGTTTGAAAATCCTTCCAAGAAGGATTGGTTTAAGGGTGGAGGAATAGGGAGGGCATCAATGAAATTGGAGAAATAAGGAGCGTATAGAGATCGTGTTTTATACAAATAATGATGGTTGAAAATTTTTGGAGAACTTTCTTTTCTCTTCCCCATTTTTGAGGTAGAACATGGATTTTCCTCTTGTTCATCTTTGTAAAATTTGGAGACTTGTCTTAGTCTTTTCCTTATGCTTGTATGAAGGTAATGTTGTTTGTCACCCTCACTCTTGTGCATAGTTTTGGATAGTTGTCCTCTATCCCATTTTCTTGGAGGAGGCTAGCATGCATCCCAACCTTGGGAAAGAAATGTAATTATGCCTATGGTTAGGTGGAAAAACAAGATTCTTCTCCTTGTTTGGATTCCTTGAAGGCATGTGCAATTGGATCTCATGATGGAAGTTGGTGGTCGTTGGAGTTCTTTTGTCATCTCATTTTTCCTTATGAAATATTACCTCATTGTAACCCTTTTTCAGATATGGCTTGAAAAATACTTCCTCTTTATTGTATTTCCTCTTCCTTTTTGTATTGGAAAAATCACTTGTAAGATTGGTATATCATTTGTATTTGAAAACCTTCTTTCAACTTGGGAATGAGTTTTTTGGGTTTTCTTCTTATGTATTTTAGAATGATTTTGAAATATGGTGTATTGAGGGATTTTGCAAAATAAGCCTTGTAAAATATTGTGTTCCTTTAAAATACATCTAGTAAAATATATTTGCATTTCTTTAACATGCTTTGTTTTTGGAATATTATTTAGACGAAAAAAAAGAGGATTATTTATTAGAAATGAAATCTATTTTGTTATATGAAGTTTGCTATTTAATATTGAAAGAAACTATTACAATATTGAAATGTGCATCTCTTTGTAATATTATAATGGATTTAGAAACTAAGTGGAGCGAGATTGAAAAGAAATATATTATTTGTTGGAGATTTTTACTTGTGTCTGAATCGGAAGTAAACTTTTAGTATTACCTTGGAAAAGAAATTAACTACTCTTATTTCTTTTTGAAACATTATTAAATGGAATGTGAATAGTTTTGAATTATTTTCCTTGTAAAATTTATCTGTTTTGTTCTTAGTATTCTCATTTGAAATAGTATTCTCCTTGAAAAGTTTTATTGAAATTAGCGTCTTCCTCATTTGCAATATTTGTATATTCCTTTATTACAAAATAGGTAAATATTTTAGTGGGCGTAGTTGAATTTTTTTTAGGTTCCTTCTAGCATTAGAATAAAAAACTAAAATATGTTTTTATCACCTTGAAATATATTATTCCCACATTTGAAATACTACAAATATGTTTAAAAGAAAGAGAAAAAAAAAGGAGATTTTAGCTTATAAGTAAACCACATCAAGGTAATCACAGTTATATCTATATTACTTAATAATATCATTATTGTCATTTTAAAACAATAATATATATATATATATATATATATATAACATAATATACAAACTAATTTTAAAATTTACTTTTTTATACGCAAAACAAAAATTTACAAAAAAAAAACAGTTGTGTTTTCTTTTAAAAAGGGGGGATTTGTTTGGGGTAGGGTCAGCCCCCTCCCCCCACCCGTATACAACCACTCCATTCACCTCTATTGTCCGCACAACCGACCCCATGACTGTTCCCCACAGCAGACCCCAAACCCCTTCATGTTGTCCCCTCCTCTTTCTTCACCCTCACACCGGCTACCCTTCCTCTTCCCCACGGGTTATCTCCCCCATGCCATCCCCCTCCTCCCTGCCGCATTCTTCTCCCTTACCTACGGGTAAAACCCTAATCGTCGCCCTCTCCTTTTTGTGGCCAAACACCCCCCCACTCCTTCTCTAAAACACTCCATTGCAATATCTCTCCATATAACCTGTAATACATCTCCCTAGCAAAAAATATAAATATATAGAAATAATAACATTACATCTCCTTAGTTATTCAAATAACCTGCATATAAGAGAGCAAGACAAAATGAGAAAAGAATGAAAATAAAGAGAAGAAAACAAGAATGAAATTCAAATTGAAGGGAAAGTAAAAGATAAGGATGTTAGGGCAATCTTTTGGGTATTTTCAAAACCAATTGTCAAGATCAGATTTGATCCAAGGGATCACAAGTAACCTTATTCACTTTTAAGTCATGAGAATTTTAAATGGGCTTAGGAAAATAAATTAAAGGGGATGTGGGGGCAATTAAAACTTAAAGAAGGGAAAATTTAATAAAATTAATTAGGGGTGTATCAACCTCCTTTAGTGACCTTAGAAAACACTTAGTAGGAGTAAATAATTAGAGATGAAATTTAACTAGTGGTTAATTAATTGGGAAAATTGAAATAGTGTAGAATAATTAATAATGGAAATCAGATATGTATTGTTAGTATTTTTTTTAAAAATAAAATAAAATTACCGATTTATTGGTCTATTTTTCAGGTCTCTCGAGGTGGGGCATGACAATCTGCTGATACCAGAATTTCTCATAATGTATAGCCAACACTTTATTTCAGTAGAAAATTCTCTTCAAAATTTAATTTACAAATAGATGTTATGGTTTGTTATTTGTACTTTCATGGAATGCCATATTTGCAGCTTATAGAGGACATCAACATTCTCACGAACCAATGACCTTGTTTCACAAAATTAAACCTACAGAAGTCCAATTTGATCATTTCACCTTTGCTAGCATGCTCCCTATATATGCCAAAGGATCTTTGAAACAGGGGAATAAACATCCACAACAAGATGATGGAGAAGGGATTTTTTGTTAGATGTTGAAGTTGCAGGGGCAATGGTTCTACATCTAATGATCTTGTACATCAACAAGACATGATAACAACATGTCTTCATAAAGATAATTCATTGTTATTCTTTGTTGTTGAGACCTAGAGAAGGTGGAAATCATTATATTATCCTTTCATTGCATTAAGCAATTCAGGTGCATAAAATTGTCTCTCCAAATATGTATCAGTTGTCATCTGAACTTGAAAAATTTGTGAATTATAACACAGAAAATATGGTAGGAAGTGTGAAATCATCAATAAATGCATTTGAACTAGAAAAAAAATTGAATTTATAGAAGGAAATGAGTTATTAGATCATGCCTGTAAATAATTTACAATTAATAGAATATCTAGGTTTGCAGAAAATGAGTTATCGATTCCACAAATGAATTTTTTGTTGCAATTAATAATATATCAATGAAGGGTCTCAAGCACATTCCTATACTTAAATAATTTTATGGAAATGACTTCTTTCTCTGAGGAACTTGCAAACAACAACACCTTGTGCCTAATTCTTAGCCATCACACTAATTATAAGAAGAAAAGGAAATTGAGTCCTTCCAAAAAATGAAAAAAACATCAATTTTAGCATCATACTCTCCATAGCTTGATTTCAAATCAAAATATTGCTTCAAGAGACATAGTTTTTTAGAAAATTTTGAAGTTTTTCATAAAAATATGAAGATATTAGAGAGTAAAGATATGCAAGGATAAAAAAGGTTTTCAACACAAGAACTACCATTGGAGTTGAATGTAAATAACACAACTAATTCATCAGCTAATTTTTGAAAGTAAGAACATTGTTTGATAACAGTTAAACCATTAAGTTAGGACTCGGTACCACTACATATAATGCATGATAAATAGATTATGTGAAAAAACGCATCTCAAAGAATGTCATCATCTGATTCAAAATAGGTGAAGTTCTTGGTGTTGCCTACTTCATCTGACCCAACTACTCAAGTTGTTATCATAGAATGGATAAAACTACAACACAATGCAAAAATGGTTAATTTAGCAAGCTTTCATTGATATTATTATATTGAGGAAATAATTTTGTTAACATTAAATTTTTGATTCATATTATTTCATGTAATTATTTTTCCTTTTATTATGCAGAATTTGTTTCACTTTTCTGTTGTTGTATTTGAGGCTTAACCTTTGGCATGGTTTAGTCAAAATTCCTTCTGCAACAGGCCTAACTGAGATTGTTGTCACTATAATAGACTTTCATTTTCCTTTTTCTATGCACCATTTTCTATCATTCTTCTCCTCCCACCCACAAAATTTTTCATTGAGATTGTATAGGTGTTCAATGCAATGAAAACTACCCTTCAATAACCTTAACAATTTAAAATGATAGACCATAGCTTTTGAATTCAATTCCTAAAGGATTTTATTTTGGTTAAATTTCCCCCTCGTGGTTCTACACTTGTTGATTTTTAGTTGCATTGATTGGTGCATGAATACAAACTATCCTCTTTCAAAACTAACTTTTGATATTGTTGTGTCCTGTGCCTGCATGTATGGACCTTCTCATACTGCTTTGCTGTAGGTTAGACTGTAGCTATAAAAAAGATATTATTAATGTCTCAGTATACATAATTTAAATTATTGCCTCATGAAAGGTACTCTAACTGCACCGTATCCCTTGTCAATAAATTTGTTTTCCTCTATCAAATCCTTACCTTCTAACATATACCCGTAAGTGGCATTGTGACTACATCGTGACACCACATGATATGTTATTTTTGGACATTATTTTTTACACGTTCTTTCGATGGTAAGATCCTTCACTATGTGGGATTGTATGATTCCTACCTTTTTTATCTCAGATAAGTGAAGAGTTTTCTGGCAAAGGTATGGCCCAAAAACTACTATAGAAGGTGGATTATTCACCTACCATGGAACAAGATTTCATAGAATACACTAAACGATGTGATAAATACCAATTCCATAGTAACCTCCACAATGCACCAGAATATGACTTATAATCAATTGCATCCCCATGTCCCTTTTCGTTGTGGGGAATTTAACCTCATTGGAAATTTCAATCCTGAATCAGCCAAATGACACTACTTTTTTATCACTTCTACTTGACACTTTACTAAATGCGTTGAGGTTACACCTTTAGATACCAGTACTGGTGAATATATGTACATATTTCTCTACACGTATTTTATAATTCACTTCGAGGTTCCTTATTGCAGTTATGAATGTAATGGTTCATTATTAAAACATCACAATGTTAAAAAATTATGTGTTAAGTATAAGGTCACACATACATTTTCTACCCCTAATTATCCTTAAGGTAATGTCGAATATGACATAACCAAGAACCAATAGTTAAGGATTTACATAAAATTATTGACAGATGTGGTGAGGTTTGGCGTAATCAAATTTAATACTGCCTTTGGGCTGACCGTTACCACCGCCAATGCCACACCATTTTCTCTTTTATATGGCACTGAAGAAATTATTCCTATAGAACTAGAAACATGATCTTCATGTGTTTTTCTTTAAAATATCTTGCAAGACAATGAGTATTAGGAGAAATACCTACATGAACTAGAAATACTTACATATAATCATTTATAGGATTTAGGGAATCTTTATTATCATTAAAAACACATCAAATGTGTTTATCATAAAAAGTGTTGTCCATGATAATATAATGTTGGCTATCTCGTGCTCAAAGAAAATAAAAAAGAACGTTAATGATAAAAATCCCCCAGAAGTAAAATTTAAACTCAATTAGATTGGGCCATATATTCTTACCAACGAAAAATTATATGTCATCTATCATCTAGAAACCATTATACGAAAAACCTATAAAAAATTTAATGAAAATCATCCACCTAAAGCAATAATATCCCTAGCCATACAATTCGGAACACACATGGGGGCATATTATACCCCTTGCTACTCAATGATGCACTATGTTTTTGTTTCAAAAATGAAACTTGAGGGTGAAGTTACCGACATGGACCTCACTTTACACACATACACTAGGGGATACCTTTTCCCCCTCTAATAGTAATCACATTTCATATTCTACTGGTGTTTAGTTTGGTGTCTTCTAGACCCCATTTATGTATCTATCTAGGGCAGCCCTCATTCCTAGTACTACATACAGTACACTAGAGGGGGACTGGATTGTTAATATATTCCCCATGCCATAGATCAAATATGGCTATTTAAATATCTAAAAAAATCAAGAACACTAGCTTTTATCCTTATTATTGGATGTATCCTTTATTGGTTATATTATTATATGTTGCACATTTCTTATCATGTTACATTGATTTGTAGTATGTTATATCCTTATCACATACACACATGTGAATTCATCTAATACTTATAACATACATGCAAGTCACATACAGGTTATCACGTGATGTATGATGCTTTGTAATATTCTCTACAGGTCCTACCGAGGCTCCTCGAGTCATACTTATTCATAGGTTTCTCTATATTAGTGTCATACCATTGCTATATCTACTACTTCAATTTCCATTTTAGATACACACTTTTTTTCATAAAATAATTTTTTCTAACTTGATAACAGTTACTTCATGTGTAGCATGTCTTATGGGCCTACTTTTAACATTGGTTATATGATTTGCTTATATCTTATCTATCCATGTGTCATGATTTTTATTATTTTTGGGATCTTCCCTATATTTGATTGTTTGTTTTGTTGAATTTCCTTCAAGGCATTAAGTTTTTGTTGACATTCTAATGATTTCTTCTAATTTTAATTAAATCCAATTTCATAGGATTTAGTATAATGAATGGTATAAAAATTGTAGACACCATTTTTTGGTGTAACTCCTCTTCTTCACCCCACATTCATTCTCCTTCATTCAACTTTCAATATCGATTTTCTTTTTCTTAAATTTAAATAAATTCCATACATTTACTCACCCAAATTTAATTAATTATAAAATAGGCTCCATATAAACCAATTTAATAATTGAATTCTAGCATCTCTCAAAATTATGCAATTCATGGGTAATAATATACCCATCCTACACTCCACTCTTAATTTTAAAAATGGAATCTATTATCTCACCTACCATTCAAATCATGCTCCCCGCTCCACATAATAAGTCAAACCATGGGCCCCACATGATCACATCAACTCTCTTAACCAGGGTTACTTTACCCAACCTTGGTTACTCCTTAACCCCAATCTAACATCACCTCCAAGTTATAAATATGGGTCCTTCCCCCTCTTTCAAAAAAATGGGAACCTAGACTAGAACCATAAGAGAAACTAGAAAAGAGGAAGAATTGGTATGAAATATCTGCTTATTGAATTTTTTAGGACAGCAGAAGAAAGAGCTTAATTAAGTTCTGCAAGTTTTAGGTCAAGGAAAACTTTTTCCATTTTTAGAAGTTAGAGCTGAAGAGTATGGGACAAATATTTTCCATTTTTCATCATCTTATCATCTTGATGCCCATTTCGTCTCCATATAAGAGCACAAGCTAAGTCCCCTCTTCATTTTAGTTACTTTTCATTTTTTATTTCATGATTTCTACATGATATCTACTATTCATCAATTATTGTTATCTTTTTAGACACTGGGGTTGACATCCTCCAAGGGAGTTAACATCCTCTTGGAACTGGGATTTTCTGGGAAACCCCCACATATTTTTATCTAATCATATATGTTTCAGTTTTCTAGATCTATCTAATCATATCACATATCCATTTTCTCTGCGCTCGTTTATCCATATCCACATTTGAGGTCCTAAGCCCTCCCTCATTCCAAGTTGTTAGTGGCTTCCAGTATCTGGTTTCACTTGTACACAAACGAGTTTTCCTGTACAACATTTTCTACATTGTAATTTCCCTTTTTATGAGAAATTGTTTGCTTCAAACTTCACATTTCAAATTTTGTCTAAAACGAACCTAGTTCATCTTGCTTGCTCACATAGCCTAAATAAGGGGTCTAACCTTCTACATTTCAGTTATCAGACACTTCCTAAAAATTCACGAACAAAATCAACATAGTGAAATAATCCTCTCTCATGGTTAAATGATTGGGACTTGAACACCCAACTAGCAACTATCTCAAACATTTCCCTAGGGAAAACTACCTAAAACTAGCCTTAAAATTTATTTTCTTTTGGAACCTTCATTATCCATTTAACTTTTTTCACATCTCAGAATTAATCATGATGATAAAAAATATGTTGGTTGATTTGTTTGTCAACAAAATACATAAACAAATGTTTCTCTATCTCACACCTATTGTCACTCTCTCAAATAAAAAAAAAACAAGAATGTCCTCCTCTGAATAAAATTACTTCTCGTAATGATCTCTCCTAACAAGATTCTAAACTCAAAATCACATTTTTGGTCACCCAGGCCCCTGTCTCCATGGCCTCACTTCATGAGAACCATGTCATTCAATATTATCCTTATCTTAAAACTAATCCTTATATTCCTCACCAAGCCAATCTTCCTAAATTAACCGCATCACCATCTCCCACTCCTCTAGAGATACTCGGGCCTCCTCCTAACCCCATATATGACTTCTTACTAAAAAACTCTTCCACAATCTCTCAATCCTCCCAATCTCCTAAATTGGTGGATCACATTCCACCCACATCCCATTTTGAAAATTCTATTTCATCCACTACTAATAGACATGTCTAGCCATCTAAAACTCTTCACACCTACATTCTTATTCATCGTATGCTCCAACCATCTCAACCAGTTAACAAACATATCACCTCTTATCATTTATCACGAAAACCTACCCAATTTCAAAAAACACATCATGTTCCTATTGTTCAACGTCAACCTATGAAACAATCTCAACACTTACCAAACAGTTCCCCACAAACCTGTACATGTGTAATTTTATCAACCACCTCATCAAATAATTCCCCCAAATACACACACATCCATAAATGTATCATTCACCTTATCAAACTACATTTTAAATAACACAAACAATCAAATCTCAATCTAACATCACATCAAATGATCATATTCACGCTTTGATGCATCAATTGGCCAATTTAGAAACCCTTACCTTAGCACCCAAGGATACATTATCCAATGAACAAATCTGTAATAAACCAATTCATCCATCTATTCCTATCAAACCCTACCCTCTTCATTGGAAATTTCTTGAGTTTATTAATTTCAAGAACAAAAATGAGCATCAATAGCATATCCTCACATTTAAACATGCATGATCATGATATACTTCTTCACACTTTTCCCATGTCTCTGTCATGTCCTACATTGGACTGGTATAACAGTATCCCGCAACATTCCATATTCTCTTTCACCCAACTTGCGCAGTTATTCTTAGAACATTTTTCTATCAATATCACATGCAACACTACTATCGCTGAGCTATATACCATTTGATAATTTGAAGAAAATATCATCATCGACTTTACCACATGATGGCATGGTGTTATAAACAAACTATCCTTCACTTTTACATAAACCGAACTCATCAAACTATTCTCACGTTCATGTGCAAAACATATATCATCTAGTTTCCAAATCCAATAATTTTGAACCTTTGACAAAGCTTTCATAATGGCTCACAAACTCGAAACCCATGTCATTGAGCAGGATCATCTTTAACTAAGCTCAACCAAACCTAAAATTGAATCTAATAAACAATACACACATAACGAGAAATTTAACGGGTACAGACAATGTCGTAGACAGTAATCCCTCATCCGCAACAACAAGCACATGGACTCAACAACAAGTCTCTCAACAAACAATCAACTATACTCCATTCGGAGAATCATACAGTTCCATATTTGATAAGTTGGTGGACATAAAATCCATCCAACTTCGACCCATATGACCCATGGACAGCTCGCAAGCCAATCCTATTTGGTATCACAAAGCCCACTATTGTAAATATCATTGATTTAAAGGTCACGCCATTGAGAAATGTCATTCCTTCAAAGATTGTGTCCAACAACTTATAAATGAAGGGGATATCCAAATCGGTAGCTCCACTACTCAAACTTTACCTAATCAACCACCAAAAATCAAGCCATGCCCTTGAAATCTCAATATCAAATGCTTATATGATTGACATGGTCAATCAAGATCTCATCTTATCACTGACTCCACGTGTTCCTACCTTAGACATTATTCCCATTCCTTATGTGGAACCTGTCGCACCCATAACTATCACACCTATGTGAACTTTTACTCCTTTTCATGAGACTACACCTTCTCCTATCTTTATCACATCCACATCAAATTTGATTATACCATCTACTTCATCGATTTTGATCATGCCTCAATCTATGACATTAGAATCATCCTTAGCACCTATTTTAGCCCCAGTGATATCCACACATATCCCTATATCTCTCACATCTATTCCTTCACCCACATTTTACTCAAACAAACCTATTACTACACCTACATTACTCGCAACCATCCCATCTAAAATCATCTCTACCACATGTGCCTTTACAACCTCACCTCTGACATCAACCCCATTAGCAAACACATAGTTTTTACCCCTCAAAACACTTATGAAACAACCATTCCCACCTATTTCTACACCCAAAAATAGTCCTATATTTTCTGCATTACCCGTAATGTCTACTCCATCGGTTACCACATCACCCCCATCTCTAAATATCTCGAATATTCCTACATCCATATCAATTTGAACTACCCCTATATCTATCATATCAACAAATCCACATATCTCTACCTTGAAATATTTACCTTTACCCTTTCCCATGGCCACATCCCCCAGTCTACCCCATTACTCTTTACCTAATTTGTCTATCGCAATGACCAAATCCTCTCGATCTGCAACCCTATCAAATATACCCTTTGGAACATCTATTGAACAAACATCTCCACCTAAATCAAAATAAGATGGTTTGCATTCTCCAAAATTAAATATTTCCATGCCAAAACCTAAACAATCCACATCTCACATAGATCTCATTAATCGCATCATACAAACACCTATCTCTCCATTAACATCCTCCTCTTGTTTAATAAAATGTTCTCCATTAATAACCACACCTCCATTGTCAGATCCTCTAGTTGAGATTATTATCATCCATGCTAAGATGAAATCATCTCGATTAAAGTCTAAGGCTCGTGGAGAACATCCCCAACAATTCCCTACGCATCCTCGAAAATATTCAAATTTTCCCTCTTCTTAACAATCCAATGGCACAACATCTATTTTAGGATCATTTGCTCCTTCTATGACATGTCGCAATGATAAATTTATTGCCAAACAATCCAATCCTCCAATCCAATCCGATTTGTCATCTAAGACATATAATCTACCCATCCAATGCACATCCTCACCTAAATTTGAATCCAAACAATACAATCCTTCCACCAAATTTCATTTGTCTCCTAAAACACATAATTTACCCATCCAATCTACATTCACTCTTTCTCCTAACTCCAAGCTGAGATATCCTATAAAAACCCATAAGATTTACCTTCCCCAGGTCACTTCAATGGATGCCTATGAAGATATCCTTTGACATTTAGTTCAAATATCTATCATCATGCTTCCTCCCATTAAATACTTTCATCGCTATGGTCCAAATCCATCATGGTTAAATCCTAATTTTAGTTGCACTTATCATCGTACCCTGGGTCATGACATCGAAAATTGTAAGGCATTGTAGACATTCATCTAAAACCTTTTTGAGAAAGATGATTTCCTCATTTAGGGGAAAGTTACTTCTCCATATATATTGAATCCAATTCATATACCATCTGTCGGGTCTCCCATGATTCCTCCATCCATATCATCCATTAACATCCATATTTCACATGAAATTCCTCCTAAGGAAGGTCCTCCATTGTCAATCAATACCACTTATCATGTCAAGCACACTTGTGTTCTCCACTCATTTATCCAATCTGAATCCAAAAATAATCTCTTTTAAAATCTTTTGACATCCTTTAATTCCTCCAAATTTAATTTATTAGGGAAAAAAACTTCCCTCACCCTTGAGCATATCACCCCTACAACACCCTTGACACTAGGGGACTTCACTCTTTGAAATTTTTTTGTTTACTTCCTTCAGATTCATCCAATCTAAACTAATTCAGTCTAAATCCTCATCTCATTCTAAGTCCACATTTGTGGGAATTTTTGTCCTTCTGTGAGGGACCATTATTGTTATTATGCTTATCGAATTCCTCCTTTGAGGCCATGTATGTCCTTCTGTTGAGGGACATTTTTACCAAAGTCCACCATTGTGGCCATATTTATGTCTCTTTTGGGGCACCATCTATTTCATCGAAGTCCTCCTTTGAGGCCATGTTTGTCTTTTCGTTAAGAGACCATTATTTTCTTATTTCCTTACCAAAGTCCACCATTGTGGCCATATTTCTTTCTCTTTTAGGGCACCATCTATTTCATCAAGTCCACATTTGTGGCCATATTTTTCTTTCCATATTTGTGTCTTTCAGTTGGCGTCATTTATTTTCATCGAAATCCACTGTCATGGTCATATTTTTTCTTTCTTAAGGACATATTTCTCACTTGTCCATCACATCTAATCCTTTGCAAACTATCATCTCATCCCATTGCAACTTACTGTCTTCCCTCTCTTAATGGTAAACCAGAAACATAACCTCTTAATGCATTGTACTTGCAACCAGTTTACTATTAGCATATCTGCTAATGAGCACTTATTTATATCCTTAGATCATTCCTCCATCCTTATCCCCTTCCATTTTTCATTGTAATGATATGACCCCATAACCATTACATCAGTCACCCTCTCATTTTCCTATTGTATCCATGCAAAAGGTCAACGGGGTGTCACTTGTATGACCATCATCCCCTCCAAAGTGGTCTACTTAACTATTTTGAGCTCTCCCCCATGTGAAAGTGAAATTTATGTATGGAAAAGAAAAAATCAAAGTTATCAAAAACAGACTGATACCTCGAAGGAAATCTATTCATACAAAAAATAAAGAAAGAGAAAAAGGAAACTAAAAGGAAAACCATACAAATCAAAATCAAAATAAATAGACCGATCCCTCGAAGGATGACTATCATATATATTATTCTTGCCATCCATACTATATATAAAGTAGACCATACCCTCAAAGGATGGCTACTATTTTATTGCATTCAAAAAGCCTCGCATTGATCAAATTTATTCAGTTCTTTTATTTTCCAAGAGTTGGGGCATAGTTCTAGGAACAACCATTTAAGGAGATCCTTCTTCCTGCATACAAGTTATATCTCAAATCCTTTGTCATGTCAACATTAGGTTTGTGAGAATATTCCATCCATAGTTCCTCGTGGTCTTTTGGTATAATTAACTATTGTTGGTTATGTGTTAACACCTATTATTGGCTGCAAGTGCAATGCCTTAAGTGGTAACCTTTCTTGTTTATATCCAATCCTATTCGAAACAAATTTTCCCTTTACAACCTTTCTACAATTATGTTTCATTCATCTAATCGAGATAATATTTTATCAAAATCACATCAAATTTCATACTAGGAATTCTATATCTATCCATAATATCCATGAATGCGCTCATAAATACACTTTTTAGTTTGCGAATTCTACTTGATCACTATTGCAGTTTGTGAATCCTACATGAGGATCCTTCTCAAGGAAAGTTCATTATCCTGCAGCTTCTTATCCCCCAACATGTTCAAAAATGTCTTTGATCCATTAGTCTTCACTTTGTATTTCCACTCATCACCATTTGTCTCCACATCCTCCTAACCTTTCTATCCCCCCTTTCACCATGTCGAATATCTTACTTGCCTTTCCTCTTGAGTTTCCCTTTCATTTTTCTACTTTCAGTTTGACAATCTTACTTAACCATCCATATAGCCAGAGAATCTTACTTAAGTTATATATACTTTGTTCGATCCTCCCTTTGTAGAAGATTCTCCACTATTTCATCTTTTAGCAGATGACAATCACCACCACAAATGTCTTTTCACTCCTTCTTTTTTGCTTGACACTCTTATATCATCACTCCTACAATGTGGACATCCCAATCAAGGACTATCCTTATAGTATGCATGTACCTTGCATATGTTCCTCCATCCACTCATGTCACACTCCTTTATTTCCTTGTTATCACCTCATTTCATCTCTTGTTCCATTGTGATATATACTTCTCAGTATTTTCATCATTATTCTTCTTCTCCGACCTGGAAATCCCACTTAACCATCCCCATCACATGACAATCTTAATTAAGAGTCCATCTTAATAATGGTTTGACATCTAACCCTTCCACCTCCAATAATATCTTCCTCATCTTCTATCTCCATCCTCTCATCATACTCATCCACTATAACCAACAATTCCACATCTGTATCCACTACAATGTTGTCTTTCTCCTTCCATATCGCCATTATTGGTTTGGTGATCTTAATTAACTCCCCATGCCACATGGTGATCTTACTTAAGAATCCCTCTTAAGCATGATCTGTCATCCTGCACTCGCCCACCACTCCACATTCTCACCATCTACATTTTCTCGTCATTCCCCATAATCATATCCTCTCACCTCCTCTTCTATTCTCACAAACACCAATTTCTACTTGTCCCCTGTTCATTTTCATCATCCCTTGCTTGTTAATATTACTTAAGCATTTCTTCCCCATTCATTTTGTGTCTTGTTTCTTCCTATTTCTCTCATTCATTCTCATCCATTATGTCCTCTCCTCACCTTCATCTTTGCTCACATCGTTATACCTCCTTTCTTTACTCTTCCCACTCTATCTTCAAGAGTTCTCCCACATATCTACCCCCATAACTACCCATCATTATCATTGTTCATCTCCTAACATTCTTTCATCATCATCTTCTATTTCCGCACTAGTAATTATCAATGGACTTCTCCTAACGTCCCTTCATTGGCATTCCCCCTTCCATTCCTCATTTACTTTCCCCCACTTCTCACCTTTTCCCCCATCCTTCCCTACTGATCATTATCGGGGGATTTTTCCTAACATCCATTTGCTGTCACTTCCTCTCCTATCCCTTCCTCTCTTTTTCTTCGCCATCTTTCCATCTTTCATTCTTCCTTTCCAATTTCTTTACAGTCTTCATCATGCACCCTCTCTCTATTTTCTCTTCATCAACTTATCCTCATCTCACACAGCCCCGCATATTTTCCAATCCATTTCATTCCTCCCCTCAAAATTCCCTTTACATTACTTATGCTTCTCACTCTTTATCGAATATCTCCATTCTTAGTTCCCTTCCTTCTGCATAATTTTCTCCGTTGTCTTCTCCTCCTTTATAATCTTCATCTTATTTCACTGCCTGTGTATTTTCTTATTCCCCATCAATAACCTGACTCTTCAGCATTGTCCCATATTTTTCATCATCCCACCATCCACATGCATTTCCATACGGTTAGTTCCATATTCTTTTCCTTAGATTTCTTCATTATGATCTTGTTCCTTTAATTTTATTTTCTCTATCATCTCTTTTTTTTTCCATTACCTCTCTGCCTTCCTCTTCTTCAACCTCCTTCATGCCTTTCATTTTAAATAACTCTCTCCCTTTTTCATAATTTCACCTTCTGCTCTATCATTTCCTTGTCTCCTCCTTGTTTTTCTTTCATTATTTTTCCCTTCCTCTATAATCCTTCATTTTTATCTTCTTCCTCCACTTCCATTCCATCTTGTCTCCTCCTCTTTCTTTGTCCCCCTATTCCATACCCTTATCGCCTTCACCTTTGACCTTTCTTTCTCTTCTCATAGTCAATAAATCCTATCCATTCCATTTTCTCTTTCTCATTCAATCGCTCACACCTACCTTTCACAATCAAATATGATATTTCTTAGTTTATGTACCACCATCAATCCATTTCATTACCATTCTCGTTCTTCTCTCTACAACATTGACCTCTTCTCTTTTTAAGAACCGTGACACATATTTTATCTTCGTCAATCCTCTCATAGGGGCATCATCATATCTATTTCTAAGAATATCTTCCCACCTTCCTTTGACGTTTTTATCTTGTAGGATACTAGAAAGGCTATCACCTATCTGATCTTCTTCTCTTCCATGAATGTTTGTTCTACTTTTTTTGCAAAAGTAGCCAGAATCCTTTTCTTATTTTTTGAGGAAGTGGGACTTCTTTCCTTTTTCTTCACCCCATTATTCATCTTCCTTCAACTGCAAACCTTTCTTAAGAAACATGTATTCAACATCCTATTTAAGACCCTCTTGGGGCATTTTATCGGATATGTTCTTCATATCCACATTCGTGGCCATACTCATTCCCCTTGGGATATTATGTTTCAACATCCACCTCCCATTATGTCATTTTCATGTTTTATGTCAGGGCACCTTCTCATCCTAATAATTTTTGAAGCATATAACCCACTTTTTGTTTGTCTCGTGTTATGTTCTGGGGAATTATTAATTTCATGTTTGTTTCTTTTGTAGATGCATGATTTTTCACTCAATTCCTCGCATGCAAAGGATTTTGAATACTCTTTGTATTCAGTTTGACATATTTTTATTTTTTCCTATGACCCATTGGTCATCACATTTTCCATCCATACTATAGTGTTCTTCAGCCACTACCTAGTCTTTAAAACGTTATCACCTATCTCCATTGAGACCGTAACTATCCTCTATCGATGTGATATTGGAGTCGCTGCTATAATTTTCAATGATATTGTGATCCTTTTTGGCCTGGGGCATATTTTATTTGGTCATGTCTTGATCCATTCTTAGACACATAACTTCATCCAATTTGTCTTGTTTTTGTCTCATGGTTTGCTATTGTAAACTAGTCAATAAAAAGGGGCAAATGTAGACACCATTTTCTGGTGTAACTCCTCTTCTTCACCCTGCATTCATTCTCCATAATTCAAATTTCTCTCTTGCTTTTATTTTTCTTAAATTTAAATAAATCCCATCCATTTACTCACCCAAATTTAATTAATTATCAAATTGGATCAATATAAACCCATTTAATAATTGAATTTTACAATCTCTAAAAATTCTTTAATTCATGGATAATAATATACCCATCCGAAACTCCACTCTTAAATTCAAAAATGGAATCTATTACCTCACCTGCCCATTCAAACCATGGGTCCCGTGTTATCACATCATGTCTCTTAACCAGGGTTACTTTACCCAACCCTGGTTATTGAGTAACCCCAATCTGACCTCACCTCCAATTTATAAATATGGGTATTGCCCCCTCTTTCAAAAAAATAGAAACCTAGACCAGAACTAGAAGATGACCCAGAAAGGAGGATGAATCAGTATTAAATCTGTGTTTAATAATTTTTTAGTAGAGGAGAAGAAATATCTTAATTAAGTTCTGCAAGTTTGAGGTGAACAAATTTTTTTCCAGTGTTAGAAGTTAGAGGTGAGGAGTGTGGGAGAAAATTTTTCCTTTGTTCATCATCTTGCTATCTTAATGCCCATTTCATCTCCATATACAGGCACAAGATAAGTCCCGTCATCATTTTAGTTACTTGTCATTTTGTATTTCATTATTTATGCATGATATCCATTGTTCATCATTTATTGCTATCTTTCTAGACATGGGGGTGGACATCCTCTGAGGGAGTTAACATCCTCTTAGAATAGGGATTGTCTGGGAAACCCCGACATATTTTTATCTAATCATATATATTTTAGTTTTTCATATCTATCTTCTTTTATCACATATCCATTTTCTCTATGCCCTTAGATCTATATCCACATATGAGGTCATAAGCCTCCATCATTCGAAGTTGATAGTGGCTTCCAGTATCGGCTTTCACCCATGTGAGAATGAGGTTTCATGGACTACACAAATGATAATTTACATTAAGACACAATCAATAAGCATGCAATGATATGAAGACCTAATACAAAGAGAGAGAGAGAGGGATAGAGAGAGAAGGTTACTTAGCTACTTTTTGAGTGATCTAGAAGTGATCTGGGGTAGGGGAACTTTTGAAATAGAATGGAACAAACATATTTAACACTCACTGGAGGTTTTGGAGCTCTAAAATGTGTAGGATAAAATTTCACACAAAAGGAAAAGAGCACCAAGATGTTAGTGATTGAATTTGGGTGCTTATGTCCACCCAGATTCTTAGGTTATGATCTCTTCAATGCGGAAGGAGCTTCATTGTTTATCTTTGTTTGTCACTCTAATTTTTTTCGAATCTCTAGACTCATAAACCATGTCAAACCTAATAAATAATATACAAAATATAAATAAGATGCAAAATGGGGAGTCGTAATGACCCAGGTGGTCACCTGACAAGTAATCTTATGACTGAGCATTGTGCTACATCTCAAACTCAATTTTTTTTTTGTGTCTATGTGTGTGTAATGATGACCTAGGTTTCCCTTATGAAATTTTTTACTATGATAGTGGTCTAAATATAGAATGCTACAAGTATGCAAATGTATGTGATGAAATAGAAAGAGCTTCTCCACCTGTGTTGTGTATGTAGTGTGATGTAGGCCTTCTCAATTGTGTTGGATGTCCTAAATGAATGCTTTTTAATACTTGTTGTACCTTCCGATGTACGCTTAGGTTATAATAGATAGTAATTATTTCTTAGCCTCTTATTTGAGAGAAATATCTAAGTATATATATGATTACCTAATTTGAATTTCATAATCAACAACTGAAATGATGACTCAAAAGTGTAAAATGTGAGAAAAAGGTAAAAATTAACCAAAAGAGTGAGAAAATGATAGAAAGGGTAAAGAGTGCCCATGAGGAATAAAAGTGCCTTGGTGATTCTATCCTAACTTGGCACTAGTGTCTGAGGCCATAAATGATATATCAAATAAGAACTGACAAAGATGTAAGGTATATAATGCCAATAAAATTACAAGAGATAAAGAAAAATACCTAAAAGAATTTTTCAACCACTATTTTTATTTCTTAGGAATCATGTATACATTTGCATGCTTTAGGACCTATAAATATACCCAATTGCATAGACTTTGTATCTACATTTTCCCCCACTTTATTCTGTTCAGTGAATAATCAGATATCATAAAGTAGATAGAATATACATACCATATGATCATGTAGATAAGAGTATAGCTTATATCCTGCCACATGGACACGTGAAGCACAAAGTGATATAAATATGAAGCATGGAAACTAAGAAAGGGAAGTAGACCCTAGGTATGAAATGTTTACGTAGTTGTGCACTGTTGGAGCTTGTGCTTGCTTATGTGAGCTTCTTATTGTTATGTATAAGGACTGACCTAAAATATAAGATCAAGAAAGTATTCAAAGTTTTGTGTATAAAAAATGATAGTAATATTTGTGTAAGTAACAAGTGTGTAAAAATAATTGTTCACTTGATCATGTTGCGTTGGAAATGTTGTTGGATTGGAATGTGTTGTTGCCGATAGTGAGGTTTTTGGGTGATATCACCCCAAGACCATGTTTTCTGGGTGATTTCCCACAAGAATCAAGTTCTTTTGGGAGATCTTACACCGAGAAATAGTTTTTATGGAAATCTCATGTCAAGAACGAGTATTTGGGAAATCTCAAACCAAGGCCATGCAAGAGAGTTGGGGAGAGACATATTTTTTTGTCTCCTTCCATGATGCTTCCCAGATAAATGTTACCACATATGGCATATAACACATTTGTTACCTATTTTCACCTAAATCGGAATTGGATTGTAACTGATTGAATGAATTTTGTAATAGGATGAAAGTTCCTAATATTGGAGAACTGTATTGTATACTGTAGGAGACTGTGTTGAATTGAGAAATTATCCATTTTCCCCCGGGGAGACAAGCACATGTTGTTATTATCTACTACTAGACGTTATTGTCTTCTCTATGTTAGTGATGTAAGAATTATTTTCATCCAATTTGTAACTATGTTCTTGTGCCAATTATGTACTGTAATGTGTTGTTTTACAAATCTGAGCCACTCTAAGGATGATTGTTTCATCCAATAGATGCCCCCTCATTTCTAATGCATGTGACGTGTAGTACCCAAAAATTTTACCCATGAAACCCAAAGCAAAAGAAAGGTTACACTAGAAAAATTACGGAATAATATTTTAAAAAAAAACTATCAATGTTGTTTAGTTCCATCTCCAAAGTAGCAAATAATTGAATTAATTAATAATTATATTATATTATTCTATCTCCAGCGTGCTTCAAATGTTTCCATTTCTATATTCCTTATTAAATTTGAACAGCTTGACCTAAATCCATTTAATGATTTATTTTGGGGCTAATTTTAATTTTCCTTTCCATAGATTAAATACAATTAAATTAAATTCCTATAAACATTTCTTAATTACTAAATTGTAATATAACTTAATTAATATTAAGAGAATGACTTTAATTAATTATCCCTAGGTCATGACCTCTTAGTTTTAAAATTCACTAAAATAAAACATAATGAAATACAAAAATTAAGTTAACTTCGATACCACTTAAGTGCCCTCATTCAAACATGACCCATGTGATCAAATGATGATCTCACCTAACTCCCAGCTAACATTTGTACGGGACAATCTTGGTCATTGGATGAATCTAATCTAGGCCTTTAGATCTAATAGGTTTCAACAAACTCTAATATCTAAGGAGAGTTTCTTTTAATCTTTTAATTTGACCTATTTCCTCAGTTTGTTTAACAGGTTAAGTGAAGAAGGAAGAGAAGGAATCCATGGAAGAGGAGGAGGAAGCTTTGGGTGGATACACACATCCCATGTTCATCTTGTTCTCTTAATTTTACTTGCAATTTATTCTACCCTCTCTCAGGGTTTGAATGTAATTTTCATTATTATTCAAAGCTTGATTCAATGAAAATACTCATTACGATATGTAAAGCTTGATTCAATGAAAATACTCATTACGATATGTGGGTTTTGACCAAAAGATCAAAAAAAATTGTATTTGTTGTACCCTCTTTTAAAAGTCTTTTCCCTTCTTGGACATTTGAGTATTTTCCCTTTTGATTACAACTATTTTGAAAATATTATAAACACTCATTTTAGGTATGCACATGTATATATATCTTAAAATATACATATATATACACTTGTGTGTGTATATATGTATATATAAATATATATACAAATTATTAAAAATACAACCCGAAATCAAAAATTTATATATCAAAGTATGTGTGTATACGTCTAAAGAATAGAAGTCATGGTTCAAAAAAATATTCATGGACTGTGTTAATCATTTGGTTTGGCCGTAGGTAAAGATTAGCCGCTGTATTATTTAATACATATTGTAACATGCTTTGGGGAGGAGAGATTCCGACCCCACCCCTCATCCCCTATAAAACACGACCCCTCTATTTAATTTGGTTTTTTTTAAATAAATTTTTCTTATTATTTATTCATTTAGTTTTATAAACATGTTTATTAATATAAATATTAATTAATATTTTAATATTATATATATTATTAATATTTAATTTTCATTATTACTATCAAGTTAACGATATTAAAATAATCAAAATTATTTAAAAATTTGTTTATTAATCACGTTCTAAAATGTTATTATTTATTCGCATTATCACAAATATTAAGTTTTATTATATATATAATTTTATATATATATATATATATATATATATATATATATATATATATATATAGAATTTATAATAAGTTAAACAATTAAAAGAAATTATAACTTTGTATTTTCCTAAATTTTCCTTTTTTTTCTTCACATGGTTTAAAGGAAATAATTGATCTATAAGGCAAGGTAATTTGTCAGCCAAAGATTTTAGATATTTCTATTGATTAATACAAAAGTAAGTAGAACTAATATTCGATAATACATTCTTATTCAATCTAATAAGGTTTGTAAGGGAAACGCCTTTCTTCAACTTAATAAGGAATATAGTCATAAATTCTACCATTTTAATTTTTTCTTTCTTTCAGTAAAACAAGTAACCATCTACTTTCATTCACCATAACTAAATTTCAACAATTCCAAACAATGAGTGAAATTTCACAAATCTTTCAATGATTGTAAAATGGCAACAATAACATTTTGGAGGAAGTGAAACAAACTTGTATTGAAGGAAGTTCATTGCCTTTTAACTCATTTGAAACCTTTTTTTTTCAACAACACAATGGGATAAATTGGTAGTTTTCCTTTCGCAAGACTAACACATTTAAAGATAAAAATATTTCACATTCAATGTTCTTAGAAGAGTTTATCAAATATAGGGATTATCAAGTAATAAAATAACTTCCTTTTAAGCTTATAAATTTATAATCATCCACTCAAGTGGAAAATATAACATGAACAATTTACAACAAGTGCTATCAACAAGGCCAAATATATAACTCTATAATTTACATGTCTTCTCCCAGTGGTAGCTCCAAATCTCACATTTTTCAACATTCAACACAAGGATAAAAAATAAGGAAGTTGGAGTATGTAACGCTCTCCGCCCAACCTTAAATCCATCAAGAGCAGAATCCATCTCATTAATGGCCCCCGCGCCCCAACCAAAGAACCATCAGGGGTCTTGAGAAACTTTGACACCATTACTACAATAAACCTTCCACATATAACATGTATTTCAAAATATTCAAAATAACAAGGAAGACATAACCAACAAGTTTGCAACATTCTCAAAACAACACAAAGGTTTGAAATCAAACCAAATATAGCAATGGTTATGGGAAACCACTTTCTTATGCCTCCCAAGTGAAGTGGGAGTCTCACGCTAAGCCTCTAAGTCCACAAAACAATCAACATAAAATCCTTGTCTCTCCCTTGCAAGTATGTAAAAAAAAAAACTATGATTTCATTTTCACTCTCCATAGGTGATACACCCATTCACACTCCCACTAAATGAATTCCTAAGAAAAATCCATTTTCCCTCCCCAATTTTATAATAATCCCTCATAGGTGAAGAGCCTACCTCTCCATCAAGCTCCAAGAAAACTTCCGAAGATTCTTTCAATTCCAAGCCAAGAAATTTCGAAAAGCACTCAAGCAAGCTTCAAATCCAAAAGTGCACAAGAAGAGAAATGAACAAGTAACCCCCATTCCAACCAAAAACCATCAATAAATAGAAATGCAATGTTGAGGATGATGAGTTGGCTCCATGTAGGATACCACTTCATCATTCCTTCATTCCCATACTCAAGTCATCACACCAAGTCCAAGACAATGAATGCACTTGTAAGAAATATGACAAACCCACATGGATCGCAAACTTGCACACCATGCTTTCAAAGGTCACAATAAATTGTGGTAGGAAGAAAGTTCAATTATTTTCTCTCTTTTATACTTAGAAAGGGATAAAAAAGTCAAAAATAAGATTCTTAACTAATAATTAGGATTGATGGGTAAATTTAAGAGGTATGGGACAAGCTTTACTTGTCCCACAAGCCTCCAAAAAGGCCCCCCAAGTCAATATGCGAATTTTGAAGTTGGGGTGGAGTAAAAAACTCACAAATCAACATAAATTTCACTTACAACAAGGAACACCTAACCTCATTATTAACTATTTGTCACATCCCAGAGTTAGTTATCTAATTAACAAGGATTTAGCCTAATTTAAACACATTACATCATGCTACTAAAGTGACATCAATTACCAAAATTTACATGCATCCAAAACAAATAACGCACATTTAAAAATTAAAAGAAAAGGGAAAACATATAATCCCATGGCCACATATGTGAGGTCACCCCCCCCCCCCCCCCCCCCCCCCCCCATGGGAGACCTCCTAGCTAGGCATGTAAAACACCAAAAAACAACATTACACAAGTTTTCAAAATTGGTCACGTTCCTCAACAACCGACATCCTTCTGTGGTTGGTCCCCTCTCTCATTTGACATATGTGATAAAATCCCTACACACAACAAAATACATCTCTAGCCTTCCATCCGTATTAACAATACTGAGACAATATACATATAAGATCAATAATCATCATTTGACATTAGCAATTCTATTATCCATCAATATATCAAAATATTACCCTAACATCCATGATATTATAATTCCACTAAAAACATCCAGAGTATAATGTGTCCGTATAAAATCCAAATCATGCAAATCAACATATATCAATTTTTCTATCATCACCATCTAGTGCCTCATAATAAAGCGTAAACCACATAATGTAAATAGTCCAAATATCAGTATAATCTATCATCTACTAATCAATGTATCATATCAAAATGTCTGAGTATCATTCAAACAATGTCTATATAAAAATGAAATAGTATCAACTAGGAGTGGGCACTACATCCCCCCTTTAGACTTGACTTTATCTTGGAATTCAATGGAATAGATGAGGAAACTAGGCTCGCAATAAAGTGCCATCCTCCCATGTGGTTGCAATCTCATCATACCTATCCCATTGGACCCACACCTAGTCAACCGTGAGGCCTCGAAGGCCAAGGGTCATGTGCTCTATGATGCATATGGACTCCACTACCACCTTCCCCTCTTCCTGAACCTGTAATGTGGTCCAATCCAAAACATGAGAGGGATATAGAATCTATCTCCTAAGTACAAAATCATGAAATACATCATGCACGAGAGATAAACTGGGTTGCAATGCTAGACAATAGGCCAAAAGACCGATAAGCTCCAAGATCCCGAAGGGACCCACAAATCTAGGAGCTTACTTAGAGCCTTTTCTGTAATAGATATGACTCCTATGAGTCCTGAGACAAAGAAACACCTTTGTTCCCACCTCAAAACTACAATTTGTCCTCCTCTAATCTACATCTTTATTTTTCCTACCCTTAGCCTCCTGTAGCCTCTATCGAATCAAGACAACTTATTGCTCCATATCCTATACTAATGCCAATCCAAGATAAATTCTATCCTCCAATCTATTGCAACTCAATGATGTCTTACACTCTCTGAGTTATAATGCCTAAAAAGGATTCATGGCAATCAAACTCTGAAAATAGTTTTTATAGGTAAAATCCACAAAATATAAGTACTCCTCCCACCTAGACTGATGATCCATGACATACATCCATACCATATCCTCCAAGATCTGTTTCACCCACTTTGTATATTCATTTGTCTCTAAATGATAAGTTGTACTGAAGTTGATGCTCATCCCAAGAACCTGTTGCATGGTAGTCAAGAAATGAGAGGTGTATAAGGGATCACAGTCATAAATAATCTTCTACAAAATGAGCCACTTTTGTCAATATATCCACCGTGACCATGATGGTGTCATGGTGGTATCTTGACATCGGTATCCCTACAATGAAATCAATGGAAATGGTGTCCCATTTCCACTCTGGTATGGCATGAAGGTAGAGAAGGCCAGCTGGATGTTGATTCTCGGCCTTCATCCTCTGACACTCTAAAAAGTGTGACACAAACTGAGCTACATCTCTCCAAATACCTCTCCAATGGTAAAGTTTTGTCAAGGTGGTGTGCATATTCTTTACCCCTAGATGGGCTAAATAAGGTGCATGATGAGCCTCTGCCAAGATATCCTGTCTCAAACCTCCATCTCTTGGTACATATATCTTGCCTCTATGTCTAAGAAGACCACCTTCCTCTAATGAAAATCCATAAAAATTCCCCTCAAAGGGTCTCTGAGACACAATCTCTTATCAAGATGCAAGGTAGAAGCTGTCGTGTGGAAGGTGATGTAAAATCCTGCTCCAAAATTTTGTACCCACTGAAGTAACCATAACCAAATGTCTCCGTCTACTCAGGGAATATGCAACCACATTATCCTTCCCCTTCCTATATTTTATATCCATCTCATCCTCACAAAGCAACTCCATCTAACGCCACTGATAAGATTTGAGATTGGGTTGTCTGAAAAGGTGGTGAAGACTCAAGTGATTAGTCCTAAGTATAAATCTCCATCCAAGAAGGAAATTTCTCCACCGAACTAAGGCATTAACAACTGCCACAAGTTCAAGGTCATGAGTTAGATAATTGAGCTCATAATCCTTAAGTTTATGAGACTCAAAAGAAACAACTTGGCCTTCCTGCATCAACACACCTCATAATCCATCCAAATAAGAATTTTTGAAAATGAAGAACTCACGCTAAGGGTTTGACACAACAAGAATATGTGTTGTCGTAAGGAATTCCTTTAGTTTCCTAAAGGCCTACTCACATCTTTCTGAACAGATGAACTTTTTACCTTTCCACTCAATGGAAGTGATGGGGTGCGTAACCCAAGAAAAGTCTTGAATAAATATCCTGTAGTACCCTGCCACCCCCATGAAAATGCACACCTTGGTCACACTAGTAGGTGTTGGCCAATCCAAAATGGCTCTAATCTTGGAACCATTGATTGTGATACCTTCCCCGGAAATGATGTGACCCAAATACTATACCTCTGATTGAAAGAATGCACAATTATCCAAGTTCCCATAAAGGCACTACTCATGAAGTCACTGAAGAACCTCATAAAGGTTTTCGTCATGCTCCTCACACATATGATAGAAGATCAAAATTTCATCACTAAAAATGAGGAAAGAGTGGTCTATAAAATTCCTGAACACCCCATTCATCAAACTCGTGAACACTACAGGGGCATTTGTTAGACCGAATGGTAAAACTGTGAATTCAAAGTGGCCATATCTCTAATGGAAAGATGTCATGTGAGAAGATTCCTCTAGAATCCTTAGCTGATGGTATCCTAACTTAAGTTCAATATTAGAAAAAATAGTGTCCCCCTTCATCTGATCAAAAAAATCATTGATGCAAGGAAGGGGGTAATGATTCTTGATTAATACTTTGTTCAGCTAAAGATAATCCACACACAACCACAAGAATCCATCATTCTTCTTTTAAAATATTATCGTTATACCCCAAGGTGATACACTAGGATGGATAAGGCATTTCTCAAGAAGCCTGTCATGCTGTAACTTGAGCTCACATATCTTAGGTGTGGATATTATATAAGGAGCACATGAGATACAATGCACTCATGAAACCAACTCGATGTGAAAATCTATCTCACGTGGGGGCGGCATACCTGGCAGCTCACAAGAAAAAACATCAAAAAAATCCTACAAAATGGTGTTATCATCAAGTGAAGGTCCACTAGCCCCATCCTCTGACCTATCACTGACTGTAATGGCATACAACTTACAACCCTATCACACACACCACTTTAGCTGCATAGCAGAAATTGTGTGAATAGAGATGGGTATCCTAACTCCAAAAATCATTGACTCCACTCCTAAATCATCTGCACAAGATATCACCTTGTTGTGGAAATCAACTATAGCTTTTTGCATATATAACCAATCCATACCCAAGATAACTCCATAAGAACCCAATAGAAGGATATGAAGATCCAAATTAGTGGTAAAGGGTCCTCAGTCCACTATGCACTCCTTGACTAAGGATTCCACTGAGATCTTACCTCCAAAATCCATCTTGACATCCCAACTAAGGCCCTTCCTAAATACCACTAGCCTCTAATGCTCTACTAAACATGGAGAAATGAAAGAATCTAATTATCCTGAGTAAAATAGAATAGGGATAGAAACACCACAAATGTTACTTGTGGTCTTTATAATTGTGTCATAGTGCTCTTCCTAGTGGTTCTCGACCACTACATACATTATGTGGCTCCTAGCTATGTCACCAACAACAGGCTCAGAAACATGTGCCTTACTATAATTAACAGGGTTTTGAGGGCACTCTCTCTAATGATGTCCATGCACACCGCATGCATAACAAGTACCTGGTCCTCTCCACTATGTAAATAGTCCTCCAAATGGATCAATAGTACATGCTGAAGGACATTATGATCCTATTATAGATCTATATGGGTGTTGTGGTGGATATATTCCTACCAACTATGCTCAAGGAGGAGCCTGTGTCTTGTTGGCCCCCTTGCTAGAGTTCCCATACTACGCCCTCTCTGAGAATCATGGCATTGTGGAGGTAAAAAGGAAAGTTGAGTCTACTACTAATGAGGAGCTGGAGGAGACCGGGAGGAAGACTGTGCTGAAGTGAGTCCCTTACAAGGAGAAGGATTTGATCCCCTTGATCTACTATCTTACAGCTGATGTATGCAACTCCTCACTCCGTCACCTTCTTGTTGATTCTTCTACCTAGTTTCCTCTGCAATATAGGACTTCTCCACATCTGCTGATAATCTCTATTGGCATTGAATGTGTATTGCCCCACGCAAGTGTAATTTCAAGCCCTTGATGAATCTGTGAACTCGAACCACCTCGTCTTGCATGTAGTCTACATACTAAAGTAGATCCGGAAACCATCCCTCATACTTTGCTACCGTCATTGAGGCATGTCGTAGATCATGGAACTCATTGATATGTTGTTCAATGAATCTCTTGAGTATATATATACTCTTGAACCACTCCTCAAAGATATCCCAAGTAAATGTCTCTGAATCCACCTGGATTTTCTACTCCTCAGTCCTCCACCAAACTCCATCTCCGTCTCTCAGAAGGTGGATGGAAACATGAGGCTTCGTGTTGCTCGAAAAAGGGCATAGCTTGAAGCATCCGCTCAGGCTAACCAACCATGCCTCAGCCTGAAATCCACCCATGTCTCCAAAAATATGAGGCTAGTGTAACTTTAGTATCTCTCTAATTTGATCTATTGCATTTGAGTGTCAGCCTCTACATCTCTTAGCATGATTATCTCTAGGCCTAGGGCTCCTAAACCTATCTTTGTGCCTTGTAGCTCTATCTTTGTGCTCCTTAGGAGGTGACTTATGCCTAGCTGACTCTACGTGTGAGTTCTCAACCATATCCTCTATACTATGATGTGAAGGTGCATGAGCCTCCACTGATGGCTCTTTGTCCTGTCTTCTAGGTCACCCTCCTAAAGATCCTTTGTGTATGATGACATTAACATCATGTAGTCTCTGAAATATCTGATGAAAAATAGTTGCTACCGCATGATCTGCGGGTGGTAGGTCTAGGTCTAGATGTAGGAACCCCTCGTCTTGTCTGCGCCTCTAACACAAACCAAGGTGAGAGTTAGTTTATAATCATTTATTTTTATTTTCAATTTTTTAAGTTTTATATGTTTCAAAACATCATGCAAGTTGTGTATACTAGGTTTAGAGTTGTGTTAGGTTTTATTTGTTTATGTTTTGAGTTTTTTAGGTGTGGCCAAGGTCCAAGAGTTGAACCCATGGCTATGATACCCAGTGTAGCATCCACAAATTTTACCCACGAAACCCAAAGTGTAACATAGGTTACATTAGAAATATTATGGAATAATTTTATTTTTTTAAACCAACAGAAACATTTAGTTTCATCTCCCGAGTAACAAATAATTGAATTAATTAATAATTAAATTATAATATTCTATCTCTAGCTTGGTTCAAAATTTTCCATTTCTATATTCCTTATTAAATTTAACCACCTTGACCTACCATTTAATGATTTATTTTGAGGCTAACTTTAATTTTCCCTTTCATAGATTAAATACAATTAAATTAAATTTCTATAAACATCTATTAATTACTAAATAGTAATATGACTTAATTTATATTAAGGGAATGAGTTTACTTGATTATCACAACGTTATGGCCTTTTATAAAAAAAATCACTAAAATAAAGCATAATGAAATACAAAAATTGAGTTAACTTCGATACCACTTAAGTGGCCCCATTTGAACATGACCCATGTGATCAAATGGTGATCTCACCTAACTCCCACATAATATTTGTAGGGGATGATCTTGGTCATTGGATGAATCTAATCTAGGCCATTGGATCTAATAGGTTTCAACCAACCCTAATCTCTAAGGAGAGTTTCTTTTATTCTTTTCATTTGACTTATTTGCTCATTTTGTTTTGTAGTTAAGGGAAGAAGGAAGAGAAGAAAGCCATGGAAGAGGAGGATGAAGTTTTGGATGGATACACACATCCCATGTTCATCTTATTATCTTAATTTTACTTGTAATTTATTCCACCCTCTGTTAGGGTTTGAATGCAAATTCCATTATTATTCAAATCTTGATTCAATGAAAATACCCATTTGGGTATGTGGCTTTTACAAAAAAGATCAAGAATTTTTCTATTTATTGTAACCTCTTTTAAATGTATTTGCCCTACTTGGACAGTTTGGTATTTTCCCTTTTGATTAAAACTAGTGTGAAAACAATATAAGCACTTGTGTGTGTATATATAAATAAATATACATATACATACAAATTATTAAAATACAACCCAAAATCCAAATTTCTTATATTCAAAAAAATCTGTGTGTGTGTGTGTGTGTGTGTGTGTGTGTGTGTGTGTGTGTGTGTGTGTGTATTGTAATGCCTACTTAAACAACCCACTTAAGATCCAAGAATAACCTAGGATTAGTTAGGAAAAAATTATGGAATAATTTTTTTTATTAAAAGAATTTATAATAGGGTTACAAGGCAATAGTTGTCACTAATAGGTTCTGGAACAATTCTAATCCATTGGAACATACTTTTATTTTATTAACAATTATTAGAGGTCATAAGGTCCAAACTCTAGGGTTAGAAGGTTCAATTAGGTTCAAAGGGTAATTCCTCACCATATCCATTCTCTAATAGGCTTAAAGATTCAAATTAACGCATTCAAAAAATTTCCTAAATTATTCCCATTGGATAGGAAATTTCCTCACCTTTCCATGGATATAAAGAAGTCCTCCTAACTCCTCATATTTTCCAAGTTATGGGCCGGCGGGCCTTGGGGTGAAAACTTTCCGTAAGAGTGGGCTTGCAAGCCCAAGGGTGAAAATTTTCCCATAGCACGGGTCGACAGGCCATGAGGAGACTTTTGGAAAAAAATTTGCACAGGGGAAAAAATTTAATTTTGTGCCTGCGCACCCACGTGTCCACAAGTCGACAAGGGACATTCCCAAGTCAATGTGGGGAGAGTGATGCAGTGGGAGACCTTTTTGAAAATTCTTCCCATGTGGGAGCAAAACACTGACTTTGTGCCCGCACTCCCGAAAATCCACAAGGGACACATGGCATCTCCTAAGCCAATGTGGGGAAGGCTGGGTGACGTAGAGAAAAAATATTTCAACACCTCGAAGGGCTAAGAGGGTAGCATTCACTCGTGCCTCCGTCGGCACCTCATTATGTGATGTGGCAACTCCTGATTGGCTGCAAGCTGTCAGGGTGGTAAAGAAAATTTGGAAAATTTTCACAAAAATTTCCGAACGTAAAAGGAAAAAAGGGACCCGCTCCTTCATTGATGCCTCGTGACACCATGTGGCATCACCTGATTGGTTGCGGCCTTGCAGGGTGGCGGGGAAAATTTGGAAAATTTTGCCAAAATTTTTGGGGAGCGCTAAGTTAAAAAGGGATCCACCCCTCCGTTGTCACCTCATCGTACCACGTGGCAGCCTCAAATTGGGTGCGGGTCAGCAGGGCGGCAAGGAAAATTAGAAAAAAAATCCTAAATTTTTTTTTCCTAAGTGCTAAGGAAAAAATTCAGGCCCTCAGGCTCCCCAAGGAAATTTTTCAATTTTTTTTTTTACGACAAGGAAGAAAAAAATCAGAAAGCCATAACTTTTGATAGAGATCTCAACTTTGAGAAACCGAGGACTATATGGAAATCTCTCAACGTCCTCTTTAGTAAGGAATAATTAATTTTTGATTTTGATAAAGGTTAAGGGGTCAATTTTTAGAAAACCATCTGTAGGCTTTTATAGTATGAGATGGTAAGTTTTAACTTATAATATTTGCTCAGTTTGATCTTCTTTCTGTCTCAAAATGTCAAATAGACATGAAGTATTGTTCTTAGATGGATTTAATGAGGATTTTGAGATTCAATTTGTCTGATTGATTTGCAATTTGAACATTTACATTTCTGAGAGAAAAAATGACTGTAAGAGGGTTAAGTCTGATTTTGAAAGGTTTTGAAGGATTTCTCCTTAAATGTTAAAGTCCAATTGAATTCAGTTAGGACACACTACCTCTCTTTAATCATTTAATCTATTATTTCAATATTGAAGGTTTGAATTGTGCATTTAAGGCAAAGTATTTGCTATTTGAGAAATAAAACAGAGATCAAATTTGGTAGGGCCTATTTATCATTTTTCATCATCCAAGTCTGAAAATTCCTTCCAATTCCAATCTAATACCTTTAATTTATTCAATTCCAATTATTTAAAAACTAAAATACAATTCTAATTTCCAAATTTACACATTTCAAGAGATAGAGTTCCACATTTTCCTTCATATGCATTTATTTCCTTCAACAAAGATTTCAATTCCCATTTAAATGTTCAATATTAAAAAAAAAAACTCAAATTGAGAAGATAATGCAATTCTTTATTGATTCTAAAATACAACTTTACATCTTTTCTTTCATTCTTCAAATTCATCATATAGAATACAATTCTTTCACATTCTTTCAAAGGCTGAAAATAGAGTTCATATCTTTTACATTTCACTTGAAAAATTTCATAGAAAATACAACATCCTTCTATTATGAAGCATTTACAAGTTCCTCCACTTCAAGTGGGAAAGGTTACAATGAAATTTATCTCAACAAGGGACTCTCAAACTTTGTTTTTATCAGCTCTAGAACAAAAACGTGCATATTTCTCATCCTTCCAAATAGTAATCACAAAAAGAGTAGGGGAAAGGCAACAATCTCAACCCAACCAAAACATCTAATGAAGAGGAGAATCCATCCTTCTTCAATGGCCACCAAACCCCAATAGGAATGCAATAAAATATGTGATCCAACTCATGGAAACAACAAGCTTCCATAAACACACAAGCAACACTTTCACAATAAAAACACAGTCCAAAATAGAATGTAGTTTTACAACTACATTAAAACATGACAAACAATACTAAGGTTTCATCAAGCAAGCCAAAGGATCAAAAAAATATGGGGGATGTTGCTTATGCCTCCCAATAGAAAAAATGGGTATCACCACGTGAGAAAAAACCACCAATATATATATATATATATATATATATATTGATGTGTGTGTGTGTGTATACATATACATATACATACATACATACATATATATATATATATATATATCATTTCAAATCCCTGACATGACCTTATGCCTCCCCAACCTCTTATGGTACCCCATAATGAGTAAATAAATCTACGCTATTTCTTTGTAAGCTGGAACCCAAATCCCAACTCCATCCACCCTTATACCTCCCTAAAACACACTTGTGCCTCCCACAAAGTAAAGCCCATAATCTTCTCCTATACCATTCCTAGGCCATCTACCCAACGGCCCACAAACAAGCTAATGTTATAAAAATTAATCCATTGTCGATTGTGCCTTGATCATTTTTTCCTCCATGTAGGTATATGCACAGTTTCGCATGCATGTTGGTGGGTATTCGGTTGGATGTAACCGTCAACAATTTGTATTTATTCATCATTGAATAATTTATTTGAACATTTTTGTAATTTATCTCTATTCCATCATTGGTATTAGAGAAGGAATCTTGACATTTGAGGGAAGGTTGTTTCAACACCATGTGGATCCATACTATCTTCTCTTTTGCATGTACAGATTCCTTTGCTTTCTGTAACCTGCATAGAATTCTACGTGGATCAAGATCAATATTAAGTTGTGTGTGGATAGGATATAGTTTATATCTTTGTTAAAGTTGTGTTGCAAGAAATCCAACCCACACTCATGATCTCTCCATTGTTCCAAACACTGTAACGTGAATGCGAATACTGCTCTTTCCTGAAAATGTACTCTTCTCACCATCATTTTGGCATAAGAGATCAGAAGAGTCTATTTATTGAAAGGATTTCCTTCAACAAAAAAATAAAGAGTTTTAAAGCCACCAAAGTTGCCATTAAAAATGAAGTGGTAGCCAGAATAGGTGAAAACTTGTGAATCAACTACCTCCATTTCATACACATGAGCAAACAAATATGACTAGGTTTAAGGAGCAACTTGAGTGACAGGTTCCTTTATTCGGCAAACCAACCGGCAGAGAAATCAAGAATACTACAACAGTGGCAAGGCTTTCCCCATATGCATTGGCGTGGTCCAACTTCCCAGAAACAATGGCAAGATTTGCATACAGGGATTCATATGCAGATCTCAAGATTATGTGAGATGACTTGCTCTTTCATTTGGTGCTTTTGATATCATTTACAATAAGAGAAGAAATTTGTTCGAGCAATTCACTCATAACTATTTTGAAGAACCTGGGCATTGGATACTTACATTGTTTGGCACAAGAGTACAAAGAGGAGGAAAAAAAGACCTCCCAATGACCTGTGACTAGCATAACATCATGCATTAGTTTCCATACAAATGATCAGGAGACATGTGGAGATTGTTTGAATCATAATGAGCCTCAAAGCTATATCTGCTAACAAAGTAGCAACATACAGGAGGACTGAGGACAATGGAGGCTGGAGGAAATCCAACGACCTCTTGCAATCTGCAAGTGACAAGGCCACTAATAGATATTGTGGTGAATAAGGTATTGAGGACCAATTCCTAAATTTTGGTTTGTTTATTTCAGTTTTGTGTTGATTGTTCTGTTGTTTTTTAATGAAGTACAGATGTTACATAGTTTCTTGTTTGGGACCTCCTAAATTGAAAAGCGTAGTGGGGAATAGAAAAGCACTGAAAGCAGCGCATGGTACTCGCACTAGGTTCATGGTAAACTTGTAAAACCACCGAGGTAAAATCCTCTTGGTTCGTGGTAAACCTATAAAATCACCGAGGTATCATCCTCTTGGTTCATGGTAATCCTATAAAACCACCGAGGTGAATAGTCAGAAAGTGCTCTTATCCCTCTAGGTTTATGGTAAACCTTAAAAAAACCATGTCTATCGAGACCATGTAAGCACATGCTCGTGTGAAGACCCTCTTTGTGGTGTTCTCATTAAGGGGGGGACATCCAGTATCAGGAAATGTATGTTTTTACGAACAATGTATTAAGGGGGGAATGTTAGAAAAATTAATCCATTTTCGGTTATGCCTTGATCAGTTTTTCCTCCACGTAGGTATATGCATAGTTTTACATGCATGTTCGTGGGTATTCGGTTGGTTGTAACCATCAAAAAATTGTATTTATTCTTCTCCTCATCATTGAATAATTTATTCAAACATTTCTACAATTGATCTTTGTTCCATCAGCCAAAACATTCATACATTAACATTTACATTCATACAAGAAGAGCATTTCAAGAGTCAAGTTCCTACCTCTCCATGAAAGAGCTGTCCCAAGTTCCAAAATAACAAGCTTTATCCCAATGTAAGCAAACCAAATCATCCAAGCATAAGCATGCAATAATCTTCCAAAAATTTATTCAAAGCAAGAGCTCTCAAAACAGTAATGAATTCGCCCAAGAATAAAGTCTCCAAGAAAATGAAGCAACCCCAAAACAAGGCAAGGAGTTTGAATTTTATAGAAGAGGGAAGGGAATAGGATGAGGTAGATCCACGTAGGATGCCATATTACACATCTTCAATCCCAAACAAAAAGTTAACTTCATTCTCCAATGCATAATAATTAGTTGGGTGAATAAAATAACAATTTACTTACACAGTCAAATCCAACCAACACCCCAAAGGACTGAAACAAAATCATGTAAGAAAAGTGCAATTAACAACCTACAATTTTCCCTCTCAAAAGAATTATATAATTCTAATCTCAACTCTCCAACTGTAGGTATGGTTGTTAATTAAATTTAAGAGGTATGGGACAAGTTTAACTTATCGCACAAGCGTCCAAAATTAGCCTCCAAGGACAAATTTAAATTTCCAAAAAGGTGGAGTGTTTCACACTCAAAAGCTAACTTACACATCTCTTACAACAATTTACTTCAAGGCCAACAATGGTATTAATTACTTTCTTATGACATATTTGATTTATTTATTTTAACAATATGATTACTCAAAATATTTACACACCATTTAATAATTAATGAAAGGGGTAAAAGCACCACAAAATAAACACATGCAAACATAAACAAAAGGGACCAAAATAAAAAGGAATACATAAACTCCTTGGTCACAATTAAAGGTGATCCCTCCCATGGGGATCCCTAATACACATAAACACATAAAAACAATTATTAGTTGCCATGGTGACCTTGTTGAATTCATCTAGAATTCTAATGTGGTTGGTCTCTAATCCCCCAATGTTTGTTGTGATATTTTAACCTGCAAAACAAAAATACTTACTTTGGCCTTGTGGTCATATCAGAACATCCAAAATAATATAAATATAATTACCAAAATCATCTAGATATAGAAATCACAACATTATCAAATCAGTCTAGCAATATCATTTGCAATTTTACTCAACAATTAGATCATCATCTAATAATTTCCATTTCTAGGTCTACGTGCAATATCCAAATATCACAAGTCCGCACAACATCCATAATATAACCATGTCAAATAGTATACCATCATCAATATCCAAAATTCCTCAAATAATCATCATGCATCAAAACTAAATCCAGTCAACAATAATCCATAATCTACATCTATCATCATACTATAATAATGTTGATAATCATGTCTATAATATAATCAGCAGTATCATGATTAGTATCAAAATGTGTCAAAGGGAAGTGGGCACTATATATATATATATATATATATATATATATATATATATATATTAAAATTTCATTATTACTATCAAGTTAATGATATTAAAAAATCAAACTTAATTAATTTTTATTGTTTATTAATCACATTGGAAAATGTTATTATTTTTTCCCGTTATCACAAATATTAATTTTTATTATATATATATATATATATATACAATTTGTAATCAGTTAAACAATTAAAAGTAGCTATAACTTTGTATGTTCCTAAATTTCCCCCCCCCCCCCCCCCTTTTTTTTTGCTTCACTTGGATTAAAGGAATAAATTGATCTATAAGGCAAGGTAATTTGCAAACCAAAGATTTTAGATATTTCCACTGATTACAACAAAATTAAGTAGAACAAAGATTTGATAAAACTTTCTTATTCAATCTAATAAGGTTTGTAAGGGAAAGGCCTTTCTTCAACTTAACAAAGAATATAGTCATAAATTCTACAATTTTCCAATTTTATTTCTTTCTCTAAAACAAGTAACCATCTACTTTCATTCACCATTACTAAAATTCAACCATTCCAAACATCAAGTGAAATTTCACAAAACTTTCAATGATTGTAAAATGGCAAGAATCACATTTTGGAGGAAGTGAAACAAACTTGTATTGAAGGAAGTGCATTGTTATTTAACTCATTTGAAACCTTTTTTTTCAACAACACAATGGGTTAAATTGGTAGTTTTCCTTTCACAAGACTAACACATTTAAATATATAAAGATTTCTCATTCAACATTTTTAGAAGAGTTTACAAAATATAGGGATTCCAAAGTGATAAAATAACTTCCTTTCAAGCTTGTAAAATTAAAATCACCCACTTAAGAGGGAAATATAAAATAAACAATTTACAACAAGGGCTATTAACAAGGTCAAATATGTAAGTCTCCAATTTTCATGTCTTCTCCCAATGGTAGCTCCAAATCTCACATTCTTCAACTTGCACCAGAAGGATCACAAAACAAGGAAGGGGGAGTAGGCAATGCTCTCCTCCCAACCTTAAATCCATTAAGAGGAAAAACCTTGCACTTAATGGCCCCCAATCTCCAACCAAAAAACCATGAGGTGTCTTGAGAAACTTTGACACCATTAATACAATAAGTCTTCCTTATACAACATGCATTTAAAAAAAATCAACACAACAAGGAAGACATGACCAACAAGTTTTTAACCTTATTAAAGCAACACAAAAGTTTGAAATCAAACCATATAGAGCAAGGTTTACGGTAAAGCACCTCATTATGCCTCCCAAGTGAAGTGGGAGTCTAACACTAAGCCTCCAAGTGCACAAAACAATCAACATAAAATCCTTGTCTCTCCCTTGTAAGTATGGAACAAAATAACCATGATTTCCTTTTCACTACCCATAGGCGAGACTCCCATTGACACTCCCACAGAATGCATTCCTCACACAACTCCATTTTCCCTCCCCAATAGTCCCATAAGCCCTTCTCTAACACCCAACTTAAGGTCTACTACCCAACCAACAAACACGCACATTCACAAGACTTTATTTTTTTTTAAATAACCACAAAATTTCATATAAACACGAATTATAAAAAAATAACCAATGTGGAGAGCCTACCTATCCATCAAGATCCAAGAAAACTTCCCAAGACTCTTTCAATTCCAAGCTAAGAAAAATAAAAAAAATTCTCCAAGAATCTCTAAATCTAAAAGTGCATAAGAATATAAATAAAAAAGTAACCTCCATTCCAATCAAAAACCATTAACAAATATAAATGGAATGTGAGGATGATGAGGTGGCTCCATGTAGGATTCCACTTTGTCATTCCTCGATTCCAACACTCAATTCATCACACCAAGTCCAACACAATCAATGGACTTGTAAGAACTATGACAAACCCACATGGCTCACAAACTTGCACATCATGCTTTCAAAGGACACCATAAATTGGGGTAGGAAGAAAGTGCAATTATTTTCTCTCTTTTACACTCAAAATGTGATAAACAATTCAGAAATAATCTTCCCAACCCATAGGTAGGGTTTTTGGGTAAATTTAAGAGGCATGGGACAAGCTTTTGTTGTCTCACAAGTCTCCAAAAAGGCCTCCCAAGTCAAAATAAGAATTTTGAAGTTGAGGTGGAGTAAAAAACTCACAAATCAAGATAAATTTCCCTTACAACAAGGACCACTTTACCTCATTATTAACTATTTGTAACATCCCAAATTTAGTTAATCAATTAAGAAGGATTTAGCTTAATTGAAACACATTACAACATGCTAATAAAGTGACAACAATTACCAAAGTTTAAATGCATCTAACAAAAATAAAGCACATACCAAAAGTAAAAGAATGGGGAAGACATATCACCCCATGGCCACATATGTGAGGTCACCCCCCCTTGGGATACCCCCTAGCTAGGCGTTCAAAACACCACAAAACAACATTACACAATTTTTCAAATTTAGCCATGTTACTCAACACCCTAAATCCTTCCATGGTTTGTCCCCTATCCCCTTTGATGTATGTGATAAAATCCCTGCACACAAAAAAATACCTCTCTAGCCTTTTGGTTGTATTAACAACATCAAATTTTTTTACATATATGATAAATAATCATCATCTGACATTAGTAATTCCTTTATCCATCACTATATAAAATTCTAACCCTAAAATCCATGAGATTATAATTCTACTCAAAACATCTAAAGTATAACGTGTCAGTATAAAATCCAAATCATGCAAATCAAAAAATATCAAATTGTTTATCATCACCATCTATTGCATAAAAATAAAATATAAATCACATAATTTTAATAGCCCAAATATCAGTATAATCTATCATTTACTAATCAATGTATCATATGAAAATGTCTGAGTATCAATCCATCAGTATCAATATTAAAATGAAATAGTGTCTAAGGGGAGTGGTCACTACTTGACTATATAGAAATGCATCCCAAAGGAGATGACCAGAAGTGGATATGCATATCTAAGAGTGGATGCCTCCAGTGAGAATAAGATGTGTATTGTATAAACCAAGTCACATGCAAACAAGATAGAATAGTAAAAATTGTTAGTATAATAGGGATAACATGCAACATAATATAATGTAGTAAGTAACTAAAAGGACAATAAGTAGACCACAAAAACAGGGTTGCATACATAGAGCATCACTCACAATGTCACAAGACAATAATGGTTGAAGCATCCATAAGAAAACAATAATCAAGCATGACATAGGTCATAGCCCGTAAACAATATAAAAAATAGTAGATAAGAGGTGATAGATAACCATGGTTATATAGAATCTTCCAAGTAAAATGATACACATGAAGCACCATTTAACATGTTAGAAAGATTGATAATATGTCAAAGTGTGTATATTTCAGTGAAAGAGTGAACGATAGTAATGAAAACAAGTAACTATTGTAATAGTATAACATGTGATCTGAGAATTATGAGAGTAGTAAAGATAGATGTCCATAGGATCCTAAGCGATAATGGTAAAGACTAATATCGAGCATCATACATCTTAGAAATATATTTAAATTTCATGGATTCACCTCAATATACAACATGAGTGTGCATGTTCATAGATAAAAATATAATGACATATTATGTATCCAACTAGCATGGGAAACAAAGTGTAATATGTAAATAATATAAGCTAGCAAAAGTAAATGTAACCAAGATGTGAAGATGCTATGTAAAAGTGAAGGGGTGATACGATGTGCAATAGTTTTAAATGAAAGGGGTCACATTTCCCAAAAGCAGATGTGTGTGAGATGAGGTTCATGTAGGAATCATCCCTCAATATTCACTTTTGAACCATATAACAAGAGTGTGTCATTGGGTAATGATTGTGCAGACTGCATACAAGAGGCATGAAATTACTTGGAAATGTTTATCATGAAGAACCAAATGTAGCATATAGAAAACAAAGATGATGTGAGGTGCAATTAAGAAGTACACCCTCAAAAGTGATTTATGAAATGTGGAACAAGAGTGCATCATAAGGTAATGAATGTGTTATATGCGATTGAGAGTAGATGTTAGGAAATATGTATGAAGCACAATGCAATAAGTGTAGCACACGTAGATGGTGTGATGTTAATTTTAAAATTAGTCACTTAAAAATCAATTATAAATTATGGAAAAAAGGTGTGTCAATGGGTAATGAAAGTTAAATATTTAATGCAAGAAAATATATAGCATGAAGCACAGAGTGTGAAGTGTATCAGGTGAAATAAGAGTAGTCAATACAGACATGAAGTGGTGATGGAGAGGTGAGTGTGATGCCCCACAAGTATGGAAGTGTTGAAGATCTATGTGATGATGTGAGTGATATCGTCCCATGGTAGTGAAGTTTTAAGTGTTTCATAAGAAAATATATGGTCCTCAAATTGATAGGTACAAGAAAGACTACGAATATCATCATATTTTGGTTATAACGGACGAAATGTAAGTAGGTTACATATTTCATCATATGTCGAGTGAATTGGTTGTTCTTACTTTAATGGTGTTTGCATATTTTTTATTGTTAACATTAATAACACAATAGGATCAAGTAATGGGGTAGGTACTTATAAAGGTTGTATGTTACAGGGTGGAATAGGTAGCTATTGAATTACTGGGGAATGAACATTAGTAAGTATGGCCTGAATCGCATTAGATATAGAAGAATCGGGTTTGGGAAACCATTGGGTTTTGGTAACTTGAGATGAGTGTGGAGAATAGTGATGTGTGGAAAATGAAATGAAACCCTTACATTCAAGATGTCATATTTCTTGTTCTAAAGAAAATATAGTTTTCATCACAATGTTCATTTATCCTATGGTAATTATAATATGGTCCACTTTTGTATAGAATAACTCGATGAGATGGGTGGTGATGTTTAGTTAAGAAATTAATTATGTGACTATCAAGTAGTACAAATAATTTATCATTTTATTTAGAATTAGGATCGAACTAGAGAGGTGTTTTTTGTCGTAAGAACTTGACCTTGCTTATATGAGCACATGTAGTAGAAATTGGATAAAAATGAGATGTAGAAGAAGAACTAGCATGGGAATGAGAAGAATCCTTGAGATGTTGTATTTCAGATTTGAGGGATGTATTCATGGTATCCATAGCTTTAATTTTACCTTGAAAGGCATCTTGCAAAGATTAAATTGACTCAAATATAGCTTCATAAGATGTGTTATCAATAATAATACTCATGTATGGGATACGATTGAAAATGAAACTTACATTTGAAGGTGGTGTATCACAAGGGAGTCACATTATGTGTACCACTTTTGTGAGATCATATTTTCAAATTTTTTACGCTCAAAGTAATTGATAAAAGTAGATTCGAGGAAAATTAGGAGCCATGATACAACTAAGGCTTGGGAATGGTGAAGAACAAAACTAGTAGGACATCCAAAATATGGATCCAAGAGTTTGATCAAGATTTGGGTTGACCAAATGTTTTAATATAATTTGAATTAAATCTAATTTTAGAGTAACTATTGTAATGAATGATATAAAAATGATAATGGATAGCAAGACAAAATAATTAAGGACATAATAATATGAAACCCTAAACAAGATATATATGGTGAGTTATTTGGTTTTTTGAGTGATTTGGAAGTGATTTGTGCATGGGAACTATTGAAATAGTTAGGAAAAAATGTAAGAAATACTCTTTGGAATTTCTATAACACTATGATGTGTATAATAGAAGTTCCCACAGAATGACAAGAGTGCTTAATTGATAGTGAATCAATTTGGGTGATAGTATCCACCTAGATGCTTAGGTTTTAGATTTTTTATGCAGGAGGAGATTTCATGTTGATATTTTTTTGTCACTCTAACTTTGTCTGAGTGTCACTATTCACACGGGTGTAACTTACAAAATAGACACCTAGGTACACATACCCAAATAATATATAAAATAAATTAAAAGAGATGTAGAATGGTGAGTGAGACTGACCCTGACAGTCATGTGAAGAATTATCTTACAACCGTGAATTGTACTACATCTTAGAATCCATACAGTTATATGCATATGTGTTTGTAATTATGACCTAATTTTCCCTTGTGTAATTATACACTATTATAGTGGGCTAAATATAGAATTATCCAAGTATGCAAATGTTTGTGATGGAATAAAAAGAATTACCTCCTCCTATATTATGTATGTAAAGTGATGTAGACATTATACCTTAAATTGGGATGTGCTAGATGAGTTTTTTTTGTAATGCTCCTTGTTCGTTTGGATGTAATCTTAGGTAATAGTATATAATTATTAGTTCTTGCCACATTATTTTAGAGAAATATATAAGTACATAAATGATTCCCTTTCTTGAATGTTGTAATTGAGAACTGAATTGTTTAACCAAAAGTGTAGAAGGTTACCAAAAGGCTAAAGAGATGTAAATGAGTGAGAACAAGATAGAGATGATGAGGAGCACCCTAGACTGATAGGATTTCTTAGGAACTTTTTTTCTATCTTTGTGCTAGTTTCTGATGCCATAAAATATAAATCAATCAAGTATTAACATAGATGTAAGGTATGTAATTCCAATCAAATTGCAAGACATAAAGAGAACCACCTAAAATAAGTTTTCAATCACTAGTTTTCTTTCTTAGGAATCATGTATACATTAGCAGGATTTACGAACAAAAAATGTACCCATGTGCAAAAATTTTGTGTCTACACCTAAGTGGTATTGCATGTATCTAATCAAATGCTTGTTATGTCAATTGAGATGTTACTACATGTTTGGACTACTTTCTATTACATCATGCGATACTTATTTGTGACTAACACTTCATGTTATCATTTCCCATTGTGTTGCATGTGCCTTGGTTGTTACAATGCACATTCCCCTTTCCTATGAAGTTTTTTTATTATAGATGTGTGTATCATTTTTGAGTTTCCTCATTTGGGTCATGATTGAATTGGTTCCTCTCATATACTCCAAACAAATGGCATAATTCATTGGGTGATAATTTTGACTTCTCAGCAATCTAAAAACTAAACACAACAATACACAACAAAATCAAAATAAAAAATACTTAAAAAAACATTTCATAGTCACACCTTGGCCAAAATCAATGCAATGATACAAGAACATAGAAATTCATGAATAGTTGGTTCTAGTTTCCCACATGTGAAGTTCCATCCTAAGGGTAGAAACATTTACATTACATTTTTAAAATGTTTTTTAGTGGCATGATTTTCTATTTTCTAGCAATACATGCTTAGTTACATGTTACTCTTAGGTACAATAGGAACAAAATCAGATGCATCTTAGATACTTTAACAAAGGGAACTATTTACTATATTTTATTAGTGATTGAAGAAGGAATGAAACATGGGTTATATGCAGGATGACAATATGCCTGGAATGATGTGTCATATCTAAATAAATTATTTTTTTTATGGCCATCTAAAGTGGAACTTATTCCTCGGGAAGGATCAAATATGGGAGGGAAATTCAGATAATTGTCCCAATATTATTCCCTTGGCGATAAGATGCATAAATCCTTAATTTGGCGATAGGTTAACTAAATCTTAAGTTTGGTCATGGGATGACTACATACTCATTATTATTCCATGTCCCCTTCTTTACAAGATGGCAATGTAAGAAGGGAAAGGAAGCCATCATGTCTTGTTCGAACAAGGCCCCTTCCTTACAATCTATTTCTCTAAGGATTCACTTGTTTCTTCATGGTACCTAAAAAAGAAAAGGGTTTTGTTACAGCTCATGGCTATACTTTTCCTTGTTATATTTTTGACTTCAGATTTACATGCAATCTTTACTGAAGAAATGCAATGGTTTCAAATTCATGGAACTTAAAGGAAAGGAAGTTGAATACAAATAAGAATGGACATGATTTCATAAAAATATTGTAGAGTTGCATCATTCATCAGAGAATCAAGTATAGGTATATTTTCTGTATTCTTTCACATTGAGAAAATATGGTAAAAAATAGTCATGCAATCTTAAAGGAACAATACAAATTTTCAAACCATGTTTTCATGTACAAATTTTGTAGATTCAAGACATTATAAACTTTCCTTTAGTGACTATCCAACATACATAAATATTTATGTATTGAAATGAAATAACTTACACAAGAAACACAAAGATCAACAAAACTGAGTGTTTTTTTTTTTGCACCGTATAACACATTTACAACTCCCTTCAAACAATGCACACTTTTGAAACAACGTACGAATTAGATACATGGAATTGTTAGTGGTTCATCAAATTTCAAGTTTATATAATAAGTAGAGATTACATATTTTGAAATTCAAAAGCTTGCATAGTTTATATTTAATAGTTGTATTCATGGAAATTTGAAAGTGTGGTTTTAAACGCCCTGCTTACTTCATAAAGCATAAAATATAGAAGAGAAAGATAACTTGTATTCTATATTTTCAAGAAAAATTAGTGTTATAAAAATGCATTTTAAGAACTCCATATTTGCAAAAGGAAAAATTGTATAATGAAATAAGAATCAGATGTAGAGGGAGACCGACATTTTCCAAAACAAAAAAATGGTTCTAGAAGTATAGTTTAAGATGTGCAAGTTAGAAATCAAACATTATTCTTGAAATTCAACTTGGGTATTTCTATAGAAATTCTAATATTTTAAAAGCTTACAAGGTCAAAGGTAATCAAAACAAAGTTTACCTTTCGCCAAATAGTGAGTCATAATGATTTATCCATGTGAACAATACAAGACTAAGAACAAAGCATCGAGCTTTGAGAATATCGCAAATTGAGCGAGCTGAATGATGTAACATCCATGAGATGGGTAAAAACGTAAGAATTCAATCGAACTCTCAATAAAACTGAGCGAATTATTAGAGTAAGCATCGAGTTTTTTTTAAAGTAGCTAAGCTATTATAGTTCATAACAAGTTGGGAAGGGATCTACTTATCCCTCACGCACGTTTGCGGGGGGAATATTTAATTAAAAAGACTCAAAATTCCTAACAACCAATGTTGTGGCAGAGTGGTGGGCCTCCTGCCTTGTATTTTGCAGTTCACATGTTCGAATCCACCTATCTCTCTACAAACGTGCGTCAGAGATAGGCTCAGCCGGAAGGAAGGGTGCAATTAGAAAATAAAGGCACCAAGTAAAACACCAATACAGAGCAAGAAAGTAGAAAACTCCATAAGAAACGAGCTAGGATACCATGGCCAACTCAGAAATGGAACCCCCGACTCGCCCATATAGTGAACCAGATTGATATGGCAACAATGAAAAACCCAACACAATAAGAGGAGATATCTGCACAAGACCAAATTTTAAATAGTTCTCTTACAAACAAATAAAAAAAGGTTTGACACGTCTATGTGAACTGGGTACTAGTTTTTAAACCCAAGCCAAACCAACACTTAAAACAGATCCAAGAAATAATCGCAGATTCCAACTCATGTATGAAGAAATACAGATCTCCAATTGATGCCATTGTGAAGTAAAATCCAAGTTTTCCAAGACAACGAACTATTTAAATGTAGCTGAAGTCCACCGAACAATGGAAATGAAGCAAGGAATTCCCCGTGGGTGAGTTCAAACGATATAGAAAAAACACACACGAGATGTCACAGAACGGATAACACCCAACAAAGAATGGAAAATGTTAAAAACAACATGGAAAGCAATGTGCAATGTAAAATACAAAGCCTGAGTATGATGCATGGCTACAAATCCATCAAGAATGAAAGAACTCAAAGCGGTAGCCATACCTTGATTAAGTAACAAGAACCAGGTAACAAAAAAGCACGCAACAAATGTTGAAGATGGATCCCAAAGTTAATAAACACAGATCTTCGTAAACTAAAAAAATGGCGGCATACCCAAAACCTGGAAGCTAAAGGTGGGCCAAAACAGTGATAAAACAATCTCCATACCCTTGAAAATTGGCGTCCCAGAATAATTTTTTTTCCCTGGTATCCCCTCTAGAAGAAGATTCTAGAATGAAAACGTAAAAAGCGGTTGGTTTTAGGGTTTCTTTCCTAAGTGAAGGTGACTCGAAACGATTATTTTAACCATGGTTAAGTTGTCCTTGCTTTTCCTATTCCCATGTAGCTAATTTTTTTGAGATAAATATAATCATTGATTATATGTAATGTGGGGGTGGGGGTTAGAATAATGAAAGGAATGTTAATCATGCCTTGTAAATCAAATTCAAACAAATTAATATTTCCCTCATGAGCTTATGCATGGCATTAGCAAGTCAAAGAAAAACAATTTATTCCTCATGAAGTAATGCATGTGAAGAAAATCATCATTTGTTATGCATATAGCCTAAATAACCCAAAGCCAAAAATTGCTATTTTTAGCTTAATTTCTCGTAAGAAGTCGACACACTTACCTTAGTTCTTGTAAAAATTAGAGTCGACTAGGTCAACATGGACATTGAATGAGTCAAACGAGGAGGATTTATACCATGTGGACCAAATTTTATCCTTTGGAGACCGTGGAAAGTTATCTTTAGCCTTGATGCACATAATAATAGCATTGTTATGTTACAAAATTGTATTTATTTATGCAGAGATTATTTAGCATGTCATGGCTAATATTAGATTTGTCTCCAATTAAATGGGTGTAAAACTGATTTAAATGTCCTATTTTTGGAGCAAGCGGAGTTAACTCCTTGGGGTGTTTGCTATATGTACTCTTGCATTAAAGCAAGAAGGGGGGCTTACTTTCTGTCTTGCCTAGGATATGTCAGTGGTTGTAATACAACACCTATTTTATCCAGTAAAGATGGATTTCCTCCATTTGTAGCTTTTTAAAGTGTGTTACAACAGATTCATGGGTATGTGTTAAGTGAATGTATTCTTTCCTTTGCATGTTTAGGAGTTTTAGACACCTCCATTGAGATTATTTAAAGGTTTTATAGAATGTTAGTGTTTAAATGAACCTAGAAGTGGAAGGATCGAGATCTGCCCTCCCAATCTATTGATATTTTTTGAATTACTTTTGTGAATGTGAGAATGAATCTTATATTAATTGAAGTGAAACATGCAGGTCTTAAATCATCAATTATTCTCTAAAACCTTAGTGTATCACCTAATTTACATGTTTTATATTAGATTTTTCTTTTTTCCTCTCCCTCAAAATTGCCAAAGAACTATTTTAGGCATTTAATCATAGGGAACCAACCCTCTCTTGATGTTCTCCTCAACCCAAGTCACCCACAACTTAGAGGAGTTCCCATTTTATCAACCGAAGTGAAGATTTTATTGCACTAATAATTTATCTAAGGTACACTTTAGAGTGATAAGAGGTAGATTTTATTCCTTTAAAGGTGAATACTCTAATTCATAAAGAAAGAAGAATCTAGTAAAGGATGTGGTAGCTACTAGAGAGGTAGGGATGGTGAATAAGGGAAACTATATTTTTTGTGCCTAAAATTTACTACATAGGAGAGATGGAAAAAGTAACATCCATGAGTAAATCTAGCTTAAAGTTAAGAAGAAGGGGAAATCGAGGTTGGAGAGCACTAAGGTGAAAACCACATGATAAGGGAAACACATTTCTGAGGAAGGAGAAACAAAAAATAGTGTTGGTGGTCATTCGTGGATAAAGAAAAATATATTATGAACAAGATAAAAATCTAGACTGAAGGCATGTAAAATAATCATTAATTGTGGTAGTTTACAAATTATAATCTCAACTTTTATAGTTGATAAATTGATTTTGAATTGTGAAAGACATTTGTATACCTATTGAATAACATGGTTCAAGAAATAGAATGAGCTAATCATGATGCTTGGCTAATTTTTTGATTGGGAATACCTATGAGGATGCGATATGGTGAGATGTTATCCCAATGGACATATGCCATATATTATTAGGGAGGTGTTGACCATTTTTTGTCACTATGCAGTAGGACTACAAGTTTTTTTTAGGTTACTCATTATCAATGGTTGATTACGAATACAACAAGGAATCTAACATGCTAGAAAAACAATCAAACAAGTTGTAAATTTTAGATTATCAAATGGAAACACGGTTGTTACAATTTTTTTCCTTCATTCTTGGTTTGAGATGAGCAAGTGCAACTAATTATTATCAAATTCCTTATGATTACATGCAAGCGTGCAAGAAATTAAGTTTTCATATGTTCTTTTGATTACACAACTGAATATCAATGTACAAGAAACAAGGACTAACTAATTTCTCAAAACATGTGTAAACATTCATAAAGAAATTATTAATTTTTCCCACACAATCCATAGGATATGGCTATCGAAGTAGGGAATGCGTATAAATTTAAATATGGAAATGAAAGGAGGAAAGAGACCCATCATTTCTTGTATGGATGGCTTCTTTCCTTTACAAGGTGCTTCTCTAGTTCACATCATAAAGCTACTCCACTATACCTGAAAGAGGAAAAGAAATTTTTGTTAGAGCTTGGGGTTTTACTTTACCTTGTTATATTTTAAACTTCAAATATACATTCATTCTTTAATGCAAATATTAAAGGGTTTCAAAATTCATGGAACTGAAAAGGAAATTATTCCAATTACAAATAAGAAAGGACATGCTCTCAAAGAATGAAACAAAGGTATATTTAAAGTATGTTATCACATTGTGAAAATGATGTAAAACACAACCATACAATCTTCAACAAACAATATAAATTTTCAAAGCATGTTTTCAAGTACAATTTTTCCATATTCAAGAGATTACAGACTTGCCTTTAGTGACTATCAAACATACATAAGTATTTCAGGTATTGAAATAAAATATTATACAAAATGATCGTAATAACCAACAAAATAAGATCCCAATATGCCATGAACATATTTCCTGCATTTACAAAAAGTACAAATTTTTCAACTTACAAGAGGTTTCATGAAAATTAAAAAATCTATAAATTTCTTATAAAGAAATATTGATCTTCTCATACAACTTAGAGGTGTGCAAAGTTGCAAGAGACATATTTTAAAGAGTGTGAAATTATATGAATGGTGGCAAGGGGGGATTAAGCCCAAGGCAGACTAGGAAATTGCCTAGGGCGTCAATAATTAGGGAGCACCTAAATCTAAAGATTTTCATGATTTCTAGATATTATTAAAACTTAACATTAACGTTTTACCTGAAATCAATATTAATTTACTCTTTTATTGATATTATTATATAGTAACATTAAATTTCACGCATACACATCAAAATGTATTATAATATTTTTTGAAGTAAAATTACATATGAATGTTTTTTAAGCGCATACAATGTTGTTTGTATTGTTACCCATTCTCTAATGTAGCTCTATATAATTTAGGTGTGTAATTTTTCTTAGAAAAGGTTTATGTGTGTTTTATAATATCACTAGTATAGCTAGTAGAGGCAAGTATAATAGAAGGAAATAATTATTTAATTCTCTATTCCTAATATACTACGAGAAATGTCATTTTTTATGAAGGAAATACTAAGCTTGGTCCAAATACCAATCTTTACAAAACTATGGGAGCTACCTAATATTTTTTATTGTTTTGCAAAAAAATGATGTTTGTTCAGTTTTGAGTCTCATCACCTACTTGATATTGGTAAATAAAATGAGTAACCAACATTGTATAAAAAATTATATTTGTTGCATTTTGAGCACCTCATGGGATTAATTCTCTCCATCCACGGATTATTATTCGTCCTTATATGATAATTTATAGAATATTTTTTTTCTTTTTATATACCAATTTCTCCAATTTATTGATTTATTATGATTTTTATGCAAATTTTAAAATATAGTAATGTACATGGTTTTTGTTTATGTATTTGATGGAGAAAAAATTATTAAATAAAATTGTAAGAAGGGTGTCCATTTCAATTATTGCTTAGGGCACTCATAACCTTTAATTCGGCTATGAATGTTGGAGTTTTTAGATCCAAAAGTAGCTCTCCCTATGCATAAAATGGAATACATTTAGATATTCTGGGGAATACTATTTTCAAGAAAGAAATCCGTCATAGTCTTCTAGTTTTAACAAAAGATACATATTTTCAGTTATAAATTGTTGGATTTTCATCAAAACTTCAGATAGATAAAATGTGCTTTAAGAACGGATTCTAGATGTCTCAAATAAATGACAAAGCTTCATTATTAATTTCAAAATAAGTAAACGACAAATTATTTCAAATATGGGTATTCTTTGTTAGAAAAACCTAATCTTTCAACTACACAAGTCATACTCCAAAACAATGCAAGCTTACCCAGTACACAAAAATACATCGAGCTGACGTGGAGCAGAAGCAAAGCTTATAATACATAAATGCCCAATTAATAATGCAATCAAATGCATCAATGAAATGAATATCAAATGCGTACCGGCTACCGGCTACCCCTTTTGAGGAAGGGTGAATCAAAACTTCACAAAAATTAGCTATTAACGCAAAACTCGAGCAACTGAAGTGGTCAAGCTTATAAATAATACACAAAGAGTTCACTCGGCCCTGATCAACGGGTAGCGATTTCTTTGTTAGTTTCACAGCGATCTGGGTCCTTCTACTGATGAGTTGGGAGTCTTAAAGCAACATAAGTAGAGTTCAAGGGACGTAATCAATGACACAACTAGCGGGAGCTAATTCAACGAACAAAACAAATGGGAGCTAATTCAATGCATGATGAGCGATAAATAGATCCAAACAGCTAGATAGAATGGTCAGATGGCAGTGCAAACAAACCCACGATGTCATAAAAACAAAACGACTAATCCCCATCAACACCACGAGTCGAGCCCAGAAAGCAAGAAAATGAGAGAACGGAGCCCCCTCATTGTCTCGAAGATATAAGTTCCATACCTTCAAAAATTGGCAGAAACCTATAATCCTTGGCGATGCACAAAACGACGAGCTACATGGTCAAAAATCATAGCACGTAGAGTTGATCGCTATGAAAAAACCTATAGATCGAATCCCTTAAAATGAAGAACTTGCCACGGTGTGCAAACAACCCAACTCTCGAGGGCATATTTACAGTGAAACAGAATGACCAAGCAAAAAATGAAAAACAATGAACATAGCGCTATGCACAGATCAAATGGCAACAAATAGGAAAAGCCAGAGCACCAATAAATAGGAAGATGATGGTCGTGGCTTAATACTGAGCAGAAATGACATTAAAACCCCCCCAAAATGGCAGCAAATAGCGCAAAAAAAGAGCTCAGAAGACTGAAAGTGGCGGCTCTAAAAAATTGTGCAATGTCCCCCTCCAATCCAAAATTTTCAAGCAAGTCTAAAATGAAGATTTTTATGGTTATTGTTAACAGAAAATCAGGCAATTAATACTATTTTACTATACCACCAAGTATGTTGTTTTGTTTACGGATTTTTCTTAAAAGTGTCCCACTCCCTAGTCAATCTATTTTCTTTGCTTGTTCTTTTTTTATCACTTGCATGTGTCGTTTCTGCAGTCATTTATGGTAAGGTCATATGGATCAACGTCTGTCATTCTTCGCACATTTTCCTGTAGTTGTCTCTAGACACCAGAGCCTAAGATTGGAGACTAGCACCCAAGCACTCTTTTCCTTCTCGTGTTCTCTTTGTTCTTGATCACATTTTTTACATTTGTAGTTGACCTTTTTAGTTTTCTTACTCTTGTCTCAAGGTCCTAATCATCATGTCGGTTCATTAGTGTCAAAATTCAAGCAATATATCCCTATATAAACACAACATATATACCATTATAAGGAAGGGAAATTTCTATCAATGGCTATCTATCTTCATATCAAATGGACTGCATTTTGGCACATTATTTTGCATATACATTGCATAGGAAGGAGAAGTTTCTAAATTCCATCCGACAAATTTGCATTCTATCTAGGTATCGCCCATTATCTTGGCATCATTGGTGCGAGGTCAAACTTGGAGCATTATTGCACACACAAGAACATAGAGCTACATTGGGACTCAGATGTAGTGCAACACTCAGTCGTAAGTTCACTTGTTTGATAGCCGAGGATAGTTGGACCCCTAATTTGTATTATATTAGTTTCGGAATTTGATGTAGTTTGTGGGTTTTACAGAAGACTATTATTTGTTATAGGTGCCTCTGCGATCTAAGTGTGATATACGTGCGATCATCTACAAGTAATAACAAAACCCTAGTGACACTACAAAAAGCAGTCCCAGATATTTTTCGCGGGATCTAGTTCTTAGGAGAGGTCTCGGTTTCCCTAGGCACTCTCACCCTACCGAGGTGCCATAGTCCCAGCATTCCTGAAATCTCTGCATTTTTTTGGACCTGATTGTGATACTTTGAATTCATGTTTCATCGATCTTTCTAGTTTGGATACAGTTTGGGATAATCAGAATCAGTATAAGTGCCCTATTTCTCTAATTTGATTTCATAATTACATCAAATAAAATTGTTTAGTATTTAGTAATCATCGACATATCTTGGGGTACCTCCCCTATCCTCGCTATGTGCCTCAAGTCGACATGGTCTAGTACATCCCACTCTTCATTCAATAGCCCTAATTCTAATAGTGTACTCAAGTGTCGATCTCCACATAACCCTCTCAAATAGATACCCCTTTGCACAACACCAAGCATCAACAAAAAATGTGACGTTAGCACCTCAAACATGCTTAAAAACTACTCATAATATCAACATGCATCAATTTCGATATGTATATACACATTGGGTTCAATGTGGTCGGGGACAACTAGGTTCCATATGTCCCCTTTAATATTTAATTATACTTTGGCATTTGTAAAGCGGATGAATCGGTTAAACGAAGCTCATTGGGAACAATAGAACTTGTGCCAAATATGAATTTTTCCTCCGCAGCACAAAAATCCCACACTAAACTTCATTGCCTCTTCTCCTTAGTATTTCAGTTATGACGGGTATTCAGGGATCAATAGGAAAACATTTGCCAAGCAAGTCAAGCTCCTCCGACCTCTATTTCATCCGCACAACACTCAGACAATTCACTTCGTTTATAATTCAATCATGACGACTTTTCCGGGCACTAAACGAACAAAAGAACTTATTCCGTCTGGGCTTCTGGTGCCCAAAGACCTCTTCTCGCCCACAACAAACACAATTATTTATATTTAAGATCATATTTGGCATCGGGGAACACTTGATCTCTTTGCACTCATTCTAATAAGTCACGTTGTGCCCAAAAATCTTTACCGACCCGCACTATAAGTAATTCCATGCACTTCAGAACAAACACGAATGCGGGGAAATTTATAATACATGAAACTTTTTATTATGAGGCTCGATGTACCCAATTCGATGAATGGAACCAAAATACACACTCCTCTTCATTCTGCGGACAAACAAATGATGCGGGGAACTCATAAAGATATGGACCTATTTATTTTAAGGAAAAAAGTGGCCGAATCAAACCATGAACCCACATAACAAATAGTTCTTCACTCTGTAGACAAAAAAACCTTGCGGAGAACACCGAGAACCTTGGACCTTGTTCTTATGAATCTCAAAGTGCCCGCATTCAACCCCTTCTCTGCAATATAAGGAAATCATTTGTTCTTCGGTCTTATATCGCAGTGGTGAACTTTAGTTTTCCAGGAACATGTTCCATCCGCACCATGGATCTCCACAACACTCCAAGAAACTCAAAAACACAAAAATTTCAAAAACTTCCGATGGAAAAAATATTTATCTTTTCTCCGTGCATAATTTTGAGTACTCATAATAATTTAAAAAATATTTTTAGTTTACTAAAAGACAAGAATCAAATGTACTAACCATTTTCTGCTTCCCTGTGTGTTTCAATCTCGCTGTCCAAGCTTGCAGTGAACCTATGCCAACTTAAAACACCCTAAGATCATTCTGAGAGACCAATAAACTTGTTTGAGACTACACCACTCTAGACATCATCATGCAATCATTTGCAATCAACATGAGAACTGGCACTACCAATCAACCTTCACATCCCTCATGCAGATTCTATCATGAACTACTTCGTGAATCTTGATACAGACTTGTTAACACCTATCTCACACATGGTTTCCCGTTAGAAGCCTGCACAACTCCTACATAACATCGTTTTCCATCAATACATGTTGACATCAATGAAAAGACTATTGAAAATGACAAATATCCAACAAACTCCCCCTTTTTCATTGATGGAAACTTTCTTAGAAACATTGAACCCTTGATGGAAAATTCATTTTTTCAAGATGAGATCTGATTGTACAGTAGTTTTTGATTGCATACTCTATCCCTTTGACATTCATGACAAAGGGCCATCTACAGAAGCTCCCCTGGGACAATCATCCTTCTCAAACTATGAATGCAACAATTGATTACTTGCCTTGTCTTCACACATTTCACCTTTGTCCTAACTTATTGTGTCTTCCCTGATTTGCATACCAACATATTGGACTGAGACAATCATTTATATATAGAGCCCCTGTTCTTGCAAGTGTCAACACTTCTACCTTACAAAGAGCTTTATAGACACATCAGATATGATCAAGAAGTAGTTTAAGAACTCAAAAATTAGTGCATGACACATAAATTCTAACTTCTGAGACAACTTTGTAACTGTAAAGAACATCATACCGTATGACTAAAATGGAGACAAGGACAAGGACCCATGATTTGAACACCTGTTGATATCTCGACATCATGCCCTTCATCTTATCACTATACCTGCACAACCTAGATAGATCTTTCATACACACAATGCATTCTTAGACAAAACTCATTGATATACAAAGATGAGGCCACACTTTTAGCTCTACAGTATTCCTCAGACACAACCCACAATATTTTCACACTTCTATCACATTTTGAGGATTAAAAGAATCAATTTCATCACATTACACATGCTTTACTTATCTTTCTAGACCTGTAGAATACTTTTCACTTCAAATTACGTCATGACTTTGAACATGATTATCATTATGAAACCCATCGTGCATTTAAATTAAAATATCTATGTCCAATGCATTTATGGAACTGAATGTGCACATTTAAGCCATGCATTCTTTAGACATTGTACAACTGTTGATTTCATATAAGAAAACATTTTATTTGCAATTGATATATCAAATTGTAAACATAATGACCCCTATAACATGTATTTGTACTACTTTATATGCCTCCTTCCCAATTCTCAATATTTAAGGAGAGTACGCATGCCTTCCATTTACTTGATGACACATGTAGCCTTGTATTTTCATTCTTTTAACTAGGCTTGACATCAAAGGCACCTTTTGAAAGTAGTTGAGTTCCTTTTTCACATTTTTGGCTCATTTAGGTATGCTTTCTTTTCTGTTCCGAGTCTCTCCCTGAGATGATGCACTCCATTTTTTCATCAACAATTTCTTTCCCAAGATAGTATCAACATTTTCTTGTCAAGAAATTTCATTTAGAAAATAAAAAATAAATATAGGTTGCCAAACCACGATTGTCAAACTGAGATAGCTTATTAGCTCCCCCTAACATGAGGAATTCATTGCAATGATTTGGGAGATTATTTTTCTTTAGAATGCTCCCTTTCCTTATCTATATATTTTCTAGTTGCTAGTGGGATCATGAATGACCCCAAATTAATTTCTCATGTGCTCAAATGTTGCTTTTGGCAATCACTTTGTCATTATATAAGAAATTTCGTATTTTGTGCTAACATACTCAAGAATGGTTATATTTTCATTCACTTGTTCCTTGTAGAAATAATATATGTATGGTATTGTTAGTGTGAGTTATCCTATGTGTCCTCCTCTCATGTTGGAGGGTCATCTCACATGGGTTAGGTTTAGGGTTTCATATGTGTCATGCACTAGGGTTACTCAGCACCCTATATGTACCACTTTTCTATTCATTTATGAGCATGCCAAGACACTCCGTTGTCTTTCCTGTATGCAAGCTTTGTTTCTGTTGAGCATGATCTTCCATTACTGATCATTTTTTTCTTGCTATCGCTGGAGCTTTCACGATTCTGTTAGAGTGCAACTACTTCGTGGTGCCTCGTTTCCAATTCGATTTTTGTAAACTCTTTTCATGGTATCAGAGCTCAGATCGAGTAAACGTGCACTTGATTTGTTTTTTGTTGCTATTACTCTTACTTGGTTTCATTATTTTACTCTGCATGCAAGTCTTTTGATCACTATTTTCTAGAAATTATCTTGCTAATATCTCTAACAAACTTTCTTGGAATTTTTTTTCGATTTTTTTCTTGTGCATGTGCAAGTTTTTTAAAATACCTTGAGAAATTAGATTTTTTAACTGCTTTTTTTAGTTGGATGTATCACAATCCAAAATAGAGATTCTTTTCATTTTTTTTAATTTATTACAATGTAAGTGAATTTTTTTTAAGATCTCTAGTTTTTGCAGGATATTTGTCTATGCATGTTGTCAGTGGTTATAGGATCTTTGAGTTCTTTAGTCGTGGTTGCTCATCAACGAACTATTGTCCCTCTGACCATTTTTTGGACTGTTATCTACTTTTTCTCCTTCACTCCGTCCTCCATGCTGTTCCAGGTATTTTTTGGACTGTTCAGGCATTTTTTGGACTGTTCCAGGCATTTTCTTGGACCTTCTAGGCATTTTTTGGATTGTTCTGGCATTTTTTTATCGTTCAGGGATTTTAAACACGCTGCCACATTTTTTATTTGCTTGCGTGTGTTATTCTTCAGTCTGTAGTCTTAACTCTTGGCGCGGCCTGCTCAAAATTTCATACACTCTAAAACGGCCTACAAACCACTCTTTTCATTCCCTTGGCGCGGCCTGTTAACCCTCGCACAGCCTAGTTTCATTGCAAATTGTTTTATTGCACACTGTTCATATTACAAACCTTTTTTGTTTGAATAACAAACCTGCGTGGCCTAAACTCTTGTTGTTTGTTGTTTGTTTCAATCATCTTGAAAAACGTGGAAGGAATGAAGTAGCCAAAATGTGGAACGTAGCAGCCAAAATGTGGTCTGTATTCTTCAAACTGTTGTGCTTTTTTTTCCAAATCAAAACGTTTGAAGTTTTTTGGAAAGAAAGTATAAATTGTTTTCATTGAAAGATAGGGTAAATTAGGTTCTTTCTAATTTTTTTAAACTAAGGAAAGCTTTTACACAAATTTCCTCTTTACTCTCATTGTCTTTTTCTACAACATGTGGAAGCTTTCTTAAAATTTTTAAAACAAATAAAACCAAATCCCTTTCCCCTTCTTTTCAAACACGTTTTTTTAAATTCCTTTAAAAAATTAGATTTATTTGGTTTTAAAACTACCTTTCAAACCAAAACAAAACGGGAAGTTTTTTATTATAATTTATTTTTTTTAGATCTCAAATTAATTTTTGTCATTAATTAGATTTAATTTAATTAAATCCATTTTTATTAATTGCAAATTAATTTGATCATATCTTTTTACATCCTGGAAATTTAAAAATCAACTCTATATCATCTTTCTATCGTTTTTTCTAACTCCCATAGCTCTAAAACTAGTAAAATTGGGCATTTCCAAATGATAAGATTTAGGGGTTATTATCATTTTTTTTCTCTAATCGTGCGCTCAAAGTGTACAGTGACACTTCAGCACCTTATTTACCTTCCAAGCTCTTTTCTGACGTTTTGAAGACTATCTGAACTCCTTGAGTTCCCAAACCTTGTAATCGACCCTTATTATTGCTTGCGACTAGTGAGCCACATCCGCCTCCATCTGCAGTAAGGGGGTTTCCATTTGTGACGTGAGATGCTTTTTCTCACAACCAGTGTTGGCTTTCGCCTCCTTTCTATTTTTTTTCTTGTGCTTGTTTACGGTGTTCCTTTTTTTTGTGCTCAATGAAACACTGTTGTGGTATCCTCTCTTGCGCGTTATTACGCTAATTACAAGATGAGTTACCAAGTGTTTCAAAACCGCATGCACGGACATGATTGTAATCAACGCACTAAAATAAAGTGCCGAAAGCAGGGGGTTGTTATTGTCCTGGGTGGTTGTCTTTCTTTTCTACATTTCTTTCTCTGTCTCTCTCACTATGGATGCACTTTCAATTCCTTTGCTTACACCGTTCAAATTTTTCAAATGGAGATTGAAAATAATAATGAAACTTAGGGGTAAAGGGTTATTCTGCATCACCATGGGGAACTGAGACTGAACCAGATGACGAACCTGAAAAATCTAAGTGGTTAAACCGTAGTGATGAAGCTTTAGGTCTTCTTTGCATGTCGATTTCTCCTGACTTGCTCTTCCACATTGAGGCATCTGAAACACCTACATCTATGTGGAAAAAACTAGATGTGATGTTTGGACAACTAGATGACATGAGAGCATATGAGTTGGAAAACAAATTACTAGGGTTAAATCCTAGTGACTTTGAAAACCTACAAGCCTTCTTCTCGAAATTTTTCCACATTAGATTATTTTTAAAAGGATTTCAAGTAGAAAAGAAAGATTCTCAACTGATCTTCTCGATTCTCTCTAAGCTAGGTCCTAAATATTTTGTCTTCGTGTTCAACTTTCTACACTACAAAAGCTACTTTGGGTGATACTTCGACGATGCCCTCCTTTGACTATTTTTCATCCCGACTCATTCACAAACAGGACAAACTCATTCAAATGGGGTCTCTCAAGTCCAAGTCACATGCCCTTGTAGCAAGTACTGGCAAAGGAAAGAAGACAGAAAAGAGGAAGGAAACAAAGGATCAACCTAAGAAAGAAACCAAGATCAAACCTAAAAATGACACAAACACTTCAACTTCTGAGCCTAAGGCACAAAAAAATCAAGTATTCGTGTTCCTATTGCAGGAAGACTGGTCATGAAAACCAACACTGCTTTAAGAAATAGATTGATCACTTATCTCATTTACTTGAGAAAAATAAAATAAGTGTTCTTGAATCCATAAAACAAAGTGCTTTGAAGGCTGAGTCTTATGTTGCAAAAGGTACTAAAAAATGATAAGAAGAAAGGAAAGGCCCTTATAGCCAAAGTTTCTCCTTCATCGACATGGATTATAGATTCCAGTGCCTCGCACCACATAGGTTCTTTGCATGTTGAGTTTTCCAACATAAAACCTTGTGGAATGTCCCAAATCACGATGGGTAATGACACGACACTGTCGGTTTCTGGTAGTGGATCAATAGAGATGGATGGGGGGACATTTAACCAAGTGTTGAGTGTTCCTGATCTCTCTACCAATCTCCTATTAGTTTACCAAATTACTCATCTTGGTGAAGGAATGCAAGTGGAATTTGGTCCTAACTCGGTGATTATTCATGAGCTTAACAATGACACTACAGTGGCTGAGGGAAAGGCAAATCACTGTTCACAGTTGTACACCTTCTCCCACTTTACTTCTAATTCTACGCTCACTGCCTTGCTCACTCATGCAAATGAGGTTAGTAAGCTATGTCATGAGCGTTTTGGACATCTAAATTATTGCTATCTTGAACATATTGAGCCAAAATGAAATGGTTAATGGGTTACCTCACGTCAAGTTTTCTAAGGGTCTTTGTGAGGGTTGTACCCTTGGAAAGCATCCTGAAAATAACTTTGACAAAGGAAAAGCCTGGAGAGCCACTCGTCTCTTGGATCTCGTTCACAGTGATGTTTCTTGTCCATTTCCTTCTCCTTCGTTTACTAGAGCTCTTTATGTGCTAACCTTCATTGATGACTATTTGTGATATACTTGGGTATATTTTCTTAAGCTTAAGTCTGAAGTCTTTGAATATTTTCAGGAATTTAAGGATCTTGCTGAGAAATAGGTAGAACAGTCTATCAAGGTTCTTCAAACTGATAATGGAGGTGAATATGTAAACAATAGGTTCATGGATTTCTGTACTTCTGAAGGGATCTCATAGCAACATACAGTTTCTTATAGCCCTTCGTAGAATGGACTCGCAGAAAGAAATAACCGTACTCTTGAGGAGATGGCCACTTGTATGATTCACTCGAAGTCTGTTCCTCCACAGTATTAGGCCGAAGCAATGAATTGTGCAAATTACATTCAGAACCGTGGTCCATACAAGACAGTAAGAGGGATGACACCATTTGAAGCCTGGTTTGGACGCAAGCCTGATGTTGAGCACTTTCGAGTCTTTGGATCCAAGGCTATGGCTCAGATTCCCAAGAAGAAATGCAAGGCTTTGGAACCACAATCCAAACCTTATATCTGTGTAGGGTATCCTGATGGCATGAAGGGATATCGATTGATGAATCCTACTTCTCATGAGCTATATATTGAGAGAAGTGTTAAGTTTGATGAATCTTCTTCGACTTATACAGTTTCTCCACCTATTGAGGTTGTTCAGCTCACTGATTCAGATTCTGACTCATCAGATGATGATACTGTTAAGCATGCTCCTCTTTCGGATCCTCCTGACAATCAGACCTTTGAGTCTTGTGATTCTAATAGTGGTGATGATGAGGACTATGTCCCTTCTCACTCAAGTGAAGAATCTTCTGACTCTAAGCCTAATCCTCCTGGTACCCTTTGGGCCATGAAAACTTTGCAAAGTTGCTGGAGATTTAGTTAGAGATACTTCGGATATGAGACGTACTTGCTAGGATTTCATTGGACCCCACTCTTTCTTTGCCTCTTCTTCTAATCCATAGCATTTTCTGGGAGGCTTCTGGTATTCCTGAGTGGGATTCTACCATGGATGAGAAGTATTCCTCTCTCATGAAGAACGATACTTGGGATCTCAACACTCTTCCAAAAGGAAGAAAAGTTGTTCGGTGTACGTGGGTGTTCCAAACAAAGTATGGAGTAGATGGAGATGTGGAAAAGTTTAAAGTGCGGTTAGTAGCTAAGGGTTTTCTCCCAGAGAGTTGGGGTTGATTATACAGAAACCTTTTCTCCGGTTGTGAAGATGACTTCTATTTGACTGAACCTAGCCATTGCCACAGCAAATAGATGGAAAGTCCATCAAATGGACGTTAAGAGTGCCTTCCTTCATGGTGACCTAGAGGAAGAGATCTATATGGAACAACCTCCAGGTTATGTCCAAGATTCCTCCCTCATTTATAAGTTAAAGAAGTCTCTTTATGGCCTTAAACAAGCCCCTCAAGCTTGGTATGCCAAGATGGACTCCTTCTTACTTACATATGGGTTTACTAGGTGTCACTCTAATCCAAATGTTTATATTCTATGGCAAGATGACTCCATACTCATTCTTGTTCTATATGTTGATGACTTGGTTGATCACAGGTAGGTCTTCCTCTATTATTGATTCTGTGACAATTGCCTTAGCCAATAAGTTCTCCATGACTGACTTAGGTATACTTCATTACTTCATTGGCATCCACATTTCACAATCTGACTCAGGAATCTTGATTTGGCAACCTAAGTATTCTATTGATTTGCTAGCTCGGTTTCAGATGTCTGATTGTAAGTCTTCTCCTACTCCTATTCTTTCTGGGGTTAAGTTGGTTTCAGATTGCTATACTCCCTTGGTTCATGGTACTCTTTACCGATAGGTAGTTGGGAGCTTGATCTACTTGACTCACACTTGACTAGATTTGTTATGTGCTATTGGGATTGTGTCCAAGTTCATGCAGGAGCCACATGAGATGCATTGGAAATCAGCTAAATGGATCCTTCATTATGTTCATGGCACTTATGCTAATGGCATACACTATCATGGAGGGGTTGATATTGACTTGATTGGATTCACATATTCTGATTGGGCCGGTGAATTAGATGATCAAAAATCAACTTCTGGCTACAGTTTCTCTCTTGGTTCGGGTCCTATTAGTTGGTCTAGCAAGAAGTAGAATGCAATTGCAATATCATCTACAGAGGCAGAATACAGAGGAGCAGTTAACGCTTGCCACAAAATCTTTTTGGCTATAGGGTTTTCTGACAGAGTTTGGCATCCACTTTCGGTAGCCTACCATTATCTACTGTGATAACACGAGAACAATCTCTATTTACAGAAATCTAGTTCAACATCAGTAGACGAATTCACATTGAGATCCATATGCACTTCATACGGGAGCTTATTCATGATGGTATCATCGACATTCAGTACATTTAGACAGCTGATCAGATTGCAGATTTATTAACAAGGCCCTTCACTGAGATGAATTTTCTTCACTTAACGGTCTCTTCTTGGGGTGAGGTCTTCTGCAGTTGTCCATCTTCTTAGGGCTATTTAGTCCTTTTCTTCTTCTTCTTCAAGGAATATTTTATTTGTATATGGGCTCCTTATCAGGCCTTTAGTTTCCGGGCCCCATTGACACATCTTTCTTAGTTGTTTAAGGGTGTCTTCCTCTTCCGTCTGACTCATCACAGCCACTACCCTAGATTCGATGAAGGGGGGGGTGTTAGTGTGAGTTATTCTATGTGTCCTCCTCTCATGTTGGAGGGTCATCTCACATGGGTTAGGTTTAGGGTTTCATATGTGTCCCTGCATTAGGGTTACTCATCACCCTATATGTACCCCCTTTTTCTATACTTTTATGAGCATGCCAAGACACTCCGTTGTCTTTCCTCTATGCAAGATTTGTTTCTGTTGAGCAAGATCTTCCATTACTTATCATTTTTTCCTTGCTATCACTGGAGCTTTCACGATTCCGTTGGAGTGCAACTACATTGTGGTGCCTTGTTTCTGATTCGATTCTCACAAACTCTTTTCAGGTATATGTTTTTTCCTTTAGTGGAACACAGGGTTCTTGGAGACACTTATATCACTTGTAATATCACAAATTAAAGGAATTGGGCTATCATATTTTACCTTGTAATCCTCTAATGTTTGTTTCATCCAAAGAACTTGAGTGTAGCACATTGGAGAAGCTACATACACTGCCTTACAGGTTGAGAGTCCCACTGATTATTACTTCTTATTTAAATAGGATACCAGGAAATTTCCAACAAAGAATTCACCTCCACTTGTACTCTTTATGTCATCAATTTTTTATGCCCAATCAACATCAGTGCATAGTTTCATATTGAATATTCAATTGTTCCCATCAGATATCTAAAAATTATTTTGACTTCTTTGAGGTGTGTTTCCCTAGGATCTTCTTGAAACCTTCCTACTAGGCCAATAGCCTAGATGATATTAGGTCTTGATGCAGTGGTGTAGAGTAGACTACCTATCATGGATCTGTACAATTTTTTTTCTAATTTTGGTGTGTTTTCCTCCATTCTTAGCTTGCATCCCACTTTCATTGGTGTTTCTATAGGTATGCATTCTTCCATACTAAACCTTTTCAGCATTTCTTTGATATAATTGGTTTAGGAAATGAAGATACCTTAGTTTGATTGACTGATTTGTAATCCTAGGAAGAATGAGATATCCCCAAGCATATACATTTAAAATTCCTCTTTCATCACATCAGAAAAATCATGAGTCATCTTATCATGATATCCCCCAATTATGATATCATCTACATACACGATGACAATAATCTGGGGATATTCTTCTTATCTGATATAAGGATTATTTTCTGCAACCCATTTTGTAAATCCTTTCTCAATGAGGTATGAATTCAACCTACTCTACCAAGATCTAGGAAATTGTTTGAGTCAATTTACATCCTTTTTCAACCTGTGCACATAGTATTTTTAACTAGTTAGAGAAAATCCATCACGTTGCTCAATTTATACCTTTTCTTTTAGGTGGCCATTGAGGAAAGCAGACTTGCCATCCATTTGGAAAACTCTGATTTTCTTGAAATTTGCATATGCTAGAATAAATTTAATTAATTCCATCCTTGCCACTGGTGCAAATGTTTCATCAAAGTCAATTCCTTCCATTTGTGCATATTCTTTGCATAAAAGTCTTTCCTTGTTTCTTGTCAATTATCCTTTCTCATTTATTTTGTTTCTAAATACCCATTTAGTTCCAATCACATTCTTATCCTTAGGTCTAAGCAAAATCTCCCATGTTTCATTCTTTTCAATCTGATCAAGTTCTTCATTCATGACATCCACCCTATGTTGATCCTTTCTAGCCTCTACAACATTTATTAGATCAATCATGGATAATAGTGTTATGTCTTTATGGTTTTGCTACTCTATTAGCTTCCTTCTTGTGAGAACTTCACCTTCTTTTTTTCCAATGATCTAGTTTGCTAGAAGATCCCTATTGACTTGTCTTGAGGTTTTCCTGGTATCTTTTCTTTCCTCTACTTCTTCCTCTTCTTCATCTGTACTTTCCATTTCATCATCAACTTCTTGATGTTCGTGGCTATTCTTAGATTCAGTGCTAGAATTGGAAGTATAATACTGGTCAAATCTTACATTTGTGCTGTCAATCACTTTCTATAGCCACTTGTACCATCTATAGGATGCACTGACAATTGAGTAGCCAAGAAATATGCCCTCGTCACACATGGAGTAAATTTTTCCTAGATTGTCTTCATCTCTTTTGATATACCACTTTATTTTGAAGACTCTTATATGTTTCACATTGGCTGAACTATTTTTCCAAAGTTCATATTGAGTCTTGTCATTGTTTACTCTCAATTGAGATCTATTTAGAGTGTGGAAAATTTTATAGATTGCCTCACTCTAATACCCATCAGGAAGTTTAGATTCACTCAACATAGTTCTTTCTTTCAACAACCCCATTTTCCTAAGTTGTCCTAACAGCTGAGAATTTTCTTCTAATCCCATGGTTCTTCACAAAACTCATCAAAATCATTTGAATAAAATTCTCCACCTTTATCTCATCTTAAACATTTTATTTTGGTGTTATTTTCATTCTCCAGAAGTTCCTTGAAGGATTTGAATTTTTCCAAACCTTTTTATTTATGTTTCAAACAAATTACCCATGTCATTTGGGTGCAGTCATCTATTAGTAGCATGAAATACACATATCCTTGTAAACTTTCACTTCTTGTAGGCCCACTAAGGTCTGTATGAATCAGTTCTAGAGGTCTAGTGGTATATTATTCCTTGGATTTGAATGACATTTTAATTTGTTTGACATGTAAACAAACTTTGCATAGTGTATCCATTGGTTTTACAATCCTTGGCATATTTCTCACATCACCCTTAGCACCTAATTTCACAATATTTTCGAAACTCATATATCCCAACCTTTTATGCCACATCCAACTATCATCAACTTTACTTGTGAAACATTTTTCTTTATTTATTTCCTTGAAAACATACATGTTATTCCTTGCTTGTTTTAGCTTTATGTAATATCCCAAATTTCTTGTAAGTTAAATTAACTACGGTTAATTCTAAACAACATTACACGAGATCATCATTAGGTATAAAATTCAATTGACACGTCAGCTTCTGTTGCAGAGCATGGCATTGCAGAACAAATAACCCCACATGGCTGCACCCACCTTGATAATCCTTCCTAAAACAAGATTAGGCCTTAATCATATCTTTACAAGAATATTATAATTATTATTACTTATAGACTTGGTGATTTTTCATTTGTTTGAATATTTTATATGGAACATGGGAATTCGAATAATTATTACGGTAACATATTTTTGGCAATATATGGACTTATATTATGATGATTAATTTTACCATTAAAATTAAGTATCAATTAAAATAAAAATAAATTTTTAAAAAATGATTTATTAATTTGAGAAATTATATATTTAAATCCTAAAAGGATTTGGCGTGTAAATCAAAAGTTAAAAATTATTATAATAATAATATTTTAATATTTAAAATGTGAGAGTTTTGAAAGGGGGCACGCCTTCATCTAACACCATGTACGTGGCATGTATTAACGCATAAAGCAACACTTGGAAGCCCAAAAATTCTCCATTGTAGTATAGTTTCTTCTTCATAATATTTTCTTTTTCCTTTGTCTGTTTTCATTTTTTTTCTTCTAAAATACCTACGTGAGTTAAGGAGGTAAGAAGGATTAAACTTGTTGGAGAGAAAAGACTAAGAGGTTGTCAATTCTTGTTTTACTTCAGGTATGAATATCTTCTCCCTTCTTTGTAGCATTATTTTTAAATAATAAGAAAATACACATTCTATTTTAAATGGCAATTAAATGAATTTGTGGACAACTTCTTATTTAATTGCTTGGAAATGAAATCTAAAAAGGAAATTGATAGATTCTGTATTCTCTTAAGTTTTCTTTGTGTGGTTTTAGCTAAACCTAGAAAAAAACTATAGATGGGTGTTCCTAATCAATTTTATTTTATTTTAATTTTCTATTTAAATTTGATTTCTGGAAACCCAAATTGATTTCTACCTCTTGGTTTTAATACTGTCAACAATAATTGATTTGTATGAGCAAAGTGATTTTTGGGTAGTGTGAATTTTTTTTTTACCAAGTATTTCATTATCTTGTCTAATATATTTTCTTTTGGATTGTAATAATATCTAAATAGAGAAGAAATTAATGTTGGAATGAAGTGATTTGGATATGTACAAGTTGATTTGCATCTAGATATAATTTTATTACCTTAGTGAAAAATAAATTAGTGTTAACAATCTATGTAAGATGACTTAGTTTTTCTCAAAGGATTTTGTTACTGGAAGTGTTAGAAACTTATGGTTGTTATTCTATGCAAATAGACTTCAAAATTATCATCTTGTGGTATATGGGTCAATTTTTCTTGTTGATTTGTCAGTTACCTGAAAGAACATGTCAAAATGAATTAAATAGAGGTGTTTTTTACACTATTTAGTTGGACTTTTCATTTATATATGTGTGTGTGTGTATATATATATATATATATATATATATCTGTGTGTGTGTGTGTGTATTCTAATTGTTTTGAATAAAGTTATTATGCGTTTTACAAAAATGCTCAATACCTAGAGGGAATATGTCTGATTGGTATTTAAAAATGATGATTTCAGACTATTTTGTGAAGTTGTTTGTTGATTGGAAGTTAAGAAAAAAAAATAGTTGAATTTTGTACCATGTGAAGCATGATTTTCTTGTGGTTTAATGAGAATTTGGATGTTGAATGATTATGGTTTGATTATGTCTTGATCCTTTTGATTAGAGTGAAACATAATTGTTGAAGTAGAAATCAGTTGTTCTATTGGTATACATTCATAGTTGTATCTTGATGTAGAAAATGTAATATATACATTCTTTGTTGTATTACCATGCGTTTGGTGATAAAATAATTTGTATATTGTTTCTTATTTTATTAAATAATTGCATCGAAAATTGGAGTTAATATTCATGCTAGATCATTTTGAACTGACAACATATCACTACTCTAGTCTTGTAGGATAATTATCCGTCACGTTTGGATGTGCGCAAACTTATGTCTTGTGAAGTTTAATTGTAGCATGGATCTAAATGAGATACGTGGATTTCAATTTGTAGAGGGATGATATCCCAAAATTTTGACTAAATTTATTTGGATCTTGGACCCATTGTTAATAATCAAACCTCACTATGTGAGAGTTACCATAATAGTTATATATTTTGTCTTAACAACATATGTAATTTATGATTTTGATAAAGAGATGATTACTTTGTATGTAATAATATCTCCATATGAGAAAATGCTAAATACTAGAAGTGAGAAATATTACTTATCATAAATTGCTCTATTTATTTATTTGATATTTGACAATGTATGAAGCCAATAATCGTGCAATTATTGTAAAAATCATTTGTATTTAATTTCTAAATTAAATAAGCTATTTAGTGGTGTAGCTAATCGATGTAATAATTAGATATACATGTTTTAATATATATTTAATTCGGCCTTTCGATAAACTTGGTATTAATATGATAAGATTGTAAAACATGTTACTTAGAGAATGAAGGAGTATCATTATAGAAGGTAATTTAAGGTTAAGATAAGAAGCCTCATGAAAAGAGAAACTAAATGCAAAGATAAACTGATGAAAAGATCCATTAGACTTATCTCATGATCCTAGTTGGCCTTTGGCATATATCTCGATATAGACTCTTGCAAGATAGGTTAAATTGGAAACAAAGTAAATACAAACTATAAGATCTTGATAACTGTAAAAGGGATAATTGTGAGGTGGCGGAAGACTTAAACTCATAAGACTAGTGTGTTATCTTGAGTTTATCTGTAACTTGCACGACGGAAAAATTTGGCCAAAGTAATGCATTGATGGTTATGCATTGTTTGGTCACCTAGTCCTCCAATTAAATTAAAATTACCAGTAACTTGATCATGGGAATTTGAACACTGAACATGAGGTAGGTAATGGTCGGATACCATAATAAAAATTACGTAAATTAGTTTCATGGTAGACCCAAGGACTTTCACATAGTTCCCATGAATTAAAAAAAATGTTAAGCCAAAATGATAATAAGAATTGTCACTCGAGGAAGTGGCGAAGGGGGATCGTGGAGATCTGGATACACCCTTCTTAGCCACACATGGCTTATATGGATGTTATCAGATAAGATCAAAAGAAAAAATTTGATTTAAAGAAATTGATTAAATAAATCTTTATAAATGCAGCTGCGTAATCTATTTTTATGTATGTTTAAAAAAAATATCCCCATTTTCCATTTCTATTAATTTTGAGCATTACATTTTGGTATTAGATTCAGAGGCTCAGAAACTTTGACATTAATGGGAAAAACATTCTAATAAAAAGTATCCTCTTTTATTAAAACATGAAACTTTGGCTAGGCTAGCAACAAGAGATAATATGGCAAGTGATAGTGGGGTAAATATTGGTGATGTGCCGGATAATACTGCTGCTAAGTTAGAAGAAATCCTCAACCTTTTGAATGACACCCGAAACCGAGTTATTACCTTAGAACAACAATCTTAGGGAGGTGAAGAGAATGAGGATCGTAGGGATGAGAATCAGGATGATGAGCAATATGATGATCAACCTGAGCACCTAAATGAAAGGTCAAATAAGAAAGCAAGGCTAGATGCTGAGTTAGTAAGGGGCATTAAAAGAATAACTCCACAAAAATTTGATGGTACAACTCTTGGAGATGGTGCTGAAAATTGGCTATCTGAAATTGAAATGTATTTTGAGATTAGGGAATTTTCATAGGAGACAAAAGCAGTATGGAGAGCCTACCAAATGTCCTGTCAAGGATCTTCCTGGTGGGATAACCGGAAAAGGGAATTAGGAATTAATTATTGTATGATCATGTGGGAGAAGTTTAAGGCCTACTTCCATCAAAGATGCCTACCTCAGCTGTACTTTGACCAAAATATGGTACAATTCCAAAATCTTACTCAAGGAAAAGTACTCAGTTATAGAATATTGGGAACGTTTCACTCGATTGCTGAAATATGTTCCTATGTATCAAAAAGATGAGAAGTTTAGAGTGAGAAAATTTATAATGGGATTGAATCCTAGCATTGGTAGTGAATTAGATGTTCATGGACCTACTTCGATGGAAACAGTGTTTGAAAAATCTATCAAGCAAGAACAAAAGCTTCGAAGTGTTTATGCCTCTAAAGAGGAAAATAGAAGGAAATATAGCAATTTTCAAACACCAACTGCAAGTAAACAAACATGGAAAAAGGGAAACAACAAGTTCAGGCCTGTCAATAAAATAGGAATAGCATGTAGAACTGTTGTGAATAATAAAAATAATGGGAAACAATGAATAAGTTTCAGCCAGGAATAAGATTTGAGAGGAAAAGGACCTCTGGGTGGATGTTTTAAGTGCAGTGGCAATCATTTCACTAACAACAGTCCGCAAAGAGGACAATGGAATATACTAGTAGAAGGGATCTTACTACAGTAAATAAAGAGGGGCAATAACATAATATTTATGTTGTAGTCCATAATAAGCAATCAGAAAAACAAGTGACTCCCATTGAAACCTCAGGTAAGCTTTTTGGAGAACTTGTTTCTATTTTATTTGATTCCAATTCAACAAAATGTTTTGTTTATCTAAAGTAGCTGATAAACTCAAAATAATAGTTGGGTACATGGAACACACTTGGATTGTACAGTATGGAAATAATGTTGTACATAGAGTTAAGAAGTGTTTGTTTGAGGTACCACTAGAATTACCTAATTTCACAACAAGATTAAACTTGTATGTGGCACCCCTTGGATCCTATGATGTTGTCATAGGTATAAATTGGTTAAGTCAACATAATGCAACCTTGGATTGCTTAGGAAAATGTGTAACCTGTTACGATAATCAACAGAAAACAACGAGTGTTCAGGGTGTTAAAAGAGAGTTTGTCACTATGCAGATTTATGGCATACAACTAAAAAAGGTCAAAGTGAAAGGGATTCTATTTATATCTTGTAAAAATAAAAAATTCGGGACAGGAAATTGAGTCTAAAATTGAAGCATTTCCCATTCTAAGGGAATTTAGAGATGTTTTTCCAAATGAGTTGCCTGGACTGCCACCTAAGCGTGAATTTGACTTCACAATAGAGGTCAAACTAGCAACGGAACCAATTTCCAGGGAACCGTATATAATGACAACAACCGAATTAATGTAATGTAAATCCCAATTACATGATTTGTTGTCTTTGGGTTTGATTAGACCAATTATATCACCATGGGGTGCACCAGTAATTTTTGTGAAAAACAAGGATGGGACCCTTAGACTTTTTATTGATTACTGAATGCTCAACAAGGTAAAAGTAAAGAATCGATACCCACTACTCTGAATTGATGATCTATTTGATCAAATGGGGGGCGAAAAAGTGTTTTCTAAGATAGATCTCAGATTTGGTTATCATAAAATTTGAATCAAGGATGAAGATATCCATAAAACCTCTTTTAGAAAAAGGTATGGGCATTACGAGTTTATAGTTTTGCCCTTTAGAATAACAAATACACCTGCCACTTTCATGAACTTGATGAACAACATGTTTAAGGAATACTTATACAAATTTTTACTTATCTTTCTCGATAATATATTAATATACTCAAAGAATTAGGAAGAACATGATGAACATTTAAGGATTGTGCTAGGATTTCTCAGAAAACATAAATTATATGGAAAATTATCTATGTGTGCTTTCTATCAATTTGAAGTACAATACTTAGGCCACATAATAAATAAAGAGGGAATCTCGGTGGACCCTTCAAAGATCAGTTCCATCATGGAATGGCCAACACCGAAGGATGTGCATGAAGTGAGAAGTTTTATGGCCCTAACAGGCTACTATCGAAAGTTCGTAAAGGAATTTTCTAAGTTAGAGAGACCTATCACTTCTTTGCAAAAGAAGGGTATGAAATTCATTTGGGACATCAAGTGTGAATAAGCCTTTAATGAGTTAAAAGTTAGACTCACAAGTGCTCTGGTGTTGAGATTCCAGATCCATATGGGAATTTCTTAGTGGTAATTGATGCTTCAGGGGAAGGTTTGGGCAGAGTACTACTACAAGATGGGAATGTGGTATCTTTTGAAATTAGGAAGTTGAGGGTTCATGAAGTAAATTATGCACCACGTGATCTTGAGCTTGTTGTAATTGTTCATGTGCTCCAGGTATGGAGGCACTATTTTCTCTGGAAAGCTTTTGAACTCAAAATGGATCATCTTGGGCTGAAATACATCTTTACACATTCGAATCTAAATGCAAGGCAACCAAGATGGCTAGAGTTCCTAGAAAATTATGACTTTGATATAAATTACATTAAAGGAAAAGAGAATAGGGTGGTTGATGCCTTGAGTCACAGAAATTATATTGCTACTATAATTACATTAAGAATCCAGTTCAAAGATGAAGTCAAAAATGAGTTAGCAAATGATCCCTACTACAATCATGTTAAAACATATTGAAAAAAACTATCTGAGGGACAAAATGTATGATGGTTTCGAGCTGGAAATAGATGGGATTCTACGTTATAATAGCAGAATATATGTACCATAGGGTAAAGAACTCAAAAATAAAGTTATGAGATAATTTCATGATGTTCCCTACTCGGGACATCCAAGAGTAACAAAAATGATGAAGGACATCAAAAATCAATACTTCTGGAAAAAGATGAAAAGTGATATGATTCTTTATGTCTCACAATTCCTAGAATGTCAACAAGTAAAGGCTGAACATTCACATCCAGCAAGATTATTATATCCTCACAACGTGCTAGAAAATAAGTGGCAGGTTATAAGTATGGATTTTGTCTGGAAGGTCTACCTATGTCCCAAAATAAACATGATGCTATACTTGTAGTTGTAGAAAATTTAACTAAAGTGGCACATTTTATAGCAAGTAATTTAAAGGATAATTCACCCATACTGGCAAAATAGTTTGTGCAAGAAGTTTTCCGATTACATGGAGTTCCAGAAATAATAATTTCAAACAGGGACTCAAGGATAACTTCCATATTTTGGTAGATGTTGTATGTTGCCTTATGGACAAAACTGAACATAAGTTCTACCTACCATTGTGAAACTAATGGTAAAACTAAAAGAGTAAATCAAATTCTAGAATATTTACTAAGAATGTATTGTATGGATCAACAATACAAATGGGAAGAGTATCTTCTATTGGTTGAATTTTCCTATAATAACACCTATCATTCTTCTATTCAGATGGATCCTTTTGAGGCCTTATATGGTCGTAGGTGTAGAACACCAATAAGTTGGTATAATCCTGAAGATTGAGTACTAATTAAACCTGAAATGCTGTCGGAAATGGAAAAAACAGGTTAAATTAATCCAAGAAAGATTGAAAGAGGTCGTAAATAGACATAAAAGTTATGCAGATTTATAAAGAATTGACAGAAAATTTAACGTGGGAGATAAAGTTTTTTTTAGGGTCAAACCTAAAAATAGTTCCATTTCCTTTGGTAGGTAATCCGAACTATCTCCTAGGTTTGTAGGACCATTTGAAGTCCTAGACGTTGTTAGACCACTAGCCTACAAGCTAGCACTACCTCCTGCTCTATCCAGGATGCACAATGTATTTCATGTATCTTTGCTTAAGAAATATGTACCTAATTTAACACATGTACTTAATTGGGATTCATTGTAGGTTACGGATCTAGGGGTAATCGTGGTTGAGCCTATAAGGATAATGGAAACCTGCAAGTTGCACTTGAAAAATGGTGAGGTTTCACAATGTAAGGTACAGTGGGACCAATATTCTGAAAAAAGTGCCACTTGTGAAAATCTGGAAGATATCTAGACTACTTTTCTGCATCTGCTTGACTGAGTTTAAAGAATATATTTTTGTTATAGTGTTAAATTCAGTTTTTATATAGAAAATTAGATAAGAAAATCCTGTAGATAAGCTTACAACTGAATATTGGAACTAAGGTACTTTTTGATGAATAGTTAATGTTGAAGATTTTGTAATGAACCTAGAAAATATGTCATTTAAGTAGTAATATGTTATGTCTACATATTATGTGACTCAATTTATAGATATATAAGGAATGTAGTGACCTTTATGATTCAGCTGAAATGATATTGATACAAATTTTAAACTTATTTGAAATATATTAATGCCACAAATGAATGATGGGTTTAGGTTTTCTATTTATCCTTAAATCATCGAGACAATGATTATTCTAAGGGGTGGAGTATGTAACATCCCATATTTCTTGTAAGTTAAAATAACTACGGTTAAGTCTAAATAGGATTAAAACGAGATCATCATTAGGTATAAAATCATTTGACACATCAGCTTATGCTGTGAGGCATGACATTGCGGAACAAATAATCCCACAGGGCTGCACCCACCTTGATAATCCTGCCTAAAACATGATTAGGCCTTAATCATAGCTTTACAAGAATATTTGAATTATTATTATTTACGGACTTGGTGATTTTTCATTTGTTTGAATATTTTATATGGAACATGGAAATTCGAATAATTATTATGTTAACATATTGTTGGCAATATATGGACTTCTATTATGATGATTAATTTTACCATTAAAATTAAGTATCAATTAAAATTTAAAAAAAATAAAAAATGTTGTATTAATTTGTGAAATTATATATTTAAATCCTAAAAGGATTTGGGATGTAAATCAAAAGTTAAAAAGTATTATAATAATAATATTTTAATATTTAAAATTTGAGAGTTTTGAAAGGGCACATGCCTTCATCTAAGACCAAGTACATGGCATGCATTGACACATAAAGCAACACTTGGAACCCTTAAAATTCTCCATTATAGTATAGTTTCTTCTTTGTATTTTCTTTTTCCTTTGTCTGTTTTCATTTTTTTTCTTCTGAAATACCTGCATGAGTTTTGGAGGAAAGAAGGATTCAACTTGTTGGATTGGAAAGAGTAAGAGGTTTCCAATTTTGGGTTTACTTCAGGCATGAATATCTTCTCCCTTCTCTGTAGACTTATTTGTAAATAATGAGAAAATACACATTCTGTTTTAAATGGCAATTAAATGAATTTGTGGACAAGCTTTTGATTTAATTTCTTGGAAATGAAATCTAAAAAGGAAATTGATGGATTATGTATTCTCTTAAGTTTCCTTTGTGTGGTTTTAGCTAAAAATAGAAAAAAACCGTAGATGGGTGTTCCTAATATATTTTATTTTATTTTAATTTTCTATTTAATATTTGATTTCTGGAAACCCAAATCGATTTCTGCCTCTGGTTTTTATTACAATCAACAATAATTTATTTTTATGAGCAAAGCGATTTCTGGGTAGTGTGAAAAATATTGTTACCAGGTATTTCATTATTTTGTCTGATATATTTTCTTCTAGTTTCTAATAATTTCTAAATAGAGAAGAAATTAATGTTGGAATGAATTGATTTTGATATGTACAAGTTGATATTCCTGTAGGTATAATTTTATTACCTAAGTGGAAAAGAAATTAGTGTTAACAATCTATGTAAGATGACTTAGTTTTACTGAAAGGATTTCGTTACTGGAAGTGTTAGAAACTTATGGTTGTTATTCTATGCAAATAGAATTCAAAATTATTATCCTGTGGTATATGGGTCAATTTGTCTTGTTGATCTGTTGGTTACCTGAAATAACATGTCAAAATGATTTTAATAGAGGTGTTTTTACACTGTTTAGTTGGATTGTTCCTATATACATACATACATACATACATACATATATATATATATATATATATATATATATATATATATATATATGTATTCTGATTATTTTGAATAAAGTTATTGTGCATTTTACAAAACTACTCAATGCCTAGAAAGAATTTGTCTAATTGGTATTTAGAAATGATGATTTTAGACTATTTAGTTGAGTTGTTTGTTGATTGGAAGGTAAGAAAAATAATAGTTGAATTTGTACCATGTGAATCATGATTTGCTTGTGGTTTAATCAGAATTTGGATGTTGAATGATTATGGTTTGATTATGTCTTGTCCTTGTGATTAGAGTGAAACATAATTGTTGAAAAAGAAATTGGTTGTTTTATTGGTATACATTCATAGTTGTATCTTGATGTACAACAGGTAATAATACATTCTCCAATGTATTACCATGCGTTTTGTTGATAAAATAACTTGTATACCATTTTTTATTTTATTAAATAATTGCATCAGAAATTGGAGTTAATATTCATGCCAGTTCATTTTGAACTGACAACATATCACTACTCCAGTTTTGTAGGATAATTAGCTGTCACGTTCGGATGTACAGAAACTTATGTCTTGTGAAATTTAATCATAGCATGGATCTAAATGAGATACTTGGATTTCAATTTGTAGAGGGATGATATCCCAAAATTTTGACTATATTTATTGGGATCTTGGACCTATTGTTAATATTCAAACCTCACTATGTGAGAGTTACCATAATAGTTATATATTTTGTCTTAATGACATATGTAATTTATGATTTTGATAAAGAGATGATTACTTTGTATGTAATAATATCTCCATATGAGAAAATACTAAATACTAGAAGTGAGAAATATTACTTATCATAAATTTATATATTTATTTATTTGATATTTGATAATGTATGAAGCCAATAATTGGGAAATTATTATAACAATCAATTGTCTTTAATTTCTAAAGTAAATAAGCTATTTAGTGGCGTAGCTAATCGAAGGAATAATTAGATATACATGTTTTAGTATATATTTAATTCGACCTTTTGATAAACTTGGTATTAATATGATAAGATTGTAAATCATGTTGTTTAGAGAATGGAGGAGTATCGTTGTAGAAGGTAATTTAAGGTTAAAATAACAAGCATCAGGAAAAGAGAAACTAAATGGGAAGATAAATTGATGAAAATATCCATTAGACTTATCTCATGATCCTAGTTGGCCTTTGGCATATATCTCGATATAAACTCTTGCAAGATAGGTTAAATTGGAAACAAAGTAAATACAAACTATAAGATCTTGATAATTGTAAAAGGGATAGTTGTGAGGTGGTGGAAGACTTAAACTCATAAGACTAGTGTGTTTTCTTGAGTTTAACTGTAAGTTGCACGGTGGAAAACTTTAGACAAAGTAATGCATTGATGGTTGTGCATTGTCTGATCATGTAGTCCTCTAATTAAATTAAAATTACCAGTAACCTGATCATGGGAAGTTGAACACTGAACATGAGGTAGGCAATGGACAGATACCATAATACGAATTCGGTAAAATAGTTTCATGGTAGACCCAAGGAGTTTCACATAGTTCCCATGACCTAAAAAAAAAGTTAAGCCAAAATGCTAATAAGCATTGTCACTCGAAGAAGTGGTGAAGGGGGATCGTGGAGATCTGGATATACCGTTCTCAACCACACATGGCTTACATAGATTTTATCAGATAAGATCAAAAGAACAAATTTGATTTAAATAATTGGATTAAATAAATTGGTATGAATGCAGCTCCGTAATCTATTTTAATGTATGTTTAAAAAAAAAATATCCCCATTTTCCAGTTCTAGTAATTTTGAGCGTTACACTTTAGCTACTTTATTTCATATTTTTAAATTAATTATATTATATCATTTGTCATGAAACATCATATTGTATCCCTTCTTACACATTTGACTCATACTTAAAAGGTTGTGCTTTATACCTTCACCATATAGAAAAATCTTAGTAATTGTTTTAGCATTATTTAGAATCGGAGTTCCTTTTCACACAATATTGGCCGAATTATTGTCAAATAACCTAACAACTCCTAATGCATTGTTTAAAAGAGAGATGAATTTTATTTTTTCAGTAGTTGTATGACTGGAGCAACAACTATATAGATTGCCAATTCTTTTCTTCATCTTTTACCTAAAATGCAGTTTGTACTATAGAGCAAGACTCTTTTCTTTTGTTAGATTCTCCCTTTACAACATATACCCGTTTATTATATTTAGGGGGTTGTTGATTACACATTGTGGCTACATGACCATCCTTTTGACATTTATATCAAACAAATATATAGTTCATTGAAGTGTATGGTGAACTATAGTTTCTTCCATATCCTCTAGTGTATCTTCTACATTTAGCATCGTTGTACATCCAAACCAGTTACATGAAAAGCAATAGCCATAGAAATAATGTGTGTAACTCATAGAAAAAACTGATTCTAGGAGCATTTGTCTTCTTCTTGATTATTTTTGTGACTTCTTTATTTGTAGCATAAGAAGTTCTTGGTGTTTCCATGGTCTTGTTCTCATTCTTATTTTATGTTTTAGCTTCTTTATCTTTTTCAATTAATCCTATCCCTGATTTTTCTTTTCTATCCTATTAAATTTATAGTATATCAGTCAAGACATTTGAAATATTATCTAGATTCTCTTACAACTTGAATTTGCTGGTAATTTGTTCCAGTTCAGTTTTCAAATGCTCTTAATCATATTTAAATTTCAAGCATTCTTCCTCATTTTCCTTGTAGGAAATAGAGATCTTTTCAAGATGAGATTCAAGTTATTTTAGTTCAGTAGCTTCTTTCTCTTCCTTTAGGTTTTCTCTTTTTTACAAAAATCTAAATTTTTTTCTTCATAGAATTTAAATATACATCTCAACTTCTTATTATTTCTCATCCATAATTTCATTTCTTTAAGGCAAAAAACAAGTTCATCTTCTAAATTCACAATTGCTTCTTATTCATCAGAATCTTCATATTCCATTACATTATTTCCTTTAGATTTGCATTCTTTAGAGACATCCATGGAAATAAAAAACATTCAGATTGAGTTTCATCATCCTCTTTTTCAGATATTCCTGAGTCGCTTTAATCAGATTCACTTGACTTCTCTTTAGAATAGAACTTTATTTTGTTCTTAAATAATTTCTTTGTGGTATCTTTCTTCTTTAAGTTAATCTTTTCCTTGGTTGCATTTGTGACTTTCTTCAGACTGGGATTCCTTGTTCTTAATTGCACATTTTTTAGTAAATTGACATTCTTTTCCATAATCAAAGAATTTAAAATTTGAGATTACCTTCTTATTTTCTCTATCCTCTGCCTAGCCTTCTCATAAACATTGCTTTAATCTTCTCATCATATTATCCATCCTCTAATTATGATTCTTCTTTCTCTTGATTGGATTAAGTATCTTTATTTTCTTTGAATGCCACTTCCTTCTTGGTAGATTTAGATCCATTTTTCCTCATCTCATATGATTATAAAATACTTTGTAGTTCATCTAATATCAATGTTTTCATGTCTTTGGCTTCTTCAACAGCTGAAAAAAATTTCATCATACTTAAGAGTTATAGATATAAGGATATTTTGAACTACCATAGGTTATTATATCTTCTCACCTAGGCCTTTTGATCATGTTGATCACTTTATTTACTCTTTGCATGTAGGATGCAACACATTCATTCTATTTCATTTTAAACTCTCTAACTGAGCTCTATAGGTCTATAATTTAGCTACCTTGACTTTTTCATCACCTTCATAGATACTCTAATGTTTAGTCCATATTTCCTTGTAAGTGGTATAATGCATTACCTTCACAAATTCAGTTTTAGTTATCCTACATAGGAGTGCATTCATAGCTCTTGATTTTCATTCATATTATGCCTTATCTATTTGCAGAAATTGATTAGAGTGGTTTGAGGATTATATCATTTCTCCACACTATGCCTAGATATCAAAACCAAGTGACATAAGATATGTCTTCATTCTTATTCATCCATAATGCATATATTTTTCAAGTGAAGAGAGGTGATCTTGATAGTTTAAGTCCACCTTTTGCTTGATTATTTTCCATGCATGTGAAGAGAGGATATTCTTGAACATGTTAAGCTTCCACCAGAAGGGACTCTCTCTGATACCAATTGTTAGATATTACAAGAAATATAGAGGGGGGTTAATAAGTGTGTATTAATACTTTAATTATTTCCAATGTAAGAAACCTTTGAATAATTGTATAAATGTAACATAAACATTCAAGAAGCCACATGTAATAATATAAAAAATAATAACAAAGAATTTATGTGGGGAAACCCTTTAACGGGATAAAAACCCACTATGAAACCAATGATTTTATTTAGAAACACCAATTCCGGAGCATACTGTTGATGCATAATCACATCACCGCTGACTATTTATAACTCGAGTAGATTGAGACCGTCAGTGTGATTGCATAAACATGGAGATTTTCCTAAAGTGTGGTACTCTATGATTGGGAAATATTTCTGGATGAAGGTTAATTCCTATTCCTCTATTTTGATGCACTATATCCAAATTGTAGAGGATCTACTCTAAAATCTATTGTAACTTGCAAAGGATATAGGGTTAAGAAAATTAAAAGAAATTAAACCTAAACAAACATATGTGATGCACCAAAAGGAATGTTGAACACCTACTTTGCATGAAAATGGAAACCACAATCAGATTAAGAAGGATACAGATACACCATATATCAATCCACTGATGAGAATCGACCAACCATTAAACACAAACCATGAAACATGTAATGCAATAACCATATAGAGATAACAAGGATAGTAATTGAGACATCAAATGATAAAAATTAACACAAGAGAGGGTTGAAAATCATCCACAGACTTTTTTTATTGCTCCAAACATTTGATACAGTATATTACAATGTCCAAGAGGCACAAACTTTCATTACATCTTGAATGGGAGGTTTTAAGTCGACAAAATCACTTACATATAAGAAAAGAAGGTAGGGTTCAAAGTAAAATTATTCAACATTAGAATAATGCCCCTCCTTACAATATATAGGAAGAATGAAAGAAGGGGGGAGAGAAGAATTCAAAATATTTCTTCAACCACCCTAAAATGCATTAAAATCCCCTGCAACAAAGATGGGTGCAACTGCAAAACCCATAGTTCATTGTACTTTTCCTTCTGGGAGAAGAAAGGAAGCCATACCCCATCCTTTTTGGTAGGTGAGAATCCTGGAAGATTCCTCTAAAATGGTGAACTGTATTTCTTTATTTTGAATAACTTAGTTGCACTTAATTAAGATAACAATAGTAGTTGTGTAAAAGACACTGAGAGCTTTCAAAAAAGTCATTTCTTGTGCATATTTGAGGTCCCAGTCAAACATTATGGTTGATTGAAGATTGGGGTGTCATACTACATTAACTGTGTGTGGTTGGCTTTCTTTCTTTGGACTCTGAAATGCCTCACAACCTCCAAAATCTTAAATTTAGAGATTTGGGCATCTCAACTTTGGAGGTTGAGTTACTATTCATCTGCTAATTTGTCTTGAGACTTTAAAAAATCTGAAACCCAAACCTCTAAAACTCAGATGTTAGAAATTCAAATTTATGGTTTTAGACATTTCTCCTTTAGGACCTCTCACCATCTGAAGTCTGATACAAACCTCAAAAACTAGGACCTCCAAAAACATAAAATCGGAACCTCCAAAATTCCCGCCGCATTGTCCTCGAAACCAAGTTTCACCCTCGAAATCGGAACCCTTTCGGAATTCAGACTTTTAGGATTTCAGGCATTTGGTTACTTTTTATTGTTTTGTTCAGCGAAGACTCTGAACCTCTGAAGTTCGAAACACTAACCTCTGAAGTCTGAAATTCAAACTTTAGACCCTGCAGTTCCCAAAATTTACAACGTCATTGATGCCGAAAGGGGAGTTGACCTCTGAAATGTTGAGATCTTTCAAAATTTGGTCTTTCCACATTTCATACATTTTTCCTATCCCATTTTATGATTCTTGCTACTTCAACCCTGAAACAAACCCCCAAAATGCTCCTTGTGCTGACCCAAAAATCAACGTTGACATCTAAATTACCAAATACCTGAAGTCTGAAACTTCAGGCCCGGGATTCAATTTTTTTTTCTTGATCTCTAATCTCCTTCAATGTTTTTTTGGCCATTCCTTTTCTTTCCTTGCATTTCCATTGCTAAGACCACCTACAACCTGATTTCCAGAATCAAAAAGTGATCTCCCATGACTGAATCAACCTCTTCATTTCTTCTACATTCAAGGTCATGTTTATCCAACTTACCCTAAGAGGAAAAATTTGATAACACATACAATGTCTAATTTTATATGAGCATTCACTCAATATATGAAGCACCTATGTTAAAATATTCAAGTACCAACTATAAGAAATGCTAAGCTTGTACTCAGCTATTTCACAAGCTATAACTTGTAAGGAGTACTCAACCCCTAATATCTAATAACCCACTAAGATAAAAATATTACAAATAACTTGATCATTTAGTTTCTAGATATCTTGTACAAGGGATTATGATCACAATTGGATAACAATTTTGGTGACTCGCGGGATCACCTTCTTGTTAGGTGGAAAGATTAGTTGCTTTGAAGTATCCATTGAGCACAGAGTCATGAATGATAGCCTGATACTGATCTCGTACTTGAAACCTTAACCCAATCACTTGTAACGTGTTGATCCTCAACCTAATCCACTGTCTACAGTCTAAGTTTTCATAAGAAAATATTGAATATGAGATTTGTGAGAGTAGAAAATTATCTTGAGTTGGAGCTTTCACCTGTCCTTAAAATGGACTGTCTTGAAACCTAAAAGTTATGTTTTCTGATAATGATTTCCTTTGAAATTAGAAATTTTTTCCCATGAGTATGGACTTCTTCCTTGTTATAATCATTTCACCATTTTCTTTACATTTTTTAATGTGACGAAATAGATAATGTTATGGACTGAGGAGGAATACCTGTTGTTTTGGTTGGTTGGAGGTTGATGTGCGCGTTCTGACTTCTCGATCCGATGATGATTGTGAGAGCTTCATTTTGGCTGGGAGGAACTACCTGGAATAGAAAATAAGAACACCAAAGAAGAGTTAAAAAATATATGACAGTGGACTACCTAGCGTATTGTAGGTCTAGGAATGGGAGACTCCATAGAGGGATGTCAATCCACTATTTTTATAAAATATATATGAAATAACTGAAACATGTACATAAACGAATCTAGTGCTAGTATTCTTATTTGGGTACCTCAGATCATTATCAGCATCGATCCAATTAAATATTAAAACCTATGCGGGTAAAGGTCTTCGGTTCAGGTTACAGGTTATTCAGGTGGTCTGCAAGTCACAGACAAGGTCTTAGTAGGATTGGGTAAGGTGTTTGGGTTATTTTGGTAGGTAGGTGGTTGTTGGTCTACATAGTGTTGGTAGACATAGAGAACGGGGTCAGTCGGGTATGACGGATCACACTTAGGAAGAACCGACAATAGTTATGGGTAACTGAAGTCAGTAGAGGTAGGCTAATAAAACTCAAATAGTCCAGGTTGTAGAGGTTGATATGAGGTTAAAAAGAGACAAAAGGGGGGGTGGAAAGGTCTATAGGAATCTTAGTTATACTCAAAGATGTGTAACAATCAAATATAGGTTATTTAATAGTGTGGGTGGAGCAATGGTTTATTTTACATGAAATTAAATTATAGGGGAATGGGCATGCAAGTTGAAACTGATAACAACAATAAAAGAACCCAATAGACTGAAGTAGAAATAGATGATGCAGGTAAAAAGTGTACTTATTATGGTGTAGGTTCAAATGGCTGTATGGTGATGATGTTTGATAAGAGGAATGATGTTTTGTACCATAACAGTGCTTCCTGGAATGTTACCATGAGTGTAATACCTCTAGATCTGTCCCGGTGCTGGTTATGGATGTCTATAGGTGTGAAAAGACTCTGGTTCTGCTTGCATTCAGCTCTCTTCTATTCTCCTCGATTCTAGAGTGTGCTAACCAAAAAACAAGGTTACTAAAATGAATAAATGGTAACCAACAAACTTTCCTAGCTGACCAGCGTCAGTTTTGGGATAACCAGCATCAATTAAGGTGGGATTCCCTAGGTTTACTAAAAATGACAGATCTCACATCATTTGGGTAATTTCTATTCATTTATTCGTGGATCATAATGGACATTATATTTTTATGAGCATAACGGTGGTTAGAGGAATAATAGGCATTGGTATTTAGGCTTGAACAAGGTCTTATTCATTTATGGAAACATGCCATGAATAATTCTAGGGTGAGGTGTCTAGGTGAGGTGGGCATCCATTCAATTAAAGTAATTAAATTAGTAATGGGGTGAGGATGGGTATTAATTTAATTGTAAATAATTAAATTAATATTAATGTGGGGTATAAGGGTCATGTTTGGGTGAATGTGTTTAAGTTGGTTATTCAAAAGGGAACCAAGGGGAGTGTGACCCAATTTTGGTGTCTACATTTTCCCCCTTTTTGTCACGTAGCTTGTACTAGTAAGTGGTGCTGAAAAAAAAAAAAATGGTTGTGTCGAGTATAAGTGAGGGTGGTTTTTCCCGAAGTGTGGGTGAAGGTAACGCCTCTCAAATAAGGAACCGATGAGGTGAGAGATAGAAGAAGTGAGTGGTTTGATAAAATGAGGAGGTGAGAAAATGAAGATCATTAGGTGTATTACGTAAAGGTAAAAGGTGAAATTGGGTAAGCAGTTAAATTTGATAGGGTCAAAGGTAGTGGCAGTTGAATGCATGCACACATTGGAAATTACAGCATGGTACCAGGTTGAGAATCTTTCAAACTCTATGTCAGCTAAGATCGATAGGTCTATCCAAACAGGGTTGAAGTGATTCTAGTATCCAAGGTATAGGATATAGTGCGGAAACACAATAGAGGTTAGGTGCAAGAATGTTTAGGTATGTTCCGATAAACCAAAGTTCAGGTTAGGATAAACATCACATCAATAGGCAGGGTAAAGTCAGTAGGTTGAACCATATGGGTAACCACGTTGCAAGGTACATCAAGCACAGAGGGTCAAAGGTCACAAAAAGTGGTTCAGGTCAAGGTATATAGGTAACAACATGGGTAAGGAAAAGTTAAGGTTGGTAGGTTGAACAACACAGGGAACCACGTCGTAAGGTACAACAAAAACAGAGGGTCAAAACTCAAAAAAGTGGTTCAAGTCAAGTTATATAGGTAATGACACAGGTAAGACCAAGGTGTAGGTAAAATAACAACTCCTAAGATGCAGCAAATGAAATGTAGGGGTAGGTTGGGTTTGTAGGTATGGTTTAACGGGTGTCCGGGATGATAAAAAGGGACATGGGCACGAATGGTTGCAGGCAAAAGGAAGTTTAGTAAGATCAAATAGGGATAAGGGTGGACCATTGCTGGTTATAAGGTGACCAACGTTGGTTGGCTAGGGCACAAATAGGACTGGTGTCGGTCAGGTTAGGGTGGGTTTATAAAACAAAAGTTTTGTATTTTACGGAATCATTGTTGTGTTGTATCGTTAGAGAAAAAACAGAGCCATTTTAATTTTGGTGTTTTTTGAGAGGAAAGTAGGAGGGACTATACCCGGATGAGGTGGAGATATCTGGTTGGTGAGAGGATCTAGGGAGACGGTTCCATGAGATTGGTGTGGATAATTTGATTAGGTGGAGGTGAAAAGAGTATTTTATGATGGTAGATTTAGGAGAGCGGTCGGGTGGGCCACCAGCGTAGCGGCCAATTGTGCCACCATGTAGACGATGTTGAAACAAGGTAAGATTTGATCTCATTCTTTGTTGTTTAGGTGAATTTTTTAGTAAAATGTGGGTTTGAGTAGAAGTGGGTTTAGGGAGAGAATTAAATTTAAATTTGGAAGAAAATGGGGGAAAGAGGAAGGGTAGGAAATGGTAAGTAGGTTAGAGAGGGGTGGGGATCAATTTTCATGAGATTGGGGTAGGAATGGGTGGGGTAGTTAGGTATAAATGGTAAATTTTGAGAGAAATAGGGTAGGTATTCATGAATCATCATCACAACAGTGATTGTTCATAGATGGGGTGACTAGTGCCGGTTTTGGGAGATTGATGCCAATCAAAATTGAGAGAAAAATGGGCAAGGAGAGGAGTAAGGGTGGCTGGGGGAGATAGGAAGGTATTGTTGAATGAAAATAGGAAGGGTAATAGTTATAGGTGGGGATTCAAGGGTTAATGTGGGTATGGTCAAGTTGTAATAATGTTATGGTTTGTTGGATGCAGGTGAGGGATAGGGTACCTCTCCTATTGCTAGTGGTGTGGGGAGACATGACCGACAAGGAGTGGAGGCATGTGACCGATGTCAATCTGATTGGTATCCGAAATTATAGGCATATAGTGCATGATTCTAGTTTGATGGTTTCTCTCATTGATAGATGGGATTCTACGACCAACATGTTCCATTTTCTGAGAGGTTAGATCATAGTCACCTTAGAGGGCATGTATAGGATCTTGAGATTACCGATAGTGGGAGCGCGGGTATACTCCATTTCATCAGAGGCCTCTAAGGAGATGATGTTGATAGTATTTGGAGAGGGGTTGGCCAAGATGAGGTTCTATAGTGCGATCCAAAGCTATAGAGAGATGTACATGGCCCATCCCGAGGAGATGCGGTTAGTTGTCTTAATTATGGAAGTAGTGTGTTGTTTTTCACTGCCAGATGTAGAGGGTTGGAGATTCCTATGGGAAATGATGGGAGTTCTTCATGATATGATGGAGGATAGAACCCAGTTTGCATAGGTACCAGTGTACCTAGTGTAGTTATACAGGGAGCTATGGGCCTACGGGAGGCTATGGAGGTTCAGCGTGTGTTGCACTTTACTTCTTCACTATTGGGCCTATGAGCACATTATGTGTGTGTGACTGATTGGATTGCGACGACTTGATGAATTTGAGCTAGGTATGGTCTAAGTTGGTTATATGTGTTGGGTGCCAGTGGGTGGTGTGTAATGGGAGGCTAGGGATACACATGATGTAGCTAACTACAGGAAGATACTGGAGGGGTTGTTTGGAGTATACATTATCTGGAGGCCCTATGTGGTATATCCATCATACAACCACATGGCTGCAGAGTTGGATGAGTTGAAACTTCTCAAGTGGATAAAGGGGCATCATGTCGGGGAGCATGAGATGATACCAGTAGATAGAGTCTGGTAGTAGTTTGGGCTGCCCCATTACATACCACAACCATTCCCTCAGTATAGGAGAGATGACATAGAGAGGCCTATGCCTCTACCACAGCCGACAGTTCCGATAGGGTAGGAGGATCACCAGGTGGACCGAAAGATAGATGATGTCAGTTTTATGGATGCATATAGATGGTGGTGGGTATCCTAGCTATGAGAAACACCACCTAGACCAGGGAAGCCAGACGTCGCTACCCTCATAGTTGAGAGAGACACATTACATGGATAGGTGGCCACATTACATGCCTAGATTACTTGCTAACAGGGGTAGCTGACAGGGTCACAGGTAGAGGTGAGCACATTATAGGTACAGGTTATAGGGCTACAGGGCCAGTTGGCCACTGCACAGGCACAAATTGTGGCTCTATAGGCCTAGGTATAGCCACAAAAACCTACATTGGCTTAGGGATAGGGTCCCATTTTATAGACAGGGGTGGGACAGGATCCCTCTAGTACATGTACAAGCACAGGGACATGGTCCCTTAATATAGGGAATAGTGAGACAGGGTCCAAAGAGATAGGTACAAGGGCCGAGACAAATGGCTCCTCCATACACCGTACCAATGGCTAGGTTCGTGGATGCCCTAGGTGAGGCACAATATTATCAAGACCACTTGATGGCCGCAGGGATAGATTTCCCATCTTATGCTGAGTATAGAGAACAACAGGCTTCAAATGAGAGGACTCAGTCCCGCACTCACAGTGTAGAGAGTATAGGGGGTTGGTGAGCCCTGAGATAGGGTCTGGGAAAGGCTACCAGTGCATGGAGGCCATCTCTAGGTGAGATATCAACAAAGATCAGGAAACGACCAATGGAGGGTGGCGAGATGCTAGTGGGATGCCACACAAGAGTAGAGGAGGAGGAGGAGGAGATATGTGAGATAGGGATGGAGGCTAGATCTGACGAGGAAATGATTGATAGTTGTATGTACCTCTATATTGTTTGTGTATTTTGAGATATACTGTCATGCGTGCCGAAGAGAACGAGAATGTTCATGAAATTTTTTTAGATTTTTGATCATATACTGGCCTATGTGTCAAAGATGGTGAGAATGTATCTGAATGATATGAGATGTTTGCATTTATTTTTATTTTTGTACATATGTATGTATACATAGACTTTATGATGCATAGATGATGATATTTATAGTATGGATGTTATACTTGTGTTGTAAAATTTTCATTGTTATGTTTATGTAGGTGGAAACCAAGTGGATTAGGCATGATGGAGTCAGGTTGGTTTAGGCATGATGAAATCATGTCGTTTTAGGCATTATGGAGTCAGGTCAGTTTAGGCATGATGGAGTCAAGTCGGTTTAGGCATGATGGAGTCAGGTCAGTTTAGGCATGATGGAGTCAGGTCAGTTTAGGCATGATGGATTCAGGTCATTTTAGGCATGATGGATTCAGGTTAGTTTAACGCATGATGGAGTCTGTTTGGTTTAGGCATGATGGAGTCAGGTTAATTTAGGCATGATGGTGTTACGTTGATGTAGGCCTGGTGGATTCAAGTTGGTTTAGGAGTGATTGAGGTAGGTTGGTGTAGGCATGATTGAGTTAGGTCAATGTAGGCATTATTGAGTTAGGTTGATTTAATTTTGATGGAATATCAAAGTTGTGGGTACCATGGGAGACAAATGGTGATGTATAGGCATGTTATGGTTTAAATTTCAAAATATATGCTATAGTGGAAATGTGAAAATGATAAATGCATGATTTTATGATGTTGTAACAATGTGTATTAATTGATGCTTGGTTGGTTTAATTTCCATTGATTAATATAAAATGGAAACTAACTAAGGTAGAATGTGAATAGGAAAGTGAAAGGGGGAATTGGTTAGGGAAAAGAGTGATCGAGCTAACCTTTAAGGGCCCCATTTCCTCGAAGTGCTACCTACATAGCCTCAGAAAAAAGGGGCCTCAGGATGATGTAGTTCTCCCATAAGCTAGGGAAGATTATGATGAAGTAGAGGAATGGGTTGGTAGGCATTAGGAATGGTTGAATAGGTCATACACATGATTGGGTTTAGGTTGTAGGCTGGGTTGAGTTGTTTTAACAATAAGTAATGAGGAAGGTGAATGGTAAGAAGTGGCAACAGAGCCACTTAATTGATAAGAACCCTAATGAGTCTACCATACCCAAGATGGGCTTATGAACATAAGACCTTACAGGTGTTGCATAATGGACCATTCTAAGGGTGAAGAAAGTCACATAATCATGAAATGTGGCAGTTACGTGAAGTCCCTTAAGTAAAGATGAAATTAAGATTAAAATTAAATGAGGTGAGAGTGGGCGGTTCATCGTAACCTAGTTATGACAACATGTTTACTTGGCAAGAAACCCCTGATCAAAATACACAAGTCCATGACGAAAAGTTATCATTTTCTTGTTGTATGTTTGTTTTTGATAGATTGATCGATATAGGAAGTCTATATGGGATGCGTATATTATATTTTTGAGCTCTTCGCAAAGCTAATTGATGCAGGAAGCTTATGGATATGTGTATTGCATTTTTACAATGGCTTTATATAGCTCTCCTTCAATGGAACAGTCTATTTATAGCAGTGGAAATAACGTGATGAGATGTCCCTTTTTGAGGGAGTCATATTTTGTTGGAATTTTAACTCAAGGAGTTGAATCCCTTTTGTTTTTGGACATTTAAGTCATAGACAAGACTATAGAGGAAGAGTAGATTCTTGTTTGGAAGACAAAACCATAGTACCCAGGGGTTAACTATGAAAGGGGTGGTTTCAAGTGATGATTGACCATGGGATTCCATCTTGAAGAAGGTGAAAAGTATCCATGAGAATCATGCTATGAGTAGAGCTGTAGTACTCATATTGAAGATACAGCTGAAAAGCGATGAGTAATCACATGATTCTTGTTTAGTCATGGATCCTCAAAAACAGGTAATATGGAAGGTGAAAAACGCTCAAGGCATGAGCGATCAACTGGCATAAAGTCATATAGGACTTGATGTCAAAAATAAAATGGCCAAAGATGTAAGGCATTGAGAGGATCAGGTTTAGGTTTACCTTCGAGTGAAGACAAATGATAAGAACCTGATTGATAAGAATGGGTAACGATATAGGGTCTAAGACAATTAGGAGAAAATTTTCACCCAATTACTTTTCTCTTCTTTGATTACATTTTGATTTTCTTTCAGGACAAGGTCACCGACCTGAAAGGATTGTTCGTGAACACATTTTTCGTAGGCATGTTTGATACTTTTTTTGTAGATTTGGAGATGGTCAAGATAATTGAGATGCCGTTCATCTAATAACTCAAGTTGTGCTAAAATTCTTCAAAAAATTCATCGTCTTTGAGCATGTCTTATAGTGAAATGCAGAGAGATGGAATCTAGACTTCGAGAGGTAAGAGAGCCTCGGTAGCGTAGACCAGAGAAAAAGGTGTGGCAACAATCAAAGTGCAAATACTAGTGAGATAATCCCACAAAGTGAAAGAAATTTGTGAATACCATCCTTTCCAATATCGTCAACTAATTTCATAAGAATTTCTTTCAAGGTTTTACTGGTTGATTTTGCTTGGCCATTGGTTTTCGGGTAATAAGGTGATGAGAAACTGAGTTGGATGCCAAAAGCATCACATATATTACGTAGGGTTTTGTTTTTGTATTGCTTTCCATTATCAGTGATGATGCAAAGAGGAACACCAAAGTGAAAAATGACGTGATGGTTGATGAATTCACATATTTTCTTAGATTTTGTAGAAATGAGGGGAATGGCCTCTACCTAATTATTTTAATAATCAGTAGCAATTATGATCCATTGGTAGCATTTTGAAGAATGGGGATGGATCTTGCTGACAAGATCCAAGCCCCATTGAGAGAAAGGCCAAAGATCTCATGCGTCGTGTAAGGCATGACTAGGTCTATGAGGAAGATTAGCATGTTGCTGACATTTCACATAATGTTTGACATAGTCACAACAATCACGGTTTAAGGTTGGACAATTATAGACAAGGCAAAGAATGTGCTTGGCTATAGCTAAACCACTAAAGTGACCTCCACAAATTCCATCGTGGACTTACTTAATGGTGTAGGGAGTTTCAGAACTTGTAAGGCATTGTAAGAGGAAACCGTAGAAGTTGCGCTTATAATGGAGACCACCCATGATGACATAGAAAGAGACACTTTTAAGAAAGGCACATTGTCCATTACGAGTGAGATCAGAGTGTAGAATGGAAAGGGAAAGATAGTATACAAATTGCATATACCAAAGGTCACATGGGTCATGTGCAAAGGTTCCAACGGAGGAGACTTCACAAGGTAAATAAGAGGGTGATATTAGCCTTTGTATTGTGATAAAGATTTTAGAGTCGGAAGGCCAAGAGGGTATTTGAGAATCCAAGCAGGCCATGGTATCCATAAACTTATTGGTAGAACGTGGAGTGGTTTGAAGTTTGTAACGTTAAAATGTGGTCAAAATTATGTTTACATGATGTTTTTACTTTTGAAGTATCTCTTTACGAAACTAGTATATACCATTGACTTGGTTTACAAGAAGTTGGGAATTACCAAAGATATTGATGGACTTAACATATAAGGCATAAACATCCTAGAGGCCCAATACGAGTGCTTCATATTCGGTAATATTATTTGTATAAGCAAAATCGAGTTTGAAAGACAAAGGCATAGGTTCACCATCAAGAGGAATGAGGATGACACTAGCCCCACCTCCACGATGACACTCGGAGCCATCAAGGAAGAGTGGCATTTGGTAGGTGGGTTTGGCTAAGGAGAGGGTAGCTATGGATTCGTTGGGGAAATTTAAGTTAGAAGGTTGATTCTCAGAAAGAGGTGCATCTTCCAATTGATTGACGATAGCCTAGCCCTTGATGGAGTTTTGATAAATAAATTTGCGATTGAGGTCAGCAAGACGTATAAGCCATCATGCAGCACATTGATGTTGATAGGGTTTGGCGTACATATAGTGTAAGGGGTCATTATTAGTAATGACAAAGGTTTTGTGATTAAGGAGGTAATGGCAGAGTTTGGTGGCGATGAAAACTAAGGCGAAGTATATTTTTTCAGCATGGGTAAATCGAGTTTCGTAGTCCAAAAGGGTACAGATTATGTAATAAACTGCTTTCTCTCAGTGTTGCTCATTGCGATGAGTGAGCATGGCACCTAAAGAAAGGTCAGTAGAAGAAATATATAGGTAAAAGGGTTGGTCATGTTTAGGATGAATGAGCACTGGTGATTGAAGAAGGTATTGTTGTAAGGCTTCAAAGGATTTATGAGATTCATCATCCCATTTGAATGAAACTTATGTCTTGAGAAGATGGTGAAATGGGTGACAACGGTCAGAAATATGTGAGATAAAATGATGAATGGATTAAAACTTTCCTTGTAGGCTTCGAAGTTGATGGAGATTAGTAGGTGGAGGCATTTCTGGAATAGCCTTGACTTTAACATGATTGAATTCTATGCCATGTAAAGAAACGATGAAATCAAGGATTTTTCTTGAAAGTACCTCAAAGACACACTTCTTTGGTTGAAGATGAACACAATACTTGATGAGGCAATCAAAGATGATCTAAACGATGGTCAGGTGTTTGGTTTGATGTTTGGATTTGGTAAAAATATCATCTTTGTAATCTTCCAATATGCGATGCATGATGTCATGGCAGATGTAAGTCATGGCTCGTTTGTATGTAGCGTCAATGTTTTTAAGGCCAAAAGGCATGAATCGATAGCAGAAGGTCCCCCAAGGAGTGATGAAGGCCATCTTGTGTTGATCTGATGGAGAAAGTAATATTTGATTGTAACCTGAGAAACCATCCACGAGTGATAGCATTTCATAGCCGGTGGTGAGATCAACTAGTTGGTCAATGCCTAGTAGGGGAAAGTTGTCTTAGGGATAAGCTAGGTTGAGGTCACGGAATTCCATGCAAATGCGGAGTCCCCCTATCACCTTTCTGACTGGAATGAAGTTAGAAATCCATTGGGGATAGTCAATGGGTAGGATGAAGGAAACTGAGAGAAGGCGTTGAATCTCTTCTTTAATAAGAAGACCAATGCGAGGTGCATTTTCCGCAAATTTAGTTTGATGGGTTTGGCATCAGGAATGGTTACGATATTGTGGACCATGATTTTTTGCTCAATGTTAGGCATATCAGCATAAGACCAAGCAAAAGTGTTGCTATGGTATCGAAGGAAAGAGGTAAAATCTTCTTTCTTAGTAGCATCTAAATATTTTCCTATCTTTAGAAAATGCGGGTCATCCTAAGTGTCAATGTTGATTTTAATGGTCGATTCATTCAACATGGTTTGCATCTCAGAAGGTAACGATTGATGAATATAAGAATCTTCCGCACCCAGGTAAGTGAGGATGGACTCATCATCTTGACATTGAATGACATTAATAGAAGGTGTATCATCATCGATCATGTCAGGATACAAGAATGAGAGAGAATAGGGAGCCTCACCACCACGTTGATAGGTCAGAGGTTCTGGAGAAATTGTGTTTACAAAAATAAAAGTTAGGAGGAATAGATTTGGGTTCTATGGACTCCGTGGGGAAGATGGTGATGTGGGTGAATGAAGTGGAGAAGGTTTGTCTTCCTTAATGAGTTCGACGCAAGCTTTCTTGGGAGGTGGTGCATCGAAACCAATGCCATTATGGTCATTATGTTTACGAGTGGTACATGAGATGACAGTATGGCGGCCCTGTTTGTAAAAGCCGAAGCCAAAGGCTTTCCACATGCAATGGTGAAGGAAAGTGTGAGCTAAGCGGTGGTTAGTAAGGGAGTGTAAGTCAGATTAAAATGGTTGTGTTTGGGATGAAGGTTTGGGTGAATAAGTGGCAATATAAAGGCCCCCATATCTTATATTAGTGTGAAGGTGGGGAGGACCATAAGGAAAAACATCACCTATGCAGTAGTAATTACTAGGGTGATGACACAGGTTTCCATACTCTTACAAAGTGAGGAACATGTCAATATTGTGTAGGTGGTACTCCCCCCAGAGTGAGGTATTAAAATACACCTTCTAATTGATTAGTAGTTGATATGTGGGTAGCAGAGATAAATAAATTGTTAGATGATTGGGAGACAGGTGAGTGACTTGCAAAGGTTGTGGTTGTAGTACGAATAGAAGGGTTAGATGTGGGAGGGGCAATGGCAGTCTTAATGAATGGGTTTGTAAGTGAAGGTGAAGTGGGGATAGTGGCAGATGCCTTGAATGGTGCAACCACATCATTGGGTTAGTATAGCATGTTACAAATCTTGAAAGGTGATGGGTCAGTTGGAATGGTGTAGTTATGTCCTTCATGTTAAAATTTAAGGTAGTGGTGAAAATTCAATGAGACACAACCCATGGCGTGGATTCAAGGTCGGCCAAGCAACAGGTTATACTAGAACTCTTCTTCTAGGATATAGAATAGTTTCGGGATAGTTCGGGGACCTACATGGACATGGAGAACGACAGTATCGAGGGTAGAGATCATGGCATCCTTAAAGGAGCACAACATAACTGGGTTACCGTGCATGCAATTGGTAGGTATGGAAATTTGGTTATAAACAAGGGAAGATATGATGTTAATACTAACACCACCATCAATCATAATGCATGCTCGTATGCATATATTATAGATATGGATGCAGATGAAAAGACTGGGATCGGGGTCCTCAGATTGGAAGGGAGCCATCTCTTCATCTAAAAAAATGAGGGCGGCTACTTGACGAGTAGGTGGAGGTGTAGAGGAAGGAGACAACTTAGTGAGAGAGGATACATGATGAGGGGTAATGGAGGAGGCTACGGGCATGGGGTCATTTTGTAAAACCTCGATAGATTGAAGGATCTCTATGAGGGCTTGAAGATGTGACTCAGAGGTTTGGATGAGATCATATAAAGACATTTTGAGGGAGGATTGGTGCAATTATTTTAGCATCATGTGATGTGTGACCCCATCGGAAACATGATACGTAGGACCTCAAATGGTGACTTTGGGTGTGGGTCCAGATGGTATGTTGGGTACATGGTTGGTTGATGGTCTAGTTGTCTTTTATTTTCCTTTGTCTTTCTGAGCATGAGTAGCGACATGAACCATGTTAATCTGAGGGGAGGTGGATGGAAATGGTTTGTCATGAAATGTATAATGGCATGAGGGAAAAAATCCTAGTGGTGGATAAGAGCCTTGTGAAATGAGTAGGGTGCACTGACATTTGGGTGGTGGTTTGGCCAACTCTCTTGTACGGACTGTGTTGATGTCGAATTTTGGGGGTGGATAAAAGGGTTGTGGGAGTGGAGATACTGTTCTTTGAGTAGGTAACGGATGAAGATTTGGGGAGATTGGTGAAGGTGGAATGGCATCCTCATCCATAAGATCATCGTCTTAAAAATTGTGCTCAGGAGGAAAAAGTTGGATAAGAACGGTCTTACAATCCTTACAATTTTCAACATTATGTCCTAGAACATGATGATAGGCACAAATCTTGGTCTCATCAAACCCTTTGGGTTTTAGTTTGAGATGATCATAAGGTTAAACTAGGGGTAATGTGATGACAAAAGTCTCTAAGAGATTGGTTAAAATATTATCTTAGGACCCCGCTAATGGATCGCAATGGGAGCTGAGTGTGGGTTTTGGTACAGGTGTGGCTGATGGTGGAGGAAGAGGATTTACAAGAGGGGGAATGGGTTGGTTCATTAGTTTGGTATCTGGAGTGGTCTTAGGTCTTATGAGAATCTATTTGGGTTAAGGTGGGATAGAAGAGCTGGCGATCAATTTTTTTGTTGGTTTGACTACCTTATTGGAGGGTAGCAGATTCTTATCTTTAGGTTGCATCCTCTTGGGTAAAGGTGATATGGGAGTACGGGATGTAAAAGGAAAAGCAGATGGTGGAAGAGGATGGGTTACCCATGGGGGGAAACTGATTTGTAGTGGAGGCAGTTGGTAGAGGTTTGGTAGAAGGAGTGAGTGGAAGAGAGGAGAGTGTCAGAGGTAGTGAAGAAATTATGGAAGGTAGTGGTGGTATGAGTGGTAGGAAGGTCACAGGTGATGGTGGGATTTGTGTGGATAACTTGGGTATATTAGAGGGCCATGATGAGGAGATGAGATGTTGCATTCTTGGTTTACTGGTGGAAGTAGTTTGTTTGGCCAAGGTTGAGGGGTGATTTTTTAGGATTGACGGAAGGGGTGAAGGTGACAATGGTGTGGTAGGTGAGGTTGGTGTATGAGGCCTAGAAGGTTGGGGATTCCTTTTAGGGGTAGGAATAAATTTAGTGTTGGTCTAGGAACAGGTGACTAAATCTAATTTGATGGGTGGGTGAGTAAGGTTTGATGTTAGCATGACCGCTAAGGTAGTGATGGGTTTAGCTAAGGAAGATGATATAGGCATGGGTAGGTGTTTGGGTATAAGTGTGTGTTGGGTTGTGAGAAGATGTGTTTGTTGGGTTGTCGGTGATGACATGGAAGGTGTTCCAATAGCCATGGTTTTATTTGGTTTGGTTGCTTGAAACACTTTTGGATAGATTGTGGAGGTGTCGGTAAGTGACAGCTACATTTGGGTAGAAGAAGGAAGCATAAGATGTCCCTAAAGTAAGGCTTTATCAACATAGTCCAGGCGATTGATCAAGTGTGAAAATGGTGCTACTATAAGTGGAGACAATGTGGATTGAGTGAAAATCCCCAAAAAATGTGTTTTAGAAACAGGGAAATGGCTAGCTTCAGACTCTGTGGGTAAGAGAGCTAAAAGCAGATTGACAAGATCTTGGAGGTCTGATGGAGAATGATCAGCTAAAGGAAAATGTGTTTCTACAAGATCCTCTATGGGTAGCAGAGATGATGGGCTAGACGAGGTGGACTCTCCTTACGATGGTGTAGGGAGTGAACATGTGTCCCCCATGAGGAGGAGAGGTTATACTGACAATTGCTCAATAATTTGAGGGGCTAGAGGAGGAGTTCTAATTATAGGCTCTTTGATGGGTTAATGAAGAAATGGCAGGGGTTCCTCTGTAGGTGAAGGAATAGATGAAATAGGTTCTTGGGAAAGTAGGAGAGCTTGGTATATGATTTCATCTCTGGAAGGAACAAGGGGCAACTGGGAAGAAAATAACATGTGATTGAAAATAGCATGGACCTCCCGAACATTGATATCATTGGTTGAAGTGTCACGAGTTTGGTTGGAAGATGGGGTATGATTAGGGAATAGTTTTTCTAAGATATGTAGGTTTTTGTTAGTGGGTACATTTGGGTTATCCAATATTAGATCTCCGTTGTCTAACATTTCTTGGATGATATTCTTGAAGGTGATGTAGTTACCATCACTATGACCTTTGACACGATGATAGTTACAAAAGTCATGTTCTTTATACCATGCGGGTGTGGGGTGATCGGGGTCAAAAATAGTGTGTGGTTTTATAGGTGGAAAGATAATGACACTAGCCTTATTATTTTTTTCCAAAATAGAAGAATACGATTCCCCTATTGAGGTGTACTTTCGTTGTTCTCATCTGAACTGGGAAGTTTAGACGAGTGATAGATTAGCACAAGGTTTGGCTTGATTTGATGGGTGAGAGAGTCCTACCTTTATAACCACAACATTGGTAGACCCCTTAGGTTTCAAATAGTGGTTCTGGGGTTTTGAAGATGAATAAACATCATTTAATTTGAATGCGGTGTTCTTGTTACGTATCTGAATTTTCTTCTCTTCGATAGCAATACTCTCCAATTTTCGTGCCATGGTGACCAACTTGTCAAAGGTGCAGAAGGTCTGCACCTCCAGGGTTGGAAAAATGTGTCTAGCACAATCCTAAGTAAAAAACTCTATGAGCTCAGTTTGAGGTAATTAAAATGTGAGATGGTTAATTAGGTAGTGCCAAAAAGTGATAAAGTTAGCAATAGACTCATCGTCATACTATCATGTACAGTAAAGATCAATCATAGTGAATTTCTTGACAATGTTGATTGAGAAGGGGTCTCAGAAGGCTTGGGATACTTTATTGAATGATTAGATGGAATGTATGGGTGGCCCACTATACCAGTCTAATGCAGGTTCTATGAGGGACACTGGGAAGGTCCTTAGGAGTAAAGTGACATCATGGGAGATCAGGTAACACCCATGTTTGAAAGACCACAAATTTTGATGTGGATCTTCTTTACTATTGAAGTGGTTGAATTTTGGCATTTCCCAATGTATAGGGTATGGGAGAATAAGAATGAATGGATGAATGGGCTCATTATAGATTTCATCATAGGTGAGAGAATTGTGTGAGATGGAAACCGATGCTTCTAGTGTATGCATCCTTTCCATTATGAATTTGATGTGGTCATTGGTAAGTTATGATAGAAGGGAACCTCCTGTGGCATAAGAGGGTTGGTGTTGAACATGTGATGTGGGTGGCATTACAGTGTATGGTGATGTTGAATAAAAAGGTTGAGAATAAAGGACCGACATAGAGGGCATATATCTAGAATAAATGACAAACGAGATAAGGGGTTGTTGATAATATGTATATGTAGGTGGGGAAGTAGCAGTGACTCTAGTAGCAATTGGATGTAGAGACTGCAAGATGGAGAGGACAAGATTATGGAATAGGGTAGGTGTCACCGACACCACAGGTGGTTGTGTTGGAATTGGTATCTTTGAGATAACATGCACGAATGGGGTTATGCTCTTCATGGTCAATGAAGGAAGAACAGATACTATGGGTACGACTGATAATGTAAATGCAATGATCATAGCGGGTATGGGGCCTAGCTATGAAACCACTGGGGGTAAAGTAGGTGAAGGTATTGCCACATTAGTAGGGGCTAATGCAGAAGCGGGGATAAGGGTAGGAGAGATGGATACAGGAATTCCATACATCATTTGACTTGAAGAATCTTGAGTGGAAGAGTGGGAAAGGTAGAATTGTAAGGGTGTGAGATTTTGATCGGGGAGTTGTGCGAACTCCTCGTCACCTATAGAAATGCTGGTAGGCAGGTTTGGATCCATGGGTGACAGGACAGAAGATGGTGAAGGTCTAGGTGGGAGTGGTTGATAATTGGCATGGAATATAAGAGTGTTAGTTTGTCTACAAGTCAACACCATGTGAGTAAGTTTTGACTTGGATAGACTGTATTCTGTAAATGACACAAAAAACAATAGGAAAAGAGGTAAAATGAGGCTCAGAGGGTGAATTCGGTCAAGGTTTATGTTAGTGCTTAGAATTGTCTCACCCCATTTTCCATTATTTTCCTTTGATCTACGTGTTGTGAAATGTTTAATCTTGCAATTTGGATGTTGTTAAGATTTTACCTCCAGTTGAATGCCTTGAATTGTTTGCAAAATCCATTGGCATGTCCCTCTTTGAAAGAAGTCCCTGAGTTTGCCCTAATTTCTTCAAAATCCGTGGGCTCTACCATTTTTCCTATTTTTCCTCGACCATGGAAGCTTGAGAATGGTTTATTTATATTTGTATGCCTTTAAAAATCCAAATCCATGGTCGAAAAGATGCTTGGAACCATGATTCACTTGTTTTTGTTTCAAAAAAATATCATCCTTATCGAAAAAATGGGTTCTGGGCATGAATTGCGATTTTCTATATTTTGATGGTCTGACAGGTGTCTTTTTCTTGTCAAAGTTCTTCCTCAGTGTTCAAAGGTCACGTGGCTTCTTTTTTTTGGTTAGGGGATGGTGGGAAAATGCTTTAACTTATCGTTTTTTACTTTTTTGGCTAAGAGGCAAATTTGGTCCCATAGCCCCGCTCAAATTTGATTGGTTCTTTTGGTGCTTACGTGGCTTTTTCTAATTGGATGGGGCGCGGTGGGTTTGTTTTTTCAACTTGTTATTTTGGCTACTGTTAATACTGGATCAAAACACCCAAATGTTTACATAAATGCATATACTTGAGCTCATGGGGTGATTGGATAACATGGGTACTATCTCCAAGTTGTGGGACTTGCTACTTGAGATAGACCTCAAGAGAAAGCTAGTCCTTGCTCCTAAACTACCTGCCACAATCTACTCTAATGCAGGCTAGCTATCTTTCCTAATCTAACTATTCCAAGGGACCAAGGAGAGAGAATGCATGAAAATGAAAACCTACACTAAAGGGGTGATACACCAGAAAAGGAGGTGAGATATTTTGTTGAGGGAGAAAGAAACAAAAATGGAGATGAGGGAGGTTAGACACAAGTGACACGGTCCAAATCTTCAAATTCGGCATTAAACTCCATGAAACACGACATCCGACACCTGGAAATGTGAAATAAATGCATAGAAAAACAAATATGGAAGGGAGAGTCACAAAGAAACTACAAAACGATGTAAAGGGTTGAAGAACACCACAAAACACCTTTTTTATTGTCCTAGAAGGTGCACAGACCATTAAATTTATGGAATAGAGGCACAAATACATTTTCTAGGCATGGGAGAAGGTTTACTGCCTAAAAATGACATCAAGCAACAAATTTTGACAGAGTTTCTCTATGCCCAGAATTTTTCTCCTTTCATAATTAGCCCAACACTTCAATTTATAGAAAAATAAGAAGAGAGAGAGAGAGGGAAAAATGGAAATCCTAAAATATTTCCTTCAACCACTTGTAAGAGGTATTAAATGGAGTGAAATGATGTTATATTGCTTGCAAAAGGCTCCCCATACTATCCTATGACTTGTAGTAGTGAAATATGACAGCCCATGCTTCATTGAATGCGTCTAACTAGGAAATAAAACACTATTATGAACTTGGCCGTGTTTTCTGAAAAATCTCTATTTATCCTTCATCAAATCTACATTTTCTTGATTGTTGTGTCTCAGGCTCGGAAACATGATTCCAATTGTACCAATTTCGTGTGATTTCACTGATAAATGCAAAAGTTATGGCCTTCTGAGTGCGAGTAGCTATTTTGGGTCTATTAGGCATCTTCTGTCATATGACAGGAATGAGCATTAATTGACTAAAGCATTAATTGACTATCTATGCTCATTCCATAAAGTCCAATCTTATGAAAATTGGAGCTTGGAGTAAAAATTTATGGCTGTTTGAAGTGTGGGAGGTCAAACATTGACTTTTTCTCTTCACTGTAGTTATTTCAGAAAAATCAGGTCCATGTGTCCTGGCGATGAGGGCCGTTGACTTCCACATTCACTGTATCTCATTCAGCTTGGATCCTTATGTGGTGATTCCACCTTTTCATGTCCTGTGTGTCCCGGTATCCCAACTGTCCTCTGGACCGCCTGGGACAAAAATGTCTTATTTTTCCGCAAAACATCAGAATGAGCCCATTTTTTGGATTTTTCCAATTTTCTCTAACTTCTTGGGTTTTTTCCCAGATGGGGAACTTAGAGAGAAGCCAACGGGACCCCAAAAACACTATTTTTGGCCTTGAATCATTCCTACTTGCTCGGGACTAAAGAATCTTATGCATGTTATCAAAAGTACCTTGAGGGGTGAATTTTGGATAACATATACTTTAGCAAAAGGTTTGAACGTGCCCCTTGGCCTTGTAAGGGTTTGATTAAATAAAATTTTAAGTGGTAGGGAAAAAGTCTTACTTTGACCCCGCAGGAGGACACGTGGCAAAGCTAATGGTAGAGATGCAGGCCTTTGAAGGTAAGTTGGATGTTTTACCCTTTTGGTAAAATGCAGTAAAATTCTAAAATGGAAGCGTGCCCCCACCAAGTCATTTTGAAGCCTTAAGATTTTTTGAAGTTGCACCATAATGACACATGGCAAGCCTGTGCTCATCCAAGGTCTCAAATTTTGGGGAACATATCAAGATGCGCCATTGTGACATGTAGCAGTTTGAAAAGTCAAAGGGGTAGGGAAGCAGACCATCGGAGGCATCTTGGATTTTTTGCCTCTTGTTACCAAAAGGATTAAAACATCAAAATGGCCCACATACCTGATAGAGAATAGTCAAAAATTTTCCCCAATCAATGGTGGAGGTATGGACTTCCGAGGGAAATTTGGAAAATTTTCCTTTTGTGGAGAAGGGAGTAAAAAGTAAAAAAGGAAGTGTGGTTCCACTGGGACCCACATCAGAGACTAGAAGTAGAAGGCCGAAGCTATGGGGAAAGTTTGGAAAATTTTCTCTTTTCCAAAAAGGAGGTCAAATGGTAAAATTTTGCCATGGTTCCTTTTTGGCCCACCTTAGGACACGTGTCTGGCTCAATTCTCAAGGGCGGAGGTGCTGAGAAAAATGTGAAAATTTTACATTTTTCCAAAAGTTGTAAAAGGAAAAGAGGAACCTATAGGATCACTCCAAAATGGATCTCCCATGTGGACGGTCCAAATTCAAAGTAGAAATCAACAACATTTGTGCCTATGTATCTAATTTTTCTACCATTTTCACTCTAGAGCTCCTAAGGATGCATATTCTTACGATTTTTTATCATTTTTGGGAGTCTCCTGCATGCCAAATGAAGACGAACATTAATCTCATATCCTAGTTTGGTGGGGAAGGTCTATAAATGTATTTCACCATTAATATGCAATCTGACTGTCAGATTCGGCCTGATTTTTCTTTCCTTAGCATGAGAAAGACTTGTTGATATCTAGGTTTGGTGAGAAAAATCCGTGGACGTCTTTTACCATTAAGATGAGACTTGACCTTTGGGATCGATTTGATCTTCCATATCTTCTTCCTGGGCATGCAAAGAACTAGATTGGATAGAATAAGGGTAGAAGTGGTTGGTGAATAAAGTGAAAATTGATCTACTAGAGGAAGAAGTTGAATGTGGGATACGTTCAAAGAGATCTACCCCCTGAGCACCTGACAAATTTTTATAGATCTGATTCTGAGAATCGTGATCGAGATCATGGCGAGCATTGGTGCACTCAATGTCTCTAGTTTTGGGGGGAAAAAGATTTTTTGTAAAATGATATAAATAGGCATGATTTTGTGGTGAAAAGGGTTGAGAGTTTTTGAATGTAGGAGTATTAGGAGTCAAAAATTGATTTCCTAAGAGAAAATTTTAATAGAGCCTGTCTTTTTGAGAAACAATCTGAAGAAGCATGTTTATCTCTTTTGTGTTAAATTTGATCATGTCAAGGTGGTTGTTAGTGTACATCCATTGAAAAGCTCTGAGATTGTTTGAGAAACTTTCCCCTACTGATAAATTTGACCAAACTCGAGTTAATCTATGTTATTCTGGAGCAAAATTTGTGTTTGATTCATTTCTGAATGTTTGCAAGTAGTTTTTCTTATTCTCGTTGCTTTCTTACATTGAAATCTGTGTGAATCACACAAGATATTATCCTGGTGATAGTTTGGTGGATTTTACAATTTCATTTATCAGAAGAACTTTCATTGATAGTGAAATAAAAAAATTAAAAATCATTGTGACTCCTAGCATGACTATAAGATACTTTTTAGCCTTTGAGGGTATTTTAGGCGTGATAAAATAGAGATTGATAATGTTCAGTTGATTTTTCCAATTTGAGCCTTCATTTTGGATCCTTGAAGTTTGTGTGAAAATTGTTGATCTGGGCATCCATTGGAGCACATATTCTAGTTAAAGGAACACCCTAGTTACTCTAAAAGCATTCTTTTATTCGAGCTTTCCATTTTTGTAAACGTTCTCAAAGATTTGGTATAATTAACTTTATCTTTCTTCACCTCCCACCAAAAATTCATTCAAAAACAGTTAATGATACCCATACTACCCCTGTTTTCCATGTATGTATATAAATACATAATTTTTACTACCAAAACATGCAGAAACAATCATGTTTTCATTGTCTTTAGTGGCCTAAACCTTTCCTAGAAAATATCTCCATTATCTAGAGTGACAACTCATGAGAGTTAGGTTTTGTTGCATTGATCATATTTTCTTCAAGGTCTTTTTAATATTTCACAAGGAAGGACATATCCATCTCCTCCCCAAACAGCAGGCTGAAAAAAGGGTCCTCTCACCCTGGTTGAAAGGCACAACCATAAAGTAGTTAGGATAGATCAAATCCTCTTGAGGGTGCTACCCATTTCTCCACATCTAAGTGATAAAGAGCAAGCTACATTTCATCCCCAGCTACAAAATGACACACTACATGCTCTGCTTGCCTCTAAGCTTCCTGCCAAAAATGTGATGTTGCTTAGCTTCTAAGGGAGAATCAATTTGGGTACCAACACCTTACTGGCATCAATGTTAGGGACATAGTAGTTACAATTCATATTTAGACCCTGGTAAAACACTCCTTATATGCTCCAAGTGCTATGTACAATTATTTAAGTTTCCACACCTAGTGCACTAGTTTTCATTGATAAATCTTGGTAAAGAAAAGTCAGAATCTTTCCATTTCTAGTTTCTAGTGTTGACAAACATTTGATAGATCATATTTTTGTGCATTTCCACAACTAAGGTGGAAATCCTTAGTGGCAAATCCCTGTTGATTTGATTCTTAATGAATACCAATGGATTAAACTCTGTCAAGTGATATTTGTTACTAACCTTGCAAAGCTGTAAGGAAGGTCTTTCTTTTCTAGGGATCTTGCTAGGACACTATTTAAAGAGCTAGGAAAAGAAATGTCAAAAGGAAGAAAATCATGGAGAGTTGTTGGAGATCAGCAGACAAGAAGAGGGATCTCCATTAATGAAAGTGATCAACCTATCATTGAAGACTTCCATTCAAGTGCTTCTGAATTAGGTAGCCTCTTTTTAGAATTGAATTCTCCAACTAGAGAGGGGAATTCATTTGGATTTTAAAAGTTTTCTTCTCATTATTCCCCTGTCTTTTAAGGATTTGATAGGAATTTCCAAGAAATAAGGCCTTTAGGGGATATCTATTTTGAAATTTACACTCATGTGTTTCAAAGGCCCTCTACCGCTTATCAATTTGTCTCTCCTCCAGGGCCACCTCCTCAAAATAACATGGCCCTGTCCCCACCTAAACCTCTATTTTTTGTAAACACCTTTGGTCCTATAAAATTTATAGGGATGGTTGGTTACCCAAATGCAGTTCCCCAGGATGTGAGAAATAGATTACCAAAGTTCTAAGGAAATAATACTATAACTGGTGATCAACATTTAAAGGTTTTTATCAATATGATGGAAGACTTTGAGATTGAACATGAAGATGTATATATAAAACTATTTATCCATACACTTGAAGAGGATGCAAAGGAATGGTATAAATATTTTCTAGATAATTCCATTGATTCTTAGACATAGATGAATAATGCATTTAGATTGCAGTATGGTGATAGAACCGATCTCAGGTTTCTTTTGTCATAATATGAAAACATTGAGAAGAATCCTAATGAGTTGGTACATGATTACAACACAAGATTTTACAAGACCTTGAGAGGATTTCCTGTTAGCTTAAGGTCATGTGATGAATCATGTTGGATCAAATATTCAAATGTATTTGATAAAAAAGTTGCTTACTACTTGAGGGAAAATTACCCTACTAATTTGAAGCAGGCCTTCACCATGGCTCTGCAAATAGAGAACAACATGAAGGCAATTGGAAAGCCTCCAAAAAGGGAGGGTGTAAAACTAATTAACCTGAAAAAGCCTCAAACAATTAAGGTTGCTGATTTGGAGGAAGTTGTGAAAACTTTGGTAGGGGCTGTCAAAGAAATATCATACAAATTAGCCAAGGTAGAAAAAGGGATTGGGCAGAGTTCACAAGGTCAACACAAGCAACATGGCCAAGACAGGTTTACAAATCACCAAATATCTGATGATAGAGGCAAGGGACTTGTTGGATGTGGAAATAGGTAGTCCCAAGCTAGGGAAAACAGAATGGTCCCTGATCTTTTAGCTGCCAGAGTTGTTATTGTGGAGGAGACAGATGTCATTGATTGGTGTGACAGATGTTTCATGCCCTGTGCTCTATGTGAGGAAGATCAATAGGAAGAAGAAGAAGCTAATGATGATAATGATTATGTTTGCATGATGGGTTTCTCCACGAGCTCACAAAAAGGGGAAACTTCAACTGAGATAATAAGTGGTAGAACTGCTGCTGATTTTTGGTACTACATCCACCGGGTACCTATTCTTCCTCCCTCTCATACTTTAGAAGTAGATACTGTTATCCAAAATTCACCCCTCAAGGTAATTTTGATAACATGCATCAAATTCTTTTGTCCCAAGCAATTATATTGAGTCCAGGCGAAAAGTCATATTTCTAGGGTCCCCTCATATTTTTCTAACTCCCCTATCCAAGAAGAAGAGAGCAAGTTCTGAGAAAATGTAAAAAATTGCAAAAAACAAGCTCGGGCCAGAAAAAATCATGAAAAATGGCTAAGTCCTAGTCCTTGCAATAGTCGAGACAGTTGGGACATCTGGACGCGAACCGGCCGAACTGGGCGAAATGAGTCAAGGCAGCCTGGAACAGTTGGGCTGAAAGTACATGAAGTACGCGAACCGGCCGGATCGGCCAAAATGAGAACTTAAAGTTTGGGACGTGTGGGACAAAAGTACGCGAACTGGCCGAATCAGGAAAATTTGTCCCGAATGGTCCGAAAGCAAATGGGACATCTGGGCCGCGAGTACGCGAACCGGCCGGTTCGGCTGAAACAGGGAACTTCAGCACTGGGCCAAATGGGACAAAGGAATGCGCGAGATGCGGATAGCCGAAGGAGCCGAAGGCCAATCAGATCACGCCACGTGTCACCGGAAAAAAAGGGACATGGAAGCCCATTTCGGGCGGTTCGGAAGAATTTGTCCCACGCAGCACTGGGACATTTGGGACAAAGGGACGCGTGGGACGCGAAAAGCCGAAATGGCTGAAGACAGAGGAGAAAAGTCAACGTTTGGTCCGAAAACTTCAAAAGGCCATAACTTTTGACTCCGAGCTCCGATTTTCATAAAATTGGACTTTCTAGAACGAGCACGACGTCCTCTGTGCCACAAAAATTGGATTTCTTATTTTTAATGAGGGTAGATATATTTAAATAAAAGAAACATAGTCGGCTCCAGTCAGTCAATGCTCATTCCCGTCAAATGACAGAAAACACCTGCCAGACCCAAAATAGCTGCCCGCACTCAGAAGGCCATAACTTTTGCATTTCTCAATGAAATCACACAAAATTGGTACCGTTGGAATTGTGGTTCCGAGCCTGATGCACAGAAGTCAATAAATTCCATATTTGATTAGAAATTGATTACTTTTTTAAGAAAATGTGGTCGGGTTCAGAACAGTGTTTTATTTGGTAGCTGGGAGTGCAATTAAGAGGCATGGTCATCATTCTTTCTCTGCTGCAGCACATGGGACAGTATGGGGAGGCTGTTGCAAGTAATATACAATCATTTCACTCAATTTAATGCCTCTTATAGGTGGTTGAAGGACAGATTTTGGGATTTCCATTTTCCCTTCTCTTTTCCTTCTCTTTTTTTTTATAAATTGGAGTGTTGGGCTCATTGTAAAGAGAAGAGAGTTTTTGGGTAGCAAATCTCTACCAAAATTGCTTTGTGAAGCTAGTGTGTTGTAGGCCCTTGTAGTGGACTCCTTGCATGGTGATCCAGGCCCTTATCTTGTAATAGACTGAACTGAGCATACCAGGAAGCAATAAAATACAAGTTTGTGGATGTATCTTCCCTTGCTGTGTTTTCTTGCATTCTTCTTGCCCTTTTATCTTTCCACAAGAATATTGTGTCTATTATTATGTTCTTGCAGGAATTCATTAACATTGTGTATGCTTGGAATATTGTTGTGAATGCATTTTGCTAGTGTAGATCAAGAATTTTGTGCTTGTTACCTGTCCAAGTTAATGCACCAAACTAAACACAAAAACCCTGAAAAACTCCAATAAAATTGATACCTGATGGACAAGATCCGAAGATGTAGGCGGATAAGGAGATCGATGTAGATAAGACGGGCGCACACGAGTAATTCACACAATAGATCCGAGTAACCTACAAGACACCGATGCTTGACAGAAAAAGACCACGTTAAAAGATATTTAGGTGGACTTCCCGAGAAGCGGGTCCGGGAAGCGATAAGCTTCCTCGGCGGATGTCAGTCCACGTTTTCAATTAAGAAAAGAAGCATGCATGATAAAAGATGTAAGTAAAAAGCTAGATTTTCTGATTGCAGTAATAAGATAGAATCTAAACAGTAGACAGAAAGTACAGAAAACAGGGAACTATGAAATAATGTCGGATTTGTGTTACCTGTATCCTTTTACCTATCTGTAGGGAAATCGGCGTCGACTGGGTAGAATCGGTGTCGATTGAGACGGATCAGCGTCGACTGGGTAAGATCGGCGTCGACTGGAGGCAGATTGATCAATCAGGGACTGTGCGATAAGATTCGGGAATTGGAAGGTGAATGTGGTCTGCTGGATGTGCCGAAGTTGGCGAGACGCTGGAACAGAGTCACCAGATGATAGATGGTTGTGTGTGATGCTGATGTGACAGAGACAGAGTAACGGTGCTCCTCTCAGGGATTGATTCGGATAGGATCTGCCCTAATTTGATACAATTGATGCTAAAAAGATCTCTCTTTCTCACAACCTGTATCTCTCTCGCTCTCTGTTCGTGCGTAAGTGCTTCCTTTTTTCATCTGTTCACTTTTTCGCTCATTCATGGTATCTTTTTCGGTCCCTAGAACTGAGTTCTGGACTCGCTTTTATAATCGGCGCCACTCCTAGAAAATCGGCGCCGACCATATGGGTCGGTGCCGATCGTGGAATAGACTCCCGAGATGGCCAAAATGAGTGATTTCAAGAAAGATAAGATTTATCCCGAATACGGGAAATATCCCGCTTAGGGAAGAGGAAAAATAGATGTGATACATAGATAGAATAAATTTGGGGTGGATAAGTGATTAAGATGCATGGGAAGAAGCGTAATCAAATATTTAATATTTAATCACTCATGGGTAAGATGTGATGGGGTGAATTAAATTTGGAATAAGTGATTAAATCACAAATTGGATAATATCCCAAGGGGATAGTTGGTGACGTAAAACGTGCCCCAAGTTACCTAAGCAAGTAAATGAATGAGAGGGACACTAAATTGAGTAACCAATTTTAAGTGTCTACAGCTAGATTATGGTGAACTGTCATCACCTCTTCTAGTGTGCACTTTCCCTCTGTATTTCACACATTTGGAGACTACTCTCACACCATCCTTTTCTGGTGTATCACCGCTTTAGTGTAGGCTTTCATTTTATGCATTCTCTCTCCCTGGTCCCTTGGAAATTTAGATTAGAACAGTTAGCTTATCCTGCATTAGAGTAGATTGTGGCAGGTAGTTTAGGAGCAAGAACCAGCTTTCTCTGGAGGTATATCTCAAGTAGCAAGTCCCAAAACTTGGAGATAGTACCCATGTTATCCAATCACACTGTGAGTTCAAGTATATCTCCAGGGGTGTTGTGATTCGGTGATAAGAGATACTGTACAAGCTTTTGAATTTACCAAAAATGACTTTAAATATTTGAGGGATTTAATGATAAAGAAGTATGATGGAGGCATCCCATCTGAGGAGGATAGGAAATTGTTAATGAATGTTGTTGTGGCTCAAGAAAAGGAACACAACACAAGAAGTAGGGTTGTCAAAGGGACAGGGCCTCAGGCCAAGCCAAAAACTCCATTGCTTTCAAATGTTCCTAAAGATGATCCTAAGAAAGATGCATCTAACAAGGGCCTTACTACCCCAAAAAAAACTCATACCCCACCTCATGCCCAAGCTATCAAAAATCCTATGCCTTCTAATAAGTTTCTCAACCTTCCTTCCAATGTTGCCTTGCCAAAGTCTGTCCCTTATGATATTTCCCAAGTCTTGAGTTAGATCAAGATCTCAGTTCCAATTGTTGAGTTTCTTAGGATCCCTAAGCACAAGAAGAGGGCATTGGAGTATTTTGGACTCAAAGAGGAGAAGACTTCCCTAGGTAGAAACATAAACATTGTTTAGACTCCACAAGTCATCCAAGAACTGGAAACACCACCAGAATCAAAATATCTAGATGAACCACCTGAGGTTTATTTGGGAACATCCTTGTTAGATTATCAGCTGAATGTGGATCTATTCTTCATCACTCTGATCATTAAGGATAGATTATTACACAACTATATGTTTGATTCAGGGGCATCATGTAATGTTATGCCTCTGGAAGTTATGGATGAACTGAATATCAAAGTAAGAGACACATATGGGAAGTGCACTACCATGGATTCCAGAGAGGTGCTAGTGGTGGGATGTGTGAAGGGTCCATTGGTATAACTTGCTACCTATCTAGGTAGGAATTTGAAGCTTGATGTAGTTATTGTTGATTGCCTAACCAAGTGGGGTATTTTGTTATCTAGAAATCAGGCTGCAAGTGTTGGTGAGAGTGTTCAAATGGATATGTCCTATGCCACCATCCCAATTGAGGGAATCCTTGTCAAGTTGTATGGGGAAAAGAAGATTTTACACCTTATTGAAGATCCCAACAATGCATGTTATGAAGTTTTTTACACAAGTGCTGATGCTGATAACTTTGTAGGATTCTCTGATGGAAAAGAGCACAAAATTAAAGAATGCAATTTTCTTGAACAGACAGGCTCTTCATGGAAATTATTGTTTGATGGAGTGTTCTCCATGTTCGGAAATGGTGCTAGTGTTCTGATCTCTCCAGGACATGAAGAGTTTGTCTTTTCCTTCAAACTCAACTTTAAGTGCACTAACAACATTGCTGAGTATGAGGCGGTGTTGTTACGTCTAACGATTGCTTGAAAATATGGTGTTGAAGAAATTATTGTTAAGGGAGATTCAGAATTAATTGTAAAGAAAGTCATAAAACTATATGCCACAAAAAATCAGTGAATGAAACAATACAAGCATGCAGTTTGGGATTTCATTGAGATGTTCGTTTCATTCAACATTGTGCACCATGATAGCAAGTTCAATGTTTTAGTAGAAAAAATTTCAATACTAGGATATCAGTTTGATAATTGTGCAGTGTCTCCATATTGTAAATATGATGTTGAGGTGTTAACAAGGCCATCTATACCTGACAATATTACAAATTCGTAGGTTTTTGATGATGATGCTCAGGTCAGAAGATTTCTATAGAATAAAGGAGAGTTTACTAATCAAAATATTGATTGGGAGCCAATAGTGTGCGTAGCAGAGGTTAAAGAAACCTTGTTTGGCAAAGACATCATCAGACTAAAGACTAATACCATTCCTATAGGGCTGGTTTCTCTTGAGTCCAATTTTTATAACGTTGATCGCATTGTTAACAGATGCATGTCAGCCTCAAGGGATATTGAGGAGCATGACCTTGGCACAAAGGAGAAGCCAAGGAAGATTTGGTTTGGAAGCAATCTCAACAGGGAGGAGAAGTAGTACTACATCCAATTACTAAAAAGGTATCAAGATTGCATGGCTTGGACTTATTCTGAGCTGAAGGCATATAGAGAGGATTTGTTTCAAAATGAGATTCCTTGGAATCCAATGCAAAACCATTCAGGCAACAACAAAGGCCAATCAATCCACTCCTATCTCTTAAGATGCAAGAGGAACTGAATAAACTAAGGGATGGAGAGATTATTAAGCCCATAAGGTATTCTTCATGGGTTACAAACCTTGTACTAGTAAAAAAGAAGAATGGTGACATCAGGCTGTTTATGGATTTCAGAAATTTGAACAGAGCATCAATGAAGGATAATTATCCTTTACCAAACATGGAAAACATGTTGTAGTTAGTGACCGGTTCTGAGCTGTTATCTACCCTGGATGGATTCTATTGCTATAACCAAGTTTTTGTAAAGGAATCAGAAAGAATTAAGAAATCCTTTACCACCCTTTGGGGAACATATGTATATGTCAGGATGCCCTTTGGATTGATGAACACTAGAGCAACCTTTCAAAGAGAAATGGATGTTGCTTTTTCTGGTTACATCAATGATTTTATTGTTGTCTACCAAGATGATGTAACTATGTTCTCCAGCAAGAGAATTGATCATTTGCAGCACTTGGAGAAAATGTTGATAAGATGTAGAGAATATGGTGTTTTACTCAATCCAAAGAAGTGCCATTTACGAGTATATAAGGAAAAACTACTTGGTCACATTGTGTCACAAGAGGAGATGATGATTGATCTAGAAAGGGTAGAGGCCATCAACAAGGTTCCAATCCCTAGAACCAAGAAAGGAATTCAGTCCTTCTTTAGGCAGATAAACTTCATTAGAATATTTATATCAAACTTTGTTGAGTTGACCATTCCAATCACTTCCATGTTAAAGAAGGACCAGGTCATCAAGTGGGAGGAGGATGTCATTCAAGCTTTCAATGGGATTAAATAGGTATTAAACCATGTGCTTGTTCTAGCATATCCAGATTATAAGAATCCCTTTCAAATTTTGTCTTTTTCTTCAAAGAACACTATTGCATTTGTTTTATTGCAGAAAGATGATGAAGGGGATGAGAGGCCAATTGCCTTTTTAGTAAGGCATTATAGGGGGATTAGTTGAAATACACTATTATGGAGAAACAAGCATTTGCCTTGATAAGAGCAAAAAAGGTTTTCAGGCCTTACATTTTGAGTTCTAAGATTGTTTCTTATGTTCCCCACACCATGGTGAAAGACATCTTATCAGAGATGGAAGTCTCAAGAAAAATATCTACATGGGTGAACAAGTTGCAAGAATATGACATGGATATATAAACCATGAAGCTGGTGAGAGGTTTGGGCTTGGCTAATATTTTGATTGAGAGAAACTTGAAAACTATTGAGGTGAATGAGGTAGGAGAAGGAAGGTTAGATGTATTTGAGAAGCTAATGAGTTCTAAGTGGTACAAGGATGTGATTTTTTATCTCAGACGTTTATACTAGCCTGAGTATTTGAGTAAGAACTAGAAAAGGTCCCTTAAGTTGGCTTCCCAAAAATATGTCATTACTAATTATGGGTTAGCTTGGAAGAACCCTGAGGGGGTCCTCTTAAGGTATATTAGTGAAGATGAAGCCCCCAAGATCATTGTTGATCTCCATGGAGGATTTTGTGGGGGGAATTTTACTGGAAGGGTCACAACACACAAGATCCTGAGGGCTAGTCATTGGTGGCAAAATCTCTTCAAGGATGTGACTGTTTTGGTTAGAAGATGAGAGAGTTACTGACACTTCTCTGGAAGTCTGAAAGCTTCAGGCTCCCTTCCTTTGCAGCCTGTATCAATTAAACCTCTGTTCAAGCAATGGGGAATGGATTTCATTGGTGAGATTTCAAACCCTTCATGTGTTAGCCATAAGTTGATTCTTGTATCCACAGATTACTTCACCAAGTGGGTGGAGGCAATCCCCACCAAAAGGGCAACACACCAAATTTTCATGGACTTCATGCTAAACCATATCATCTGCAGGTTTGGGGTGCCAGTCAAAATTGCTGCTGATAATGTCATGAGCTTCAGAATGAAACCCTTGGTTGCAATGTGCAAAGAATATGGGATCAATTTGACATATGCTTCTAATTTTAATCCCCATGGAAATGGACAATCTAAGTCCAGTAATAAAAATTTGTTGAATATTATTAGAAGAACCTTGGAGCTAAACAAGATAAAATGGGGAGAGCAGTTGAAGTTTACTATCTGTTCATGCCGAATTACTGTTAAAAGAGCCATTGGAAAGATTCCATTTGAGTTGGTGTATGGAACTCAAGCCATGTTTCCCCTGCATATGCAATTATCCTCATATCAGTTCATGCAATAATTGGAAGATCAAGAGGTAAGTCCATATGATGCCCATAGTAACCAAATTGTTAAACTTGATGAAGAAAGGAGGGCATCCCACCAAAGGCATGTAAAGTTTAGGGAAAAGCTGAAGAATTTATTCGAAAATAAGGTCACCCCAAGAGATTTAAATTTTGGAGATCTCGTGCTACTATGTGATAAAAGGCATGAAGATAAGGGCAAGCATGGAAAATTTGATACTTTATGGATGGGCCTTTACTCCATTGATATTAGAATTGGTGATCATACCTTCTTATTGAAGGACTTAGATGGGGAATTGCTCAAATTGTGTATTAATGGTAGGCATTTGAAACATTTCTTGGAATGATTCCCCAGAATCAAGGTGAACATCATTTGTATAGTGTATAGTTTGTTGGTTTTTTTTTCTATCTTTCATGTTTTTTGTTTGTTCTAGCCCCTGGTGGCTTGTTTTTGTTGGTTTTTGGGTTCTTTTTGGGGGATAGTTCTCGTTGTGTACTCTGCAAGCTGAATCCTTTTCCCAATGGATATTTTTGGCACTTGGTCTACCTTTGTTCTTGTGGCACTCACAGGGAGTGCCCATCCCTGAGTCAGAGCTGATGTTGGTGCTTAGATTTGTCTCACCCCATTTTCCATTATTTTCCTCTGATCTGCGTGTTGTGAAATGTTTTATCTTGCAATGTGGATTTTTTGAAACTTTTATATCCGTTTGAATGCCTCAAATTATTTATAGAATCCATTGTCATGTCCCTTTTTGAAAGAAGTCTCTGAGTTTTCCCTATTCTTTCCCTAATTTCTTCAAAATCCACGGGCTCTACCATTTTTCCTATTTTTCCTCGACCAGTGAAGCTTGAGAATGGTTAATTTATATTTGTATGCCTTTGAAAATCTAAATCCATGGTTGAAAATATTCTCAGAACCATGATTCACTTGTTTTTGTTTCAAAAAAAATTCATCCTTAGCGAAAAAACAGGTTCTAGATGTGAATGTTGATTTTCTATATTTTGATGGTTTGACGGGTGTCCTTTTCCTGTCAAATTTATTCCTTAGATTTTAGAGTTCACATGGCTTATTTTTTTTGGTCAAGGGACAGTGGGAAAATGCTTTAACTTATCACTTTTTACTTTTTTGGCAAAAAGGCAAATTTGGTCTTGTAGTCCCGCTCAAATCTGATTTGTTCTTTTGGTTCTTATGTGGCTTCTTCTAATTGGATGTGGCACGATTTTTTTTTTTTCAACTTGTTCTTTTGTCTACTTTAGAAAAAGGTTTGAACCCACCTCGCAGCCCCGCCAGGATTTGATTAAAGTAAATTTTAAGTGGCAGGGAAAAAGTCTTACTTTGACCCTGTAGGAAGACACGTGGCAAAGCTAATGGTGGAGATGCAGGCCTTCGGAGGTAAGTTGGATATTTTTACCTTTTGGAAAAATGGAGTAAAATTCTACAATGGAAGCGTGCCCCGGCCAAATCATTTTGAAACATTAAGGTTTTTTGAAATTGTGCCATACTAACACATGGCAAGCCCATGCTTATCTAAGGTCTCAACTTTTGGGGAACATCTAAAGATGTGCCATTGTGACATGTAGTAGTTTGAAAAGTCAAATAGGTGGGGAAGTGGACCATCGAAGGTAACTTGGATTTTTTTCCTCTTGTTACCAAAAGGATTTAAACATCAAAATGAACCACAAGCCTGACAGAGAATAGTCAAAATTTTTCCCCAGTCAATGATGGAGGTGCAAACTTCTCGGGGAATTTTGAAAAGTTTTCCTTTTGTGGAGAAGGGATTTAAAAGTAAAAAGGAGGCATGGTTCAGCTGGTACCTGTTATCACCAAATCACAGCACCCCTGGATGATGATCAGATTTCTAGTTTGATCACTCTAAGCACCTAGTGTGATTGGATAACATGGGTACTATCTCCAAGTTGTGGGACTTGCTACTTGAGATAGACCTCTAGAGAAAGCTGGTTCTTGCTCCTAAACTACCTGCCACAATCTACTCTAATGCAGGGTAAGCTAACTGTTCTAATCTAAATTTCCAAGGGACCAGGGAGAGAGAATGCATAAAATGAAAGCCTACACTAAAGCGGTGATACACCAGAAAAGGAGGGTGGGAGAGTAGTCTCCAAATGTGTGAAATACAGAGGCAAAGTGCACACTAGAAGAGGTGATGATAGTTCACCATAATCTAGCAAAATGCATTCACAATAATATTTCAAGCATACACAATGATAATGAATCCTTGCAAGAACATACTAAATAGACACAATATTCTTATAGAAAGATCAAAGGGGCAAGAAGAATGCAAGAAAACACAGCAGGGGAAGATACATCCACAAACTTGTATTTTATTACTTCCTGGTATGCACAATTCAGTCTATTACAAGATAAGGGCCTGGATCACCATGCAAGGAGTCCACTACAAGGGCCTGCAACACACTGGCTTCACAAAGCAATTTTGGCAGAGCTTTGCTACCCAAAAACTCTCTCTTTTACATTGAGCCCAGCACTCCAATTTATAGAAAAATGAGAAGGAAAAGAGAAGGGAAAATGGAAATCCCGAAATCTGTCCTTCAACCACCTGTAAGAGGAATTAAATTGAGTGAAAAGGTTTTCCATTACAATCAAAAGGCTCCCCATACTGTCCCATGTGCTGCAGCAGAGAAAGAATGATGACCATGCCTCTTAATTGCACTCCCAGGTACCAAATAAAACACTGTTCTAAACCCGGCCACGTTTCCTTAAAAATCTCAATCAATTTCTTATCAAATCCATAATTTCTTGATTTCTGTGCATTGGGCTCGGAACCACGATTCCAACGGTACCAATTTTGTGTGATTTCGTTGAGAAATGCAAAAGTTATGGCCTTCTGAGTGCGGGCAGCTGTTTTGGGTCTGGCAGGCGTTTTCTGTCATTTGACGGGAATGAGCATTGACTGACTAGAGCCGAATATGTTTCTTTTATTTAAATATATATACCCTCATTAAAATTAAGAAATCCATTTTTTGTGGCGTAGAGGACGTCGTGCTCATTCCAGAAAGTCCAATTTTATGAAAATCGGAGCTCAGAGTCAAAAGTTATGGCCGTTTGAAGTTTCCGGACTAGAGGTTGACTTTTCTTCCCTGCCTTCAGCCATTTCGGCTCTTCGCATCCCACGCGTCCCTTTGTCCCATTTGGTTTCGGTGCAGAAATTTCCCATTTTGGCCGAACTGGCCGGTTCGCGTACTCGCAGCTCATATGTCCCATTTGGTTTCGGACCGTCTGGGACAAATTCACCCGATTCGGCTGGTTCGCGCCCTTTTGTCCCAACTGTTCCGGGAAAAAAGTTCTCATTTCGGCCGGTTCGGCCGGTTCGCGTCTTTTTGCCCCGCTTGTCCCAAAGGCGACTCTCTCAGTAGTTAGCTAATTTTTTCTCTCTTTTGGCCAGATCGGCTTTTCGCGCCCGCATCGTACTTTTGTCCCAGATGTCCCAATTGCTTCCGGGGCCGCCTGTGCTTATTTCGGCCGATCCGCGCCTTTTTGTCCCACTTGTCCCAAATGCTTCTAGGACTAGGACTTAGCTTTTTTTCGTGATTTTTCCTGGCCCGAGCTTGTTTTGCAAATTTTTTCACATTTTCTCAGAACTTTCTCTCTTCTACTTGGACAGGGGAGTTAGAAAAATATGAGGGGACCCTAGAGACATGAATTTTTTTTTGCCCTGACTCAATCTATTTGCCTGGGACTAAAGAATTTGATGCATGTTATCAAAATTACCTTGAGGGTGAATTTTGGATAACAGGACCCACATCACAGACTAGAAGTGGAAGGGCGGAGCTGTGGGGAAAATTTGGAAAATTTTCCCTTTCCCAAAACAGAGGTGAAATGGTAGAATTTCACCACGGTTCCTTTGTGGCCCACCTTAGGACACTTGTTAGGCTCATTTCTCAAGGGCAGAGGTGAAGAGAAAAATGTGAAAATTTTACATTTTCCCAAAAGTTATAAAAGGAAAAAAGAAACCCACAAGCCCACTCTAAAATGGATGTCTGATGTGGACGGTCCAAATTCAAAGTAGAAATCAATGATAGCTCTGCCTCTGTATCTAATTTTTACTCCAGAGCTCCTGGGGATGCGTATTCTTATGATTTTTTATCATTTCTGGGAGTCTCCTGCATGTAAAATGCAAAGGAACATTAATCTCATATCCTTGTTTGGTGGGAAAGGTCTATAAATGTCTCTCACCATTAATATGCAATCTGACTGTCAGATTCGGCCTTATTTTTATTTCCTTGGAACACAAAATACCTGTTGATATTTGGGTTTGGTAAGAAAAATCTGGGGACTTCTTTTACCATTAAGATGATACCTAACCTTTGGGATTGATCTGATCTTCCATTTCTTCTTCCCAGGCATGCAAAGAACCAGATTGGATAGAATAGGGGTAGAAATGGTTGGTGAATAAAGGGAAAAGTGATCTACCAGAGGAAGGAGTTGAATATGAGAGATGTTTAAAGAGATCTACCCCTCGAGCACCTGACAAATTTTTAGAGATCTAATTCTAGGAATCGTGATTGAGATCATGGCGAGCACTGGCACACTCAATGTCTCTAGTTTGGGGGAGAAAAGGCTTTGTTGGAAAATGATATAAATAGGCACGATTTTTCCATAAATAGGGTTGAGAGTTTGTGAATGTAGGAGTGTTAGGAGTCAGAAACTAATTTCCTAAGAAAAAAGTTTAATAAATCCCGTATTTATGAGAAACTATCTGAAGAAGTTTTTTTATCTCCTTTTTGTTAAATTTTATCATGTCAAGGTGGTTATAAGTGTACAACCATTGACAAGCTCTGAGATTGTTTGAGAAAAATTTCCCTACTAATAAATTTGACCAAACTTGAGTTAATCTGTGTTATTATTTAGCAAAATTTGTGTTCACTTTTGTTTCTGAATGTCTGCAAGTAGTTTTTTTAATTCCTGTTTCATTCTTACATTGAAATCTATGTGAATCACACAAGATCTTATCCTTGTGATAGTTTGGTGGCATTCACAATTTCATTTATCAAAAGAGATTTCATTTTATAGTAAAATAAATAAATTTAAAATCATTGTGACTCCTAGCATGACTTTATTATTGTTTGTTAGCCTTTGAGGGTATCTTAGGCATGATGAATCAGAGATTGATAATGTTCAGTTGAGTTTTACAATTTGAGCCTTCATTTTGTGTCCTTGAAGTTTGTGTGAAAAGTGCTGATCTAGGCTTCCATTGGAGCACATATTCTGGTTAAAGGAACACCCTGGCTACTCTGAAAGCATTCTTCTATTCAAGCTTTCCATTTTTATAAAAGTTCTCAAAGATTTGGTATAATCAACTTTATCCTACTTCACCTCCCACTAAAAATTTATTCAAAAACAACTAATCATACCCATATTACCCCTATTTTCCATGTATGTATACAAATGCATAATTTTTAGTACCAAAACGTGTAGAAACAATCAAGTTTTCATTGTATTTAGTGGTCTAAACCTTGCATAGAAAATATCTCCATTATCTAGAGTGACAACTCGTGAGAGTTAGTTTTTGTTGCATTGATCATATTTTCTTGAAGGTATTCTTAATATTTCATAAGGAAGGACATCTACATTTCCTCCACAAACAGTAGGCTACAAAAATGGTCATCTCACTCTAGTTAAAACGCACAATCATAAATTAGTGAGGATAGATCAAATCCTCTTGAGGGTGCTACCCATTTCTCCACATCTGAGTGATAAAGAGCAAGTTGCATTTCATCCCCAACTACAAAACAACACACTACATGCTCTGCTTGCCTCTAAGATTAAGAGGGAGAATCAATTTGGGTACCAACAGTTTGAATTTTGTAAACCAAACCAAATACCGATGTCGGTCAGGCTGACTGGTGATGGTTAGTGGGGAACCAATGTTGGTTATATAAATCGATACTGGTAACTATAGAACATGATTTTTTAAGCAAGCAAAACAAGATTGATGAATGTGTAATGGGGAAACTGTGTATGATAGAAATATCAACAAGGGGGAATAAGATGATTCCCTAAGGGACAAAAATAAAACAAAAGGAGTGATGAAGACTATTCCAGGAAAAATAACTAGAAATCCAGAAGCCAAAACCAGTTAGGTGTAACCGATGATGGTCAAATGTGAACCGATGATGGTTGCTTGACCGACACCAATTACTGTGAAATGAGAGAGTGATGAAGAAACTAGATTTTGTGAATTTAAATCAAGTGAAGAGTCAAACTTAGGTATCTGAGAATGAAATATGGATTTCTGGAACACTCAGAAAAAGTCAGAATACTGCAACTATGATGGTGGATTGTGCAAATAAGAAGAATAATGTAGATTCATAGTCTCACACCTTAAAACACAATTCAAGAAGAAAAATTAAGAAAAACATGATTCTAAGAGTGATTTTCTTATGTTAGTTTAGATTATTCTATTTAGAACTAACCATGTGAATTCAGATCAGAATTTTTGGTTGGGAAGGAGTCTTACAAAGAAGGATATATAAAAGGTGAGGTTTCAGGTAATTTTATGATGGGGGGTGCTCTCTATAGGGATACTGGACATAGATAACCAGCTAGGGAGTACCTACCAATCCTCTGATTGTTTGATCATTGACAGGAATTCCCAGGTAAGATTTCATTTAAGAAAATGTGTATAGTCATATTTTTTGCAGTTTTGTAAGACATGGAAAGAGAATGTGATTTTCTATGATTCTTTGTATCAGCCATCAGCTGGGCATGACTTCCAACATATAGGTTTCCCTCATTTTAATGTGAGATAAATGCAACGTACAAGGATGAAATGCAACTAATTTTAATCGCAAATTGACAAATTACATTTGATGAAGCAAATGGTGAATAGGTAGGAATGTGCTCTTTCACTACTTATATGAATAAAAGAAGGAAGAAATGGTTCATTTTAAGCACCAGATAATAGATGTTGTTCTTAGACAATTAGAAGAGGAGAGTATTACCAAGGAAGAGAATTAGTGTGAATAACTTTCAGAAAGGAAACAAACACACCCTCTTTACCTAGGAATGAATAAAATGCAAGGAACCTTGGATGGGTCCCACCGAGCATGCCTAAATGTTTCACCATTTTCTTTACGTTTCGGAATGTGACGAAACAGATAATGTTATGGACTGAGAAGTAATACCTATTGTTTTGGTCTGTTGGAGGTTGATGCGTGCATTCTGACTTCTCGATCCGATGCTGACTGTGAGAGCTTCCTTTTGGCTGAAAGGAACTACCTGAAATAGAAAACAAGTCCACCAAAGAAGAGTTAAATAATATATGAGAGTGGACTGCCTAGTGTATGCTACATTCGGGAACTGTGATATTGGCTAGAGGGCTGTCAATCCACTGTTTTTATAAAAAATATGAAATAACTTAAATACGTACATATACTAATCTACTCCTAGTATTCTCATTTGGGTACCTCAAATCACTATTAGTGTCGATCTAATTAAATATTAAAAAACTATATGGGTCAAGGTCTTCGAGTCAGGTTGCAGGTCATAGATAGGGTCTTAACATGGTTGGGTAAGGTGTTTGGGTTATTTTTGTGGGTAGGTGGTTGTTGGTTTACGTAGTGTTGGCAGACACAGAGATCGATGTTAGTTGGGTATGACTGATCATGGTTAGGCAGAATTGACAACGGTTATGGGTAACTGACAACGGTTATGGGTGACCGACATCGGTAGAGGTGGGATGATAAAACTCAAAAATATCTTATTGTATAGGTTGATCTAAGGTTTAACAGAGAAAAAAAGGAGGGTGAAGAGGTTTGTAGGAATCTTAGTTATACTCAGAGATGTGTAACATTCGGATATAAGTGATTTAATGGTGTGGGTGGAGGAATGGTTGAGTTTACAAGAAAGTAAATGGTAGGGGAATGGGCGTGAAAGTGGAAACTTATAACAGCAATAGAAGAACCCAATAGATTGAAGTAGAAATAGATGAAGCAGGTAACAAGTGTACTTACTATGGTGCAAGTTAAAATGGTTGGATGGTGATGATGGTTGATCAGAGTAATGATTTTTGGTATTACGGCAGTGCTTCCTGGAATGTTACCATAAGTGCATTACCTCTAGATTTGTCCTGGTACTTGCTATGGATGTCTGTAGGTGCGGAAAGACTTTGGTTCTTCTTGTATGCATCTCTCTTATCTTATCCTCGATTCTAGAATGTGCCAACCCATAAAAAAGGTTACCAAAATGAATAAATGGTAACTAATTATGGTTCTTGTTTGACTAGCATCAATTTTGGGATGACCGGTGTCGATTAAGGTGGGATTCCTAGGTTTACTAAAAATGATATATCTCGCATCATTTGGGTTAGGTCCATTCATTTATTCATGGATGAGAATAGACGTTATCTTTTTATGACTGGGAAGGTGGTTAGAGGAATAATAGGCAATGGTTTTTTGGGTTGAACCAATTCTTATTCATTTATGGAAACATACCATGAATAGGTCTATGGCGAGGTGTCCAGGTGAGGTGGACATCCATTTAATTAAAGTAATTAAATTAATAATGGGGTAAGGATAGGTATTAATTTAATTTTAAATAATTAAATTAATATTAATGTGGGGTATAAGGGTCATGGTTAGGTGAATGTGTTTAAGTTGGTTATTCGAAAGGGGACCAAGGGGAGTGTGACCCAATTTTGGTGTCTACAATAACATTCATTGGGAGGCACACTGAATGCATAATGATACAACCTAGGAGCAACAAAACCTATGTTGAAGCACTTAGGGAAATTGAAACCCAAACTATAACAAGACAATGTGCACACACACTTAGAGGAATTAAAATCCTAGGCTAATATTTACAAGGGTGAAACCTTTGCTTTTCAGTAGCAATTTTTAAGGTAGAACCCATTAACAGGAATCAAAAGTTCTTCTTCATCCAATGTAGACAATTACAAGGCATTTCTACTCTTACATCATGTGACCATGTAGGAGGCACTCCAAATGGCATCAAAATTTGAATTCCTTCTTGGTTTTTCCTGATCTGTATCCCACTTTAAAACTTGATCCCCCTCCTAAAAGGTCCTTGCTCTTACTTTCTTATCAAACAATCTTTTGACTAAGGCCTGATATTTCTCCATCGTTTGAACTGTATGTTCTATGATTTCTTATAATTCTATCCATTCTGTATACCTAGCTTCCAATGGTTTGAACTCAGATAACTTCAACTGCTTTATGAACTCCAATGTAGGTAGCTCTAATGATATAGGAAACACTGCCTCTTTCCTATAGACTAACTTGTAACGAGAATTACCTGTTGACCTATTTGGTGTGATCTTGTCAGCCCATAAGGATGATTTGAGCTTGGCATGCCATGTCCTTTGATTTTTATCTAGAGTCCTTCTGATGATTCTTAGTAAATTCTTGTTCGTAGGACTCTTCCTGCCCATTACCCTATGGGTAATAGTTTAAAGAGGTACTCAAATAGATTCCATTCTTGAGAGCCCGTCCCATGATCTTGGAACCTATGAATTCCAATGCGTTGTCTAATATGATAGTGGTCGGTACTCCGAACCTGGTCATTATCCCTTCATAAAAGTCTAGTATGCTAGACTTGTTTGCTTCTTTGAGTGCTACCACCTCAATCAATTGGTGAAATAGTATTTTTCCGTCAGAATCCACTTCTGGCCTTGGCTTGAATTTTGATTGATGACCCCGATGAAGTCTAATCCCTATTACATGAATTTTGGGTTAACTAAGATTGGATCTAATGGAAGTGTTGTTAACCTTTCCTTACCTGTGAAGAATGCACATTTTTTGCACTTCTTGATCCAAGTATAACAGTCAATAAACATTGTGGGCCAATAATAACTGACCTTCATTATTTTGAGAGTTGTTACCCATGGGGAAAAATGACCTCCAACTTCCCCATCATGGAACTCTTGCAACACATTCTTAATTCGACTTGTTCCAATGCATCTCAGTGGAACACCATTGATGTCTTTCTTGAACAAAAGACCATAAACAAGCACATATGGAATGAATTGTAATCTAAAGTACCTCCTCTTTGCTTTGCTCATATTTGGAGGGCATAGGCCTATTTTTAGGAATTGTATCATGTTTTGAGTCCAACAAGGGATATACACATTATCATTTGCTTTTTCTTGACCATCTTGTAGTACTAAAACAACTCCATTTTCATTACTTGCATTAACTTGTTGACTCAATGCTAGTTGTTCACATAGTCCCTTTTCACAGACTAGCTCATTGACCTTAAATTCATTGTCATAAATTCCATGATATAAGTGATCCATCCTCCACTTTTCTCATTCAGATCTTTGTTCAAAAGGAATTCCTTGACTCTCGCATGAGAGAATAGCAATTGGATCTTTTTGTTTGAAACTAGGTGTTTGACCTTATTCAAACTCCTAATCACTGCAAGGACATGCTTTTCAAAGAAGGAGTATTTCACTTCATAGTCTTCCAAACCTTGACTGAATAAGGCAACCAGCTTTTCAGATCCCTCTTTGTTCCGTTTTACTAGGATTGCATAAATTGTTTCCCCACCAGCAAAGGCATAAAGCATGAAGTATTCAGAGAGGTTGGGATTTATGAGAGTTGGATCTTGACATATTGCCTCTTTTATTGCTTTGAAACTTGATTTAACCTCAACTATCCACTTAAATGCCATGATATTATTTGGCATTAGTGTTATTGGCTTGATAAGAGCAGAATTTTTGGTACAAATCTGGGAACAAAATTGATTCTTCCAAAAAATCTTTGAAGAGCCTTCTTATGGCTTGTTAATGGCAATGCTCGAATTAATTCAACTCTTTCTGGGTTGATTTTCAATCCCTCATTTGACATAATATGGCCTACGAGCTTGTCTTCATGAGCCAAGAATATGCATTTTTTGGGATTCAATGATACCCCAAATCTCCTACATCTCTGAAAGACCTGCCTCAGATGAAAGAGGTCAACTACTGCATTCTTGGAGAACACAATGATATCATCAAGATATATCAATACTATTTTGTTGATCAACTCCTTGAATTCCATGTGCATTTCCCTTTGGAAAGTGGCTCCAGAATTTGACAATCCAAATGGAATCTTCCTATAGGCATAGGTGTCCCACTTAGTGGTGAAATCTATCTTGTACTAATCATTTTCTTTTACTATTATTTGATTATATTTGGAGTAGCCATATATGAGAGAATCTTTCTGACCCAGCTACAACTTGCAGGATTTGTTCCATTGAATGGACGAGATAGTGGTCTTTGAGAGACGCCCTATTCAAGTCTCGAAAGTCCACACATAACTTGATTTATCTTTTCTTCTTCCTAACTAGAACCAAGTTGGCAACCCAACTTGAATGTTTGATTGGAATTATAATGCTTGCCTCTATTAGCTTATTTACCTCTTTCTTCATTAGAGGCTTAATGTGAGGGTTGACTAGTCTTTTCTTTTTCCAGATGGGCTTAGCATCTGGATCCAGTTCAATTGTGTGTTGTGCTAACTTCGGATTGAATCCTTTCAATTCTTCATGGCTCCAAGTGAAGATGTCTGGAGATTCTTGGCAAAGTTTTATGAACTCGTATCTTTCTTATTCAGTGGCCACTTTGCAAATTTGAAGTGTTCTTCCCTCTCCAACTGAGATTGGCTTTGAATCTTCTCCTTTGACCTATATGTTGGCTTTCTCCTTATGAAATTGATCATTAGAATTGAAGATAGAATCCAATGTTACTAAACCTTTGGGAAACTTATTGGTCCGCATCTACACTACTTAATCCTCGTATTGTTTCTCTAATATGTCTTGATTCCTAGCTATGAATTTAGCCTGTTCTTGTTAGAAATTAATGATCTATTGATCATTCTCAAACACCTACCAGCTTGTGTTGTTATCTGGAACTGCTAGTCTTACAATCACATGGATGTGTGGTTGCATTTTCTCTCTCTTGATGCTATTCACCACATCAAAAGTTGCTCCAACTATTGTGAACCTATATGAAAATTCATTCTTCTTCCTGGGTATGGACATAATGTTGAAAGCTTCAAAATCCTTAATTAGGTCCCATACCCTATTTTTGTAGCTCTTGAGTAGGTCATTCTTTGCAACATGTTGTCTTATGACTTGGTTGACAATTAGCTTGCTATCCTCGAATACCTCCAAATTCCTTATGCCTCTTATCATGGTCAAATGAAGTCTGTCAATCAAGGCTTCATATTCTGCCATTTTGTTTGAACAGGTAAACTAGAAATGAAAAGTTGAATAATACTTGATGTTCTATGGTGAAACTAACATTGTACCTCCTCCAGCAACTTGTTTTCTTCTTGAACCATACAAAAATAGTTTCCAAACCTCATTGTCATCTTTATTTTCTAGCTTGGTGATGTCAGGAATGGGGGATTCTTCTTCATGTACAAAAAATACACCCAATTCAGATTCTTCAATTTCCTTATATGGGTCAAATGCATGTCTCTTGTTTTCCCATTCATCTAGAGTTAAATCTAGGATACCCTCGACCTTGGTACCTATTTATATATCATTTGAACACTCTTCGTAATTAAAGGATAAGAAATTTGCATTGATTGGGCTCGAAACATCAGGCTCAATGTGAAATTTAGCAATCGGTTCTGACCTGATGGTTGCTTTGGCTCCATACCTCATCCTGAAAAACATGTGTGACCAATCCGTAAATAGATATCCACCAATTTTGGTGGTTGTTGTCACCCTAAAATTACCCTCTTGTGAAGGAAAAAATTTTCGATCGCAAGTGTTGGTACTTGGTTTTTAATCCTACCAATTCCATTTAAAATACCACATTTTTCTATCTCCTTTCATGGATGCATGGAATTTATTAATATTTTTTATGGTTGTGGACAACGTAGAGCCTTATTTTCCTTGCATTTATCTTTCTACATGAAAAATATTTGATTCGAGAGTAGATGGTGGTGCTTTTCCCCTTCTCTAGATTTTTCTACAGTCATCTTCCTATAAAATTCGTTTCCAGTGTCTACAGATACATGGTCACCTCTAATTAGATGCAATTTGGTGGGTATTTTTGTGAACTTTTGACTTATGTTACATTTGCAAAAAGGTTGAATTACCATCGTGTCTCCACTGGATCCTGATTGGCTTTTCAAAATTATGAAATGGTGGAGAAAAAATCTTACTTTGGCCCTGAAAAGGGACATGTGGCTGTTTTCATAAATCAAATCAAGGAGGTAGGTCATCGGAGCACTTTTAGAAATTTTGTTTTATTTCCAAGAGGGATTAAAGTTGTAAAATGAGTCATGACTTCGCCGGGATGGGAAAAATTCAAAGTGGAGAGGCGGGTCATCGAAGCACTTTTGAAAATTTGGTTTTGTTGCAAAAAATCATAAAAGTTATAAAGTGATCCGCAGCCATGCTGACACCTAGGCGAAGCCACATGGTCAGATTCTGAAAACACAAATCCATCTGTTGAATTCGCTAAGTATAAAGAGAAAATGCAAGCCTCCACGTGTCCAAATGGTGCACCTCCAAATGCCAAGTTCAAAGTAAGTGAGCACAGACTCTCCACATGCCTCATTGGGGCAAATTTAAAGGAATGGCCCAAATAGAGACCCTGAATGTGTGCCATCCCTCCAATTTCCTCAGGTAAGGTAGAATGTCTTCACCAATGGGAGGGACTTAGGAAGAATAAAAAGGAAATGGAGCCGACCAGCGGATAACACCACATGTAAGCTAGGTGCAACTTGAGGAGTAAAAAGAGGGGGTAAAATCTTAAGATGTGTGAGGTTGCCATGTAGCCCTTGTATGGACAGACCCTTTCAGATATTGCGAGCCCATGTTAAACACCTTACCCTGCACCTTTAGACAACCATTTCTTTCAACCAAGACCTCAAAATTGAGTGGGAAAGGACTTTTCGGAGATCTCCCGACACCTGTTACTCACCTACCACCATTAATGATCCGGTCCACCATTTTTGAGGTTGTCAAGTCTCTCATCTATTGCCATGGATTTAAAAAACATTATTTTCAATAGGATTTGATGCCTTAGAATCTGGAAAACATATTTCACGCCGTTAATACATGATCTTATTGCTTCAACCAAACCAGATTTGATCCAATCTTCCATCCTTCCTTCTTTGATGCACCAAACAGACATGCAGAACTAGACTTGATAGAAGGTAGGTGGATTTGAAGGGGAATTAATGTTTGGTGGTTGAGCTTCCAAATCAGATTTCTTTCCTTCTCTTCTTCTCCTCTCTTCACTTCATTTATAAATATAAGACCTTGGCTCATTGCATTTGTTGGACTTTAATACTTTTGAAGTGTAAATAGATTCGAAAGCAATCAATACAAAATAATTTCCCCTTTCTCTCTATCTTATCCATTATCTCTTCTTGTTTGCATGAAATATGTGGATCATTTATCTTCTGTAATAAGAAATTTTTTGTTCTTATTGTTGTGATTTCTAGAACTTTGTTTCTATGGAATGCTATATTTATGTTGTGAATGAGAATGATTATGTTCTGTATCACCTTTTCTTAGTACGTATAAGGTTATACTCTGCTATCTATATTTCCTAAAATTACCATGTTATATTCTACTCTTTCCTTTCTTGAGTTCTTCCATTCATTTGTATTGATAAGCTATTTTGGTAAAAAGAATTTCAAGGTATAAGAATTCAAGCCTTAAGATGAAAGTTGTACATTTGTATAAAATCTTTGTTGCTTGCTTTCAATAAGGGAACCTCTACCATAAAGAGGAGGGAATTGCTGTCCCATGACTATGGCTTTGTTAAAGTACAATTTTAAAGCCCAATAGTTCTTGGTGACTTCGCTAGGGATTTCATTTACACGTAACCCTTTATAAAACAACTTCAAGGTTAGTTTTTCGGTCTGGTAAATCTACGATATACATGTGGAAAGAAATCTCTCGGGCTTGAAGATTCTCATTTTCAACTTCTAGAGAAAATAAAATTATCTTTTCTTCCATCAAGAAGGAATAGAGGAACTCATTCTACAAGTGAACCTCTTGTTAAAGATAAAAATTCCAAGAATAGTATTCCTCCAAAACAACTAAGCCCTAATTTTCTTGCTCTAAAAATTTCTGGTGTTTTAGTATTCTTTCAGACAATATTCCCATAGATGGAAGTGCCTCTTCCTTGGGGAAAACGGATCAGGCCTCTTGCTCTTCCTCAAACATTAAATGAGTTACCGAGGAGTAGTAGGAAAGGTTTTCCTAAATTCTGAGGTGATGGGAAGGTACACACAGATGAACACATTCCGGCCTTCAGCAATGCATGTGGGATTCTTTAGATTGAGCATGAAGACATTTCTATTAGGCTCTTTTAGAAAAATTATAGGATAATGCTACTGATTGGTTCTATCATCTTATTGCTGTGTCAATTACTAATTAGACCACCTTGACAACTTAGTTTTAGCAACGTTTCAAACCTGCTGAAGATGCGCATGCTCTCTTGGCTCAAATTTCTCATATCAAGAAGGAAGCACATGAACCCATGAGAGAATTTGTGGCCAAATTCAACAAGCTCATTCATAAAATTCCATAGAACACATGTCATGTAGATCAAATCCAAAAATTCTTCTTCCTCAATGTTCAGTTACTTGAAGTAAGCTATGCACTAAGGAGAGCTAACCTTGCAACTTTGGATGTTGATCAGCATTTGGCTATCAGTGTTGAGGATGATTTAATCATGTGTGGTACATTGAAAATAGAACTCTCCAAGTCTAAATCCTCCTCCTCTTCCTCTCCTGGAGAGAATTCAGATTAGTTAGTGCAGAAGTTGGTAAATGATCTCATTGCCATCAAAAATCAATTGGGTCAACATATTCCTTATCAAGATATTCCATGAAGGAATTTTCATCCAAGGAACCAGTCACCTCCTTCTCAAAATAAATTAGCTATTGAAGGCCCACCTATCAAAGTTCTGTTCAATGCAACTTGCGAAGTTCAAGAACCTGATGATGATGAACTCTATAAAGAACCAGAAGAAGAGGTTGATGAAGAACTTAAGGAGTTTGTTGGATCTCAAGTTCATTTCCTTACCATTGAAGGTATGGATAAAAAAGATGAATATGATGAAAGAGTGACAGAGATGAATAGTGAGTCATATGTTGTTATGACTCATGAGAACATGAACAGAAAAGAAAAGTGATGCAGCCTACTAGGAAATCCAAGGAGCTTCATATAAATATTCTAGTAGTTGTAAGAAGAGGAGATCCTATTCCCACTTCCTCCATGCAAAAGGTGAGTAATGCTAATCCTCCTCCTTTTACCTCTATTTCCAAAAATTATTGTCCTTCAATTCCTAAAGTTGATAAATTAAAAGTTTCTCCTAGTTCCCAGTAGTGATGTCCCATCCACCTTCGGATCTTTTGATATCATTGATCACCTCAAAAAAACTAAAATCCAAATTTGAGAGGCATATTTTTACCAAATCCATCCAAAAGCCTTTGCTAAAATGGTAAAAATTTTCAATTCCAAATCCAAAGCCACATCCAATACTTCTAAAGTTATTTTACCCACTCCCTCTTCCTCACCTCAACCAAGCCTTATGGCTGCAGTCACTTCCCCTAATGAGAAAATTGAACCATTCTATGTGACTCTCCTCATAGCTGGCCATAAACGTAGTAATTGTGTTACAGACTCAAGAGCATCAGACAATGTAATACTTGTAAAAGTAGCTCATGATCCTAGCCTGACTCTAACACATGCCTTTGGTTCTTTCTATTCCATGGAGAGTAGAGAAGTTCATTTGGTTGGAAGGACAAAAGATGCACAAGTAGGCTTCATTGCTTTTCTAGAGAAAAGGGTTATAACCACTATTTTCATTGCTAATATTCCTCCCTCGTATGGTATGTTGCTAAGTAGTAATTTCTGTAAAGAGGCAGGAGGTGAAATTCAGATGGACTAGTCACATGCTTTGATCCCAGTCAATGGAAAAATAAGAAAGATGTTACAAGAAAAGAAAACTGAGTATATTGTGCAAAAGATTGATGATCTAAAAGTGCAAATACTCTATGAAGATATAGGGCATGTCAATTGTATGATCATGTCAGAGGATGAGGTAAGTCTTCCTAAGGGAGTGATTCATGATCCCAATGGCATTTGGACTTTCAGAGTTTGATGGAAGTTGCTCTATAGCTGGTTCTGGAGCTGGTGTGGTGTTCATACCTCTAGAAGGGAAGATTGATCCATTTTATTTCAAGCTTCATTTTAAAAATACAAATAATACAGCTAAGTATGAGTCTCTCATCCTTGGGTTGAGCATGGAAAAAGAAATAGGAGTAAAGAATATTTGTGCTCATGGTGATGCAGAGTTGATTTTGAAACAGCTAAGGGATATTTACCAAGATAAGAGTAGGAGATTGAAAAATTATAGAAATCTTGTTTCGTATTCCATTGAATTCCTTGATGTTTCTTCAATTGAAGTTGTGCCAAGAGAAAAGAATACTAGAGATGATTCTCTAGTTGTCTCAAGATCTTTGTTGATTTTTCATCCAGATTTATCTCAAGATAAATTTACCATTGAAATGATTCATAGGCCTAGTGTGCCAGATAATGCAAGCAACTGGCAAGTTTTCAAAGATGATCAAAACTTGCTCTCTTTCTTGGAGATTAAAGATAACTTCAATTAGTTATATTTTGAAGGAAGTGAAACTCTTACTAGAGAATATGTGCCCTCTAATGAGGAAGATATCAAGGAATATATGGATCAGGATGGTTGTATTAAGTTGAAGGATAACAAGATTCCCAAAGGACTGGTGAGTCTAGAAGATCTGTTTGACAAACACGATAGGTTCATCAAATCTGAAGATTCCAATAAGAAGGTCAATATTGAGAAGCAATGGTGAACCCAGGGTGGTGAATATTAGAAAATGTTGCACTCAAGAAGAGAAACAAAAAGTAGTAAACCTATTTAAAAAGTATGTTGATGTTCTTTCCTATTCATATGAAGATCTTAAGTCTTTTCAACCAAAGGAGATGCAGCACTATATCCCTCTAAAACCTGGGATCAAAAATTTCAAGCAGAAGCAAAGGTAGTACAATCCTAAGGTTACTGATACTATTTTTCAACAGATATAGAAGTTACTAAAAGCCAAGATTATTTTCCCTATACATCATTCAACATGGATTGTAAACATTGTGTTTGTCAGAAAGAAGAATGGCAAGATTCGCATCTATGTAGATTTCAGGAATTTGAATCAGGCCTCTCTAAAAGACAACTATCCACTACCCATGATGGATCAAGTTTTACAAGTTGTCTCAGGCCCTGAGATGTTGTCTATGCTAGATGGATTCTCTGTATACAATCAAGTGGAAGCCATTACCCTAGATCATCAAAAGATTGCTTTTACTACCCCTTGGGGCACCTTTGCCTATATGAGAATGCCATTTTGTCTTATCAATGCTGGTGCCAATTTCCAGAGGAAAATGGATTTAGCTTTTGGTAGTATAAAGGGAAAGTGTATTATTGTGTACCTTGACGATTTGTCTATTTTTTCCAAAACAAGGGCAGATCATCTTCAGCATCTAGAAACACTTCTTCAAAAATGCAGGGAACATGGAGTTCCCTCAATCCTAAAAAGTATGTCTTTTGTGTTACTGAAGGAAAGCTGCTGGGGCATATTGTTTCCAAATAAGGGATCAAGATAGATCCAGAAATATTTCAAGCAATCCAACATATTCCTCTTCCCATAAGCAAAAAGGGTGTTAAATCTTTCTTTGGAAAGATAAATTTCTTGAGGAGATTCATTCCAAATTTTGTAGAACTGACTATAAGTGTTGCTCACATGATGAAAGGAAATAAAAAACTTGGTTGGAATTCTAAGGTAAAGAAGCATTTGAAGGTATCAAGAAAGCAATTGCTAGAACCCCCATCTTAGCATGTCCTGATTTCAGCAAAGATTTTATTATCTATTGCTATGCTACATAGAGTACCTTGGATGTTGTGCTAACTCAAAAAAATTATGAGGATCATGAACTTGCAATTTCCTTTATGATCTATGTTATGAAAGCTCATGAATTAAAAAATACTATGATGGAGAAACATGCTTTTGCAGTGGTCAAAGCTGTCAAGCAGTTTCATTTTTAGATTCTTAATTCTCACTCTATTGTGCTTGTACCTGATACAACCATCAAGTCTATTCTTAAACAACATGATTTTGGAATTAAAAGAGGTAATTGGGTAGAAAAATTCGAAGAATATGACCTTGATATCAAGCCAACTAAGCTAGTCTGGGGTAAAGCCTTATGTGAGCTTATTGTTGAAGGAGTTGATGTAGAATTTTCCAAAGAAGCAGTTGATGTTCATGTTGTTCTCTTCCTTAGTTCAACAGATGAATGGTATTTTGGTATTGCACATTTTCTTACTTATGGAGAGTGTCCATCCCACTTGAGTGCCAAGGAAAAGAGAGCTATTAAGCTATGGTCTATAAAGTATGTATTCTCATAAAATTCTTTATTCAAGCAAGGCATAGATGGAAGATTCCTTAAAGTGTGTGGAAAAAGAGCAACAGAAGAAGTTATTTTCAGACTTTTCATGATCAAGATTGTGGAGGGCATTTCTCTTCTGTTGTCACTACCCATAAGATCCTTCATGCAGGGGTACTATTGGCCTACATTGTTCAAAGATGCATCAAAATGGCTAGGTAAGTGTGATGCCTATCAAGACGTTTTTTTGGAGACCTTAAGTTGGCTTCTTTACCACTCAAAGCCAGTAGTGACTGATGACCACTTTTCAATAGTGGGGATTGGATTTCACTGGATCTCTTAATCCACCTTCCAGTGCTTGACATAATCATGTGATAACTACTACAGATTACTTCACTAAAGTGGGTAGAGGCCATGTTCTAGTCAAAATCACTACTTCTGAGGTGGTGTGTAATTTCACTCAAAGAAAACATCTTGATAAGGTTTGGGGTAACCAAACAAGATTATGATTGATAATGCTTCCAAGGTTTTCTTCTTCTGAGATGATGGATTTCTGCTATGGCTATAGCATTTCCCTTGCTCATTCTTAAGATTATTATCCTCAAGGGAATGGACAAGAAGAATCAACAAATAAGAATCTGGGTAACCATTGTTCGGAAGCTTGTCAATGACTCTCAAACGAATTAGAACAAGAAGCTCTATCATGCTCTCTGGGTAGATAGAATTACTCCCAAAAGAGAAATTGGGATGTCTCCATTCCAGGTGGTGTACGGTGTTGAAGCTCAACTCCCAGTAACAATGGAATTTCACTAGCCTTGCACTTAATGAAGGCTATTGAAGATACAAGTTTTCACCAATTGCTTAGATAAGAGGGATCATGTATCTCCAGAAGTTGGATGAAGACAGGTTGTAAGTTTTTTGATAGAATCTTATCTCATAAACTGAAGGTGAAAGGATTTGTTTGACAGGAAAGCTAGAGCCAAATATTTTCAACTGGGAGACATTGTTCTACTATGGGACAAAAGGCATGAACCTCGAGGAAGTCATGCTAAGTTTGATTCCATGTAGCCTGGTCCTTTTAAAATTAGGCATTTTACTGGAGAAAATTCATTCTATTTGGATTATATGGATGGTTATCCTCTCCCACTTCCTTATAGTGGGTAGCATATGAAGTTGTTCAAGTCTTATGTGACTAGACAGTCCTTCTATATATTGTGTTACAATGTTGTTGGTTTTGGGTCACTCCTTTGTGTTTTGTTTCTATTTTCTTTTCGTGTGTATTGTCTTCTGTGTTGGTTTTCCTTTGACTCTATTTTCCCAATGGATAAGGAATTGGTCGTCTTTCCTGGAGTTTTTCTATGGTCCTTGATCTTGCCTCGTTCCTCTGTCAAGTCCTCCCTAGAAAGAGCCAGTTTTTGTCGTCCTCAAAATCCCCTCTTTTTGAAGTCAAGTTTTGAAAATTTTGAGTCAGTACCTTGGAGTAATGGATCACATCGAGCCTGGTATTGTTTGCATTTTTCCATTCTATTGAGAACAATTTGAAATTTGGGCATAAGGATAGATTTTTTCCCCTTCTTTTTATTTTTTCCCTTAGTAAAAAATGACGGGCATATCTTCCCCATCAATGTTTTCCCCAACATCCATGGGTAGTACATGGACATCTATGATTAGATGTGGAATGGCCATGTTTCAAGTGGAAGCGGAAGCCTCCATGCATCCAAATGGAACAAATCCAAGGGTAGGGCCTGTCATCACCAATCTGGCACTATGATAATTATTCACCGGGAACTCCTCGTGCTATGATTATTTACTAATGCACAACCTTTAGTTTGGTGGATGTAATCTAGAAACAAAGCAACAAACGTAACATAAGAATACCATCGACTATGATAAGACAGAATGATGACAAATCTTAAATATCAAAGTAAATTATAATATTAATATGAAATTGTTACAATCTCACCCATGAGGTACTTCAAGTGTTATTGACTTCACTTGCCTTCCACCAGTACTATGGAAGAAACTTTACAATTACACCTCTTAATGGCTTCTTCAACACACCTTTAAACTGATGGCTTCCTTTACACACTTCATACAATATTTCTCACTACTTCCTTCTATGCTAAATGAGGGGGGTGGCCTCTTTATTTATAGAACTTCCAGGCTTATCCATCTTATCTCTAAGATAGGATAAGAAATCCACTCTGACAAATCATATTCCATACGTTAACTCTTATCTGTACATGTAAGCTTATCTCTTAAGATAAGATAAACCTTATCATTTCACATGGGCTCCAAATTTTTAGAATTTTTACAAATAAAATACACAAAATATTTATGACCTCACTCCTTGTCCTTATTACCAATATAATATTTCTAATTCCTAATCATGTAGACCCTACTTCTCTACTTATCCCAACTTTGACATTTTAACATTACCGGACCACTTACGACAAATATTTACTTTTTACAACATTCCTATTGTACTTTGACTATTACCGTACTCTACATTATTGGCGGCACCGTACTGACGGCACCGTTATCTTCTATCAGATGCTACTACTAATTACACTTAACAACATCCTATTCCTAATACATACATTAATGAAATAGAAATTACGGAGGAAAATTTTAGTGTCGATAGCTTCCCCATTCCTAGCTTCTACTTCGTCCTCGGAGTAGACTAATCTGGTGCTTGGAAAATCTTCAACTTGTCGTGGTTGACCCATTTCGTAATGGGAGTGCCATCCAATTCCTCTAGTTAGTATGTACCATTTTCATGTACAAATACTATTTTGTAGGGCCCCATCCATTTTGGAAGAAATTTTCTCTGTCTTCTTTTTTTGTATCTGGAATCATATACTAGAACCAAGTCATTCACATGAAATTGAGACCAATGGATCTTTTGATCAAAGTATTCCTTCTGCTTCATTTTCTTCTTATGGCTTGTATCCTTTGCTATTTCCCTCATTTCCTCTAGCAAATGAAGATGTACCAACCTTTCTTTTACTGAATCATTTTCATCCATCCTTTCATTTTTCATAACTCTCATAGTGGAAATATCAAACTCAATAGGAAGAACTAGATCAATGCCATAGGCCAACTGAAATGGGGAGTATCCTGTTGCTGACTTTGATGTTGCCCTATATGCACACAATGCTACATGAATCCTCTTATCCCATTTATGTACTTGCAAGGCTGCATCTTTTTCTAGAATTTGACACAACAAAAAAAAATTTCGTTCCACCTGTCCATTTGTGCTTGGTTTGTATGTTGTTGCCTTCCTATGCTTAATAGGAAACTTATTGACTAGGGCTTCTACCACCTCATTAATGAAGTGGATTCCTTGATCTGTTACAATTTCTAATGGACCACCAAATCTGGTGACAATCCGTTCATATATGAACCTTGTCACTTCATCCATGGAAGCTGTTTTCAATGGCCTAGCTTCAACCCACTTGGTTAAATAATCTGTGGCAACTACAATATACTTATTTTGGCATGAGGTAGTTAGAAGTGGACCTACAATGTCTATTCCCCACTTTTCAAACGGACCAAGTGGAAGAATAGGGCATAATGGAGCTGATGAAGTCTTACGGTTACCATGTGTTTGACAAATATCACATGTCTTATAATAATTATAACAATATTTAAAAAGAGTGGGCCAGTGATAACCTGCATCCAAGATCCTTCTTGCTATAAGTTGCCCAGAGAAGTGCCCTCCACATGTACCATTGTGGAATTCTTCTAGCAGTTCCTTCCCTTGATCATGTCCAACTGCCCTCTTGTACTTTCCATCAGGTCCTATTCAAAATAATACTCCATTTAGAATAGAATATGGGCGATGTTATCACCGAATCACAGCACCCCTGTGCATGTATTTGAACTCACAGTGTGATTGGATAACATGGGTACTATCTCCAAGTTGTGGGACTTGCTACTTGAGATAGACCTCCAGAGAAAGCTGGTTCTTGCTCCTAAACTACCTGCCACAATCTACTCTAATGCAGGATAAGCTAACTGTTCTAATCTAAATTTCCAAGGGACCAGGGAAAGAGAATACATAAAATGAAAGCCTACACTAAAGCGGTGATACACCAGAAAAGGAGGATGGGAGAGTAGTCTCCAAATGTTTGAAATACAGAGGCAAGGTGCACACTAGAAGAGGTGATGACAGTTCTCCATAATCTAGCAAAATGCATTCACAGCAATATTCCAAGCACACACAATGATAATGAATTCCTGTAAGAACATAATAAATAGACACAATATACTTGTAGAAATATTAAAAGGGCAAGAAGAATGCAAGGAAATACAGCAGGGGAAGATATATCCACAAACTGATATTTTATTGCTTCATGATATGCACATTTCAATCTATTACAAGATAAGGGCATGGATCACCATGCAAGGAGTTCACTACAAGGGCCTACAACACACTGGCTTCACAAAGAAATTTTGACAGAGCTTTGTTACCCAAAAACTACCCCCTTTACAATGAGCCCAACACTCCAATTTATAGAAAAAATGAGAAGGAGAAGAGAAGGGAAAATGGAAATCCCGAAATCTGTCCTTCAACCACCTGTAAGAGGCATTAAATTGAGTGGAATGGTTATACATTGCTTGCAAAAGGCTCCCCATACTGTCCCATGTGCTGCAGCAGAGAAAGAATGATGACCATGCCTCTTAATTGCACTCCCAGGTACCAAATAAAACACTGTTCTGAACCCGGCCACGTTTCCTTAAAAATCTCAATCAATTTCTTATCAAATCCATAATTTCTTGATTTCTGTGCATTGGGCTCGGAACCACGATTCCAACGGTACCAATTTTGTGTGATTTCGTTGAGAAATGCAAAAGTTATGGCCTTCTGAGTGCGGGCAGCTGTTTTGGGTCTGGCAGGCGTTTTCTGTCATTTGACGGGAATGAGCATTGACTGACTAGAGCCGAATATGTTTCTTTTATTTAAATATATCTACCCTCATTAAAATTAAGAAATCCATTTTTTGTGGCGTAGAGGACGTCGTGCTCATTCCAGAAAGTCCAATTTTATGAAAATCGGAGCTCGGAGTCAAAAGTTATAGCCGTTTGAAGTTTCCGGACCAGACGTTGACTTTTCTTCCCTGCCTTCGGCCATTTCGGCTCTTCACGTCCCACGCATTCCCTTTGTCCCATTTGGTTTCGGTGCTGAAATTTCCTATTTCGGCCGAACTGGCCGGTTCGCGTACTTTTGGCCCATATGTCCCATTTGGTTTCGGACCGTCTGGGACAAATTCGCCCGGTTCGGCTGGTTCGCGCCCTTTTGTCCCAACTATTATGGGACAAAAGTTCTCATTTCGGCCGGTTCGGCTGGTTCGTGTACTTTTGGCCCGCACCTCCCAGACTGTTTCGGGCTGCCTTGACTCATTTCACCCGGTTCGGCCGGTTCGCGTCTTTTTGTCCCGCTTGTCCCAAATGCGACCCTCTCAGCAGTTAACCAATTTTTTCTCTTTTCGGCCAGTTTGGATTTCCACGTCTTGTGCATCCTTTTGTCCCAAATGTCCCAATTTCTTCTGGGGCCGCCTGTGCTCATTTCAGCCGATCCACGCCTTTTTGTCCCGCTTATCCCAAATGCTGCGAGGACTAGGACTTAGCCATTTTTCGTGATTTTTCCTGGCCCGATCTTGTTTTTTGCAAAAAAATTCACATTTTCTCAGAACTTGCTCTCTTCTACTTGGACAGGGGAGTTAGAAAAATATGAGGGGACCCTTGAGGGTGAATTTTGGATAACAGGTGACTGGCTTGAGTAATCTTTCTCTTAGTCTTTGCATTGACACTATCAGGAAACTTGAATTCATTCAAATAATTCCAAATATTTATGTATTCACTAGGGATTGTGTCAAGGGATAAAAATGCTGCATCGGGGAAATCATCATCATCACAAGATGATCCTAAACCATCATAGGCTCAAGAGAGTGCATCTGCATTGACATGCTTCTTTCCTGGCCTATCTATAATATCAAATTCAAATTCTTGTAGCAAAATTATCCATCTTGTTATCCTCCCTGATGGGTTAGGCTTATTGACAATATATTTTAGAGCCTGATGATCTGTATCAACTATAAATTTTCTGCCCTAGCAAGTAATTTGTAAACTTCTTTACAACAAAAATGATAGCTAGAGCCTCTTTTTTAGTTACAGTATAATTTACTTCAGCACTGCTCATTTGTCAGCTCCCAAAGTAAATTGGATGTTCATTCCCATTTTCATCCTTTTGGCTCAAAGTACTTCCTAGTGCTGCATCTGAGGCATCAGTGTACACAATGAATGACTTTCTCTAATCTGGATTCTTTAAAACAAGTGAAGACACCATGGCTTCCTTCAGTTGTCCAAAAGCTTCATGTGCCTCATCTCCTGGTTCATAAGTAACATCCTTCTTCAAGAACTGGGTTAGTGGCTGTGCAATCTTTGAGAAATTCTTGATGAACCTTCTATAGTAACCCACATGGCCTAAAAATGATCTCAACTTACTTCTATTCATAGGAAATGGTAAATCTTTGATTTTTGAAACTTTATCAGGATGAGTACCAATACCATCTCTGGATACAACATGCCCTAACAAAATGCCTTTAGAACATCCAAAGACACACTTTGTAGGGTTTAGTGAGGCTTGTGCTTCATCTAACCTTTGAAATGCTATCTCCATCTGGTGCAGGTGGTCTAACTTGCTCCTATAGATGTAAAAATCATCCAGAAATACTCTGATGAAGGTCCCAATGTAGGGTTCAAACACCCTATTCATCAAATGCTTGAATGTTACTGGAGCATTACACAACCCAAAAGGCATAACTCTATAAGCAAACATTCCCCAAGGAGTGGTGAATGTGGTCTTCAGCTAATCTTTCTCTGCTATACGGACTTGGTTGTATCCGCTATATCCATCAACAAAACTATAACACTCATGGCCAGCTACTTCGTCCAAGATCTGATCTGAGAATGGAAGAGGGTAATGATCCTTCTTTGTTGCCTTATTGAGCTTCCTGTAATCAACACAAATGTGTAGCTTCCCATTCTTTTTTATTGAGATCACAATGGGAGAAACCCATTTTGAATTCTCCATAGTAAATATGAATCCTGCATCAAGCAACTTATCTATTTCTTCTTTTACAGTCTTGGAAAAATTAGGATTCATTCTATATGGCATTTGCTTTATAGGCTTAGCACCATCTACCCAGCTCAATAGAATGTTCTACCCAACTTACTTGATGGAGTTCCTTGTAATCAAAAGTGAATATGTGTATGTACCTTTGAAAGAGCTGGAGGTAGGATTCCTTCTCACTCTCCATCATAACATCACCAATCTTTATTTGTTGGAGACAATCATACTTATTCTTTAGATAATTTTATGGGGGTCATGATTCGGTGTGACTGGAAGGATATCCATGACCAAAACATCAACCTCACTTTCTTCATCTTCAGTGTCCACTTCACTGGTACTAGAGTAATCAGATGATGTCCAATCATCAGTTTCATCACTTGAATCCACAGGTTCTGCCTTATGATGTCAAGGGATCACGTTTATCTTCACCCTCTCTCTACCACGTCCAAGTGTCATGAAGCCTTCATTCCAGTAGTTTCTTGCATGAACTCTCCTTAGCCATGGTCTTCCTAGTAACATTGGGTATGCAACAGTACTATTTTTCATCACCTAAAAGTATACCACACATACAACACCCATAACAGATATTGCCACACTTGAAACTACACCTTTTGGTTGAGTTTTTCCCTTATTTAATGACCTTAACATAATTGTTGAAGGGCGATCAATTTTTAAACCCAACATATTCATTACAGACTCATTCATTACATTAACTACAGCACCTCCATCAACTAACACATCATGAATTGAAATACCATTACATAATACCTCAGCTTGTGGCGCATAGGAATCTGCCTCTACCTCCAAAACAGGGACCTCAACCTCCTTTCTTTTTCGAGCATTGAGTCCACTTCACAGCTCCCGCCTCTTCTCAGAAGACAGCCAAGAGTTGACCATATGTAATATTTGTAGGCCTTTTGGACAGATCTTCCAAGATGGAGTATGCTCCTTACCCCTGTGAAATCAGAAAATCCTGCACACCTAACTTTCTTCTCCTATGTTTCTTACTAGCTTCTCCTTTCATCTTCTTAGGATCATTTCCATCTTGATTATCTTTTTCTTTCTTTCTTTTTGTTACAAACACATCTACTTCATTATTTCTGCTCTTATCTACTACATCAAAAGAATTCACAGGTGCTTTTCCTTTATCATTATCTCCTTTACCAGATGTAGAAGCTCTATCTGGACAATTATACTTATAATGACCCTTTTTATAACAACCATAACATACAACTTCAGAAATATTTCTTTTTGGACCTCTATCTCCTCCCTGAGAACTAAATTCTTTTCCTTGAAGAAGATTAATAGTTAACTGACCCATATTTTTGAGCAGATCTTCATACTCAATAGATGTACTAGGAGAAAGATTTGTGCTCACCAAGAGTGGTTATGGATTCTGGAGCAAAGGTGCTGGTGTAGGTTCTACTTTAGCAACAATTTCTTTGGGCTCCTCTTCCATGCTTTCTTCTTGCCTTATTGCAATCTTCTTTGCTTGTTCAATTATAGTTGGGTGGTCATACTTCACTCATTGTCTGATCTCTGGCTTCATCCAGGGAATGAAGTGCTTACATAGGAGATTATCCATGCTGTTCATCAACCCATCCAATAATCCTTCCTTCCAGATCTGGGCATCGAGCTTCCTCCTTAGCTCTAGAACATGAGCATGATAATCCCTTATCTTCTCCTTCTCTCCTTGGGTTAACTTTCTGATATCGATCATGAGATTTGCATATCTCTGTTTTTCACCAAATTCTTCAAGAAAACTTTCAGTTAATAAATTCCATGAGTTTTTCACATTTTCACCTGTGTTTCAAACCACCTAAGTGTTGAACCATCCAAAAAGGTAGGAAAAAATTTAGTCCATTGTTCCCTTCTTATAAGGCCATTACAAATACAAGATCGTTTAAACTCTTGAATGAAAGAGGAAGCATCTTCATTAGATTGGGCAGAAAAAACAGGAATCTTCCCCATTTTCAAAAGTAACCACAGTGAAATACCAACCCAAAAGTACAATCAACAAGGCTTATGTGCACCAATAATTAAAATCACTATAATAGAAAATAGAAATGACCACGGTAAACTATGGTAAAACTTGACTTATTGTGGTAAAAACTGACTTTACTTTGGTAAACACTATTCACAGTAAAAAGTGAAGTTACTGCGGTAAATACTATTCACAGTAAAAAGTGACTTTACTGTGGTAAATACTATTCATAGTAAAAATGACTTTACCATGGTAACTACTATTCATGGAAAAAATGACTTTACCATGGTAACTACTATGCACAGTAAAAACAAGGTTACCCTCCAATTGATTTTTGACTAAGTGGAAATATCTCTCCAGAAAATCCACCAATGAGGAATGGTCCCGGCAACGGAACAAAAATGTCATCACCAGTCCGGCACTATGATAATTCTTCACTGGGAACTCCTCGTGCTATGATTATTTACTAATGCATAGCCTTTAGTTTGGTGGATGTAATCTGGAAACAAAGAAACAAACGTAACACAAGAATACCATCGACTATGATAAGATGGAATGATGACAAATCTGAAATATCAAAGTAAATTATAATATTAACATGAAATTGTTACAATCTCACCCATGAGGTACTTCAATTGTTATTGACTTCACTTGCCTTCTACCAATACTATGGAAGAAACTTTACAATTACACCTCTTAATGGCTTCTTCAACACACCTTTAAACTGATGGCTTCCTTTACACACTTCATACAATATTTCTCACTACTTCCTTCTATGCTAAATGAGGTGGGTGGCCTCTTTATTTATAGAACTTCCAGGCTTATCCATCTTATCTCTAAGATAGGATAAGAAATCCACTCTGACAAATCATATTCCATACCTTAACTCTTATATGTACATGTAAGATTATCTCTTAAGATAAGATAAACCTTATCATTTCACATGGGTTCCACATTTTTAGACTTTTTACAAATAAAATACACAAAATATTTATGACCTCACTCCTTGTCCTTATTACCAATATAATATTTCTAATTCCTAATCATGTAGACCCTACTTCTCTACTTATCCCAACTTTGACATTTTAACATTATCGGACCACTTATGACAAATATTTACTTTTTACAACATTCCTATTGTACTTTGACTATTACCGTACTCTACATTATTGGCAGCACCGTACTGATGGTGCCGTTATCTTCTATCAGATCCTACTACTAATTAAGCTTAACAACATCCTATTCCTAATACATACATTAATGAAATAGAAATTATGGAGGAAAATTTTAGTGTCGACAGGCCTAAGGAACCATCCTCAAATAAGCGCAGGATTTCCATGTGTCCCAAGTCCAAAATGAAGATAGAACAATCCTAAATTGGCTAAGTATGGAAGGTTTAGCGGATGGCGACACGTGGCTCATCAGTGCAACTTCAAGGGTTGAAGCCAAAGGCGGTTCCCCTAACTTGCACCAGCCCTTCATGTGTCCCAGGTCTAAAAAAGAGATAGAGCTGATCATTTAATTGACTAAGTATGAGAGGGTCGGTGGAAGCCTTCACGTGGCTCAACAACACAACTTTAGAAGTGAAATCAAAGGGGTACTTTCCAAATGAGCACCAACTCACCATGTAGTCAGAGTCAAAGGAGAGACATAGTTAGCTGTTGAAAAGTCCAGGACTAGTGAAAGGAGCCACGCGTCAGCTCAACGCCCTTTCAAGAGGTGAATCCAAAGTGAAAACTCAAATGAGAACCATCTCCCCACGTGTCTAGCGTTCAACATAAGTCAAGTGGGAAGTAGGCCCGAATCAACTAAGTATAAAAGAACTGGCAGAGCTCTCCACATGTCTCTATGGTGCAACTTCAAAGGAATAATCATGACTGGGTCCTTAAGTGTGCACGGGCTCACCACGTGGTCAAAGTCAAAGAAGGGGTAGAGCAAGCCATTTAATTGGATAAGTATAGAATGGTTTCTTGAATCCCCCATGTGTCATATTGATGCAACTTCAAAGGAAAAATCTAGAGGTAGGTCCCAAATGAGCGCAAAATATCCATGTGTCTAGGGTCAGATACACGGCCCCGCCAAACAAAAGGGACTTAGTCAAAAATGAAAAAATATTGAACTGGCCCAAAAAGGAAACATGGCCATGTTTCAAGTGTCAACGAGGAGGCAGGCCCTTTTGTGTTTTGATTTTTGTTAAAAAGTCAAAATGGGAAAGTAGGCCATCAGGGCGATTTGAGAATTTGAGCTTTGTTTTCATAAAGGAGATTCAAGTTAAAAATTGACCCACAACCCTACCAATGCTGAGGGAGAAAATTAAATATTAAGCCCGCATCGAAGGTGAAAGAGGGGAGGCTAGCCGGTGGAGAAATTTTAGTTTTTGAGCACGCATTGAAAAGAGGTAAAAATCATAAAAGCGAACCGTGACTCTGTCCCCACTCAAGTAAGGCCACGTGTTAAGACTGTATCAAAAGTAGGTGGGCAAGCCAAAATGTTCCAAAGTGCCATTTATCCAAAGGGAAAAAAATGTAAAAGGCATCCTTAGGCCCACTTCATTTCAAATCTCTCCCAAGTGGATGGTTCAAATTCAAAGTTTTCAAAGTTAGGATGAACGGCTGTAATTCAATGTGTCTGGTTTTTCTACAAGGCTTGGAAATGACCGAGGTGTTGGACAGAATCAAACATTAGTTTCTTGAATCAATTTTCATCATTTTTGTAACCGAATGTAACCATTCTTGGAAGCTATTTAATGGCTTCTCCACGCTATCATTTGGGTTAGATCCTAGTACTCTATAAAGGTAATAGATTCGAAGTAATCAATACAAAAGTTTTTCCCTTCTTCATTTAATATTCCTTCTTCCTTGTCTGAAATTTGGGAATCATCCATATTTTATGTTAAGAAACTTTGTGTTGTTGTTTATATGATTTTTGAACCTTTGTGTCTTTGGAATTATACTAGTTATGAAAGCGAACGATTCTATTATGCATCTCCCTGGTTCAATCTGTATAAGGTAATACTCTACCATCTATATTTCCTAAAGGTATTTTTATGTTCTTCCTTCCTTGTCTCCTTAATTATTCCATTATTTCATATTGATGATCTTTGGGCATAATAAATTTCAAAGTATCAAGAATTCACACTTTGAAAGTTGAACATTTGTATATAGGTTTTGATGCTTGCTTTCAATAAGATAACCTATTCCATTAAAGAGGATGGACTTTCTTTCCTGTGACTGTGGTTTTTTAAAGTTCCATTTAAAAACCCAACAGGTATCCACCAATTTTGGTGGTGAAGTCTCTTGATAGGAACAACGTGAAGAGTGGTGGAAGATAAATTATGGACACATCGTGCAAGACCGTGACATTAGGAAAAACATGTAGTGTGTAGTGTTCGACACCATTTTGTTTTGTTGTTTTCGAGACTGATTACTTCACTTATGGATTTATTATGGCTTCTCGATTTAGCATGCTAGTAGATATCATAGACACTGGACTGTTATTGATTTGATCTTTATATGATGCATATGGTCTACTGGTGGACATTTGATGATGATATTTGTATATTTTGACATGGTTATTTATCTTTAATTATGACATGTGATATATTTAATCATATTGAGTAGAACTTGATAATTGGACTAATGTGATGATCGTTTTGACATAAATGAAATGTGGAATAGAAATGTGCTAGAAAGTGTAAGTGATATCGTACTTGCATAGATGATAGTAAATCATGTGTCGTTTATTTTAGATTATATTGTATATTTGGCATGAATATTTTAATGCGGCCAACAGGCCGAAGGAGGTATTCTCTGTTATGTAGGCATATTATATTCACAACAATATTGGGGAGTGGAGACCAACCACATCGGAATTCGAGAAGCATCCAACTAAGGTCACCATGGCAACAAGTAATTGTGTGTGTGTTTTAGAATTATTTGGTCAGGGGAAAATTGTGACCTAGGGGTCATGTGTTGTTTTGTTTTAATTTTCCCTTTCTATTATGTTAGTATGTGTTTTCTTTTAGTAAGTGAAATTTTACTTGGTTTATTATTTAGATTTTTGGATTGGTGGTTACCCCTTTGTTAGCCATGGGTTGTAGTGTCTTATTTAAGCTAATTTGAATTTGTCCTAAACTAATTAAGGGATATGACCAAAAGAGAGTTCATTTATTAGGCTTGATTTACTTGGGATTTTGTGTGGATTGGTGTGTGTTTGAGTTTTGAGTGTAGCACACTCTACCCCCACATGGGAAACTCGAATTTGGCCTTAGAGGCCAAATTTCAAAGCTTGTGGGACAAGTCAAACTTGTCCCACACCTCTTAAAACCCCATGCCAACCCTACCTATGGGTTGGAAGGCCAAATTTAGGGTCTTTTAGGTGTTTTGGGGGGGATAAAAAGGGTAAAATATTAATTGCACTTTATTTCAAAATTTAATTTTGTCCTTTGGGGAAGTGGGCTTAGGTGGAGTGTGTAAGGTGCTTGCCTTTCTTTCAACCACTTATTAATGGTGCACTTGGAATATGAGGTTGACCAAGTGATGTGGAGTGGAGGGAAAAGGAGGTGGCATCCTACTTGGAGCCACATCATCCCTCCCTCTCTTTTCTCTATTTATTGGATCCTCTTGTTTGTTTTGGGGGTTGGAAGTTTCATTTTTAGTCTTTTGTATTTTGGAGAGGTGGGGATTTTGAAGGAGTTTGTGGATTTTTGGAGCTTGTTGATACTTGTGGGAATATTTGTTGGAGCTTGTGGATGCTTGTTTGATCTTTGGAGGGATTTGAGACTTCATACTTGGAACAAGATCTACCATGGAAAGGTAGGAGCTTCACCTTTGTTTGTATTATGTTTTCTTCTTTTTGTTATATGAATGAGTATATATGTTGTGTTGAATATTGTTGTTTGAAATGATTGTTGGGAATGGGCAGAATGCCTAAGTTGGGAGTGGGAGGAGACTATGGGGAGTTTATTTGAGGGAGGCATAAGATATCATTTTCTTGAGGAGGGATTTTGGGTTGGGTGCCCACCTAGTATGAGAAATGCTTGCATTTTCTTATTGTTCTTAATTTGGGGGAGCCATAAGAGTTGAGGGAGGCATAAGAGTGAATGGAGGGATAAGGGGTACTTGAGGGAGGCATAAGATTTGTTAGGGGTATTGTGTTTTGCATTGGAGGCTTTTAGGTGGCACCCATTCCCATTGGGAGGCATAAGTGTCCTCCCCATAGGTCTTACTCTTATGGCTTTCTTGATAAGCCTTGTGACTTGTTGTTGTGATTGTTTTCCCTCTTGTTGTGTTGTTGATTTTGTTTTGAAGGATTATGGAATGAATGTGAAATTTTATGTTGAGTTATGTGGAAGCTAGTAGTTGTCATGAGTTGGATTTTCTCCCATTGTAATGTGGTTGGGGCTCGGGGACCAATGGAGAGGATGGATTCTCTTCTCCATTGGGTATCTTGGTTGGGAGGAGAGCGTTGCCTCTCCCCCTTATTTTGTTGTGAATCAAGAAAACTATTGGAGGAGCTACCTTGTTGATGTTTGTAGCATTGGAGCCTTGTTGATGACAATGTGTAACTACCTTGTAGATTTTCCCACCTAGAGTGGAAGAAAGTGTAATATTGCTTTGTATTTTAGCTTCCATTATTGTAAATTTGTTCCCACATTAAGTGGAAAATGTTGTAACAAGATTTTGAAAGAAAGTTGTTTTGATCTTCTTTAGTAAGGTTGTAATGTGGGTGGAATTGAAAGTTGAAGGAAAGATAATTTATTTATTCTCCTTTACTTGGCTTGGAACCTCATATGAGTGTATTGATCTTGTTGGGATGTTAGTAATTCTTACTCTAAAACTTATTGGAAATATTGTTGAACTCTTTTGTGGAATGTTGGGAAATTTACAAAAAATCTATATATTAGATTTCGTTTTGTTACTTAAAAGAGATGTATTGGAAAAGTTGGAATTTTAGTGCATTTTCTCTTCTTGTATTGTTGATGGAAAGACTTAAGTTTTTAAATAGCTTTCAATATGCCAATGAAGAAATTTAAGCTCTAGCTCTATTATGTCTTTCTTCATTTAAGAATCCATTGTAAAACTATTTGCAAATTGTAAAAGGAAATGAAATCAAATCTACTTGAAATCCCGTTCAAATGCCTATTAGATTGTGTAGAAAGGAATTTTAATGCAAAAGCTCTAACTTATCAAGTCCATTAACCACATGTCCTTAATGTTTAAGAAGGAAACTAATATTTTAAATATTACTCATATTAAAGTAATACTAAAATTACTGAATTTATTATTATCAAGTTATATTAATATCAATATACTATCAATATTTCTTTTATATTAATAAGAGCATGCTAGTATAAACTATTGCCAAGTAGATAATATTAAATATATATTTAAAACAAAACCTATGGCATGGCCGTAATAGGTCTGAAATCAAACCTACGCATGAACTGTTCTTATATGCAAAGCGAACTGTGCTAAAATACATATAAAATCATACATTCATATAATATAAAACAATTAGGATGATGTTATATCTATGTAAAATCATCATAGTTAGTAATGCGACTGCAACAAACCCACGTATGAGATGTTCTTATAAATTGCAAAGCAAACTGTTCTCCATGAATATTCTGTTAAGAAACAGATCCACCTCTATGAGTTTCTCTTCCACGAGCGGCATAGTAACTCAAGTAAGTCTCCATAGAGAATCATGTAATAAACTTCATCAGGTCTCCTTGTGACACTCTCACTGTCCCTTAATCTATTTTGATAATATATCTCAAAGGAGAATTCCGAATTTGAGGATGCATTCGATACTGAAGAGATAACAACATAGTTAGACAACCTGCTTGTTTTAAGCGCTAAAAAAAAAACGGGGCTTTGTTTTATTTCAGATGCCTGGCCGTTTTCTGTGCAGGCCGCGGCCATGATTCACGCCAAGAACACACCTCGCAGCACCCATTGAAAATGGAGGTAACACGCCTGCTTCACTGGTCTGTAGCTTCATCTATAACCACCACATTGAATCCACACGGCCTGGACAGGATAAAACAGCAGGCCGACTGTGTAAGGCATACAATTTGCAAAATCCATAGTGGAATAAATGATGATATGCGGCCAGTTTGGGGTAGCCCACACGTCAAAGGGAATGGAGTTAATATTTTATGACAGGTGGCTATTAAAGCCACCCACCCCCCAACCATATCCTTTCAAACTTAATTTGGAATGTGTTACTTTTTTTAAATCTCTTGAATTTTTGTGCAATTTTTCAAATATGAATAATCCACATTAAAGAAAGTAAACTTGAATGTTTACAATATTAAAAATATTTCCACATTTTTAGTACACTTAACATGATTTTATACGATAAAATATTAAACCCTATGCTTGTGCATATAATGAGTGGCATATATATCTCATTTTGAGATTATAATTATATATATACAGTATTTATGTATTCAAAATAAAGATTAAATATAATACCTCAAATGTAAAATATAAAACTATTGATGTCTGTCAAGCACAGGTACAAATACATTATCTTGAAAGAATTTATTTGCAAACGGGCCATCATGTAAGAATATAGAACAATTGTTTTATGACGAAACATAAGGTATGACACTATAAAGGTGTTTAGCAAACTTTTCTCTAATGAATGCATGACATGAATCATGGAAATAAAGTAAAGTAATTTAAAATAAAAATTTAGTCGTATTTTTCGGGTTATATGTTTGTGGAAGCAAGTTCCTAGAGCATCGTCATCGTTTCGTCATTCTTGCAGTGTCACATAGTGTGAGACTTAAACCTTTGATGATCCCAACCATTCCCACTACTGTTCCATCTAGTTACACCACTCTTCTTAGCACTGGTTCATACTTCAAACCCAATTCATCTGATATTTCCTTTGGCATCACTGAGCTACTTGCCCCTGAATCTATCATACAATTGTGTACTAAGTGGTTCTTGACAATCAATGAAACATATAATGGTGGAGGATTCAATTGTTTGTTTGGTTTAACCCCATCTTGCTGCACTATATTAGTGAGAACTTTGTCATGTCTTTGGTTTGATTCATTAGAGGCAAATCAATAGGCAATTGCAGTTTGCAAAAAATCTCGTTGTCCTTAGTATTTTAAGTGACTCGCACATGGAAATTTTCACATGTTTTTTCTTCATTTGATCGATGATGGTGAAAGGGTATGAGTTATCATTTTGTTGTATCTTACTTGGCATAATCATTTCTGGAGCTTAAATAGGAACATGTGTTACTACAATGGGTGCCTTAGGCTAATTTTGTGCACTCAAGGATGCATTTGATCTACAAACTCCTTATTGTGTAGGAATGGGCTGAGAAACTATAAGACTAGATAGTTTCCCCTCCTCTATGTTCCTCTTCTTTGATCATGTATTAGCAGCCACGCCTTGAATTTTTTTTTGATTAACTCCATAAAAGTATTTTGTTTTCCAGTTGACCAATGTAGTTTCTATTGGAGGCACCTTTTACTGACTTTCTTATTGTTGATTTCCCTCTTGACTTGGTTCTTAGGACACACCAATGGTTTGTACCATCAAATCCCGATTCAGCACACCATTGAAACATGTTGATTGATTGTGAGGTAGATTACAGGGGTAACACCAGTCGTACTCTTGTGCCATATTTTTTTTGTGCTAGAACCAAGGCTCTTGATGTTGATGTTACATTTGAATCATATGGTTAGAATGGCCTGACAGTATTAGGCTGTCCCTAGATCTAATTTTTATTTGTAACCTGATTTGGTGGTCTATTTTTTTGATACGGGGGCCTAGCTTAATACTAAGTTTGAAGTTAATATGGTAAAAAACTCTGAGCTTGATATCTCTTGATAGTCACTAGCTCATTTTCTAGGTTTTGAAGTTATTTCATGACCTCATATAACTCTTTTGAAGTGCATGAAGAAGTAGAAGTTTCAGTGTTTCTTTGATTCCTAGGGGGTGGAAGGGGATTCAATTATAGTGTTTGACTACCTATAGGAGCTCCCATGTCTAGATATAGAGGCATTGGCTTCCTTATTGCTATCTTACTAGATTGAATCAAGCAGTTTTCAGCTCTAATAGCAATGTTATAGGCTCATGGCAGTGTTGTTCCTCCCATTGATTGGATCATCATGGATATATATGAATTTATGACTTTCAAGAAATAGAGGAATGATCCTTTGGCAGTTGATCTAACAGTTATAGAAATCCTCTCCCATGTTCATTGGAAATAGAAATTGAAATACAAAGCATATAAATGTGTCCCACTTTTTTGTAGTTTTTGTACTTTCAGAAAACTATGTCTGACAACCAAAACATGACCAAGCACATATAAAATGACCAAACAATAATTTTTAAGAGGCTATAAATACCAAGGTGCAGGGCATCCAGAATTTACCTAATTTTTTAAATTTTTATAGTATTTTTTAACTATTTATTTACTAGTCAGATTTTAAAATATTTATGGCCACAAAGTGGGACACACTTGTATGCTTTGACCCATGTAATTTTCTCATTAGGATCCCTCTTGATTATTGTCAATTGTTCCAATAAAGATAGATTATCTCCATTTTCCACAAATTGATTGTGGAGGGCTATGCACAAATGGTCCCAAGTTTTAATAGACCTTGTTGTTTAGCTCCTAAACAATTACAAATATTTACCTTTAAAAGATGAAGCTAACAACTTGGCCGCAATATCCATTTCATTGATTTCATGAATTACATAGACATTGGTGATGTCCTAGATGTGGTCAATAGGAGTAGTATGATTTTATCCTATGAAATAGGGAATATTCTTTAGTGCTGCAACTAGGACCTGATTTTGAGAATTTAGGGCAAGTGGGCTACTACCGGTGAAGTTGACATAGAGATTGGGTTGTACCATCCTGATTGGTTAGATAACTCTCATTGATTAAAGAAAAGGTCTAATAGATGGAGGTGTAGACAAAGTCCTGTTAGATGGAGATGGTGATTTTTGTGGTATTATTCCTCTCCTTCCTCTTCCTAGTGATAATTTCAAGTAGACAAATATTCCCTATTCTTGAGTATCAGACCTCGTTCTAATTCTTCTCATGCACTTGGGTAACATGTGTTCCTACACCACTGAATTTAATCCCTTCGTATTTGCTAGATGTTGTGTGAAATGAATCTCTAAAGGATGGATTTTTCCAAGTTACACACCAAACTCAAATAAAATAAAATTAAAAATTTGAAGGACCTAATATATTTGATATTCTGGAGGTCTAAATTTGTTTTTGAATGACAGTCCTGAAAACCACAAAATGCAAGACCTCCAAATGTTTAAAACTATTAAATCCAATGTTCAGAAAACTTTAAAATCCCGAAACCTAAAATTCTGAAATTCTAAAATCCTGAAACCCAAAATTTAAATAACTCCAAAAATTTGAAAATAAAAATTTCAAATAACTAAAAACACCCTTTTAAATATTATCCACTAATCTATCAACTAATGAAATTTGGACCTGTTTAGAGCAAGTTAAGCCCTTGAAAATTAATTTCAGAGTTCAACTTGAGAGGTGAAATGTCCAAAATCAGAAATGTGTAGTTTTCTAAGTTAGGATTTGTTGAAAATGAATTCAAATCTTGTGGAATGAATTCTTGGTTCCATCAGGTGTGGCAAAACTGTTGATGCTTAATCATAGCACCCCTAAATGTCTGCAACTCGATAGGTTAAAATTGTTAGTGTGATTGCATAACATGGAGCTTATCCCAAAGTGTGAGACTTTACAATTGGGAAAGCTCTCTGGATGAAGGTCAGTTCCTATTCCTCTATTCTGATGCACATACCTTAATTTTAGAGGATCCACTCTAAAATCTACTCTAATTGTCCAAGGATACAAGGTTAAGAAGATTATAAGAAACTAAATCTAAACTAATAGAGGTGATGCACCAAAAGGAATGGTGAACACTTGCTTTGCATGAAAATGGAAACCACAATCAAATTAAAGATGAAGATACATCACAGATCAATCCATTAATGAGAATCCACCAACCATAAAACAAAAACCATTAAACATGTTTTACAATAACCATGCACAGATAACCAAGATTTCAATGAGAGATCATATGAAAAAAATGAACACAAGAGAGGGTTGAAATCATCTACAAACCTATTTTATTTCTCCACAATATTATACAGTGCATTATAATGGCCAAGAGGCACAAAATTACATTATAGCTTAAATGGAAGGTTTGAACTCCATAAATTTTCTTACAAATTGAAGAATAAGGGAGGGTGCAAAGAAAAATTATCCAACCCTGAAATAATGACCCTCCTTACAATATACATGAAAAATGAGAAAAAGGGGGAGAGAAGAATTCAAATTATTATTTCAACCACCCCAAAAATGCATTGAAATCTTCCGCAACAATGATGGGTGCCACTGCAAAACCCATGCCTCATTTTACTTTTCCTTGTTGAGAATGAAAGGAAGCCCATACCTTCATTATTGTGGTAGGAGAGAAACCAGGTACACCCTTTAAAATGGAGGACTGTGTTTTTTATTTGTAATAAATTAGTCCCATTCAAACTAAGATAACCAGTCGTAGTTTAGTAGTGGACCTTGGAGCTTTCCAAATAGTCCTTTCTTGTGAAAATATGAGCTCCCAGTCAAACGTTATGGCCATCTAAAGGTCGGGGTGTCATTCTACAAAAAGGGTGAGCTGATAATGTTCCAATTTTGGAATCTGAAATGCATGCAACCTATGAAATCCCAAAATTTAGACTTTAAGAATTTGGGATTTTAGAAATTTTGATTTTAGATTTTAGGTTACTTTTCATCTGCTTGGGTGCACGAAACTCCAAACTTACAAAAATCCAAATTCTGAAATTTCGGATATTCATAATTTTGAACATAGGAACATTAGTTATGATTTTTTCTTTTTGGTTTCCAAACTTCCCAAACCCCAAAATCCTAAAATCTAGAAACCTGAAATTCTAGAATAATGAAATATTGAAATCCCAAAATTATGAAATCCTAAGATTCTAAAATTTTGAAATCCCAAAATCTTGAAATCCCAAAATTTTGAAATCCTAAAATTTTGAAACTCTGAAATCTAGAAATTCCAAAATATTGAAATTATAGAATTTTGAAATCCTAAAATCCTTAAATTCTTAAATCCCAAAATCCTGAAACTGTGAAATCTTGAAATCCTGAAATTCCAAAATTCTAAAATTTAGAAATTCTGAAATCCAAAAATTCCAAAATCCTGAATTCCCAAAATTTTGAAAATCATAATTTCAAAAAATTAAAAATACCATTTTGAAGATTAGCCACCAATCTATGAACTGGTGAAATTTGGACTTGTTTTGAGCAAGTTAAGCCCTTGAAAATTGATTTCAAAGTTCATCTTGAGAGGTGAAAAATCTGAAATTGAAGAACTTGCAATTTCTAAGTTTGAATTTCTTGAAAATGCCTTCAAAGCTTATTTATGACTTTTTTCTCCAACCATGCGTGGCAAAACTGTTGAATTCCCAAAGTCCAAAAACTTTGGGCTTAGGTCTCCATTCTTTTCTCTCGAACTCTTATATCCTTTGACGTTCCGTTGGCCTTTCATTTTCTGACATTACATTTGTAATTTCCGAGCCCACCTGTAACCTGATTGTCCAATCCTGAAACACAAGCTCCCATGGTTAAATTAATCCCTCCATTTTCTCACTGTACAAGGTTGTGTTTGCTCAATTTTTTCCCGAGAGGAAAAATTTGGATAACACTATTATTATCGAATAAAATATTAAGGTTTTGAGACAGATGTTGCAACCAATGTTGAGTGGATGGATATGGAAATAATTTTTGTCTGGAAACCAAAGTGAGAATGTTAATGGCTCTTATGAAATAATTTAAAATCGAATTGGGCTCATCATTTCAAAAAATCCAATTTGTCTTGAACATTTTTCCATGCTACAACAATATTTGAAGAATGACAAAGACCTTAGGATCAATGATGTAACCTCCATTTTCGAATGAAATTATGTAGAGAAATGATTGAGATGTTGTGGGAAGCTGTCAAATGGGAATAAAATTAGTTTTTTTTACTACCTCCGAGTACATTGTTGAATCAATAGATATCCCCATGCTGAAATCCAAGGGTGAAGAAAAATTTAATGAGAAGATCATCTTTCCCACTTTCTAAGACATGGAGATATGGTGTCTCATGATCACTGGACATAAAGTGAAAGATGCAATATATAAAGGCCCCAAATAGGTGAATAAATTTTCAATAGATGTAATAACTTTCTCATTATATTAGGTATGAGAAAATGAAATATGTGTGTCTCCTTCTTCTCAAGTTGTGTAATTCCATCAAAGGAACATGGTATGACCAGAAAGTGACTTTTTTGTTTCAAATATCAGACTTTAGTCTATTATTCCATAATGACACATGTACTCTTCTCAACCCATTTTTCACGTATGTGTATATTCTCTCCTCACAAATGTAAATATCCCTACCCTACAACATAGTTTCCCTTTTTATTTTGTGTGTTGTTTCCACATTTCATGTGATTTCATTTTTTTTTTGTGTTTATGTGTGTGTGTGTTCAATAAAGAAAATTTTGTATTATATATATATGGTGACCCTAAAACCCAATGGATAAGGAACTGATATGTAAATTGAAATTGAGATTTTAGAGTTCTCATGTCATGTCGTCACTAGTCTCAATCCACAACATGTAACCATGTTAGATCCAATTTTTTTCATGATTTTTTTCAAGATCAAAATTCACACCTAAAATCATGACAACCATACCCTACCTGAAATTTTTTAGTTAAATTTCATCTTGTTTCCTCCTCAAGATCACCCTAACCCCTATGTCATTCTTATCTCATATCTTGGAGAAGTATAGTGTGTTTTTTTTGTCATGTCTATAGCTTATCTAGGGATATATATTCTATTCAAATACATTCAAGATATGATATTTCAAGACAGTCTCCCTATGAAGATAAAGAAAATAACAAGATTCTGATATTCCTTAGTCTGCTACACACCCCCCGGAGCCGAACGAAGGACTAAAATGTTGGCATGTGGTCCTAATAGCTGTTTTCATTGATTTAAAACAACATTAATGACAAATTGGATGTTAGATTATGATAATATGATGATGTAAATGATGTTGGCATGATGGTTCATATGTGCTTTTGTTGCTACAGTGAGATTCAGTGAGAATTGCTTTCTCTTGCAATCCTATTCAGGTTCCTACGTGATGTTGCATGAAAATGTGAGCTTCTTTTGTCCTTGGGAAGCATATTGACATGATGGATATAATTTTTTTAGGTTTCTTGGGAACTCACAACATCGACATGATGTGGTTAATTATGTTACAGGTGCTCATTAGGAGTAGGTATGTCTACTTAGAGGTGTGACAATGTGGTTTGGAGTCAGATGAGCTCATGGAATCTTGTATTCAGTTATATCATGGCATATTAGATATTCTTGGTTCATTTTCATAGGTTTTTATGATCAGTTATTGCATTATTTCAATTGAACCTATCTTCTATGGTGAGCAACAAGCATGCAAGCATAGGTATGTCTTAATGAATCGAGAGAGTGAGGTATGTTTTTGAAATTTTGATTATTGGATATGTTATAGGTATGTGTCATAGTGATTTTAGAAAAATTATAGGTTTCCATGATGTAAATTTTGTAAGATATGACAGTTTATGTGAGACAGGGTCAAAAACAAGTGAAATTCCAACTCAAAGTTGAACTTCAAATTCTCATTGTGAATTGTGTTATTTTAATGTGAAATTGTGGATTTGAGGTATGCTTCTATGGTGAATTCACAATGTTTCACAAAAATAATCAGGTCATTTTATTGTCAGGTTTTTATGAACAAATAAAATGGTCTAAAACCCTAGTTAAATCCTAGCTAGGAGTAGTTTACAGAAAAAGAGGTATAGTGATCCATTTTTTACTGGTTCATCAAAAGTGATTATTTTATTTTGTATAGGACTTTATTATATTACTATAAATTTATGGTTAAGGGCATGGCGATGAGTTGGGTCCACTCAAATAGGTCATTTTATGAAGAAGAAGGTATTGGGACAATGTTTTACAAATGAGTAACATGAAACATAGTTAGTGCATGGTTTATGGGAGATGATATTGGTGTGCATTGAGGTTTTAATAAATTTTTAATGCAGGTAAATGGTCATTTTAGGTCTATACAGGTTGACCGATTAGAGGGTAGTTTTGGGGTCTCAAGTAGCAGGGTTCAGTAAAATGGACATAACTTGAGCTACAAGTGGAGTTTGAAGATGATTCAAGTTGTGTTAGAAGGAGGATTCAAATATATTTACAGTTAAATTATTTTTTATTCATTATTTTTTTATTTTATATGGTTTCAAGTTAACTCTTTGGACAATAATATTTTGGGCAGTGTAGGATAAAATGTGTTTTGGTCCACGTTTTGAGTTGTTTGAAGCATGATATGAATTTTTTGATGTTTGATATCACCTGGAATGTGACGAGGGATGAACGTTTCATAAAATTAATCAATTATTATTTCTTGAATGTATTTATGATTGTTTTTATGATCTAAGATTTGCAAACTATTTGTTTGGCAGGTTAATCTAGAGAAGACAAAAGTAGTTGTGTTTTGAGCATGAGGTTTATTTAAGGATCATAAATTACTTATATGTGTTATAAAGGTTCTTTAATTTCCAGAAAGTAGTTACATGTCATGGTAATCTCATGTTGAAGTTATTTGGTGGCCTTATGAAGCTTCCAGGGTGCCAGAGGGTTGTAGGACAACTATTTTGAAAATTACAAAGTGAAGTGGGCCCATTAAATGAAATAATCTAATTAGTTGATCAAATGTAAGAAATTTATGAGATTTAAATGATGTTTAAATCATATTTAAATGGTTATGGGTCATGTATAAGTATGATTTTGATGTAAGGGCATTTTTATCTTTGTGCCCATGGGGTTTTGATCCATTTTTTCCACTTGTAATTAGGGTTTTAGTTATCCCAACCTAATTGGGTCACTTGTGATTGTTTTAATTAAAATTTTAAATGTTTATTTTATGTATGGGTCTAACCAATATAGGGGAATTTTTTTTGCTTGTGTTTGAAATCAAGAGAAGCATATAAAATCATGTTTTGGAGTGTTTTTTGAAGCTAGTGAAATGTGTGCAATGTGAGAAACCTAGGTGAGAGTTGATTGCATTTGTTGATGACTTAATTGAGGCTGAATATAGTGTTTTTAAGGTCAATAAAAATAATATAACATGTGTGTAATGGTTTTGTAATTTTTTAAGTGATTGAAGTTCTTATTTTGTGAAGATTGGTCACATAGGGTTTTCTTGAAGAATTATGAGTTGTATATTAGATATTAATCAATTATGGAAAAAAATCAGAGATATGAACATCGTAATGTGGTTGAGTGGGTTCTTGATCATCTTGTGGGGTTGTAGCGTCCTTTTTGAGTTGGTGCTTCAAAAAATTAGGGATTAGTTCTTTTTATAATGTTGGTGCTCTACTAAACTAGAGGTTGGTGCTCCTTGTGGGGTTGGTGCCTCACTAAATATTGAAACATATCAATATAATATTGGGTTTAATTGGTTTCTCTTCACCATGATGGTTTCCAACTTATATCTTGTGTCTTGTGTGATGATCTTGTTTATTCTTCTTACACATTTGATTGTTTGATGTATGCACACATTAATGGATGGTTGAATATTTATGAGTAGTTGTATATGTAACTCTAAAATATTAATTTAAATTTTTATAAGTACTTATTCACCCCCCCCTCAGTCCGTTGTGATTCTAACAATTGGTATCCGAGCATGCCATTCTAGGGAAGCTTGAAAACTTGATGGAGATCTTATGAAGGAAAAAATGGGTGGTAATCTAAGAAGAATTATCAGAAAGGAAAGAACCCCAAAGATGAATGTTGTTCTAATTCAAGTGAAGGTAATAATTTTTTAGAAATTTTTCATAAAGTCTATTCTCCTCTAGGAGTTGTAACTTGTAGATTTTGAGAAGGATTCATTGATTAAGATTCAAATTGTGAAGAGTGAACTTGGGCTATAGTAAAAATGGAACTTAATCTTGCTATAGATGAAAATGAATAGCTCACACAAGGTATTGTTGAAATGAAAAGAGACCGTAAAAAATAGATCAAGCTCCTTGAAGCCAAGTTGAAGAATGTTGAACGTGATGAGATCACAAGGCATCTTGAGGAACAATTATAGAGAGTTGTGGAAAACCTTGAATCAAAGGAAGAAGCTCGTGAGCATAGTGATACTATTCAAATTTTGGAGTCACAAGTGGAGGAGTTATCTGAAACTCTAAAAGTCAAATAGGAACAATGTACTAAAAAAAATCATATGTTGCTTTGCTCAATTAAAATATGAAGACTAAGGAAGATGAGCACATCAAGTATGAAATGGGAATGAAATCTCTACAATCAATACTTGATCTACTTTCATGAAAACTTAAAATGTTTGAGAAAAGTGTAAGTGACATAGGTAATATTCTTAGAGAACAAAGATAAGTAGGTGATAGGGTTAGTTTGGGATTCAAATAGGATCTCAAGGACAAGGAATTGAAGCATGTGGAAATACTTTCAAGTAAGGAATATGGTGAACCAAGTACCAAAAAAGAAAAGAAAGAGATTCACACCAGGGACAGTGAGATAAAGAAGCCTATTAGGAAACCTCATGCATCAAGGTATGAAAGATAATTCAATGGCTATTGTTTCTCATGTCATTTTTTTGGTCATAGAACTAATGAATCCAAGACAAGGTCTACTAGGAATGGTGTAGGATCCTTTCATGATGAATGTCACTTAGGTTGTAAGTATGGTCATAAAGCCAAGGATTGTGTATGGAATCTAGGAGTGTTTGACCCGAGAAAAATTAAGTGTATTTTCATCAAGGTATCTGATCCTAGAGATACTTATCCATGTAAACAAAACAAAAATGATCATATTAAATATGTTGTATGGTTCAAGTGCAATAAGGTAAGCCATTTAGCTGGTGTTTTTTTGAGTGAAAATATAGTCATGATGATGAGTTACAAATTAGAAGCATAGTAGTATGTTACAGTTGTAACAAAGTTGGTCATGTTGCAAGGAATTGTTATCAAGTCTATTTAAATCAAAACATAAGTTATCAAGATCTTAGAGTGTAAAATAGAGGATTTCAGAAACCTAGAACATATGATAATGGTCCTAGAAGGACACAACAAACTAGAGTAGACCTTGGTGTCTCATAAAGAGAAGATTCCTATAAAATTTAAAAAAGTTTCTCAAGTACCTAAGGGGGCTCGAGACCCCTTCAATGCATTCTTTTAGGTCTTCCTCATGATAAAATCCTTCACTATGTTTCTTGAAGATGTATCACTGAATATGAAGCATTTTTGTAAGGGAGAGTGGTTTGATTCAAAGTGTGCCTCCTCTTTATGGTCAAGGTATTTCATTATGTACTCTTGTTAATCATGAAGGTTGTTCTTGTATGACTATATCTCTTATATTTTTCTTTAAGGTGTATGTGTTGTAAAATGTATGAAGAGTTCTCATTGAGGTTATGTATTCATAATTTATCTGTCTTGAGGTATGTCCTCCCAAGTCTATTGAAGGGTTTCAATGGTAAAGAAGTTATTTGCTAAAGTTGTAAAGTTTGAGATTGTGTTATTTGATGTGTCTATGTCCCTGTGCTAAAGCATGAAAATATAAGTATGTGTCAAAGATTTCATTCAAGTATCTGTCATGAAAGGTTAGTTATAAGTGTTTCATCGTTTTCTTTAAGTTTTTGGATGAAATAAGCAAGGGTGTGGACCAAGGAGGAATACCTGTTGTGATGGTCAATTTGAAGATCATTGTGGGAGTCTGACTTCTTGATCCAATGCTGATTATGGGAGATACCTTTTGGCTAGGAGGAAGTACCTGAAATACAAAACAAGACAACAAAACGAGAGTTAAATAGTCTATGATAGTGGACTACCTAACGTATGCTAGATCCAAGAAGTATGATACTTCCTAGAAGGTTGTCAATCCACTATTTATAAATCAATATAAAATAACTTGAACATGTAAATAAAATTATCTAGTGCTAATGTTCTGATTTGGGTGCCTCAGATTACTATCAGTGTTGATCCCATTAAATATTGAAATACTTTTCAAGTGAATGGTTTGTGATTAGGTTGCAGATAGTGCAAGTGGTCTACAGGTCACAGATAGGGTATTGGTAAGGTTGGGTGAGATTTTAGGTTGTTTTAGGTGTGATACCTATGTTTTTGGTCTAGAATAATATTATCAGACACAAATAAAGACACCTGTTAGGGTGACTGATGTCCATTTAGGTAGGATCGATACCGTTTTATGGTGACTGATGTCGATAACTATGAAAAGTAGAAGGGAGTCAGTGGAAGATGTTTGGGCTCTCTCTTGTCTTGAAACAGAGAGTTGAAAAGGGTCTCTATGGGGGAGGCTTAGGTGACAGGTCCAAAATAGGTGTGGTAAGGTTTTGAGTGAAGCTTAGGATAGGCTAAGGGTTGAGTTGCTAGGTTGGGTTAATAGTCACAATGACCAATATTGATTAAGTAGACCATTGTCAGTGTAGGATAGACTGACAATGGTTAGGATTAACTGGTGTCGGTGATTGTGGGGAATTAGAAGGTGTTGCGTAATGAATTTTGGGTCCTCTATATGATTGCACACAGAGTTTAGAGGGTGTTTGTAAGGTCCACGGGTGGAGACATTTTTGAGATAGGATTTTGTACAGTGTAGGTGCGGTGTGATGGGGGTGGTTAATAGAGAGATGTTGAGGGATAGTTCCAAGTAATAACAATGAATAGATGAAAGAAAATAAGGAATGCAACTACCAGTAATAGAGGAGAAACCAAATTACTTGGAGTTTAGATGTACTCTAAATGCATGTAGTGGTGGAGAGGTGGTTGGATATGCTAGTGATGGTTGATATATGGAATGGTTCTCAATGTTATGTTAGTGCTTCCTGGGATGTTGTTTTGAATGTAAAAATTCCTTCTGATCAGTCTTGGTATTGACTACTGTTGTCTAGATGTGCGAAAGGGATCTAGTTCATGCTTACATGCAGATATTCTTCGTTCAAAAAATTGAGAATGTGTCCAGCCTCCCAAACAAGGTTACCAAAATGGATATATGGTAACCGATGGTGGTTCAGGGTGACCGGTGTTGGTTTAGGGTTGACCGATGTAAGTTAAGGTGGGAAATCCCAGGTTTACTAAAAATGCCAGATTTTGGCAATCTTTTGGGCCAGCTATGTCTATCTTCGTGAATCAAAATGGAATGTTCCATTTTAACGAGAGGGAATGTGGTTAGAGGGATAATAGGCATATGATTTTCGGGTTACACTAAGTCTTAGTTCATTAAGGTAAGTAGGGATAAGTATTAGTTAGTTATGGAAACATGCTATGAATAGGTCTATGGTGAGGTGTCTAGCTAAAGTGTGAATCCATTTAATTAAAGTAGTTAAATTAATAAATGAAGTGAGGGTGAGTATTGATTTAATTGTGGATAATTAAATTAATGTTAATATGGGGTGAAAGGGGGCTAATGTTAGGTGATTATGTTTAAGTTAGTTATTCGAAAGGGGACCAAGGGGAGTTTGATCCAATTTTGGTGTCTAAATTTTTCCCCTTTTTGTTGCGTAGATTGTATTGGTAAGTGATGCTGAAAAAAACAAGAAGTGATTTCCTCATGTGTGGGTGAAGGTGATCCCCTTCAAACCGGGCACTTATGAAGTGTAAGACAGAATCAGTGAGTGGTTCGATAAAAGTGTAGTTGGTGAAGATAGGTGGGGAAGGGTATGAGTAGTATGGAACAGGGTGATGGTAAACATGGGTAATGGGTAGTAGGTTGTGGTAAAAATTGGGTCATGGGTACTGGAAATCAAATGCATGCAAAAGTATAGGTTGTAACATGGTACCAAGTTGAATATCTTCTAAACTCTACATCGTCCAAGTTCAATAGGTTTATCCAAAAAAGGTGTGAAGTGAGTCAGGTATCCAAGGTATAGGATATGGTCTGGAAATACAATGTAGGTCAGGTTCAGGAACATTTAGGTATGTTTTGGTACACTAAAGGTTTAGTTGGGATAAACGGCACTGCAATAGGCAATGTATGGTTGGTAGGATTAAACAACATAGGTAACAACATTACAAGGTATATCGAGTGCATAAGGTCAATGGTCATACCAAGTAGGTCGGGTTGAGGAAAATATGTCATGGAATGGATAAGGCCAAGATATAGGTGGAATATTGATTCCTAAGACGCAACAAAGGAATTGTAGGGGTATGATGAGTTGGTAGGTATGGTTAGATGGGTGGCGGGAATGATAAAAGGTGCATTGGCACTAATGGTTGGAGGGAAAAAAAATTTGAGTAAGGACAAATTTGTATAGGTATGAGGTTGTAGTTATCATTTCTAGGTTGAATCAGAAGATACAACGAGCGAGTAAAGTAGAGTGTCCACGCAATCAATAGTTATGTATGCAGGTGTGGGGAGGGTAGGTTGTAGGTAAGGCCACATGAGGAGCATAAACATGCCCCAACTAATGGTGAGGTTGGGTGATAAGTAAAATGGTCATGGGAGTGAGGTATAAGGTCAGGGTCAACTTTAGGTTAGGTGGGAAAAGATTTCAGGAAATTAGATGCGGTGTAATGTGGAGCAAGGGGGTCAAAAAGGGACAACCGAAACTATTTATGGTAAAATGATTGTAGTCTAGGGAAACTGACCACGGTATTCTAGGGCACATGACCGATGTAGATAAACTTAAACTGACATCGGTCAGGTCAGGGGTAGGTAAAAAATTAAAAACCCGTATGTTACATATTCATTTTAACGTGTCCACTTTATAGAAAATGATACATAATTTTTTTTTTAGCATTTTCCATGAAGAAAAGGTCGAGGTGTGTGTATAATGCTGAGTTGGAGGTATCTGAGTGGGTGGAGGAGGTAGGTGGACAGGGCCACAAGATCATTATGAGAGATTGAATTTGGAAGAGGACCAAGAGGTTGATTAGAGACATGTCATTAGTGGGTGGAGGTGTGGGAGATCTAGTAGCAGGGAGACCAGGCATCCTGACAAGGAGGTGCCTGCGTGTAGAGGTAGGATTCAATCCATGTGTAACTTTGAATGAAATTAGTTAGGTAAAAATGTAAATAATGGGGGGGTATCATTTTTTTTTAAATGTGAATAAAATGAGTGGATTTGGGTACAGGGAAAGTCCACGTAGGTGATTTAGGTAATAAAAATAATTTTGGGTGGGTTGGTTGGGTGTTGGGGTAGGTTTAAGGGTCTATTTTCAAATTTCTAAAAAATTGGGTGCATGGGGTTTTGGGTGTGGAGCCGAATAGAGACCAACGTTAGTCAAGGGTGACCAACATCGGTCAGGATAAGCCAGCATCGGTCACAGTTAGGTGACCAATGTTGGTCATATGTGACTGATAGCAGTCATGCATGACCGATATCGGTCATCATAACTTGGGAGAGGCTAGGGTAGGAGGGAAAATAGTGGGTGGAAAATAGGAATGGGTAAAAGCAGGGTATAAGAGGGACCAGAGGAGTGGAAGGAGGAAAGGGGTTAGGTAGATAATTGATGTCCTAGGTAGGGTAATATGGAGTTGGGGTAAGCGGGAGAAGGGTAGATGATAGGTCACTGGATTAGGTATGGAATAGATAGGTGTGTGGCATTTTTGACATGGTTGATTTGTATGGGTTTATATGCACCATCAACTGACGATGTAGGACATATCCCCACCACTGTTGGGGGAGATACAACCTCATGTCACTGCGGAGGAGTGGGGACACATTTACATGGTTAGCATAGTTGGCATTAGGTGGTATATGAGGATTCAATGGGATCATAGCCTCATGGTCGTGCTCATCGATAGATGGGATTCCATGACCAACACTTTCCACTTAAGTACTGATGAGATGAAAATAATGTTGGAGGATGTCTACTGGATATTACGGTTTCTGATTGTTAGTGAGCTGGTATATATAGTGTTAACCGATGTGGCCTTTGAGGAGATGATCATTATGATCGGGGAGATGACAAGGTAGTTGACTTAGCAGAGCACAAGCCTTGTATATGGGGTGATGTATGTAGCACACCCAGAGGAGATGCGATTGGAAGTATTAATGATGGTTGCATTAGGGTTCTATGCTCTACCTGATTCAGAGGGTGGTCAGTTTCCCTGAGGTTTGATGGTGGTGTTGCGGTAGATGGTGGAGGATCAGGTCTGATTTTCTTAGGAACCTGCCTATTTAGTGCAGTTATATAGAGAGCTCTGGGGTTACCAGAGGATGCGTTGTTAGAGCTTATGTTGTACCTTCTTGTTACATTGTTGGGCTTATGAGCACATTGTGATAGTGCAGCCATAAGGATTTCCTATAGCAGATTCGCATAGAGGTGGATAGAGAATACGCTACAGGAGATGGGTGGTAGCTGGGGATCACCCAAGAGGAAAGGAGGTGACCTATGATGTCATTCATTATAGGAAAAGGTTGGAGGGGTTTTATGCATTAGAAATAGTGTGGTGGTAGTATGTGGCCTACCTAGCATTTAGAGGTATGAGGTGGGGACTGCAAGGGTTTCTGCTTGTATAGTGGATACAAGGTAGATGTGACAGCTCGAGCATGAGGTGATTTAGGTGGATACAGTTCGGAGATATTTTCGACTAGTCTAGGATGTGCCCTCCCCAGTTGTATAGTATCGCCAAGAGGATGTGGAGAGTCCTTTTCCTCTACCTCAACCTATAGATCCAACAGGTTAGGCAAGGGCGTTGGTGGATGGCTTGATTGATGATGGAGGGGTGACAGATGGGTACAGATGATGGTGGGCTGCAGAGTTATAGGCGAAACCTCCACATCAGGGCAGTTGGATTTGGCTACAGTGACAGTGTAGAGAGATGCACTACAGGGAAAAGTGACATTATTTCGAGTGTATTTTCCAGCTACATAGGTACATGTAGTTACCTTGACAAGGTAGGTGAATATTTTACAGGGACAACTGGAATAGGTACAAACATAGGGGCCAAGACAAGATGGGGCAGAGATTGCTACTCTGTAGGCATAAGTAATGGGTTTGTAGAGCTAGTTAGTAGCATCACAAGAAAAGGTAGCCACTTTATAGGCCCAGGTGACTACATTACAGGGGCAGTTGGCTACTGCCCATGGACAGGTGGTGTTACATGTACCCTCATAGGGTTAGGGTCAGAAGTTATAGGTGCAGGGTCCGAGGCTAACAACAACAGGTCTTAGTAAACTAGGTGGGCAGCAAGGCCCATGGTGCTTCCACAGACAATATCGATGGCACAGTTCACGGATGCCCTGGGTGAGGCATGATACTATTAGGATCACCTGATGGTTGTAGGGATAGATGTACCCTCTTATGCAGATCACAAAGTATAACAGGCCTCGAGTGAGAAGAACAGGTCTTGCACTCAAAATGTAGAGGGTACAGGAGGCTGACGAGCCTAGACGTTAGGGTCAGGGCGAGGCCACTAGTTTACGAAGACCAACGCTAGGTGAGGGGCCATAAAAGGTTAGACCGAGGCCTATGGAGGGTGGTGAGATGTTAGTTAGATGCCACACAGGAGAAGAGGAGATGTAGGAGATGGGTAAGATAGATATGGATATCAGGTGATTAGTCACCATATGTGTGCATTATACATATTTTTTTGTTGTATATGTTTTATTTATACGGGCCGACATGCCGAAGATAGCAAATATGTATATGAGAGATTTTGATTTTTTTGTATATTGTACCGACCTGCATGCCGAAGATTTAGAGACATTTGTATATGAGGGGCATGTGTTGTCATTGTACATGCGCCCATATATACACATGTTTTGAGGATGTATATATTTATGGATGATGGTTTATATTTTATGATATGATGTTGTACTTATGATATGATGTTGTATTGGTGGTTCCGATTTATATTGTTATTGTGTATGTGATGGAAACTAGGTGTACTAGGCATGATGGAGTCAGGTTATAGGCATGATAGAGTTAGGTTTATTTAGGCATGATGGAGTCAGGTCAATTTAGGCATGGTGGAGTCAGGTCGATGTAGGCATGATGGATTAAAGTCATATGCATGATGGAGTTAGGTTATAGACATGATAGAGTCAGGTTATAGGCTATGATGGAGTTTTTTTTTAATGTTGAGTTAATGGTCCAAGTTGTTCAAAAATATGGGAGACAAATCATGATGTATATGCATGTTATGGTTTAAGTTTCCAAATATTTTCTATAGTGGAAATGTGAAAATAATAAATGATAAATGAATGATGTGATGATGTGGTAAAAATGTTTATTAATTGGTGCTTGTTTGGTTTAATTTCCAGTTGTTGATATAAAAATGGAAACTAAGGTAGGATGTGAATAGGAAAATGAAGAGGAAAATAGGTTAGGTTAAATAGTGGCCAAGCTAACCTCAAAGGGCCCCATTCTCTTAGAGTGCTACCTACATAGTCCTGATAAAAAGGGGCCTCAGACCGATGAAGTTATCCCATAACCTAGGGAAGAATATGATGAATTAGAGGAATAGGTTGGTAGATTTTAGGCATGATTGAATATAGGTCATAAGCATGGTTTGAGTTTAGGTCATAGGCATGGTTGAGTCATTTTAAATGTAGCTATCGATGCTCTGGTCCTGTATAGGATAATCTATAAGTAATGAGGAAGGTGAAAGGTAAGAGGTGTTAAAAGAGTCGCTTAATTGATAAGAACCCTAATGAGTCTACCATACCCAAGATGGGCTTATGAACGTAAGACCCTAAAGGGCGTTTCATAATGGACTATTTTAAGGGTGAAGGAAAGTCACATGATCAAGAAATGTCATGGTTGTGGCAAGTACCTTAAGCAGAGAGAAAACTAGGGCACAAAAGGAAATGAGGTTGAAAGTGGATGGTTTAGGGTAACTTAGTGTATGATAGAATGTTTACTTAACAAGAAACTCAGGATAAAAAATAGGAAATTCCATGAGAAAATTTTCATATTTTTCTTCATTTATTTGTTTTTAATAGACTGGATTGATGTGGGAAGTCTATCTGGGATGATTATATTATCTTCTTGACGTCTTCAAAGAGCTGATCAATGTGGGAAGGCTTCTTGATATTTTTATTGAATTTTTGCAATAAATTTATATAGTTTTCCTTTAATGGAGCATTCTATTTATAGCGGGGAAATAGAGAGAAGAGATGTCGCATTTTGAGGGAGTCATATTTTGTTGGAAGCTTGACCCAAGGAGTTGAATCCCATTTTGTTTCTTTAGATGTTTAAGTCATGGAAAAGAATATAGAGGAAAGTTAGGTTCTTGTTTAGAAGACAAAACCATAGTACACAGGGGTTAACTATGAAAGAGATGGTTTCAAGTGATGAACCAACCATGTGATTCCATCTTTAAAAAAAAGAAGATGAAAATTATCCATGAGAATCATGTTATGAGTAGAGTTGTGGTACTCATATTGAAGATAGTGTTGAAAGGTAACGGATAATCACACGATTCTTGTTTAGTTGTTGATCCTCAAAAATGAATAAAATGGAAGGTGAATAATGCTCAAGGGATGAGTGATCAATTGATAGAAAGTGATATAGGACTTGATGTCAACAATAAAATGTTCAAAGATACAAGGCATTGAGGGGATCAGGTTTGGGTTTACCTTTGAGTTAAGACAAAATGATAAGCACCTGATCCATAGGCATGGGTAACGTTATAGGGTTTAAGCAAATTAGGAGAAATTTTTCCCCATTTGCTTTTTTCTTCTTTGGTTACATGTTGATTTTCCTTGAGGATGAGGTTGTCGACCTGAAAGGTTTGTTCATAGACATGTTTGTTGTAGGAAAGTTTGATATTATTTTGGTATATTTGGAGATGGTCAAGAGCATTGAGACGAAGTTCATCTAATAACTCAAGTTACGCCTAATGATCCTGGAGAAATCCATCGTCATTGAGCATGTCTTGTAGTGAGATTCCGAGAGATGGAATTTGGACTTCGTGAGGCAAGAGAGCCTCAGTACCATAGACTAGAGAAAAAGGTTGTGCCAACAGTCGAAGTGTGAATACTAGTGCGATAATCCCATAAGGCGAAAGGAATGTGTGAATGCCAATCCTTGCCAGTATCGTCAACTACTTTCATAAGACTTTTGTTCAAGGTTTTAGTGGTTTGATTCATCTCAGTCCATTGGATTTTGGGTAATAAGGTGATGAGAAACTAAGTTGGATGCCAAAAGCATCGCACAACTTACCTTGTGTTTTATTTTTTAATTACTTTCTATTATTAGTGATGATACGGTGAGGAAAACAAAAGTGACAGATGATGTGATGGTTGATGAATTCACATATTTTATCAGCTTTTGTCATAAATGAGGGGATCAGATTCTACCCATGTAGAATAATATTCATTAGCAGCTATATTCCATTGATGGCATTGTGAAGAATGGGGATTGATCTCGCCGAAAAGATCCAAGCCCCACTGAGGAAAAGGGTCAAAGATATCGTGCTACCTGTAAGGCATGACTAGGTGTTTGATGAAGATTATCATGTTGCTAGCATTTCACACAACATTTGACATAGTCACAACACTCACGGTTTAGGGTTGGCCAATAATATACAAGGCAAAGAATTCATTTAGTAACAGATAAACCACTAAACTTTCCTCCACAAATTCCATCCTAAACTTCCTTGAGAGTGTAAGGAATTTTAGAACTTGTAAGGAATCGTAAGAGAATACCATCAAAGCCACGCTTATAAAGGAGACCAACCCATGATGACATATCAAGAGACATTTTTTAAGAAAGGCACCTTGTCCATTACGAATGAGATCAGTGGGTAGAATGGAAAGGGAAAGGTAGTCTGTAAACTTATTATATCAAAGGTCACGTGGGTCAGGTGCAATGGTTCCGGTAGAATAGACGTCATGAGGTAAGTAAGAGGGTGATTGTAACCTTTGTATTGTGACAAAGATTTCAGATTCGGAAGGTGAAGTGGGTATCTAAGAGGCCAAGCAGACCATGGTATTCATAAATTTATTGGCAGAATGTGGGTTGGTTTTGAAGTTTTTAATGGTCAACAGGTAGTCAAAATTATGTCTACATGATGTTTATCACTTTTGAATTATTTCATTACGGAACTAGGATATACCATTTACTTGCTTTACGACCAGCTCAGAATCACCAAAGATATTTCTTTACTTAACATCTAAGGCATAAGAATCCTGGAGGACCCAATACAAGTGCTTCGTATTTGGTGATATTGTTTGTACAATCAAAATATAGTTTGAAAGATAAAGGCATAGGCTCACCATCAAGAGGAATGAGGATAACACCAGCCCCACCTCCACACTGACACTTAGAGCCATCAAACAAGAGTGTCATTTGGTAAGAGGTATTTTCTAAGGAGAGGGTATTTATGGTTTTTGTCGGGGAAATTAAATTTAGAGGGTTAATTCCCATAAATATGTGTGTTTGTACTAGTCGGTCAGCGATCGGTTTTTCCCTTGATGGATTTTTGATGATAGAATTCAAGGTAAAGGTCAGTAAGAAGCATAAGAAAATGTGTGACACATTGATGTTGATAGGGTTTGGCTTACATGTAGTGAAGGGGGTCAAGTATTGGTAACAATGAAGGTTTTTTGGTTGATTAGGTAATGGCAGAGTTTGGTGATGATGAAAACTAAGCCTAAGAATAGTTTTTCGGAACGAGTGTATCTTGTTTTGTATGTAATAAACCGTTTTCTCTCTATGTTACTCACCATGATGAGTGGAACATGACACCTAAAGAATGGTCAGTGGCAGAAATGTAATAGGTTAAAGGGTTGGTCATCCTTAGTAGGAATGAGCACTGGTGGTTGAAGAAGGTATTGTTTTTAAGGTGTTAAAGGATTTATGGAATTCATCATCCCATTTGAATGAAACGTCCTTCTTGAGAAGATGATGAAATGGTTGACAATGATAGGAAAGCTATGAGATAAAACGAAGAGTGGATTGCAACTTACCTTGTAAGCTTCGAAGTTGATAGAGATTAGTAGGTGGAGGAATTTCTAGGACTATCCTTTACTTTAGCAAGATCGAATTCTATGCCATGCAAAGAAATGATGAAAAAATGGATTTTTCCTAAAAGTATGATAAAGAAACTCTTATTTGGTTGAAGAAAAACACAATACTTGATGATGCAGTCAAAGATGACCTTAAGGATGGCTAGGTGTTCATTCCAATGTTTGGATTAGGAAAGAAGATCATCTACGCAATCTTCTAATATGTGATGCATGATGTCATGGAAGATATAAGTCGTGGCTCACTGATATGTAGCACCAACGTTTTTAAGGTGAAAAGGCATGAATCGATAGTAGAAGGTCCTCCAAGCAGTGATGAAGGCAGTCTTGTGTTGATTTTCTAGAGCAAGTAATAATTGATTATAACCCGAGAAACCATCTATGAGTGATAGAATTTAATGGCCGATGGTGAGATCAACTAGTTGGTTAATTCCTGGTAGGAGAAAATCATCTTTGGGACAAGATAGGTTGAGGTCATGGAAGTCCATGCAAATACCAAGTCCCCCTGTCGCCTTTGTGGCAAGAACTATGTTAGAAATCAATTGGGGATAGTCAATAGAAAGGATGAAAGAAACTAAGAGAAGGTGCTGAAGTTCTTCTTTGACTAGAAGAGCAATGTGAGGATGCATTTTCCATAGCTTTTGTTTGATGGGTTTGGCATGAGGAATGGTTACGATATTGTGGACCATGATTTTTGGGTCAATACAGGGCATATCAGCATTGTTGAGTATGGATCCAAATTACTCATGTTTTAGCATGCAAATAGAACTTGCTGGAAGTTGACAGTAACCGACATCGGTTAGAGTGTGACTGGCATCGGTCAGGGAAAGTTGGAAACGGTGACAATTGGGTAGAACCGAAATCGGTTACCTGTGTGACAATTTTTTAATTAAATCTTGGGATTTATTTCTATTTTCAGCATTGGAATAGATTTAATGAATATTATTGCATGGCTAAGTGCCCTAAAGTCTTAAATGACTATTTAAAGCATAAATATAGGGTTTAGAAGATAGATTTGATCATAATTACAAGATAATTATGTGAGAGAGAATTCTTGGTGAAGAATGAAAAATCTTGAAGGAAGAAAGTACTGAACATCTGAGAAGTGTAGAAGATTGTAAATATTCATTGTATATCCCTATCAAAGATTTGCATAATAAATTGGCTTGTTTCTTGGTGGACGTAGCCCACACTGGGTGAACCACATTAAATCTAGTGTTAATTTATGTCTCTTGTTTTGTATAATTCTTCTGGTATAATATCCACTTTCATTTGCATGTATGCTTAGATCTGATATATTTTTCTGTACAACCGGTTTGCGAACCCCAACAACTTGTGTAAGAGCACTGTTTGAGGGTTTTATGTGTTGACAGATTTACTCACAGAGGTTTTTCTAACTGAGTGGGAGCTACAACAACGATAGAAGATAATAAATATAAGGTAGAGAAGTTTGATGGCCAAAATTATCAATTATGGAAGATGCATATTGAGGATTATCTGTATCAGAGATATTTTTACTTACGGTTGGATGAGAAGTCTATACCTACGAAGATGATTGATGAAGAATGGAAGATTCTTGACAGAAAGGCTTTGGGATCTATAATATTGAGCATGGCAGCATCCGTGGCTTCTGTAGTAGACTTAATGAAATATCTTGCTAATTTATATGAAAAACCTAGTGCTTCAAATAAATTTTATTTGATGAAGAAACTTTTTAGTTCTAAGATGCATGAAGCTGAATCTACCTCTAGTCATTTGAATGATTTCTGATCTATTGTAAATTAGTTAAAATCGGTTTCAATATTGTTTGATGATGAAGTAAAAGAACTTTTATTATTATGTCTATTTTCCAGATAGTTGGGATAACTTTGGTAATGGCTTTTAGTAAACAATGTGTGCTACTAATGTTTTAAAGTTTGATGATGTGGTTAATATAATCCTGAATGAAGAAATACATAAGAAAAGTACAGAGGAAAATCATCATCTGGGAATGATTTGAATGGAGAAAGCAAGGGTTGAAAGAAGGAGAGATCTAAGAGCAAGAATAATGGGAAATAAAATTCTAAGGGATGGTAGATCTAAATCCAGAGGTAAGAGGAATAACTTGTTGGAATTGTGGAAAGAAAGGTCATGCAAAGAAGGATATTGTTGGTTCAAGGAATAAAGAGAACCAGACATGTACCAGAAAAAGGTAAAGACGCAAATTTTGATGCATACAAAATATGTAATGCAAGATGTTGTAATTCTCTCATTTAGATGGTAAAATTGAGTCATGGGTTTTAGATTTATTATCTTCTTTCCATGCAACCCCTAACAAAGGTTTATTTCAGAAATTATGTCTAGTGTAATTCTGGGCATGTTTATTTAGGTGATGATGAACCATGCAATATTATTGGTAAAGTGGAAGTTTATATTAAATTGATGAATGTAAATACATGGATATTGAAATATGTGAGGCATGTTCTAAGCCTCAAAAGAAATCTTAATTTTTGTAGGGACAATTATGTAAAACTCATTACATGGTTACACTCACAGCTGAGACTCTTGGAAAGTTACCAAGGGATGCTATTTGTTGTAGTAAGAGGCAAGAAGGTAGGATCATTGTATTTATCTACCTGATATTATTGATTCATTTTTTGCATTCTATCTACTTCATATTCAGATACAAGCATGTGGCACAATTGGTTAGGCCATATGAGTCTAAAATGGAATGCACATCTTAAAGGAAAAGGGTAAGTTATCAGATCTGAAAATGTGTAGATCTTGATTTCTGTGAGCATTTTATTTTTGGAAAGAAGAAGAAAGTGATATTTCTCAAAGTTAGGAAAAAAAATAAAAAACATATAAGTGATCTTGTAGAGTCAGATGTGTGGGGAGCAGTCTAGGTAGCTTCTCATGGAGGATCCCAATACTATGTTACATTCATTGATGATGCCACAAGAAAGGTATGGGTTTATTGTATTAAACATAAATTTGATGTTTTTGAAACTTTTAAAATATGGAAATCCCTTGTGGAAAATGAATCAAATTCAAAGTTAAAATTCCTTAGATCTTAAAATCGTGGTGAGTACTACAACAAGGATTTCAATAATTATTGTTCAGTAAATGGAATATGTATAGAAAGGATGGTTCTTAGAACACCACATGAGAATGGTGTTGTAGAGTGAATGAAAAAGACATTCATGAAACGTGCTAGAAGCATGAGGATACATGTTGTATTTTCCTTACAATTATTGGTGGAAGCAATAGACATGGCAATTTATTTAATCAACCATGCACCTTTAAGTGCACTAGATGTGGAATACAAAAAGAAGCTTGGACTGAAAAAGAGGTGGATATTTCTTTTCTTAGATTATTTGACTCAGAAGCTTTTGTGCATATTGATAAGGAAAATTGAAAGGAATTTGATGCTAAATCTAAAAGATGTACTTTCATTGGTTATGGCTCTACTGATTTCATATTCTAATTTTTGGATTTAGAAGGATCTAAGATAATTAAGAGTCATGACATTGATTGGAATGAAAACAAAATGTATAGGGATCAATTTTTCATACCCAAAATGTGAACTAGTGGATAAGTTTTTGGATGAAAATGAACTCTCAGATTTTAAAATTAACACCTACAGGTTTACACAGTAACCGATATCAGTTTACCCCTGCCCGACATTGGTCTCCTATACTGGTGTCGGTTACAAAAGAGCCATACTGACATTGGTTATCCGAACAAATATCGACAGAAGGTGACATGTGTCAGTCACTGTCAAATGTAGATACAAATCTATAGGATGAGAATATTGAGCCTCTGACACCCTTAATCTTAGTGAGAAGGTCAAAAAGGATAAGTAGACCTCCAAAAATATTTTCATCTTCCTTTTCTCATTTATTATTTACTAATAATGGTCAACCAGAAAGATTTGAAGAAGCAATGTGGTAGGATTACCACAAGCAGTGGGAGTATGGCATAAATTAGGAGATGGACTTCTTAGAGAAGAAATAGACATAGAATTTGGTTAGGTTGCCAGTACGTAAAATAACATTACAGAAGAAGTGGGTTTACAGGATCAAGTAAGAAAAGAGTGGAAAGAAGAGATACAAGGTAAGGCTTGTAGTAAATGGATTTACACAGAAAAAAGGTATTTCCTTTGGTGAAATATTTTCTCCTCTTGTTAATATGACTTCTATTTATACTATATTGAGTTTAGTTATAGTAGATGACTTTCATTTAGATCAAATTGATGTCAAGATTTCATTTCTTCATGGTGATTTAGAGGAAGATATTTACATGAATCATTTTCTTGGGTATGAAGTCAAGGTTAAGGATAAATTTGTGTGTAGATTGAAAAAGAGTCTATATGGGCTCAAAAAAGCTCCAAGGAAATGGTATATGAGGTTTGATAGTTTCATGCATAAGCATGGTTATTTGAGATATGAATCTGACCATTGTGTTTATTTCAATATGATTAGAAATGGGAGCTATATTATTTTGTTACTGTGTGTGGATGATATGTTTATTTTAAGATCTATTATGAAGGACATTGGTGAGCTTACAGAAAATCTATCTCACACATTTGCAATGAAGGATTTGGGAGCTGTGAAGAGAATCCTTGATATAAAAATTCACAGGGACATGAAGAACAAGAAGTCATATTTTTCTCAAGAGCGTTATATCAATAAGGTGGTAGAAAGGTTTATGTTCCAAAATGAAAAACCTGTAAGTACACCTATGGATGGACACTTCAAATTGAGAAAAGATCAGTTTTCTAAATCACACGAGGAGTTTGAATACATGGCACAAGTTTCATATGCTTCAGCAGTTGGGAGCTTGATTTATGATATGGTTTGTACCAGACAAGACATTCTGCAAGCAGTGGGATTTGTGAGCATATTTATGGCTAGTCCAGGTAAAGAGCATTAGAATGCAGTCCAATGGATTCTTATGTATTTGAGAGGGACATCCAACATGTACTTATGTTATGGAGGTTCGGATACTTATTTACGTGGCTATGTGGATTCATACATGGTTAGTGATTTGGATGGTAGGAGAAACACCACTGGATATATTTTCATAGTAGGTGGCATGATAATTAGCTGAAATTCTAGATTATAGAATTTTGTGGCCTTGTCTATTACAGAGGCTTAGTATGTTGCAGCTACACAATCTAGCAAGGAGATGATACGAATGAGCAGGTTCATAGAAGAGTTGGGAAAGGAATAAGAGGATTAAAAATTGTATAGTCATAGTCAAAGTGCAATTCATATGGCAAAGAACTCAATGTTTCATTCTAGAATGAAACACATTCAGTTGAGATATCACTTCATACAACAGGTATTAGAGAATGGGTAGCTCAAGTTGGAGAAAAATCAGAGAAAGGAGAATCCTACAGATATGCTAAGAAAGCCATTGGAAAAGCACAAGTTGGAGCTACACTCCACTTCTGTTAGTCTTCAAGTTTGAGACTTGAGGAGGGGAGACAGGAAAAAGAAAGGATCATAGGATAGAGTTGTACGGTATAATGCAACAATCTATCTCCAAGTGGGAGTGAGTTATGGAGTTTAATTGCTTCACTGGCATGTTTTTCTAGACTTGTTGGAATACACAGTAACCGATGTCGGTTGACGAACTGGTTTCGGTCACCCATGGATCAGAATCGGTCAGGAAAGAAGGAACTGACATTGGTTAAGGCTAACCACCATTGATTGCCTGTGCGTTACTACTATAATTAAGTTACGAGAATTAGATCTATATTTAGTTTTATAGTGAATCTAATGGTTGTAATTGCATAGTTAAAGTTCCCTAAGTTTGTAGATGGTTATATAAGCATAAAGATAAGGTAAGAAGAGATGTTAGACAAGATTTATAAATAATCTACCTTTTGTAGAGAAAAGAGAAACTTGTAGAGAGTAGAAAGTACAGGACATCCAAGAAGGTGTGTAATATTGTAAATATTCATTGTATTTCCTCTGTGATAATAAATTGGTTGTTTCTTGGTGGACGTAGCCCATACTGGGTGAAACATGTTAAATATTCTGTATTTTTTCTTCTTGTTTATTTCCATATTGATTTATTATATGCTTAGATATGATTAATATATCTATACAACCGGTGTACTAACCCCAACAGGGCGAAGTCATGATTTGGCATCTTGAGCCACTCATTGAGTGAGTCAGATCAAACTCATCAAATCTCATGTTGGAGGAAATAGTAAGCTCGGCATATGGGCATCGTTGAGAATTGGAAGAAGGGTTGATGAAGATGGTATGCTATACAAAGGATGGCTCGATGCACACGAGATCAATGTTTTTCCAAGAGTTGAATGTAGTCTCATTATGGTGAGGTAGGATGAATGATTTAGGAGTATAACACATTGCTGGAGAAATTAACTTAGAGCACCAAGATGAAACCATGAACTCATCTAGATCGATGTGAGGGAGATTAAGTTTAGTGTCATGGGGAATAGAAGGGAGCTCAATTGAGCTCTCTATAGTGGGAGATATGATTTTAGGCTTACAGAGTCTAGGTGTGAAGATGGATCAAGATACTCAGCAACCATGAGTTGGGACACTAGATAGAAGCACAATGAATGTCTGTGGTACTCATAAAAAGAAATGATGCAAGGGATCCTGAATTGAATGGATGTGTTTTGTTATAAGATAATTTTTGAGCTCAGTGCATCATCCATTGGGGCTTGAGTTATTCGATGTCAGATAGTGGAGGATAAATTTTGGGAAAATCTCACAATGGAGTCCAGTAGTCATGTCAATGAGAGGCCGACTAGTGATGGCTCAGAGATGGGGTTTATTGAGAGGCTAGTTTGTTCAGAACTGAGTAGCAATGTGAAGGAAATGACTGTTCACAGGAAAGACCAAGCCATGAGTTTTGGTTCAAAAGTGTTGGTGAACTCTAGGTGTGTGGTGGTTGGCTCAACACTAATAAGCTTGGTGAAGAAAGTAATGTCGAAGGACTCAGAGGAAAAATCCAAGCTCAATTTGATATGATCGAGATGTGCATAATGAAGTTTGAGGAAAACTTGGTGATGTGCATGGACTCAAAAAAGTGATCCATATGGTCTTAGTGAGGTGGGAAGAGAGATCATTCAAGCTTAGCACAGTAGAGGAGGGTCGAGTTGGAATTGCACATGGAGAGGTATTTCTATTGAAGCTTGATAGAGGTGTGAATGCATAACATGCATGCCAGAAGAGTGAGGTGGGACTCAAGTTCCTCAAGGAATCGAAGGATTGTAAGCTCAGTCGAACACGGGGAGAACATAATGTGTTGAGAATTCATCATTTAGCTCAAGATCGGGTCAAGCTCTCTGAAGGGATTTCAACCCATGTTGTCAGAACTTGAGAGGAGTCTTCTGGAGGTATCCTGTTTAAGGATTATACATAGAATTCCCAGTCTTGGAGACATTGTAGAATGAGTTGGTGGAAAGTTTGAGGGCCTACTTGAAGTTACGAATTCCAAACTCCAAAATTAGGAGTTTGGAACTCATGCGTTTCAGACATTCGAGGGGTGTTCGGTGGGTTATTAAAAAGGCAAGTGATACATGTCAAACACCAAGCCGATATAGTGGCCAGGTCATTAAAGAGCTTGGCACAAAAAAAGGAATCACCATTCAATACAACATGGCGGTAATGGATAATGAGAATCGAGTCATTTGGTGGACACATGATCGGGGTATTGGCCAAGATAAAAGGTGAGGTTTTTTGCTACAAATTGATGATGGAATGGTTTTTTATGGAGCCATCGACGCAATGTTTAGGGAGAGATTTTTCCCAGCTCGACGAGTCTTTTGAGGATTTCCCCACGTAATGTCAAAGAAATAAACCAATGCATAGAGGTTAGACCTTTTACATCTTGATGAATTTTGTTGAAGAGGCCTAGAGCCTGAAAAATAAAAGACATATTTAGAGGAGCTTGTTGTAGCGAGCCATTTTTGAAGAAGCCACCAAACAATGCAAAAAGTGGATGGCTCACCATGTTAAGTGAATAGCTTGTAAAGGGATAAAAGAAGAGCTTGCTGACTAGTTCTCTGAGATGGCTATTGGCGAGTTGGTTGGTGAGATAGCAAGAAAACCCACACTAGATGCCACCCACATAAAAAATCAACCTAGGGGCCCTACCATGCACATCATGGTGCCTTTAAAAAAATATGTTAAATTTTATTTTTTAATTAAATAGAGAAGAATTCAAATTTTTTAATTTATGAAGCATGGTGAAATGCTGGAGTTTTTTTAGGTAAAAGAATGATGTAATAAGGAGTGAAGGCCATACCTTGCTAAAATTTCACCTAGATTTTAGGATTTCTCCTTTGTCTAACCATCTCAGCAATGCTATAAAATGTAAAGGGAATGGAAAATTCAAAGAGTTAGAAATTTTTTTCCAAGCTTCCCCTCTCTTCATAAGCTGAGTTGTGAATTTAGAGGCTTTCAAGCCTTCCTTTTGAAATTTTTAATGGTTACTTCTACCTCTTCCTATTGTAATTATGCATTGTGCATGTTCTTAGAGTAATAAAAACTATGTTTTGTGACTAATTATTTATCCTTGAAATAAAATTCAATTCTAGGTGCAAATGGTGATTTCCCTACATTTTATGGTCTGACGGGCATGTTTTCCCCGTCAAATTATATCTCAGCATCTTCAGCTACGTGGTATCTTTTTGATTGGATGAGGCAGTCAGGTCTATTTTATAACTTGTAAACTTTTTTCTATGTTTGCAAAAATATCAATTTAACCCCATGGCCCTATTGAGTTTTGATTGGCCGGTCAAGTTTATAAAGGCAGAGAAAATTTCTCTTTTTTTGCCAAAGGTGTATAAGTGTTCATTTTAATTGTTTGCTGTATGACAGGCCCTTTTTATATTTCAAGGCGTTATATAAAAAATGATAAATGTGAAAGAAATGCCTAAGGCCTGTAAAAGGACCAGATAAGGACACATGACTTTTTGAAAATTCAAAAGACAGGGTGGTGGAGTGCCAGGAGAAATTTGAAAATTTCACCTTATTGTGAAAAGGGGAATAAAGTCATAAAGTATAGCACAGACCCATAGGAGACCAGATAAGGACACGTGGAGGTTTGAAAATTCAAAGGCAGAGGAGTGGGCCATTAGACCATTTTGAAACTTTGACATTATTTTGAAACGGAAGTAATAGTACAAAAATGAAGTCTTCCTTGAAAAGTCAAAGGCGGAGAAGTGGGTTACCGGAGGAAAAGTGGAAATTTTACTTTTTTTTGTAAAAAAGGATAAAATTGCATAAATGAGCCGTGACTCCATCAAAGACCCAGGTTAAGCCATGTGTCAAGCCCGTATTTCAAATGTGGAGGGGCGGGGAAAAAAGTGAAAATCGTGCATTTTCTCCAAAAGTTGTAAAATAATAAAGGAAACCCCAGGCCTGCTTTGAATCAGATTTTTTCCATGTGGACGGATCTAATCCAAAGATGAGAAAGGGCAGAATAAACTGTTGCTGTGCATTGCATCTGATTTTGCTGCCATTAACATTCCACGACTCTTGGAGATGTAAATACGCATTGTTTTTCATTGTTTTTTGATGAAATTCCTTGTCATTTTTGTTTTTAAAGTGTAATTGAATGGATTAAAAGCTTAATTTGTGAGTCCAAGGAATGTAAAGGTTGATATTTTGAAGTTGGAATTGCTGGGGCACTTGGCAAAAATGAGAATTACTAGAGAAGCTGGATGCAGAGAAAAGTTGTAGACGAAAGAATGGGAAAAATTATGAAATGATGGAGGTTGCATTCACAAAGGATGAAAACGGTGCTCCCAGTTAAAATAATTATGGATATATTTGCAATGATTCACCTTTTTGAACAACTGGAAACTTTTTTTTTGAAAACCTGTTAAACGCCATTTGCTTGAAATCATGATCAAACATGTAACAAACAAAGGTTTCCTCGAATATTATTTTCTTGGGGGGGAAGCTTAGATTTAAATTGAGTGTTATAAAAATCATTCTTTAGTCATGCAAAAGGTCAGGGGTTAATTTATGTGAGAAAATATGACAAAGGCCATCTTCCTGAGAGACCATCTGAGAAACCTGTTAATCTCTTATGTTTTAGATTAGATCATATATTACAAGTTTACATCCATTGACAAGCTCTGAGATTGTTCAAGAAACCTTCCCTTGCTGATGAATCTAATCAACTTTGAATTAATCTGTGTTAATCTTGGGAAAATTTGTGTCTGCTTTATTTTGAGAATGCATGTAAATAACATTTCTTGTTCCTATTGCAATCTTGTGTTAAAATCCCTCAAAATCACACAGGATCTCATCCTTTCATAGTTTAGTGGCATTTACAATTTCATTACGAGAAGAGCCTTCATCTTGTAATGAGATAAACAATTTAAAATCACTTTACTATCATTTTGTTGATAAAGATTACATGTAAGACTTTGAGTGTATCCTAGGTGTGAGGAACCAAAGGTCTTTAATTTTTCATTGAGTCTTTATCTCGATACTTCACGTTAAATTCTTTGAGATTGTGTGAAACCATGCAAATCTGGGCCTCCATTGATGCAAACCTTCTGGTTGAAGGAATATTTTAACTATTTTGAATCATTCTGTTATTCGGTTTTCCAATTTTTGTGAAGGTTCTCAAAGATGTAGCAAAATCAAGTTTATCTTGTTGAATCTCCCACCAAAAATCATTCAAAAACAATGAATCCTACCTGAACTACCCTTGTTTAGCCTATATGTCCACAAATGAATAAATTCTACTACCAAAATATTTAGAAGCAATTAGGATTCCATAATGTCTTTAGTAACCTTAACCTTGTTTAGAAAATATCACCATTCTTTAGAAGTGACAACTTGTGAGAGTTAAATTGTGATGCATTGATCATTTTTTATCAAGGTTTCCTTTCAAATTTGTGTAAACAAGGATATCTTCATTTTCCTTCACCGACAGAGGTTACAAAATGGGTCCTCTCACCCTGGTTGAAAGGAAAAACCTAAATTAGTGAGGATAGATCAAATCATGTTGAGGGTGCTATCCATTTCTCCAACATCTGAGTGAGAAAGAGCTAGCTTAATCACTTCCCTAGCGACAAAACGACATACATGATGATTTATCTATCTTTAGGAATCTTGTTAAATTTGTGATGCTTCTTAGCTTACAAAGGAGAATCAATTTGGATACCAACAATCCTAATCAAGAAGGTTGTCCTCATCAAAAAAAAATTCAGGTGGGAAAAGTTGGAGAAGGATGGTCTTCAGAGTCTTATACTTTTCAACATCATGTCCTGGTACACAATCATAAGCACAAATCTTAGTTTCATCAAACCATTTCAGTCTAGGTTTAAGAGGATCGTAAGGTCGAAGCAGTGGTAATGTAATGATAGAAGTCTATAAGAGGTTAGTTAAAATGTTGGCATAGGATCCCGCTAATGGATCACAATGGGAAGTGAGTGTGGGTTTTTGTACAAGTGTGGCTGATTGTGAGTGAAGAGGATTTATTGGAGGGGGAATGGGTTGGTCTACTAGTTTTGTATGTAGAGTGGTCTTAGGTCTTGCTGGAATCTACTTTGGTAAATGTGGGGTAAAAGAAGTGGTGATGGAAGGTTTGGTTGGTTTGACTACCTTATTAGATAGTAGAAGATTCTTAGATTTGGGTTGCATCGTCTTGGTTAAAGGTGACATGGGAGTATGGGATGTATAAGAAAAATTAGATGGTGGAAGAGGATAGGTTAACCACAGGGGAAAATGAGTTGTGGTGGAGGTGATTGGTAGAGGTTGGGTAGGTGGCATTAGTTGAATTCATATAGGAAAGGTTGGGATTATAGTAACCGGTGGAGGTATAGGTGGCAAGAAGTGTACGGGTGAGGGTGAGGAAGTTTAGGTTTTAGGTGAATGAGGTGCAACAAAGGCTTGTCATGTAGGAGTAGGTTGTTTAACTTTTGACTGGCCTTGGGTACGAGATTGTTTTATCAAGGTGGATGGATGAGGCTCTAGGATGGATAAAAGGGGGGAAGGTGATGAAGGTGTGGTAGGCGAGACCAGTGTACGCAGCCTAGAAGGTTGGGTTTTCCTTTTATGTTGGAGGATAATGCTAGTAAAGACTTGGGAAGATGTGGCTAAGTCCAATCTGCTAGGTGGGTGAGTAAGGCTTGATGTCGGCATGACACTGAAAGTAGTGATGGATCTATATATGGTTGAGGGGATAACTATGAGTAGTTTTAGTTCAAAAACACAGCACCCTTGAGTGCCTGCAACTAGTTGAGTTGATACTCTCAGTTTGATTGCACAACATGGAGCATCTCTCAAAGTGTGGGACCTTGCGAGTTGAGAGAGATCTCTGGATTAAGGATGGCTCCTATTCCTCTGTTCAGGTGCATATAAAAACATTGTAGAGGATATAATTTATCTTAACAAGGAGACAAGGTTGAGAAGATGCAAGAAAATAGGCCTAATCTAATGAGGTGATGCACCAAAGGAATGTTAGACACCCATTCTATAACTTAACACAGACCACAAGAATGCAATACAACACCATGCATAGGTAACCAAAATGCAATAAAAGATCAGAAAGACAACAATGAACACATGAAAGGGTTGGAAATCACCCATAGACATATATTATTGGTCCATAGTCAATACAATACATTATAGCAACCAAGAGGTAAGAAAATTTGTATTACAACTCGAATGGGAGGTTTGAAAGCTCCACAAATTCTCTTACGAACAAAAGAAAAAGGGAGGGCACAAAAATAAGTGTATATTCAACACATAGATAAGAAGGAGAGAGAGGCAGGAAAAAAAAATTGAAACTCACCTACTGGCCATCAATGCCTCTGCAAATCCACCCCAAATCTGTTATGTCTGTCACTTTGTGTCTGCTTGGCATGTTGAAGGAGGGAGAGGGGCGGACCGAATAAAATCTGATTTGGTTATTGGGGATAATCATATTGCATATTAATGACATGAAGATGTTTCCTGATTTTTCACCCACCAAACCTCTTTGCACTTAAAGTTTTAGGTTTTCATGCCGTAGGCGAGGTTGATAGCTTTCCAACGGTGCCAAATTTGTTGAATTTCAGGCCCTAGGTCAAAAGACATGTTTGTTTGAATGTTTGAGTTGGGTCCATACAAAAATGGCAAAAACCAGAGAGAAAAATGGGTTTATGGGCCCAAAATCACTAGCCATCGATGGAGGCATGGCTCATTTTTTCACTTTACACCTTCTTGGGGCAAAAATTTCAAATTGCCTCTGATGAACCACCGGCCCTCTTTGACTTTTCAACATGGCCATGTGTCCTTTTATGGGCCCTAGGTATTTTTCTTCATTTTGGCCTTAAAATCCTCCATGGGCTTGCAGGCCCAAAATTCACTTTGTGCCCTATTTGCAAAAGCATAAAAGTTCTAAAACTCCATGCAAACCCATCGACCCACCTTTTGTTCTTGGTCTAATTTCCCTCTTCAGGCCGGGCAGCTAAAATTTTCCATTTGGGAATAAATTCACAAAATCTCCCACCATTCTGCCTCTCCGCATTGGAAAAAATCCTTTAAAACTCCTGTCGGCCCACTCTTTGGGTAAAAATACCTTCCAAGGCCCACCGGCTCGTAACTTACAAAATATGAGGAGTTATAAGGACTTCTTTATATATTTGGAAAGGGGAAGAAATTTCACACCTGATAAAGATGTTTTTAGGAAAATTTTAAGTTATTAGAATGTTTGAAAAATTGGATGGAAGAAATTAATGAGGGAAAACATGTTCATTTAACCAAAAATAAGCAGGATCGTATTTTAGATAACAATTTGGAAACTCGTAGGGGACATCTTCCTACTAGATGAGATGATCAGGTACCTTTTAAATCATTCATTGGGAATGGAGTCATAATTGATAGCCTAATCTGATCTAAAATTTGAAAATCCACTCCTTAAGCCACTTGGACATGGTTAGAACTAGAGATGACCCTGACTATTTTGGAAATGTGCCCTTCGAGACTCAATTTTAGTTGATCTGTATTTGTTCCATTTTAAAATTATCAACTGTCGGCAACTATGGGTCTCCTTGATGCAAATGCTGAAGGGCCTTGTGCATTCACCTGGAGGCACATCAAATTGTATAATGATGTAAACCTAGATAAAAAAACCTATGCCACAACACTTAGGGAAATAAAACCTATGCTACAACAAAACAATGTGCAGACGCACTTCAGAAAATTAAAAACCTAGGCTAATATTTTACAAGGGTGAGGAATTTTTCCTTTTAGTAATAGTGTTTAAGGTAGATCCCATTGTTTAGATCTGCAATTATTCACCATCCAATCTAGGCAGCCAAAAGGCATTGGAACTTGTACATCTTGTGACCATGTAGGGGCCACTGCAAAGGTATCAAATTTGGAATGCTTTCTTGGTTTTTCCCGATTAGCATCCCATTTTAGAACTAAGTCTCATTCTTGAAAGGTCCTTGTTCTTGCTTTCTTATCAAAGGTCTTCTTGATCAATGCTTGATCTTCCTCCATGACCTGCATTGCATTCTCTTTTACCTCTCCTACTTCCATCAGCTATGCATACCTGATTGCCATAGTTTCAAACTCAGCCAATTCCATCTGTTTCAAGAGCTCCAAAGTGGGAAACTCTAATGATATGGGAAATACTTCCTCTTTTCCATACACAAGCTTGTATTGGGAGATGCTTGTGGACCTTTTGGATGTGATCCTATCCTGTAGGGATTATTTGAGCCTTATATGCCAAGTTCTCTAGTTTTCATCAATAGTCCTCCTAATAATCCTTAATAGGTTCTTGCTTGTGGACTCTGGTTGGCCATTACCTTGAGGGTAATAGTTTGATGAAGTGTTGATGTACACACCATTCTTGACTGCCCATTCAGTGATCCTTATACCAAGGAATGCCAATGCATTATCTGATATAATGGTGGTAGGGATTCTAAACCTGGTGGATATTCCTTCATATAAATCCAATATGTTGGATTCATTTTCTTCTTTTAGTGCCACTACTTTAGTCCACTAGATCCACTTGTGACCTTGGCTTGAATTTTGGTTAATCACCCCAATGAAGTCTAATCCCTACTGCATGAATGGATAATCTACTAAAATGGGATGAAGGGGTAGGGTTGTTAGGTTCTCCTTTCTTGTGAGGAATGCACACTTCTTACACTTCTTGACCCATGAGTAGTAGTCCCTAAATAACGTAGGCCAATAATAACCATATTTCATGATCTTGAGAGCTATTATTCAAGGAACAAAGGTACCTCCTGCTTCTACATCATGGAACTCATGTGATACCCGTTTAATTTGTCCTGACCCAATGCACCTCAATAGGACACTATTGATATCCTTTTTAAACAAGACACCACCAATAAGCACATATGGAATGGATTGTAGTCTGAAGTATCTTCTCTTTTCTTTATTTCATTCTGGGGGGCACAAACCTTATTGGAGATAATGCACCAAGGCTTAGGTCCAACATGTAGTAGGTGCATCATTAGCTAGTTACTCTTGATCATTTTGTAGAAATAGGATAGCCTCTTTTGCACCCTTTTACTCATCCTGTTGCTTGGATGTGAGTTGTTCACATAGAACCTTGCCTCGAACCAGTTTGGTCACCTTGATCTCAATGTCATATTCCATTTCCCGGGTGATCCAACCTGCTCTCTTCTCATTTAAGTCCTTGTTCATGAGAAAATTTTGACCCCAACATGGGACACTAGTAGTTGAATCTTATTGTTTGAGACCAAGTGTTTGAATTTCTTAAATCTTATAATAAAAACAAGGACATGTTTTTCGATGAAAGAGTATTTTACCTCATAGTCCTCTAAGCTCTGGCTGAAGAAGGCTATGGGTTGTTGTGAACCTTCATTGTTGGGCTGGACCAGGATGGATGAGATGGTTTCTGACCCTCCAAAAACATATAGCATGAAATATTTTGAGAAGTCTAGGTTAATTAGAGTTAGAGCATGTGATATTGCAAGCTTGATGGCTTCAAAACTCTCTTTTCCTTCTCCTGTCCATTTAAATTCAAGACTCTTCTTTAACATCATTGTTAAAGGCTTCACAAGAGTAAAACAATTAGGTACAAACTTGGGAACAAATTTTATCCTCACCAAGAATATTTGGAGAGACGTTTTGTGTTGTGGGAATGGAAGTGTCTGGATGGATTCCACCCTTTCAGGAACAATTATCAACCCTTCTCTTGAGAAAATGTGTCCGAACAAATTTCCCTCATGGGCAAAGAACACACACTTCTTTGGGTTTATTGATACTCTGAACCTTCTACACCTCTGAAATACCTACCTGAGGTGGAAGTGATGATCTGCTACATTCTTTGAGAAGACAGTGATGTAATCTAGATACACCAGGACTATATTGTTGATTAGGCCTTTGAATTCCATGTCCATAGCTCGCTGATTTTATTTTCCAGCATTTGATAGTACAAATGACATCTTCTTATAAGCATATGTTCCCCATTTGGTGGTGAAGGTTGTCTTGAATTGATATTCCTCTTTCACCAATATCTGGTTATAACCTGAGTGTCCATCTAACAATTAAAACCTCTCATAACTAGCTACCACCTGTAATATTTGTTCCATTGATGGAAGTGGATAGTGGTCCTTGAGTGATGCTCTGTTCAGATCACGAAAGTCCACACACATTTTAATTTCTCCTTTTTTCTTCATCAGAGGCACCAAGTTTTTAACCCAACTTGAATTCTTGATAGGAAAGATGATACTGGCCTCAATTAGATTGTTCAATTATTTTCTCATGAGAGGCTCTATGTGAGGCTTTACTAGCCTTTGCTTCTATCTAAAAGGCTTAGCTCCTGGATCCAGCTTGATAGTGTGCTATGCCAGCTTTTGGTTGAAACCTCTTCAATCTTTGTAAGTCCAGGAAAATACATCTAGGAATTCTTAACAAAGTTGAATTAACTCATATTTTTCTTGTTGATTATTTATCTTGCAAATCTGCAACGTTTTTCCTTCTTCTATGAAAATGGGATTTGAATCTTCACCCTTTACCTGAATATTCACCTTCTCCTTTTGAAATTGTTCATTTGGGTTGAATATTGATTCTAAAGTGACAAGACCATTTTGTATTTTGTTGGTCCTCAACTGTATCACTTGGTCACCATACTGCTGCTCCAATCTGTCTTGGTTCCTAGAGGAGAATTCAACTTCTTCATGTAGAAATTTGACAATTTGTTGATCATTTTCAAAGACTTTCCAACTCATGTTGTGGTCAGGGACAGATTACCTCATGAACCAAATTGATATGGGGCTGAGATTTATCACTCTTGATACTCCCCACAATGTAAAAGGCTGCCCCAATTGCTGCCCAACAATGTCTGCTTCTTCATTCTTCTTCCATAGGATGGAATTGATACTAAATTCTTTGAAATCCTCAATGAGGTCCCCATACCTGGGTTCTTGTAGATCTGTAGCAGATCATTCTTGGGCAGCATTTTCTCCTCGAACCTGGTTAGCAACTAGCTCACTATCATCACCAAACACTTGCAAGTTCTTGATTCCTCTTTTCCTTGCCCAATGCAATCCATGGACCAAACCCAAATATTTGTGCTGTATTGTTTGAACAAGAAAATTAGAAACGGAAAAATGAGTAGCATTTCATACCTTGGGGGGAAACAAGCATAGCTCCTCCTCTGGATCCTTGTATACATCTTGAGAAATCAAATAATAACTGCCATATCTCATTGTCATCTTTGTGACCTGGCTTGATGATGTCAGGAAGAGGATGATTCTCGTCATGCAAACAATAGACTCCTATCTCAGATTCTTCCATCTCTTTATATTTATAGGGGTAAAAAGCATTCCTCTTGTTCACCCATTCGTCGAGGGTCAAGTCTGGGATACACCCCACCCTGGGTATCTACTTCACAAGTGCTTGGGAGGTCCTCCCCGATCAAAGGATGAACAATTGGTATTGATAAGACTATGTACACAAGACTTAATATGGTAATCTCTAATGGGCTCAGTTCTGATTGTGGCCTTAGCTCTATACCTTGTTCTCAAAATAATGTGCTGCCAATCAGAAGACAAATAGCCTCTAATTTTATTAGTGAAGTCTCTTGATAGACACAATGCAAAATGTGGTTGCAAGTCTATGACTGATACATTCTGCAACATAGTCACATTGGGGCAAGCGTGCAATGTGAGGCTCAAATCTTTGATGATTCCAAAAATTATCACTATTATCCCATCCAATTGTGCTATCCCCTTGAGATGAATTCGTATTGAAGACCTAGTTGATCAGCTATTTGTTTTGGCATTATAGAGCTAATTGCTCCCAAATCAATCATGTAATTATGTACCAATTTTTCCCAATGATCAATGAAACATAAAACGGAGGGGGATTCAAATTCTTACCTTGGTTGTCCTCCATGATTTCCACTAGTCTTACTTGCAGTGGTAAACACTTTCTCTTGCTAGTTAGGGGGTGATTTGAGCTTTACCAATGGCCATAGTAGTCTGAAACAGATCTCTCTATCCTGGAATGGCTAGTGACTCCCACATTGAAATGTTCCAATTTTTCTTCTCATTTGTTTAATGATGTTAAATGAGCTATCCTTTTACTATCCCTTTCCTTATACAATTTTTCCTTGCACATGGGTCATTACAACCAGTGTCTGAGTGGGTCTAGAAGGTGTCTTGGACTGAATCTGAATGATTGGGAGTTGCATTCTGAGTTCCAATACCTTATGGAGTAATGGAGGGTTGAGGATTACTTGATTTTGGTGAATTTCCCTCTCTAATATTCCTTTTTTTTAGCATGTATTGGCAGCTACACTTTGAGAAGGTGTTTCAACCCACAAAAATCTTCACCCTACCAATTGACAAGCATGGTCTCACTTGGAGGTGTTTCTTGCTGAGATCCTTGTTGCTGATTTTCTTCTTGGATAGACTCTTATGACACACCAATGGTCTGTACCATCAAGGCCAAGTTTAGTGCACCATTAAAACACATTGATTGGTTATGGGGCTGATTGCATGGGAAAAACCAATCATATTCTTGCGCCATGTTGTTTTGTGTTAGAACTAGGGCCCTTGATGTTGAAGTTGTGTTTGGATCATATGACCAGAAAGGTCTAGCAACTTGAGGTTGTCCTTGGTTTTGATTCTAATTTGTAGCCTGAGTTGGTGGCCTATTTAGTTGATATGGGGGTCTAGCTTGATACTGAGTTTGAGGCTGATATGGCCTAGGAATCTGGGCTTTCTACATTTTGATAGTTACTAACTCATTCCCTAGGTTTTGTAGTTGTTTCATCACTTCTTGAAGATATTTTGAGGTGTTGGAGGATGAGGTGGAGGATTCATCTAAACTTTGATTTCTAGGAGTAGGTATAGGAGTTAATGTGGGTGTTTGACTAGTGCTTGGATATCCTAATTCTGGGTATAGAGGCATGGGTGGCCTTGGAGCAAGTTTGTTAGCCTGAATTAAAAAAAAAATCATCTCTTATGGAAATTATATAGGCTGAAGGTGAGGTGGTTCCTCTCATTGATTGAATCATTAAAGCAATATCAAAATTTAGATCTCTAAGAAAGTATAAGAAATAAACTTCATCTTGGGGCCTTACAACTAATGGAATCCTGTCCCATGTGCTTTGAAATTTGATGTTGAAATCTATCAACTATTCGCTAGGGGCCCTCTTGATTGTTGTCAGTTTCTCCAATAGGGATAGATTATCTCCCTTCTCTCTAAATTCATCGTGAAGAGCTTTGCATATAAGGTCCTAAGTCTGAATAGAGCCTACTGCTATACTCCTGAACCATTGTGAAGCTTTACCCTTGAGTGAAGAGGCTAAAACATTGAGTGTAATATCCATCTCAATGATCTCATGGATTGCACAGACATTTGCAATGTCTTTAATGTGGTCACTAGGAGAAGTCTGGTTCTCTTCGGTTAAATATGGGATGCTCTTTAATGCTACCACTTGGACTAAATTTTTTGCATTTAGAGCGAGTGGGATGCTTCCAGTGAAATTTATATAAGGACTGGGTGGTTATGCCATTCTAATCGGCCTGAGCATCCTTGTTTATTGAATGAATGGCCTACGAGGAGGAGACGTTGACAAGGTTATTTTGGTGGAGATGAAGACCGCTGGGTTCTTCTCCCCCTTCCCCTTCTATCTGGGGACAAGTGTAGATAGACAAATAGTCCCTCTTCTCTGGTTCTTGACCTTTTTTATTGTCTTCTCATGAACTTGACAAGCTTGGACTGTTGAAACCAGTCAATTTTCATTCTTTTAGAGTCGCTAGATGTGCAATTTCAAATCTTCTTACAGGCTACAATTACAGCAAGTGCACATCAATATTGCTACAATAAAGGTAGATACTTCTAATCCCACCGAGAGTGCCAAAACTATTAGTGTGGTCATACAATGGCTTATGATTTTCTGTTGTAATGAGACACCTTGGAAAGATGGAAGATCTAACCTCAGTTTCCCACCGGGCGTGCCAAAACTGTTAGTGCAGAAACATAGCACCCTTGAGTTCCTGTAAATAGATGAGTTGAGACTCTCTGTGTGATTGCACAACATGGAGAATCTCTCAAAGTGTGGGACCTTGCGATTTGAGAGAGATATCCGTATTAAGGCTGGTTCTTATTCCTCTATTTAGGTGCATACAAATAAATTGCAGAGGATCTACTCTAAATCTACACTATATTACCAAGGAGACCGGGTTGGGAAGATGCAAGAAAATAAACTTAAGCTAACAAGGTGATGCACCAAAGGAATGTTAGACACCCATTCTGTAACTTAACACTGACCACAAGAATGTGATACAACACCATGCACAAGTAACCAAAATGTAATGAAAGATTAGAAAGACAACAATGAATAAATGACAGGGTTGGAAATCACTGAAAGACATATATTATTGTTCCAAATTTGATATAATACATTGCAATGGAAAAGAGGTAAGAAACATTGTATTATAGCTCAAATGGGAGGTTTTAAAGCTCCACAAATTCTCTTGTGAACAAAAGAAGAAGGGAGGGTGCAAAACAAAAATGTCTAACCCTTTACAATGAGCCCCACCCCATCCTTTATAGATTCCACACAGAGAGAAGAAGGAGAGAGAGGTGGGAAAATGAATTTGAAGCTCAGCTATTGGCCATCAATGCCTCTTCAAATCCACACCAAATCTGTCATGTGCATCGCTTTGTGTCTTCTCGGCATGTTGAAGGAGGGAGAGCGATAGACCGAATCAAATATGATCTAGTTGTTGGGGAAAATTAGATTACATATTAATGACGTGAAGATTTTTCCCAATTTTCCACCCACCAAACCTATTTGTAATTAAATTTTTATGTTTTCATGGCATAAGCGAGGTTGAGACCTTTCCAATGGTGCCAAATTTTTTTAATATTGGGCACTGGATTGAAAGATATGTTAATTTGAATGTTTTAGTCTAGTCCATACAAAAATGGTAAAAATCAGTGAGTAGAATGGGTTCATGGGCCTGAAACTCACTTTGTGCTCTTTGGCACCAAAAATGCAAAATGAAATTTTTTTCTCATAGTCCCGAACTTTACTTTTGGCAAAAAAAACATTTTTGGGCCCAACGGTCCACATTTTACATTTTAGGTGAAAATTCACTCCAAGGTCCACCGGCCAACATGAAATTGAGGCTTGACATGTGGCTCTTTGGGCATCAATGGAGGTGCGGCTCATTTTTTCACTTTACCCCTTCCTGGGGCAAAAAGTTCAAATCGCCTCTAACGACCCGCCGACCCACTTTGAATTTTCAACATGGCCACGTGTCCTTTTGTGGGCCTTAGGCATTTTTCTTCATTTTGGCCTTAAGATCCTATAAGGGCTTGCGGGCCCAATATTCACTTTGTGCCCTATTTGCAAAATCCAAAAAGTTCAAGAACTCCCCGCAGACCTGCCAAAACGCCTTTTTTACTTAGGCAAATTTCCCTCTTCGGGCCTGCCGGCCTAAATTTTCCATTTGGGGAAAAATTCACAAAATCTCCCACCGGTCTGCCTCTCTGCATTGGTAAAAATCCTTTAAAACTCCCGTCGGCCCGCTTTTTGGACAAAAATACCTTCCAAGGCCCGTCAGCTCATAACTTGCAAAATATGAGGAGTTAGAAGGAATTCTTTATATCTTTGGAAAGGGGAAGAAATTTCCCACCTGATGAAGATGTTTTTAGGAAACTTTTAAGTGCTTAGAATGTCTGAAAAATTATATTGAAGAACTTAAGGAGTGAAAATGGGTTCAATTAACGAAAAATAAGCCCGAGCTTATTTTGGAGAACATGTAGGTTTTTAGGTTTAGAAATAGTTATAGTTATGGGTAGAAGTTTGGATGGAGGTTAGGATGATGAAGAGGAAGTTGTTTCAATTAGCATGGTCAGTGTAGTTTTGGTTTCTGAAAAATACCATTGGGTATATTGTGGAAGTATCTTTAGGAAACATTTCCATTTAGGTCAAAATGGGGAGCCGAAGACATCCCCAGAGCATGGAATGATCAACATAATCAAAAAAATTTACCGTCCATGAAAATGAGACTACTGAAGAAGAGGATGGAATGGGTTGGGTGGAAATCCCTATAAAATATGTTTGTGAGACAAGGAATTTTATATCCTAGGATTTTGTAGGTAAAAGTGCTAAGATCATGTCAATAGGGTCCTGGGATGTTAGGGGAAAACTATCCCCAACAGGTAGTTACATGTCTAAAGAATATCCCATGGGTAGGAGAGATAATAGGTTGGGTGAGGTAGACTTCTCTCTTGGTTGAGGCGATGGCAATGATGATTCTCTTGTGGATGGGATAATAACAAGTGTTGATGGTTCAGAAGGCTGGGAAGCAGACGATGACGCGACATCGGTAGAAAGTGTGGGTTCCTCTGTGAGAGCAAGGGAAGATGAGGGGGAATATTTTGTGGGTGGAGGAGTAGAAGAGATATGTTCCTCTATGGGTGGAGGAGCTCATGTCAAGATTTACTCAATAGATGAAGTAGATAGGTTTTGAGGAACAATTGACATGATATCAAAAATTGCGTGAACTTCACGGACATTGTTTTCATTAGATGAAGGTTCAATATTTTTATTAGATGATGGTTTATGATTAGGGAATGGATTTTTGAAGATGTGTAAATTATTATTTTCTAGCGCATTCGGGTTGTCTACGACAAGGTCTCCATTGCCTATCTTCTCTTGAACAATGTTTTTAAAATTTGTGCAATTACCATCACTATGTCCTTTAACGTGATGATAATAACAATAATCATGTTATTTATAAAATGTGGCCATAGGACGTGCGGGACTGAAACCTATATGAGGTTTTAAGGGAGGAAGTGTAATGGTTCCATCTTTACGAAGTTTTTCCAAGACTGAAGAATAGGGCTCTCCGATCGAAGTGTACTTCCGCTACTCCCACCGGAGCTGAAAGGCCTGGACATGAGAAAGATTGGAAGAAGGTTGGATTAGGAGGATGAGGTGGATCCCTCCTTGAGGACTACTGCGTTGGAAAATCCTTTGGGATTGAATAGTTATTTTGAGGTTTTGAAGATGAAGAAGAATCATTTTATGTGAATGGGGTGTTCTTGTTCCATAGTTGGATTTTATTTTCTTCAGTAACACAAATTTTTAGTTTATCGGCCATGGTGAATGCTTCATCAAAGGTTCGGAAGGTTTGTACTCATAGAGTTGGTGAGATGTGTCTTGCACAAGCTCTAGTGAATAACTCAATAAGTTCAGTCTGAGGTAGTTGGAACGTCAATTGGTTAATAAGACTCTGCTAGAGGGTAACGAAATCTATGATATATTTGTCTTCATATTTCCGAGTTGAATAGAGATCAGTCATGGTGACTTTCTTGGTAAGATTGATTGAAAAATGATCTAGGAAAGCTTGGGTTACTTGATTAAAGGAATAAATAGAATTTCAAGGTAGTCCACTTTACCAATCCAATGTTGGTCTTATCAAGGACATTGGGAAAGTTTGTAGCAGCAAAGCATCATTGAGGACCATTTGGTAACACCCATTTTTGAACAACCGCAAGTGTTTCTGTGGGTCTTCTTTACTATTGAAGTGATTGAATATAGGCATTTCCAAATGCACTGGGTAAGGATGGATGGGAATAGATGGATGGGTGGGCTCATTATAGATTTCATCATATGTTAAAGAATTATGAGAGCTATAAATAGATACTTCTAAGGTTTGCATCTTCTCCATCATCATTTTAATGAGGTCATTAGTAGGTTGGGTTGAATGGGTGCCCCCTGCAGAAAAAGGGGGTTGATGTTGAAGGTATGAGGTGGGTGGTGTACTAGTGTATGGTGTCGCTGAGTATGAGAACTACGCAGGAGGAATAGATGTAGGTTGAACATAGCTAGAATAAGTGATAGATGAGGTTAGGAGTTAGTGGTAGTATGTGTAAGTGGGTGGGGTAGTTGTAATAAATCTAGTGGTGATTCGTGGTAAGAAATGTGGAATAAAAAGGATGAGGTTTTAGAAAGGGGTATAAGTTACCAAAACTTGATGTGGTTACCATGATATGGGTATATATGAAGTGGTAGGTGTAGATGAATCTATACTCATAGAGGTTGTTGGAGGGACAATCGATGTCGTGGCTGTGATCGATGACATAGATGCTGCAGTTATAGTGACTTTGGGAGTTAGCTGAGACACCACAGGTGATAAAGTGTATGACGATAGTGCCGAACTGGTGCTAGCTGATGCAGAAGTGGGGGCTAGAGCAGGAGGGATAGATATGGTCATGCCATATATTAAATTTCCTGAGGAATCCCATAGTGGAAGAATGTTTAAGGTAGTACTGAAGAGCAGTGGGGTTCTAGTCAAGGAGTCTAGTGAACTCCTCGTCACCGATAGCAATGGGGATAAGATGAGTCAGATCCATAGGTGACATAATAGACGGAAATGGTGGAATCAGTGGGAGTGGATGATGACTGTCATGAAATACAAGGGAATTATTTTTGTTGTGATTCAACACCATGTCAATCAACATATATCAGGTGAAATGTGCTCTGTAAATGACATAGGGAACAACAGAGATTGGAAAAAACAAATTCTGAGAGGGAAAGTTACCAATTTTTTTTATTAAAATTCAAACATAATGACCGACGCCATTCAAACTGAACGATGATAGTTAAGGGGTGAACGATGTCGGTTACAGGAACTAATACCAGTTACTATGAGAAAATAATAGTTTCAAAAAATGAGGTAGAACCTGATGACTGTCAAATAGGAAAGGTGTAGTTGATGACTATTATCAGAGTACATAGAGTACAATGATACAGAGAGAATCTAAATAGAAGAGAAGATGAGATAAGTGTCTTTTGGGTAAATTAACCAAAAGAATAAGGAACCGACGCCGGTTAGGTAAACTAATGGCAATCATATGTAAACTGAAGGTGGTCATTGGACTGATGCCAGTTACTGTGAAATCTGAAGAATGAGGAAAAATGAATTTTTATGAATTTAGATTGGATGAATAATCAACCAGAAGTATGGAAATGTTAAGATGAGGTCCTGACACACTCTGCGAAAGTCATAATACTCCAACTATGATGGCAGAGTGTGAAAGGAAAAAAGAAAAATGAAGAATCGTATCGTCACACATCAAAATGCAAGTCAAGCACAAAGCTAAGAAACATACGTAATCCAACAAGTGAATTTAGTGTTTTTAGCTTATGCTATTTAATAGAATGAATCGTGAATTTAGAGAAACTTTTTTGGTTGGGAAGGATTCCTATGAAGAAGAAAATTCTAAAGGTGAGGTTTTGGGTTATGTTATGGTGGGGGTGAGCCATTATCTGAGGTGATAACTAGACAAAGATAACTAGGTGGGTGCCCAATATCAATCCTCTGATCATGTGATCGTTGACATCTTTTTCTAGGTGGGATGTTGTTTAAGAAGATGTATATATTTCAATTTGTGTAGTTTGGAAAAGAGAGAGAATAAAGAATGTGCTTTTCTACGATTAAGTTATTGTCAACCATCAGTTGGGAATGACTTCCAACATATAGGTTGCCCTCATTTTAATGTGAGCTAAGATGTAGTGAATCAGAATGTTATGTAAATGTTTTCAGCCCACATCAAAGTGTGATATTTGATGTAACAAGTAATGAATAGGAAGAGGAATTATCTTTCACTAATGCAATACTAATGAAATAAAATAAGTATTATTTTTATAGCACCAAAAACATGATTTATTTTTTACAATAGAAAGAGAGGGAGATTATAGAGAGGAAACTTAATGTGCAAGATATTTAGAAGGGAAAAAACACACAACTTTTACTTAAGAATGAATAAAATGCAAGGAACCTTGGATGGGTCCCACCGGGTGTGCCAGAATGTTTTTCCATTTTATTTAATTTTGTGGAAAAAATAGATAAGGGTGTGGGCCAAGGAGGAATACCTATTGCGATGGTCAGTTTGAAGGTCGTTGCATGCGTTCTGAATTATTGATCCAATGCTGAATGTGGGAGCTTCCTTTTGGCTAGGAGGAACTACCTGAAATACAAAACAAGACCACAAAAAGAGAGTTAAAAAGTGTATGCCAATAGAATGGATAGTGTATGTTAGATCCTGGAAGTATGATAATTCCTATAAGACTATCAATCCACTATTTATAAATCAATATAAAATAACTTGACCATGTAAATAAAATAACCTAGTGTTAGCATTCTGATTTGGGTGCCTAAGATTACTATCATTGTCAATCCAATTAAATATTGAAATACTATGCCAGTGCAATGTTTTGGATTAGGTTGTAGATAGTGTAGGTGGTCTATAGGTCACAGATAGGGTCTTGGTAAGGTTGGGTGAGATTTTAGATTGTTTTGGGTGTGATACTTATGTTGCTGGTCTGGAACAATATTATCAAACATAGAGAGAAACACCGGTTAGGGTGACCGATGTTGGTTTAGGTAGGACTGATACTGGTTTATGGTGACTAATGTCAATAACTGTGAAAAGTGTCAGGGAGTAACGTGGAAGATGTTTGGGCTCTCTTATGTCTTGAAATAGAGAGTTGGAAAGGGTCTCTGTGGGGGAGGGTGAGGTGATAAGTCTGAAATAGGTGTGGTAATATTTTGAGTGAGGTTTAGGATAGGCTAAGGGTTGAGTTGTTAGGTTATGTTGACAGTCACAGTGACCGATATAGATTAAGTAGACTGATGTCAGTGTAGGAAAGATTGACCACAGTTACGATTAACCAGTGTCGATCACTGTGGGGAATTGGAAGGTGTTGTGGAAAGCATTTTGGGTCCTCTCTATGATTACACAAAGATTTTGGATGGTGTTTGTAAGGTTCACAGGGGGAGATATCTTTGGGATAGGATTTTGTGCAATGTAGGTGGGGTGTGATGCGGTGGTTGATAGAGAGGTGTTGAGGGATAGGTCTAAGTAAGAAAAATCAATAGATGAAAGAAAATAAGTAATACAACTGCAAATAATATAGGAGAACCCAACTTACTTGGATTTTAGATGTATTATAAATGCTTGTAGTGGTGGACAGGTGGTTGGAGATTCTGGTGACAGTGTATCTATGGAATGGTGCTCAGTGCTACTATAGTGCTTCCTGGGATGTTTTTGTGAATGCAAAAATGCCTTCTGATCAGTCTTGGTGCTGACTATGGCTGTCTGGATGTGTGAAAGGGCTCTGGTTCATGTTTTCATGAAGATATCCTTTATTCCAAAAATCAAGAATGTGGCCAACCTCCCAAACAAGGTTACCAAAATGGTTATATGGTAACCAATGACACATCAGGTGACCGACGTCGGTTAAGGTGGGAAATCCTAGGTTTACTAAAAATGCTAGAGTTAGGAAATCTTTTAGACCATCTCTGTCTATCTTTGTGGATCAAAATGGAATTTTCCATTTTAATTAGCGGGAATGTGGTTAGAGGGAGAACATGCATATGCTTTTAGGGTTATACTAAGTCTTAGTTCATTAAGGTAAGTAGGGCTAAGTTTTAGTTCATTAAGGTATGTAGGGAAAATTCATAGTTCATTAAGGTAAGTAGGGATAAGTTTTAGTTAGTTATGGAAACATGTTATGAATAGGTCTATGGAGAGGTGTGTAGGTGAGGTGGCAAGGTGAAGTGTGAATCCATTTAATTAAAGTATTTAAATTAATAAATGGAGTGAGGGTGATTATTGATTTAATTGTGGATAGTTAAATTAATATTAATATGGGATGAAAGGGGGCTAATGTTATGTGAGTGTTTTTAAGTTAGTTATTCGAAAGGGGACCAAGGGGAGTGTGACCCAATTTTGGTGTCTACAATAAGGTCTGTAAAAATTTATTTTAAATTGAGTCTATCATGTGCTTAGTGATGTTTGTTGTTGAATTGTTCTCAATCCATACTTATGTTTTTTTAGGAGGGATTTGAGTCATCAAAATATGAATTAAGATGATGGTGTCATGATGTCTGTGAGTCTGAGATCATGCCAATACCTTTGGGGCTTGAGTCCATACGTTTGAGTGTTTATAATGTGTCATTGAGTCATAACAATTTTGTTCAAATGTATAATTCTCAAGGGTATGATATCTCTATCTAGGATAATCTTAAGAATTGTTATCATCATGGTGGAAATTTGTGAGTGTCTCTTCATAAATGGTAAGTTGTCTAAGAATGTGTCATCTAACTGTAAAGTCATTTTTTCAAAATATTTTTCATATGAAAATTAGAAAGTATGCCACTAATTAAAAAACTGTGTCAAGGCATTTGATAACTAATAATGAGAAAGTACTAAGATACATATATATGTTTCATGCTATATTGTTGTTTCTATTGGTACCAAGGTCTCTAGGTCCTTTCATGACAGGATTGGAAAGCTATCAGTTTCTCAAGAAGATTAGAGGTTGAAAATTCTTAGATAAGGATGCTCTCATGACTTGAAAATTTATCAGTCATATGTGATAATATGATAGAGATAGTATACTTAAGGGTTTTAAATGCATCCTACGGGTGACTAGGAATTTTTTTGTGATTGCGCACTAGTGACCTAAAGTTGAGAAGTGACAAGAATGCATTGTGTATGAAAAAGAGATCCCAAAATATCTATTGCAATATCTTGAAGCTTTTTTAAGTCAAATATAGACTGTATCATTTCTTAAAATGTGAAAAATTTCATCTACAGGTGTATCCAAGTTTGTTTAAGGTGTAAGAAGGGGAAATGCAATGTTATGGTGACAATAAATGTTATATGATCACTTTAAGGGGAAATTTTATTTTCTTGAAGTATGAATAAATTCGTTAATGGATCTAGGCTCATCTATAGGGTTTGAGAAATATATAAAAATATATTCTAATTTCTTAAAGGGAAGAGATAAATAAAATGAAGAACTAAAGGTGTTTTTTAAAGGTCTATATGGTTACATAGGGTGCATTATACTGTCATGAAAATTCATTTTACATTGTGCTATGAAGATAATACAGATAAAAACCTAAAATGTTGCAATAAGAACTATAGAAGAGTCTAAGGAGATTGAGAAATGTCTAATACTAAGTGCTAAAGACAATGGACTGAACCTGCAAGGGTTTAGACATAGAAAGCTTTGTGACTATTCATGATTTCTTCATGAGATCAAATTCTCAATAGCATATGATTGAGTCCAAATAAAGTGTAAAAGGAATCTACAATAGTTATAGTGGGTAACTAAGACATTAAAGTAAAGCTACAAGTTTTTGAAGAATGAGAGATTCATATTTGGCATGGTACAAAGAACTGAAATTAGTGTCTACAGGTGATCAAACATGATAAATACCTAGCAAGGTGAAAAATGACTCGTGATGATAGTTAATATGGCAAAGGAAGAGTGTGGTGTTAATTAAAAATGATGAAAGACTAGCCATAAGTATATGAATATAATAAATGTGATTCCTCTAGGTATAGAGGTAGATATACTTATGTTTTGATGATTTTTAAATCTAAAAGATGTGGCTATACAAAGAAAAGAGGTGATTTTAAATCTTGTTATACTGACTCGGAAGTAAAGGATGATAAGCTACAACAAGAAGGAATACAATGAGCTTAAGTTGGTATGATGCTTCTTAGAGATGTGCTAAAAAACATTGAAGAGTACTGTGACAGTAGCTGAAATGATAAAGGAACAAAGTTATTAGATGAGTCATCTAAAAAAGCACTAGTTCTATGTATGACTGAATCCCAAAAGGTATATCAATAGTGTCAAGGACTAATTGTTGAAGGTCACGATATTATCATGGATGATTATAACTTGAAACAAAGGACTGAGGTAGGTTAATAGTATAATGCACCCTATGTAACTATCAAACTTAGTATCAAAATATGTAATGAAGGCTTGAATTACAAGAATAAATAATGTAAATGAAAGCACATTCTTGTTATTAAAGTGACATCTAAATTTTTTTCAAGTGTGTTTATGATAGGGGGAGTGATTGTATAAAATTTTAGAAGGTGTATTGATGTGTCTCAAGATATATCAGGTATGTTTCACAAGTTCTACGGACATCAATGTTAAAAGTTGACATTTCTAAGTTAAATATGATTGTTAAGACTGATAAAAAGGTTTGTAACCTTGCAAAAGTATCAAACATGTCTTATATTTGAGCTATCAAGGTAAGATGCATGTTTATGTGATTATCAATTGGAGATAGTACTCTTAAGCTAAGGGGGGTGCTAGTTTGTTGTGTGATGAGTTGGGTGAAGATTGGGTGAGCATCAAATTTGGTTGAAATTACACTAAAAATTATGTTTAGGGCCTTTAGTATCAAATGTGTCATGCTGAGTAAGATTATGGATGGTAAAGCTGAAAATATGCCTAGTTGTTATGATGCATAGTCAAGAAAGGTTAAGGAACAGAAATGCAAACATAGGTAACTCTAAAGGAATTGAGATATTTAGGCATGTATTTGACAATCTGGTGACTGGAGAAGTTATAGGGATGCTTCATAGTTCTTTGATAATATTTTAAGTTTTCCACAATGTGCATTTTGCAAGATATGATAGTTTATGTAAGATAGGGTCAAACACAAGTGAAATTCCATCTTGAAGATGAAATTCAGATGCTCGTTGCGCATTTTTTTTTTGTATTGAACCTTGTAGATTTTAAGGATGATTCTGTTATGACTTTTTAAGGTTTCACAAAAATAATCAGGTCAGTTGATTGTCAGGTATTTATGAATGAATAAAGTTGTCTAAAACCCTAGTTAAACCCTAGCTAGGAGAAGTTTGTAGAAAGAAAGGTATAGTGATAGTATTTTGATTTTTTAATCAAAATTTATGAATGGGTATTGTATATTACTATCTTATCTTTCCATAAATGTATGGCTTAGGTCATAGTGATGAGTAGGCCTAGCTCAAATAGGTTAGTTTCTGTAGAAAAATGTTATGGGACAAGGTTGTCCATATTAGTAGCATGTAAACTTGATGGTGCATGATTTATAGGATATGATATTGGTGTCCATAGAGGCTTAAGAATATTTTCATTTAAGTTCAAGATAATTTGAGGTCCATATAGGTTAACTGGTCAAAGGGCAGTTTTGGTGTGTCAAATAACAAGGTTCAGTACAATGGGCATAACATAAGATACAAGAAGAGTTTGAAGATGATTCAAGTTTTGATGGAAATAGGATTTTTAAATATTTCCATTGATATGAGGATTTTCTCATGATGTGTCCATGGGCAGGGTGTCTAGGTCATTCTTTGGACAAGATGATTTTTGGGAGCGTAGGATAGAATATGTTTTGGTGCATGTTTGGAGTTGTTTGAAGTATGATATGGATTGAGTGATGCTTTCTATCACCTGGAATGTGAAGAGGGATGAAATTTTCATAATATTAATTCATTTTTAGGTTCTTTTTTTATGTTTAAATATTTTTATGTGCTAACCTTTAGAAACATATTTTCTGGCAGCTTGGTCTAGTGAACACAAAAGTAGTTGTGCCTTGCACATAAGGTTGATTAAAGGATTATAAATTACTTACAAGTGTTCTAAAGTTTCTTCCATTTCCATAAAGTGGTTACATGGCATGGATTTCTAATTATGAAGTGTTTTTTTGACATTATGAAGCTTTCATGGTGTTGAATGGTGTAGGAAACAACTATTTTGAGAATCACAAAGTGAACTGGGCCCATTAAATGATATAATTTGACTTGTTGATGAAATTTATGACCATATATAGATGAAAATTTATATTTGAACCATATTTAAATGGTTATGTCATGAATAAGTATAATTTTGATGTAAGGGTATTTTTATCTTTGTGTCAATCTGGTTTTGAGTCATTTTTGGCACTTATAATGAGGGTTTTAGTTAGCCCCACCTAATTGGGTAACATGTGATTTATTTATTTTAAATTTAAAATGTTTCCTTCATGTGTGGTTCTTACCAAAGGATTAAAAAATGATTTTCTTATGTTTTAAGTAAATAGAAGCATATAAAAGCACGTTTTTGGGTGCTTTTTGGAGCTAGGGAAGTGTGTCAAAGGTGAGTGACCTAGGTGAGAGTTGATTACAGGTGTTGAATAATAAATAGAGCCTTAATATAGTGTGTTTTAGGTGAATACAAATCAAAGAGCATGTGTCCAAGGGTTTGGTGGTTTTTGAAGTGATTGTAGAGTTTGTTTTGTAAAAATTGGTCACCTAGGGTTTGATTGAAGAAGTGTCAGATGTATATTGGATAGGATAGAATATGTTTTGGTGCATGTTTGGAGTTGTTTGAAGTTTGAGATAGATTGAATGATGCTTTCTATCACATGGAATGTGAAGAGGGATGCAATTTTCATAATATTAATCCATTTTTAGGTTCTTTTTGTATGTTTAAATATTTTTATGTGCTAACCTTTAGAAACATATTTTCTGGCAGCTTGGTCTAGTGAACACAAAAGTAGTTGTGCCTTGCACATAAGGTTGATTAAAGGATTATAAATTACTTACAAGTGTTCTAAAGTTTCTTCCATTTCCATAAAGTGGTTACATGGCATGGATTTCTCATTATGAAGTGTTTTTTTGACATTATGAAGCTTTCATGGTGCTGAATGGTGTAGGAAACAACTATTTTGAGAATCACAAAGTGAACTAGGCCCATTAAATGATATAATTTGACTTGTTGATGAAATTTATGACCATGTATAGATGTAAATTTATATTTGAACCATATTTAAATGGTTATGTCATGAATAAGTATAATTTTGATGTAAGGGTATTTTTATCTTTGTGTCAATGGGGTTTTGAGTCATTTTTGGCACTTATAATGAGGGTTTTAGTTAGCCCCACCTAATTGGGTAACATGTGATTTATTTATTTTAAATTTAAAATGTTTCCTTCATGTGTGGTTCTTACCAAAGGATTAAAAAATGATTTTCTTATGTTTTAAGTAGATAGAAGCATATAAAAGCACGTTTTTGGGTGCTTTTCGGAGCTAGGGAAGTGTGTCAAAGGTGAGTGACCTAGGTGAGAGTTTATTACAGGTGTTGAATAATAAATAGAGCCTTAATATAGTGTGTTGTAGGTGAATACAAATAAAAGAACATGTGTGCAAGGGTTTGGTGGTTTTTGAAGTGATTGTAGAGTTTGTTTTGTAAAAATTGGTCACCTAGGGTTTGATTGAAGAAGTGTCAGATGTATATTGGATCTCAATCAGTTGTGGAAGAAAAAAAAAAATTTAAAATCCTAAGGTGGTTAAGTGGGAGATAGATAATCTTCGGGGGTTATAACCTCCTTGTGGATTTTTTGCTTCCTAAAATTAGGGGTTAGTTCTCATTGTAGGGTTGGTGCTCTACTAAACTAGGGAATGGTGCTCCTTGTAGGGTTTGTGCCTAAATAAATCTTAAAACATAGCAATATAAGATAGTGTTTTATTGGTTTTTCTTCCCCTCGAGGGTTTCTCACTTATATCTTGTGTCTTGTGTTGATGATATTTTAAAGGATTTTTACACTTGTGATTGTTTGATGTATGCACACATTAACGAATGGTTGAATGTTTTTGAGTAGTTGTATGTGTAAGTTTGAAATTGAAATTTAAAGTTTTATAAGGACTGATTCACCCCCCATTATTCCATTGTGCTTATAAGATAAAAAATACTCTTGGAGGTGTATCAGAGAGATAATAATGTTGTGGAATTTGTTTTGGAAGCATATGTGAAGTTTAAGAGGTTTTAGAGAAGTTTCTAAAAAGTGGGTCCTGGAGGGTGAAGTAGTGCACAATACAAAAACATCTCATGAGCTTCAGGATGAGATTATTGGATATTTGTAAAGAGTTAATATATAAGAAATATATATTTGAAAATATAATTCAAATCTCTTGATTTTGGTAGTCTCACTTTTTCATAAAACTCATGAGGTTCTATCCACAATCTATTTTTAACATTCAAAATATTTGAGCCTGAAGAAAAAACCTATTTTTTATGGGAGTGCAAGAAGAATCAATACATGAGACCATTAAAATTATGTTAGAAATGATTTTTCCATGAAATTTTATATAAGCCAGCATGTGAAAATACGTTTGGGAGCTCAAGTTATGCCTCCGACAAGTTATTCCACAAGGTAAAGGAGTTAGTCTTTTTTTTAGTTAAAAAATGGACCAATCAGAAGGTGGCACACTTTTTTTACACCAACCATCGAAATTTTTTGAGACATTTGGGAAAAAAAGTGCATCAACCATCATTTTAGGAACCTGGACCCTCATATGACCTCCGTCGACCCTAACTAATCTGGTTTAGCCCCCATGCACTAATTTTGAGCCCTCAGCTCCCTCCTGTCCCTAAACGCCACTTGGTCCAATAGGAAATGGGAATAATTTTATTCACCAAATATAGTGAAAATAAAGTTTGTTCCTTCCCTCATTGATATAACTTCTTTCAATTAAGTGCTAATTCTTGGTCCTTGCACTTCTACCAGCAGGCATACACAGGAAAACTCCACTACTACATTTTTCTTCCTTCATCCATTCCTTCCACCTCCATCACTTTTCCATTGCTATTCTCATCCTATTTCACTCCTCCCCAATTTTTTTAATGCAATAAACCTCTCTTTTTGAGACAAAACCACGTCTGTTTGCTGCCATAGACCCCCGTCGACAAAATTAAAGAATTACTCATAACTTGTAAACAAGAAAGAGAAATCAAATGAAATTTGGAGCATCTATTCCTCTCCCAGGAAATTTGATGCTGAGAAAAATTCAATTTTAAAATATTCCTCATATGTTTTAGGGAGTTCCTTTGAATATTTTTTCCCTAAGTTGTTCTTCTGCCATTTGTCATTGATCTGGAAGGTGGTTTGACTTGGAGTTATGAACAAAGACTCAAGAAAAAAACCCAAAATGAAAACATAATTTTTTCAAAAAACTTGAATGAAATATAATCTTCCACAAATAGTAAGTGTCACTAGTTTGCACTTTGTATTTTCATTAAAATTCCTTAAATGGAAAAATCCTGAAGGAGACTAAAACAATGAAATTAACTGAAATGCAAAATTAGGGTAAACAAGTCAAAAAAAGAAAGAAAAAAGTAAAAATTAAAAAATAAGAATGAAAATTTCTAAAAATATAAAGTTCAACAAAATAGAAATTAAACCTCTCTAAATATTATCTAAACATGAAAAGGACCTTGCATTACTGACAAAAAGGAAACCCCACCCAAAATAGCAACTCATGGATGCTAGGGTCTAAAACTATCAAGTTTATGTTTTGACCATAGAAATTTGCTGAAGGTTTTGCATTCACTTATTTTAATGCTTTTGGACTCTTCATGGGATCCTAATATGATTTCATGGATTGAAAAGATAATTTAAAATGTCATATTGGTCTTCAGAACATCATCCTGACTTTAATTATGTTGAGAAGTAAATAAGTGCATCGCAAGGCACAACAAATGGATCCATCTTGATCACTTAGGGAGATGGGTGGTTCAAAATGAGTTGGTCAAAGAGCAATCAATAATATAATGAGGTTTTTAAATTAAATATCAAGGAGGATCATTGTGAGAATATCCCGTGTTCATCCCAAGATCACATTGGGAGATCTTGAAACAATGCTTCTAAACAATTTCTTCATTGCTCAGGATGTTTGTGCATCATGTAAAAGAAGGTAACATGTGATCATCATCACTAGGGGAATTTTTTTTAACGTGAAATTCATTGGACCTTGGCATCAGTGTAGTAATGTTATAGAGGTTATAAGAAGGAAATATTTTTGTCTTCAACTTTTTCACGACATGTCTTCATCAATCCTTAAGAGCATTTCTTCTTTCTCATATTTTTTCTATCCCCTTTCTAATTCTTCATTGGGCTTAACCATTTTTTTATCATTCAATTAAGTTACTTTATAAATAAACATGGTAAAAGACCCTTTAATTTATAAAAAGGGAATTTATCTCTTACTTTCTAGGAAGGTGAAAAGTTACGATTTGAATGAGACAATGAAGAGTAATGTGAGGGGTAGGAAAAGAAACAATTCATATTTCTATAAATGGGGATAGATTCTACATTCAGGAAGATCTTGAATTTTATTTACTTTGTAGCAATAGTGAATTTTGTTTGTTGGACTCTTCCAATTTCTTATTCTTTTCCCTTATTTTCTACAACTTGTGTAAATATCAATCAAGGAATATAATTTCTACTTTCCAAGATGTATGAATGTTTCCAACTATGTATTCATGGTTTCCTCTCATCATTGACATAATAAGCATAGTTTTTATAAAAATCTTGTGTTTCTTCCACTTCACTCTTTTATTCACTTTGCAAGCATAGTTATGCAAGGGATTTGTATCTTCGGTAGATGGATCTGAGATCATCGTGTTTGGGATTGTCCATCTCACTAAATAGATTCATTTTGGTTTCCTCTATATTGAATGTTAAACTATTCCGGTAAGTGGGTGTGATCTATGAAATTTTCCTAATCGCGATACTAATCTTCCTTTCCAAATTTATCTCATTCCCCCTTCATTGGTGTAATATCCTCCCTTGTACCCTGTATAAGAAATTTTCCATAGGTTCAGTGGAGTATGCATGTGTGATCCCTAGCCAATTTTTCCATTGACAACATTTAAATAAGATTAGGATTCATTTACATTCAATAATGGGAATCGTACAATTCAGTGAATAGGGGTGTAGCCCTGTGAATGTTGGTGGAGACACCTAATTTTCCTTATCAACAAATTTTTTCACCAACAAAAATCATGAATTACATTTGGTTTCAACATATTGATATTTATAATAATTCTAAATGATTTGGGACTTCATTATAAAAATTCAAAATGCAGAGAATGGTATGGCAAAAAATGATACTAAACTACATTTTAACTTATAAATATTATAAACACCTTCTATTTGAATCAAACATCCATGAATTAAGGTAAACTAGAAATATTCTTGACTTTGTTCTTTCAAAACTCACTGAAATCAGCCAAAGGAACCAACACACACAAGGAATCGCAACTCTAAATCACCAAAGAAAATAACAAAAATTCATTTACAAAGCGTACATCAAAGGTTGATAAACTTAAATTATATTCAAGTGAATCAAATTACAAATACCAAAAAAGTAATTAACACTTTGGAATACCCAAAATAATCGAATTTTCAAATATTTCATAGCACATATACAAAATTAAGAGTTAGAAAGATTCACTAATGATATAATACATGCATAACAAAATGTATTAGCTTGCAAATTTAATTGAGTTTAAAAGTGTAAACTATATTTAATAAAGCAAAAGAGAATATTATCTAGGTCTGAAGACATGAATTGATAATTACGAAATAATTTAGAACTCATAAAACCAATTAGAAGCTCCAAATTTTTCTCTATATATTGAATTCATCTCTAAATAATTTTTACAATGAAATTTCATAAATTCACAAAGCAATGAGTTTTCTCCATGCTCTCTTTCTGTTTTTTAACTCCAAAAACAACTAATTTAATCCTAAAATAACAAGAAAAAAAGTTAATTAAATATTTAAAAATATCAAAGTAAGCACAAGATCCCATGTTACTCTAATTTAATCTTAAAATGGACCAATTTTTTCTAATGAAACCATATTTAAAATGTAGGTAAATATTTTGGCATTCATACTAGGATGCCAATTAAAATTAAAAAAAATATTTATCTCTACTTTGGACTATACAAATGTCAAATTTGAGGTTCCAATAACCTTAATCGAGATAAAAATGACTCATTTTATCTATTGTACACTTTTTCCATTAAGTGGTCCTCAAAAATAGCTCCAATTTTAACTCTATTAACCACTTGTTTGTTTTCCTAACATCTCTTCAGCTTCTATTTTTGTCTTTGTCAATTGGTCACTTGGAAACCTTAAAATAGTCCTTAATATGACTTAGATTTATTAGATTTATCTTTATATGAATTTGGTTTTAACTTCATGATCGATTATTAAACCATGTATTTATTAAACATTACTTTTATCTTGGACACATGTTACTCCTTAATTTGACTTCCTCTTTACACTTCCATGTGTTTTTACTTTTGATATTTTATGGCTTCTATCACTTAAATGTCTCCAAGTGTTTTTGTTTTCTCTCTTTTATGGCTTGTCTCTCTTATATACATCAATATTTTATTTCTTTATTAATGTACATTCGTCATCTTCTTTTTAAGGATAATTGTTTTTTGGATAGGACCCTACCCATGACCAAAAAAGTATTGAAGCCCAAATACCAAAATGAAAAGCAAAACAAACAAAACTTGAGTAACTACTAGGCAACAACATAAGCACACTCCTAGGGCATCACAAAAAACAAAAAATATATTCAACCAACAACCAAAGAATGTGTTATGAGTGCCAAAGAGAATGAGGTTAATGTAGTTTGGAAGATACTCTTTTCTTATTCTGTACCAACGTCCACTCCTCTTTATTAAGCTCTGATCCAAATTCTCACAAGAGGAGTACATTTAATGAGGAGATAGGTCAAAGAGGAGACCTATCAGAAGAAGAAGGTGAGATCTTCTCCAATAAAGTCTCATTAATGGCGTGGGGAATATGATTCTTTGATTCGATATGAGGAAGCCGACGTGGATTTTCACTATAAGGAGAGGTAACTCGTGAGAGGCTCAATATAGAATCAGGGACTAAATCAGGAATATGATTAGAAGAGTGATTAATGGTAAAGTGAGAGGGTAGTGAATCCACCCACTAGTCATGAGTTTCCCCTTTTTTCTTTTGGTGCGACCACAATCCTCAACCACATGTCCCGTTTCAAAACAGTTCCAGAAATGGAAAGCCAATATTTCATATTCCACTCTTTGGGTCAAAGTTCTATCACTAATCAGTAGATTAATTCTCTCAAGAATGTCTTGGGTGATGTTTAAATCCACAATAATCCTTACATAACTAGTATGTATTAGTTGTAAAGTAACATTGTGAGATTTTTCGTAGCCTCCGTACAAGTTGCTATGAACATTCATCATTCGTCATGTTATTATAACCAAAATATTTCAATGATTGACACATGGGTTTAATCAATGTCTATGCATATCTTATACACTTAACCAATGCTTAGTATTATAAGCTCGCCAATGCCCAACACATTGGCTTTATTTTCATCTCCTTAAAAATATTGATTGAATCTATACGTTGTTGGTTTGTAAACTAGAAATAGGGGGAAGGATTTATGGTTTTTAAATTTGTTAACTATATTCTTCACATGCATTTAACATATTAATTTTTGGAAGTTGTATTAAATCATAGGTCCCGTCTAATGTTATGCATTTTTGAACTCTATGTACCTTGACTAAAACATTGATACACTAATATTTGAACAATAATGTATAATCAATGAAATTGTGTCTTAACATTTCAATAAAACTTGATGATGTGATTACATTTAAAGGTTTTATTGTAATATATAACCTTGTTTGTGGATGTTATTTGCACATATTACACTTTTTTTGACTTTAAAAAAAATCCAAATCTTTTTTTAGCCTTCCATATTCTGAACATACATAATGGGTGGTTAGAAAAAAGAGAAAGTGTACTTGTTGACATAAATAAATAATTAAATATAGATTCAAATAATTGTTTAGGACTTTTAATATATGAGAGTAAAACATAATTTGATCTCAATTTTAAGCTATATTTAAACTAAAATGTTCATCCAAATATTTTGGCCACATATTAAATTACCCTAAAACAAAATTTTGAGTTTCGAAAACATTTTAGAGTTCTTTTTGGTCTTCAGGTGGTCTCCATTTTTTTTTATTAAAATGGAATAGACCGTGTTGGTGACAACAACATCATGAATATATTCTCTACAATATTGGTATTACCACAACGACAATAAAACTACCCATGTTCATATTTAAGATTACATAAAAAAATTCTGAACCCTAGAAAGACAAGGCAAATAATAATTCCACAACAAAATAAATCTTTGTTGCTAAAAACATGTTGTCCGTAGCTAAACAAAAAAACCTTAATTTTTACACAGTAACCTAAAAATGTTTATAGTTGAAACATAACCAATATTTCCAATCATATACAACCCAATTAACTCTTCCACACCACATTATTCTATAGGCAAAGTTCAAGAATTCCATTGTTCAACCAACTTAAAAACATTGTAGCAAATACTAGTTATTTTAAATTATATAATCAACATATCATATTCTATTATCTTTCACCCCCATTTTAGCTCAATACTAGTTGTCACCTCAAAATCCCTCTTTCATATATGGTAGATTATCTCCTCCATTATGCACATGATTCTTTGTTCTATTTTCTCAAAAGTTTCTTTCATATGAAGCTCTTCATTGTGCTCCACCACTAGATCCTTTGTTATCTTCCATAGAATTCTATGTTTCTCTTTCTATAACTACTTCTATGCACTTAGTCCTGCACAAGTTGAAAAATACATGGCTCCTAGACAATCCATTTCCCTCCCTTATTTCACTACTTCATCTATATTCCATAGTTATTTAATGTTTACTTTTCATATCTCTTTCTATATCTTTTGTAGTATTTATATATGATCATTACCAAACCTTTATAAAAATATGTAGATCAAATATAATATAACAGAAAAAAGGCCAACTTCATAACACCCAACAAAAATTTTATTTCACGACAATAAAGAATTCTTCCATAATAAACATAAAAATTGTGACGACAAATAAAAAATACCTATATTTCATATCCTAAACATCCTAAAACATATGACAAATATATTTCACAAAAAATGGAACGAATATTTTCTAACAAAAAAAAACCATATTTTTTTAGCAAATACATATTATATCAAATGTCTCATCCCCATTATATGTGTAAGCATTATACCAAGGAATCCATCCAAAACACTCATAGGAACCTTATCCTATGACAATAGATTTTAGGTAAAGAATACATAGTGAAGAAATATTTAAAGAAAAAACAAAACCTAGGGTTTGAGACCTTCTCAAAAATGCATCTTCCAATGGCCCTTAATAAAACAAAAGGAAGATAACTGAAAAACAATCCAAAATATCTAGTAGAATCAAATGATCTCTAAACAGATCTAGTTCAAAAATTAAATAACCAAACAATGTCATATGCATAATACCCAAAATATTGGTTGTTCATACAAAAATTGTCATCCAAAAAAACAGAAAAGAAAAAGACATTAAAATTGTCTTAAATGTTTTTAGTAGAATATACTTCAATTTTTTTTTCCTTCAGCTTTCTTTTTTTAGGATAGTAAATAGACATTGTGGTATGAGAAAGAGAGTTTTTTGCACAAATCCCACACATAGGGATTCGTTATGGGGATTTTCTTTGTAGAAACGATGTCATGGAGATCTATAAGTTTATAGATGATTTGTTTTAGCAAAACCTTTATTATAAATAGGATGGTAAAAATGGTAATAAGGATAACCATTCCCCACCTATTTAAATACTTAGTCACTATAATGAAGAAATTATTTCTATCATTTGAGGCATGTTTCAATTTACCAATTAAATTCAGGGCCCACATGCAAAACAGACATGGTGTAATAATTGATTAAATATCTTGTCCAAAACATGGAGAACACGTGACCAATAGGTTGGCACTTTGTACACTTCGTTACATTAATGATTGCATTGTTAATGAAGGTGGGGAAAATGTAATCCTCCCTATATATTTTTGGGCCATCCCTATGGTCACCCATATGACCACCATAGAATCCATCATGAAATTGGAACAAAATGTGTATGGAATATTATTTATATATTCATCAGAGGATAAATATAACAACGGTTCTTATGTATAGAACTATATCCATAATAATATAAGTTTTAGTTAGAAAATGAAAGTAATACATCTATTTAGAATTATAATCTTTCAAATAAGTATGATCAATAAGGTAGATGATGATGTTAACATGCAAAGGGGAAAAAAGTGTTAGTATTTTAGTGTAGAAAATTATATAATATGGAAATTCACTGATTTCAAGTTCTCATGTATAAAATGTATTGTTTGTTAAATAATAAAAATTGTGTTTACTTTTTATAGAATTATATTTTGCGTAAGTTCACTTGTATATATAAATGTGACAAAATGACTATCATCCTTAGAGAGAGTTTGTTTTTTAAGAACATGTTAGGGCCTTAAGACTTTATATTCACCTTCCTATTTTTTTTTTTTGTATTGGTAAATGGTTTTGGAGGGACCATACCAGGATACAAAAGGGCTCAAAATCTATATGTTGCAATAACTACATCCAAATGTTGCAAAAAATACATAGTAGTATTTTGATAAGTGGCGACCACTCCCCAATAGAAAGATAAAAAGAAAGATAAGCATATAGAACATTAAAGCAGGGGCTAAATACCTACAATAAGCCCAATACCAACACAAAACAACAACATAGAAGCAAAAATATAGCACAACATCAGAATAAAAACAACCATTAAGGCTAAACCAAGGATTTATCATAAACTTTAAGGGTTACCTTAAGAATTTTGTAGAGATTGATAGCAAGCAGCATGACCGGGTCCTGGACACCTTCAATAGGTGCTTTATTTTTGAGTTTTCCATTTTTCCATACAATTCCCAGTATCCCACTCGCATCACAAATGTTTTTGACCTTAGCATGCAAAAATCCAGCACAACTCTGTGGATGGCAAGGTGGTTAGAATGTGTTCTCCTCTAAGTGAGCCACACAATCCTCGAGTTCTTTAAGTTGAGTAGAAAAATTTTTCCATGTTATTATCCAAATTAGAGAGAACAGTAGGGTTCACATTGATCTTGAGATCTTCCTTAATTAGCATGTCAATATTTTCTTCAATTTATTTGAGTATCTCAGTATGATGTTTGACCTAAATAGAAAGACTAGAGCGAGAAGGACGAGGATGAGGATCTTTTCTCGTACTCTCTGCTCCAATGTTACCTATGCCCTTGGTGCTACTACGGAGCAAACATTTAGCAGGGGGGGTCAGAAAGGGGGGTCCTTGATATTAAGGTCTTTGGACCTTATTTTGGGATACTGAGGTGAAAGTGGGGCAGAGGGGGAGTAGGTTTAGCAACCACAACATCCAGGAAATAATGATGCAACAATAAAATCACTCCTTTGTATAGGGAGATAACACAGATATGAACATGAACTTCCTTAATGAATTTCTTAAGAGATTGAAGAATGGAGAAAGGGAATCTAACCTTGTGAGCATGGAAAAAATGATTCAGCAGGACCAAGTGATGCAGGGGAGGCGTAGAGAATATACCTTCAAAAGTGACATACCGGACCACCATCTTCATGACATCATTATAGGGATAGGGGATGGAAGAGTAAAGGATGTTAGATTTTTCGATTTGTAGGACTTCATCCAACAAAAAAACCTATGTTCTTCATCTTCTTTATCAAATTTGTTTCGGAAGAACTTGATGCCCTCCATGCTCATGCTACTAATAAAGGAAATTAGTTCTTTCATTATAGTGAAGTTTTTATCTTATAAATAAATGACCTTATCATTCCATTTATGAGAAAAATCCTGAGCGATATGTGCATTGCTTCCCTTGATCCTATGCATATAATTAGTGAAGCCTTCAAAATTTAAGATGTCCCACAATTCCACATTCTCTCACCATGAAGGGTTGCAAATAGGATCCACTTTTCATGGTAGAACCCCCATAATGTAACTTGATATAGCAACCAAGAGATAGTCTACTCGAATGTGGTTAATGAACAACTCAACCAAAGGAAATTTGGATCCTGTAAATTATTTTTCTCTTAGGCCCAACCCTTTAAATTTGGCAATACGTATGAAGATATTCCTAAAAAGGATTGATTCCAAAAGGTAATGAATGAGTCATTTAATAGATTACACACACTTAATTCAAGTTTAACTCCACTTGCTTCCCCACAAGTTCCCAGTCTTATGCCATAGCATAATTAAGTTATTAGATGTCTTTGGCATATTTAAGAATGATGAATTGGGGGTGTGTGGGGGATTTTATCCATATCAAACCTTTTTTCTAAACTATCGATGATGACCCCTTCAATAGAAAGATAATCCGTTGACCCATTCCCCTCACGGTAGACACGGTAAATATTAATGTTGGTGGATCCCTTGCATAATGTAATAGATTCACAAATAAAATCTTTGATAGTCCAACTAGGAAGGTAGGAACCATTAAGGTTATTGATGACATTCAAAAGAATATCCTTCAATAACTAAGTTGTAGATGTTTATATCCCTAACAATTATGATTCCCTAGAGAGCTACGCAGGGATTCTACATAGTGGTTAGATTGATTTCACATTAGACCTACATAGGCACTATAGTGTGACCATGTTGATTTCTGATGAGTTATCCACCACGATCTACACCTGGGTTAACCTTAGAAGCATCATCAAATTTTAGTTTGTACTAATATCTAGGAGGGGGGTCCACTGAACATGAGACGTGTCAATGCTGGGGACTCACCTTAGTTTTTTTTATTTATCATATAATGTAGTATTTTTTTAGTCGACAAAAAAATAGAATGAAACTTGTCTACTTTGGAATACTAAGTATTTAAATATAGGATGATGTCGACGATGAATTATATAGCATGTTCTAAGCCATCAATATCTTCCACTATAAGCGTGGAAACTAGAGATACATCAATTGTATGTATACATTATAAATGGTCTATTATATTGTTGTGACATGAAGGTAGAAGAGGATACAAGGAAGTTCATATGACATCAAAGGCCTTTATTAAATACTAATTACACTCAATTACATTCTCAATTTTTAGGAGGTGTTTGATTTGATTTACATTGGATATAAGTTAAATGAAAATTCTACTTATATATCCCAAATTTTCCAAAATGCACTTAATTATCGATTTAGTAATATATCATAGCATTTACAAGATAACACACATTTTTTTGGGATTAACATCAATTTATCACTTTGATGTGAAATACCCTAATGTTTTACTACCCATCACCCTGAATAAAAATTTCTCTTCAGGTAAACTAATCCATAACTCAATGAGTCATGTAATAATAATGTGTCTTACCTTTACATGATCATCCATCTTCCTAGCCTTCACTAGGAATTCATTGCAATAGGATTTAATGATCTTATGGATGATTTCATTAAATATCTAAGTCATTTCCCATTTCTAGGTGGACATGGAATTCTTGCGACTGAAAAAATTGACTTTATAGTAGAAGGTTCCCTACGGGGTGGTAAATTAAATTATTCTTTGATCTTCTTTAGAAATACAAATTTAATATATGCTAAAAATACATCTATAAGTAATTAAATATCAGACCCAATAGACTTATAAACAATCACGTTGATGGGTGGAAAGGGAAAATACCTATTTGGGGGAGGCTTTTTGTATATCATGATAGTCAAAGTAAATCCCAATATTTCTCTTTTTCATAGCTTCCATGATTTTAGAAAGCCACTTTGTGTACTCTACTAAAAAAATAAAATAAAAACTATGAGGAGTTTTACAAGCTTCTCTTTCGTCATGAGTGTTATTTTATGTTTTACAGGACATAAATTTTACTTAATAGGTTTGGAAATGTGCTTTGATAGTAGGTGTATCAATGTATTAGTTAGTTATGCAAATGGAATTGAAACTAACACCGTAATAGTTTCATAACACGAACTAACTACAAAAATATCATCATGTTAAGAGCTAAACAAGACTAAATATCAGCATTATGCATTAAAACTTGAAATAAAAATCAAACTAATATGCTAATCATTTGAATCTCTACTATTTAGATCACCAGAAACACTAAATGAACCTAGATATATCCATGGAAATCAAAGTTAATTGTTTTATCTTAAAGGTTTTGGGAATCAAGGCTCATCAAAGTATGGCTAAAAGAGCATTTTGATTATCTCCATATGACCCAAAATCTTGGATGGTTGAAATGGAATAATGAGGATATTAGCACAAATGAAACATGCTTTCAGATGAAATGCCTATAGATTAGATATAAAAATGTAAGGTGTGCTGAGGTGTAAATAGAATGGTAGGAGGAGGGATCCTTATATAGCCTTGTGGATAAAAGAATCCCTACATCCCTTTACATGTGGGATAGTAGCTAGGTCGGGCTAGTTATGGATAAGGATGGTTGAAAGGGAGTTGAGTAAACAATAGGGGAGTTTATTTTTTCCTTTAGTGGCTTATGGGGTTTGAGAGGATTTATTAATTAGCCAAATTTATTAATTAAATGTGTGAAATATTATAGAAGATTTTGAGAGAAATAGTTAGTATGATTTATGTTATGAGAGGATTTTAATCAAGTGATTATTTATTGATAAAATAGAAGAGAGAATTAATTAATTAAGAATAATTAATCAATCTAAATAGAAAGGGGAGCTTAATTAATTATAAATAATTAATTAATCCAGATAGGAAGGGGAGATGATTAACAGAAGGTCATTAATTGGTGTCGTTGTTGGATAGAAGAGTTAGATAACTAACATAATATATTTAATTAACAATGATAGCAGAGAAAATGTGTGATATTGACAGAATGTCATCAATTTGTGGGAAAGGGGATAATTAACACAATTTAAGTATTTAAATTTCTCGAGATAAATTATAAGTGTCTACATTTACCCCTCTTTAGGGTGGTGTAAGTTATAATACTTCAAAGATAGTAAAAAATAAAATAAAATCTGAAGGTGTAGAAGAAAACGTAGTAGAAGTTAGAGGTCCCCCCTCAAGTGTGGATGGGGTAATGAAAGAAGGTGATTGATGATTGAAAAATGTGAGAGAAATGGATAGAAGAATGGGTAGGGCTAGGATGCCATAGTTGAATTAGAAGAATTATGTTGATGGGAGAAAGATCGAGAAGAAAGAGAGAAAGATAGGTAGTGAAGAAATAGTCTTGCAGCCAGTGTAGAACTCTCCTTTAAACAACTTTCTTAACATAATTTTTCCAAGGATCGATGTCATCGGTCCTTATTACAAATACAAGCATACAAAAACAGTAAAATGACATGAAAATCCATACTACAAATAACTGTCCATTTCTGAAACATACCAACTCCATGTGACATACAAAATGTAATGCAATATGAGAAAGTAAAATATGCCTAACTTCTTACAACATACATAATGCAATGAAATATGGGAAATTAAACAAGCTCATCGAATAGAGAAATATAAGACAATGTTTTTGTTATCATTATTTTATTCTAACCTGTGTGTATAAATGATAAGGGTTAAAAGATGGTTCCCCAAACTGGGATACATGTAAGGGGAATAACAAAGGACACTTGGGTCCTATGAAAATAAATTTTTCACTATGAACTAGTACCAAACAACTCATTGTGCCCAAGAGTATAGGCATAATAATCAAAACAACTTTGTTGATAAAGGGAGATCAAGATGATCTGTGAGTCATGCAAAAGAAAATGTGAGAAATAAAGATTGATGTTTTGTAGGATGATTTTTATTGTTTTTTTATAAACATATTTGAATGATTTTAGTGATTTTCTATAAGTTTTCTGAAGCTATGTACATGAAGAAAAAGGAGCGTGTATCCCCCTAGTGATAGATGGGATGTAAAAGGGCAAAATGCCATGCATATGAGAAAGTGAAGATGCAACATACCCCAACGATTAGGTGGGAGTATTCAAATACAAGCTCTTCACACATAGATTGGGGATAAAGGCCAATATAAAATAGGTTTAATCATTAGGGAGCAAGTATGCCCTTAACGTAAGCTAGCCAAGAAACACATGAGAGAAAGGAAGTGGAAAATTATCTTATTAAAAGGGGACAAAGGTCTCTGCAAACATGGCAAAGAGGACATCCTACACACATGGATGTTCTAAGAAATTTTCGAAGAACAAAGGATGATATGAAAAATACTTAGAAGGCAGTCGATAAAAAAGTGATTATCGCAAGGAAAAAAACGTGAGACATGAAACGCGCTAAAGAAAGAGTTTGAACAAGGTCCAAAAGGTAACACTTGGTAACATAATAATCCTTTTTACTTATCAATATCTCATGTTTACACATGTAAATGAACTACCTCTTGAAGAAAAGAGTTGATCGACAGTAAGTGAAGACACTAGCCAATGTGTAGGAATGATTTAGTTTGAAAGGTTATTTGTGAATGGATTATGGAAGGAGAGTAATACATTGCTCCGCTGCCAACTAGGTGTCCATAGCCCTGATGAAGATGTATTTGATTCTAATAAAATAATATCTCTACTGTCAGTAAGATGTCCATAGCCCCAATAGAGATTATTGGAAATACCCCAGGAGAGTTATGTATCAATTTGATTTTTCTTTTAGCTTTTTCTTTTTGATTGATTGATTTTGTATCTTTTTCTTTCTGAAAACTTATTTCAGCTCTCTTGTTTTACAAGGGGTTAAGAACTATTGATGGCTTGATGGAAGGATGTGAAATTTATTCTGATTACAACCTTGACTAGTATTAACAAATATATCTAAAATTTCTTCGTATTAAGTTTATTAAATGTTAATTGTGATAGGATCTCTAATTGGTCAGTCGTTCTTTAATTTACCTAGGTTATGAAAGACCAAGGTCAAATGGATACCATAGAGATAAATGTCTCATAATATGTATCAAACAAGCTAACGAAAATATCATTGAAGGGATGAAAATCATGGATGACTTGTAAAGGAATATGAAATAAAGGGAAGAAATAAAATCCATGTGTACACAATATCTAACTACAATGTTTGATCTTTGAACCTTTGATTATGTTTTTGTAATGTTTTAATATTTTATTTTATTTTGTATTTTTCAACTATTTATGATTTTTTATTTTTTGAGGGTTATCGGGATGAAACATGTCACTCTGCATGATAGGATACAACAACGATGTTCATGATTTATTTGATAAGAGAGAATAAGCATGTTTTTCTATTTAGTGTAATATTATCCCCAATCTCGGTGATCAAGGTGAGCTCACACTCAAAAAATGATTGTGGTTTATTTTGAAACATGGGTTTCGTATGTGGGAGCTTGAGTTCCCTATCCATAGTTTTTTTTGCTTTACACCATACTTGATGGGTATATTGGCGTGCATTCTAGAATCACATTTGATTTTAAATTTTAAATTGTTTTGAGTTTTTGGGAGATTTGGATCTCTTCGGTGTTTTGGTCTTAGCTTAGGAAAAAACTTTTCTAGGTTTCTTATAAGCTAATGCTTGACTTGTCTAATCCCAAGAAGTGGGAGAAGAATGTGGATATTTAGAATTTATATGAGAAATGATGATGGGCTTTCCACGATCATTGGTATAAGGAGAATGTGATGGACAAAAAGGATATGGTCCAAGAATTGAAGAATATAGGCTACCTAGAAGAAAGCCAAAAATAGATGATGGAAGGCTACTTGGATGTGGCCCCAATATAGAGGAAGAAGGGATACTAGGAGGTGACCAAAGAATAGAAGAATAAGGGCTACTAGGATGCACCGCATAGATGTAAGTTGATGGACTACTAGGATGTGACCCAAGAATAGAAGATGATGGAATACCTAGGGGTGACCAATACATCGAAGATAAGGGGCTAGTTAGATGTTCTCCAAGAATAGAAGAATAAGGTATACTAGGACATGAATCATATATTGAAGATGATGGGCTGCTAGGAAGTGGCCCAAGAATAGAAGATGATGAACTACCCAGGGGTGACCCATACATAGAAGACAAGGGGATATTTGGACGTGCCCCAAGAATAGAAGATAGTGGACTACTTTAAAATGTCCCACAAATAGCAGAGGGAGAGCTACTAGAAAGTGACCCACACCTAGACGAAGATGAAGGGCTACTTGGAATTAACCCCTTAAGAGATTGTGATTGAGTAATTCTGATAGATAAAGAGTGATTGGGTGATGAGAAGATAGGCCCTGGATGACTGTAATACCGAAGAGTTTCTTAACATAATGAAGAATGTGAAGATGGAAGAATAAGAGAAGGATGAAGTTATATGATCTGAGGATCTTCCTCTGTCTCTTGATAAAAGGAATCAACCTTTTCCTCATAATATATGGATGCATCGAAGTCTAAAGAGAATCCTTTCTCGTAATCTACTAAATTAATATCTTCATGTGCCCCTATAAATTCCCAAATTGTTTCTTCATTCTGAAAGAGGTCAATTGGTATGAGTTGTTGATCGACCACTATGGGTTGATTCGAAGAAATAGGTTCAATTAGAGTGGAAGATTTAGAATATGTTTGATTATGATTGGTAGAAGAAGATGACGTGGGGGAAAAATAAGTTGTGGAGGTAGATGTCTCAGGAGTAGAAGAAGTTGGTGTGGACATACCTATATGATGGTATATCATCTGTAAACTATTAGGATTAATTCCAAAGTCTACAGATTGTGATAGATGGGTAGATTTAGAAGTTAGACTCGAAGGAATTTGAGTCACACTAATCTAATAAGAAGGAAGTCTTTGTGGGGGTGATTAATGAAGAAGGTCCTACGAAGAAGGGGAGGAATGTGATTTAAGAATCACATTAGATAGATAGTAAAAATGGTCCTATGAATAAAGAGAAGACTATAATTCAATAATTGTATTAGATGTTTGATTGGAGGGATTTGGATTCGTGTGTATATTCAAAGGAAGAAGACGTCGTTGAGGAGACTGATAAAATGGGTCTTGCAAAGAAAGGGAGGACTGCGACATAGGAGTAAAATTAGATGAATGATGAATATTATTTATGGTGATAAAAACATTTTGAGGAGTAGAATGTTGTTTAGGTGACTGATAATAGAGGTCTTGCAAAGAAGCATAGGACCATGACTTAGTAGTCGAATCAGATGAATCTAAATAGAAGTTTGGATCTGAATCATCAGAAGAGTTAGAGAAAATATTTGGATTAGAATCCTTCGAAGAAGAGGAAATTTTTGGATTAGAATCAGAAGAAGAGTGGGGGGAACCCGAATAATAATTTGGATCAGAAGTGGAAAAACCATACCACTGACAATGAGATGAAGGTGAGGAGCGGGTTACCCAGATGGGTTCTCTAGTAGGAAGAACCAAACAAGGTTTGGCTGTGATGGGATTATTTTGATGTGAATGCTGAAAATTTGATTCCTTATTGTCATATGTATAAGCGAACTCTCGATAATCAGTCATTGTTGGCATGTGTTGGGTTTAAAGGCATAGACCTATATTGTATGATCAAACTTCTTCAAAGTGAAGAAGGATTCATGTTGATTTGGGCATCATAAGGACAACCAACTAGACATTTCATAAATATGGGGATTCTTGTGTGATTTTACAAAAGGGAAGCTAAGGAAAACATACACTATGATGAATGAATATTGATAATCCAACAAGGTTTGGAGGTGTAAATATGAAAGGATTGATCAGAATTTTTTCAACATAAATGATACAAAGGAAATATTTCCTATGTTTTATTGATGCAAAAATTTCTTGATAGGAAATGTTTTCACCAAGTTTTGAAATATGTGTTCAAAAATGATCATTAACTTATGAAAAAACATGAAGATCAAGAGAATCAAAGACCCAAAGGATTGTCCTAGAAATAATTTTATAACGTAGATAAATAAAAGGAACAATCATGCGAGTTCAAAACAAAAAGCCAAATTAATGACCAAATAATAATGAATGATAAAGAATCAATGGATCAAAGTGATTGTATGAAATGGATAAATCAAAATGATGAATAATCACAAGACACAATCACTGAAGGATTTTTTTAAACCAATCAATCACCAAATTACTTTCTAAGTTTGTTTCAAAATAATAGTTGGTGTTTCAAGATGATTAACAAAATGTCACCACTTATGTCAAGTTCAAATAAATGAAGAAGTCGTAAGTAATAGTTCAGGAATTTAATGTGATCCCCAAAAAAAGTATACTAAAAGTGAGATTGAATCAAATCAATACCTACATCTCAAAAAGTGGCACTTATGATTGTGAACGACACAACAATATTGCCAAGATATGTTAACCAAACTTTGGGAAAAAATAATGTATTAATATCAAGATGATATTTATATAATGCACACAAGTGGTAACACTCAACACTTTTCAAAATCAAGGTAGTAATTGAAATCAAACTAAATCTAGAGTATGCCTAGGAATTGTTAAAGTGTATATAACGTATTATCACAATATAGATATTTAGGTCAAGTTTACAAGAAACAAGATGTACAAACTTAAATTGTAGCGACATGATATAATAAGGATAATAGTTCAAAGGAGATTCAAGGTGATGAATCCAACAAAACTATGATGAATATCTTGAATTGGGTATCAAGATCAAAAAGGCTACCAATGATGTGAAAATGTCTCCACACACTTTAGACATTTAACAACTCAGCCACAAACATGGATGAGTGTAAACGGAGACAAAAGTGGTGAATACAATCAATTAGCCACACAAGGGTAGTCACTATTCTTCTTATTAAAAAATTATCAAAAGAAACTCAAGGAAGTATATTAATTAGGGGTGATAAATGTTGGCCTCACTTTGGCAGAGTTACTTCTCACTTTCGGGCGAGTGAAAAACTAAGAAAAAGTAATTCTTCACACATTTTGTGATGAATAATGGCTCTCAACTCAAATTGGTTTTGATATTGTCCAAGTTGACTCTTAGTCAAAGATAGCTTCTTAGATGGTTCACTCAACTAGGTGTCACAAGTTATCTAAAAGCCAGCTCGATTTTCCAAGAAAACTCACACTGACTAATTATTAGAGTATCTCAATTACCCCCTTCAAGAACAGTGGGCAATAAATGCACCCATCTTGTACCCTCACTGGGGTCGCGATACATATAACTTTGATGATAAATCTCACAAATGGTAATACTAGTCAATTAGGTTATGTAGAGCACTTCCTGTTTCATCCACAAGGTTCCCTCTTGTGTGGACTACTTTGGGGTTTGTAGGACCACCCCCATTGTTGTAGCTTAAGGCTTATGCCAAAGTGGTTATGTCCTATTTTTAAGCAGACAGGACATACCCTTATCAAAACCTACAAATATAGTGTGATGTTTTTGGTGTGGTTTTTATCTTGTTTATCTTAATGTGGTTTAGTGGAACTCCATTTGGAAACCTACAAGAAACATGTTAGAAATTTGTTTAGATTCCTTTCTTTTTCAATAATCCTTTTGGGTTCAACACGAAGATGTTAGTAGCTATCCACAATCAAAAAAAGGGAAAATATTTCATTTATGATTCTCAAGATCATCCAAGGACGCAAGAGAAGAGCATACATGATAAAATGCCCAACTATTTATATATTAATGAAATCACATATAATTTTTTTGTTTTAATGAACTCGACATTCATTTCTTTAGCATAAAAAATAAATTTAAATGACATGTTTTCTAAAGAACATACAAGGTGTAGAATCATTCCTGATTCCTAAGATCACCTAAAAGGTGCGAGGGAAGAACATATAAGATCCTTTCCTCCTAAAAAAAAATGCATTATTCATTAACTTTAATCAAGAAAAATTAACACAAATTAAGTTCAAATATACCATGAAAAATAGAAATTAGTCTCAAATAAACCCTGCAAGGTGTTAGAACATCAAAGACCAAATTTTACAAATCTTTCAGACATGTTAGAAATGACTAGTTTTCTAAAACTGAAAACCTTAAATTTTTGGTAACTCAAAACCCCAAATTTATGTTTTTATTATTTATTTTGCTTCAATACCTTTCCAACGAAAAAATAACCGATTCGTTTCCAACTTGGGAGAAAACATTATGGCCTCTGAAATATTGCTAATGAACACAGTTCAGCGTGTGCATGCCCTTCAGAGTGTATGCACTCAAATTTTGTTGTGTGCGCTCCCCCATAGAAAACATGATAGAGAAATCAGAATGTGGATGTGTGCGCTCAACGTTTGGTGTGTTTTCTCAAATTTTGGTCTGTGCACTCCACTTTTGGTGTTTGTGCTCCCCCATAGAAAAAATTATAGACATAGCAGAACATGGATGTGTGCACCCAAAATTTGGTGTGTGCACTCAATTTTTGGTGTGTGCGCTCAAATTTTGGTGTGTGCACTCAAATTTTTGTGTGTGTGCTCCCCTGTGTAAAAAACAAACAATGAGAGTTATGCCTATGCGCATAGAATGATATATGCACTCATTTTCCTGGGTGCATAAAAAATACGTCATTTTAACATAAAGAACTTCAAAAAGGTAAAATTTTTAATATTTTATCTCAAAATTAAACCCTATAAAAGACTCAACACATGAAAACTTAGCAAAATCATAAGAAATTTAACATTATGTCAAACATGTTCATATCAAGGGTTACCCAAATACTGAAATAACAACACAATTTGAACTACAATGCTAAGGGACTAGGACCCATCCCACCGAGGGTGCCATACGTATCAATGTATTATTTAGCTATAAAAAGGGAATTGAAACTAATACCTTAATAGTTCCAAAACATGAACTAACTACACAAAGATCATCATGTTAAGAGCTAAACAAGACTAAATACCAACATTATGCACTAAAACTTGAAATATAAATCCAACTAATATGCTAAGCATTTGAATACTTACTCTTTAGATCACCAAAAACACTGAATGAACCTAGATAGATCCATGGTAATCAAAGTTAATTGTTTGATATTCAAGGGTTTGGGAATGGAGGCTCCTCAAAGTATGGCTATAAGACCATTTTGATTATCTCCAACTGACCCAAACTATTGGATGGATGAAATGCAAGAATGAGGCTATTAACTCAAATGAAAGATGTTATAAGATGAAATTCCTATAGATAAGTTATAAACATGTAAGGTGTAAATAGAAAGATAGGAGGGAGGATCCTAATATATCCCTATGGATAAAAGAATCTCTAAATTGCTTTAGATGTGGGATAATAGCTAGGTTGGGTTAGTTATGGATAAGGATGGTTGAAAAGAGGTTGATTCAACCTTAGGGGAGTTTATTTTTTCCTTTAGTGACTCATGGGGTTTGAGGGGATTTATTAGTTAACGAAAGTGATTAATTAATAGGTGTTATCCAAAATTCACCCCTCAAGGTAAATTTTGATAACATGCATCACATTATTTATTCCCAAGAAAGTAGATTGATTCAATGCCCAAAATCATGTTTTTTTGGGCCCTTTGACTTCTCTCTAACTCTCCCATCCAAGGAAAAATCCAAACGAGTTGGAAAAAATCGAAAAAATCCAAAAAATGAATTCGTAAGCTTATTTTAAAGCATTACAGGTCTGAAGGCTGCGGGTCATACTAGTGCGGATCATACCAAGGTTCGTCGTACCAAGTGTGTGGCCGAAATCAAAAGGAATTGGAAAAGTCAAAACTTTTTGTCACAGGTGGTCCGCGGGACAGTTGGGACGTCATGATGCGCGGGATGTGCAAAGCCGAAATAGCCGCAGGTAGTGAAAATTGGAAAAAACGGAAGTTTTTATTCTATGCCGTTTGGGACAGCTGGGATGAAAGTATGTGTGGGACACAAATTGGCTGATTTTATGCAAGTCAGTCTATTGCGGGTGGTGTAGAGATTTTCATTCAGGATAGTCGAGACAAAAGTACACATGGGACCCGAAATGGTTAAAAGGGCACAAAAGGGGACAAGGAATCTTGAATCGGCCGATGCAGAAGAATGTGTTTGGGACAGCCAGGAAACACGGACCCGATTTTGCCACAATACCTACAATTCAAAGGAAAAGTCAATGTTTGACTCCATAAACTTCTAACGGCCATAACTTTTGACTTCGAGCTCTGATTGTCACAAAATAGGACTTTCTAGAATGAACACGATGTCCTCTATGTCAAAAAAAATTAATTTATTAATTTTAATGAGGGTATATATATTTAAATAAAATAAACATATTCATCTCTAGTCAGTTAATGCCCATTCCCGTCAAATGACAGAAAATGCCTGGCAGACCCAAAATAGCTGCTCGCACTCAGAAGGCCATACCTTTTGAATTTCTCAACAAAATCACACAAAATTGGTACCATTAGAATAATGGCTCTGATCCCAATGAACAAAAATCAAGAAATTCCAAATTTTATGAGAAATTGATGGGGATTTTTCATAAAACGTGGCCGGATTCATGACAATGTTTTATTTGGTAGTTGGGAGTGCAATTAAGAGGCATGTTCATCATTCCTTCTTTGTTGCAGCACCTGGGACAGTATGGGGAGCCTTTTGCAAGTAACATACAATCATTTCACTCCATTTAGTGCCTCTTACAATTGGTTGAAGGAAATATTTTGGGATTTCTTTTTTGCCCCTCTCTCTCTCTTCTATTTTTCCTATAAATTGGAGTGTTGGGCTCATTGTAAAAGGGGGGGGGGGAGTTTTCTAGTAGAAAATCTGTATCAAAATTTCTTTGTGAAGCCAATGTATTGCAGGATATTGTAGTGGACTCCTTGCATGGTGATCCAGGCCCTTATCTTGTAACAGATTGAGCTATGCATATCATGAAGCAATAAAATATAAGTTTGTGGATGCATCTTTCACTGCTGTGTTTTCTTACATTCTTCTTGCCCCTTTAACTTTGATTAAAATTATATTTTTTCTATCTCTATTCTCTTGCAAGGATCGATTATTATTGTGCATGTATGAAACATTGTTGTGAATGCATTTTCATATTGTGGAGAAATGTTATCACCCCTTCTAATATGTAATTTGCTTCTAGTTTTCACACATTGGAAGACTATTCTCACACCCTCCTTTTCCGGTGTATAACCGCTTAGTGTAGGATTTCATTTTATGAATTCTCTCTCCTTGTTCCCTTGGAAAGTTAAATTAGAACAATTAGTTTACCTTGTATTAGAGTAGATTGTGGCAGGTAGTTTAGGAGCAAGAACCGGCTTTCTCTGGAGGTCTATCTCAAGTAGCAAGTCCCAAAACTTGGAGATGGTACCCATGTTATCCAATCACACAGTGAGTTCAAGTATATGCACTTGTGTAAACATAAGGGTGCTGTGATTTGGTGATAACAATAGGTGTGCAAGCTTATAGAAGATTTATAGAGGAATAGTTAGTATGATTTATGTTATGAGAGGATTTTATTAAAGTGATAATTTATTGATTAAATAGAAGAGATAATTAATTAATTAGTAATAATTAATTAATCTAGATAGAAAGGGCAGTTCAATTAATTAGAAATAATTAATTAATCCAGTTAGGAAGGGGAGATGATTAACGGAAGGTCAGTAATTGGCATTGTTGTTAGATAGAAGAGTTAATTAACTAACATAATCTAATTAATTAACAACAATAACAGAGAAAATGTGTAATATTGACGGTATGTCGTCAATTTGTGGGAAAGGGGATAATTAGTGCAATTTAAGTATTTAAATTGCTCGAGCTAAATTATAGGTGTCTACAGTAGGTTAGAGCTGAATTAAAGGTTAGGAGTGCCCTAGGCAATAATATAAGTGGGTGCCCTTCTTACAATATTAGTTAATAATTTTTTCCCATTAAATAAATATATAAAATCTATATCCATTACCCCATTTTGAAATTTGCGTAAGGATCATATTAAATCACTAATGTAGAGGAATTGGTATACAAAAAGAATAAAAATACCCTATAAACTTATCAAACAAGGACAAGTAATAATACTTGGATGTAAATAATTAATCATAGGAGGTGTCTAAAATGCAACAATTATAGTTTATTTATATAAAGTTGGTTACTCATCTTATTTACCAATATCAATTAGGTGATGGGACTCAAAATTAAACAAAGCACCACATTTTTGCAAAGTAGTAAAAATTCTTAGGTAACTCCCATTGTTATGTGAAGAGTGGTATCTAGACAAAACTTACTAATTCATCAATTGAAAAGATACATTTCTATAAAAACATTAGAAATAAAGAATTAAATAATTATTTCCTTCAATTAGACTTACCTCTACTAGCTACACTAGTGACATTATTAAAAATACATGAACCTTCTCTAACAAAAATTACATACCTGAATTATCTAAATCTACATTAGAAAATGGGTAATAATACAAAAAAATGGTATGAGCTTCAAAATATGTGTTATGTTTTTACTTGCAAAAAGTACATTTTTATGTGTATCCATGAAAGTTATGTTACTTTATAATAATATAAATAAAAGGGTCAATTTAGATTGACTTCATGTAAAAATAATAATATTAAGATCTAATAATAGCCAAAAATAAAGAAAATATTAAAATTTAGGAACCCCTTAAATGTTGGCACCCTAGACAATTGCCTAGTATACCCAGGACTTAATCCCCCCTTCTAGGTTGTTCACAATGACATTTTTACAATTTCAGACATGTTTCAATAAGTTAATTATGCAAATGCCTTATATAGCGACATTAGAAGCTTTTTGTCATCATAAAATTCCTATATTATTTTGAACATTGTTTCTTTTTAAATTATCTTAGGAAATTGAAAGTGATGCATATAAAGTGAGTTCAGGTTGAATCAAATTTCTAGTTCTTAATCCTAAAATAAGTTGTCTATGATCTACATAGTTGTATTTATAGAGATAGTATCAATTTGTTGCTAAGGAATATTTTCAAGTAGGGGATCTCCCTTCTTTGCTTTGGCAATTTCATTTATAATAGTTTCTCATAGGGAGGGTCAAAAGAAGGAAAGGTGGGCCCATGTTTCAGATAAGAAAATTATTATTTAATTTTTTCCTGTTTTCTAAGATTGTAGGAATTTAGGTCATTGGTGCGAGGAATCTTCTTGATAATTACTTGAATGATAACGAAGGGAATTATATATCCCTTAGACATATCTCATAAATGAGTGTGGAAGGAATGGGTTTAATTTGATGTATCTAGGGTTGTCCTAGGATCATGTTGTACTTATTATGTCAATTGATGATGTAAATATTAATGAGAGTTACCTGGGGTCCCAAGGTAATGTGGAGGATGATGGTGTTGATACATTTGTTCCTACGATGATTATAACCATGTATGGTATTGTATGTTGATGAAAAGTTGGTTTCATTGTGCCCAAGATTGTCTAGGAAAGAGAAGGGACAATGTTATCTCTCACCCCATCATCTACCATGGATCACTTTACCAAGTTATAAAAATTTGGAAGTCGAGATAGTCATCTGTGAGAACCTGCTTATAAGTCATAAAAAATAACCTGCATTCCTCATTGATGTTCTTGGTGAAATCATGTCTATGTTAATATGGTTGTATTATTCCTCTGGTGGAGGTGTAACATAAGATACATGTCAAAGTCCTATGCCATCTATTAAGGTAGGTCAATATCCAAGGATTTATTTTGAAGGTATAGTAATAAGATATGTGACTATGATTGGTCAATATTTAATAGTTTTTTTATGCACCCTACTATTTTACACTTTTGGAAGTAAGAGAGATAGTCATCTGTGAGAACCTGCTATAAGTCATAAAAATAACCTGCATTCCTCATTGATGTGCTTGGTGAAATCATGTCTATTTTAATATGGTTGTATTATTCCTTTGGTGGAGGTGTAACATAAGATACATGTCAAAGTCCAGTTTATGGACATAAACTATTAAGGTAGGTCAATAAGAATTGACAGCTCAAGGATTTATTTTGAAATGTATAGTAATAAGATATGTGACAATGTTTTGGTATGATTGGTCAATATTTAATAGTTTTCTAGTTTTTTATGCACCCTACTATTTTACACTTCTGAAGAGCCATGCTTCTTGCTTAAGAGAGCATTAGGATCTTGGTATTATTTCATCTATGTATTCTAGACATTAGCCTGCATTCTTTTCTTTGGCTCTTACATATCTCTAGTTAAATGACAACAAATATGTGGGTTTTCCCTTGTAATCATAAGTGTTGGGACACATCAGGGTTAACCGCATTAGAATCATCAAAACTGGTCAACATCATGATTTCAAACTAGAGTGGTTTGCGGTTATTGATGTTGTTGAGAAAACGATACAAAATTTCAATGTATTTTGAAATAATTCTACTTGAAGTCTCCATCCTTTCTGTGCTGCAAGTGCGCAAACTACCCTGATGGTCTTCATCTTCGCAGTGGGTGCAAAGGTTTCCTTCATAGTCGATAAAGAAAGTAGATCCAATTTTTTACATTTATAAGAATATTGCAATGAGTTTACATTTCCATAGCTCCTTTAATAAAAGAATGCTCATGAGTGCAAAGTTTACCTCATTTCTTGTTTGACTCCTTGTTTTGACTCCGAATGATGTATCTGGGAGTTGTTGCAAAATTTGAGTCCTTGATAGTTCTTTGAACCCACTTCGGATGAGAACTTGACTGCTTTTGAGAAGAACTGTGTCGTTGCCGTGAGGATTGATGTGGAGTCACATTCTGCAGTTCTCCAAGGTCAACAAATAGTTCTCCTGGTAGCATTTCTTTTCTCTGAGTAGTCTCCTCCAGCTCATCATCTGATTCAGAGACTAATCGGTGAGATGTGTTTGGAAGTGGATCTTCTGTTGATACTATTGAGTCAAAGGATGACTCGTCACAAAACCACATCCCGACTCTCGTATACTTTCTTTGTCTCAGGATCCATGAGACGATACGCCTTCGAGGTAGTACTGTAGCTAAGAAGGATACACGGGAGTGTTTTTGGCTCTACCTTCTTTCTCTTCTGAGCTGGAACATGCATGTATGCTGTGCATCCAAATACTCGCAAATGAGAAATTGATGGATTTTTACCACTCCATACCTCTTCTGGCATCTTGTTCAGTAGAATCTTTGTTGGTGCCCTGTTGAGAAGATATACAGCCGTTTGTACTGCTTCAGTCCCAATAGCGTTCTCCTAGCTTTGCAGTTGATAGCATGCAGCGAGCCATCTCCATCACTGTGCGATTGCGGTACGCTCAACAATGCCATTTTGCTGGGGCGTGTAGGGAGCTGTCAGGTGCTGCTTAATGCCGTGATGGTTGAGGAAGGCAAAGAACTTCTTTGATGTGAATTCCCCCCCTCGATCTGAGCGGAGTAGAAGAAGTGGTTGTCCAGATTCTTTGACAACACGATGATAGAAGTTCTGAAAGTGTTGAAGAGCCTCACTTTTCTGCTTTAGGAAGTATACCCACATCTTGCGAGAGTGGTCATCCACGGAACAACTGGAAGTATTTGTATCCTGAAAATGAAGCAGGCAATGGGCCGTTCAGATCGGTATGAACTATCTCCAGAAACTTCTTGGCATGGAAGGTGCTCGCTTGAAACGGATCTCTATGTTGTTTTCCTGCAAGACAACCAGGGTAAATAGGCAAGGAACTGGACAATTTGGGGTAGTCCACGGACCATTGCTTTTGAACTCATCTGGGTGCAGTGAACCAACCGACAAGTGTCCATATCTATAATGCCATAAGGCAGTTGATTCTATGTTTGAAGCAGATAATGCTACTGCAGAAGATGAAACAATATCTAAAGCAAATAACTTATCTTTTACAAAGGCTTTACCAAGAACTGTACCTTGTCGGGAGATTAAGCATGATTTAATGCCATTTTGAACAAGAAATTTCAACCTTAAGGTGATGATTCAAGCGCTGAGTAACTGACAAAAGATTGCTAGTCAAGCCAGGAACATATAGTACCTTTGTAAGTGTACATTTTCGTGGCCCCAGAGGAATGGTCACATTCCCTATTCCTTCTGCAATGTACTCTTTGTCATCCGCTATCCGAACTCGATCTCCAGTTGGTTCTTCACGTATCACCTGACATATGCCTTGCTTGCAAGAGTCTATCAACCAGACTTTCTTCGTGGGCTGAGAAGTTTGAGAGACGGAGTACAAGATTCTTACTACAATGGGGCTCCTTCTGATGTCTCGTCATCAGATTCATCATCCTCTTGTTGGGCTGCAAGATGTCCTTTTTGCTTTCTCCAGCGGGGGACGTCGTTTAGACTTTTGAAAATCTTCTCGCCCGAGATGTGCTTGTATGGCTTGAAGACCCTTGTTTCAGGCTGTTGTGCCAACAGTGATCAGTGTTGTGAGTATTGGTTCTGCAAATGTGACACCATCTCTTTGACTTTTGATCTTTCTGTTTGGATTGCGCTGGATTTGGCTTCTCTGGGGGACCTTTCCGATTCTTCTGGCCACAATTAGGCTTTGAGAACAAGGCTTTGTCCTGAGTCTCCCCATTCGATGAAGTGATAGCTTCTTCCTACTGCAGCAAATTCACAAGCTCTTCGAATGTCACTGTTTGTTTACACATTCATTCAGTGTTGTAACAAACACTCGAAATTGAGAAGGGTAGTGCTCTCAAGGTGATTGGGATGAGTAGTTTATCGTCTACCGTTTCACCGAGCGCCAATAACTCCGATCTCAACTCAGCCACGCGACACAGGAATTCCTCCACTTTCTCGTCAGACCCCATAGAGAGGGTGTGCAGCTTCGACTGAAGATGAAGAATCTTTGTCTGATTTTTTGGATTCATAAATGGTTTCCAACTTGTCCCAGGCCTCCTTGGGTTTCTCCGCATTCCGAACATGCGGTTACACGTCATCACTGATACTGAGCATTATCAACATCAAGGCTTTAGAACTAGCCATGTCATATTTTACTAGTTCATCAGGGGTTGTGGGAGTAGGCACAGACCCTGTGACAATTCCCCATAATCCTTCAAACTGAAGGATTGTCTTCATTTTTGTCTTACCAGGCCGCAAAATTAGGCCCTTTGAGCAACTGAGCGTCAGACAGAAGTAACTTCGGAGCAGTCATTGTAATAAAAAAAATATATTTTATTTATTTGAAAGAGGTATTTACAATTTGGACTCACTGTCGAGAATGACTTTGCTCGTAGATGCTCGTAATATTCGCGTGCCTGTGAGACGACGACGCTTTGCAGGGCGTTCTTCTTCATCATCACAATCTGCGTCGTATCCGGCTTCTAATTCTTCCCGTACCCGCTTTGCTTGGCAGCTGACGTCGAAAAGAAAGTACTTAAGGAGTCCTTCTCGAACAAGTTTGTCGAATGCAAGATTGCCGTAATTTTTAAGCTCGTTCAGCAAGGCAAAGTAGAACCCGGAGCTCTCAGGAGCTTCTCCACGGTGTTCTCTGGCTGGCGAGTTGATGTTGTGGCTTTCAGCTGTGGCGACCGTGTGTTGTTGACGGCTTTCAATCGAGTTGTCTACACTCGACATTCGATGTAGTGTAGAAGAGACTATTTTTAGACTCAAAATTACCTCAAAAAAACGTGCACGTGCTGCCTTCCTTTAGCAGGTGACTGAGTAACTCTTCACGTGGTCAGCGAAGATTGTTTTCACGCTACAGCAGGTGTCTGTGCTGTAAAAGCTTCAGGCACCTTCAATACTCAAACACTGTCATCTTCAACACTTCGTTCTCAGATCTCTGGCTCTGCTGGCCAATGCAAGGTTGCCACGCCATTCTCCTCATGCACTCCACACGCCTCTTGTAGACAGACTGAAACAACGCCAAGAAATTCGTAGGTTCTAGGGAGCAGTCCGGGGGAACTCACTTCACCTTCTTCTTCTTCTGGTTCTCCATGAGATCCTCGTGTGGATTGACAGTTGCAGATAGATCTGCCACTTCACAAATTCACTATACAGGTTTATAAAAAAAAAGATACACGAGTTCCCTTGATGCCAAAAACAGGTTGTATTATCAGGTTTCCGCGAATTCTTGCGCAGCAATTTCAAAAAATGTTAGCCAGCCGAAAATCGGGGCCTAAGCAAGCCGAGGACTTCTTAAGCGGCATAAAAAACGGGGCCACAGGCTCTGAAATGCTTAATGATTTTCTCAGATATGCCGTTGAATCCGAGAAGAACAGAGAGATCACGCACAGCGCCTGGAAAACCTGCGTGAGAAAAAACAGCAAAGTGCGGTCTTGTTCAACTCTGCACCTTTGCGCACCTTCTCCAGCAAACACTTATGCACACAGACAAGAACCTTTCCTCCTGCGCAGGACAGCTTCATCCGCTCTGATACCAAACTGAGAGCAACTGAGAGAAATAAGAAGAGATTGAATTATCTCATGTTATTCTGATTATAACAATGCACACGTCCAGTTTATATAGGACAGAAGAAACTAAACTGACTCCTAACAATGCTGGGAAGATCCACAAAGCCAGCAGAGAATAATGTGATAAGAAACAGAAGATAAGAATTAACAGCTATTCTAAAACCAACGTATCCTATAGTTAGAAATCAACGTATCCTAACAAATACTTGATATATTAAATTTATTGCCTATTCATTCTTTATCTTGTCTGTATTCTTCCCAATAACTTTTAGGGTTTACATTAGCATTGGTATGCACTATAATATATGGTATTCTCCTATTCACTCTTTATCTTGTCCCCACTCTTCCCAATAATTTTTATTGTTTTATATTAGCATGGTATGTACTATAATACATGGGTGTTCTACTACCTAGTAAATCTCAAGTGCATCCTAGGTGAAATTCTCTTGTTACTAGTATCTTAACTCGATCATTGTAATGCCCCACTAAAACAACCCACTTGAGACCCAATAACAACCTAGGATTAGTTAGGGAAAATTATGGAATACTTTTTTTTTTGTTTAAAAGAATCTACAACCAGGTTACAAGACAATAGTTATCACTAATAGGTTCTAGAACAATTCTAATCCACTAGAATATAGTTTTATTTTATTAACAATTATTAGAGGTCATAAGGTCCAAAATTTAGGGTTAGAACGTTTCAATTAGGTTCAGACGGTAATTCCTCACCATATCCACTCTCTAACAGGCTTAAAGGTTCAAATTGTTTTTTCTCAAACTTAACCCATTCATATTTTCCCTAAATCATTCCCATTGGATAGGAATTTTCCTCACCTTCCCATTCATATAAATAATTTCTTCTAACTCGTCATATTTCTCAAGTTATGGGCTAGTGGGACTTGGGTGTGAAAATTTTCAAAAAAAGCGGGCCTGCGGGCCCATGGGAGAAAATTGCCTCAAGGGTGGGTCTGTAGGCTGAAATGAGAAAATTTTCCCTAAGGTCAGATCTGCAGGCTGGGGGAAGGAATTTTCCCCAAGGGCGGGTCTGCAGGGCCACCGAAGACATTTGGAAATCTCCCACATGGGGTGTGAAAAGCCACTTTTACACTCACGCTCCCACAGTCCCGCAAGACCACAAGGGACATGTGGTGCTTCCTAAGCCAATGAAGGGAAAGTGAGGTGGGTGGGTGGTGGATAAAGAATTTTTAGTGCCACGAAGGAAAAAGGGGTTAAAATTCATGAGCACCTCCACCAATGCCTCGTGATGCCACGTGGCAACTCCTAATTGGCTATGGGCCGATGGGGAAATTATAGAAAAATATCCCAATTTTTTTCTAAAAATGATCCAATCCTCTGCTGATGCCTCGTGATGCCACATGGCAAATCCTGATTGGCTGCGGGGCCGACGGGGGCTACAGGAAAACTCTAGAAAAAATTCCCAAAATTTTTCTTTGAAGCGCTAAGTTAAGAAAAGGTATCCGCCCCTCCACCAAAGCCTTGTTGTGCCATGTAGAAAGCCTCTGATTGGCTGCAGGTCTGGTAGCATAAATTAGGAAAAAGTTTCCAATAATTTTCCTAAGCGTTAAGCTTAAAAAGGGGTTTGACCCTCTGTCAAACACCTCGTGGTGCCACGTAGGCAACCTCTGATTGGCTGCGGGTCGGTGGGGAGAGTTAGGAAAATTTTCCCAAAAAATTTTCTGAGGTTCTAAGGGAAAATTTAAGGCCCGCATTCCCGCTAAAGAATTTTTTCCCAATTTTTTTTTTTAATGCCAAATGAAGGAAAAAACATCAGAAGGCCATAAATTTTGATAAAGAGCTCAGTTTTTGGGGAAAAAATTACTTTCTATAAATCTCTCAACATCCCCTTTACTGAGGAATCATTAATTTTTTATTTTGATAAGGTTTAAGAGGTCAAATTTGAGAACAACAATCTGCAGGCTTTTACAGTGCAAATTGGTAAAAATTAACTTATAAAATTTGATCAATTTGATCTTCTTCCTCTCTCAACATGTCAAATAAGCATGGAGAATTGTTATTAGGTTGTTTTAGGATAAATTTTTGAGGTAGATCTATTTTATTGAGTACCAATTTGAAATTTTACAACTTTGACATCAAACGACTATGAAAGCTTTGAGCTCGGTTTTTCTTGGTTTTGAAAGATTTATTTTGAGTGTTTTTAGGTTTTGGTTTGGGATCCTTTTGGCCTCATTAACTCCAACTGATTATTTCATTTTCCTCTTATTTATTTTCAGAGTTATTTGAACATTTGATAAAGGAATTTGACAAAGTATATAGTGAATTGAAGGAAGTATATACATATATAGAACGAGGATTAGCTATCTCTTTTTCCATGAAATAAAAAATTGAAATTCATTCCATACTGGTCTTAAATAGTTTTATTTTATTCAATCACACATTTAAAACAAGAATGCAGTTTCTATTATTTCAAAAATCATATATTTTAAAACATGGTAGAATAATATGTTCTCTTCTCATGTGTTTCAATTTTCCACATTCCAAAGAGGGATTTCATAGTGCATGTTAAACATATATTTCCAATGGAAATAATATCATATGAACAAGACAAAACACTTCCATTAATTCAAATGAAACTCTTACATCTTTCTTTCTATTTGATTTTAAAATACAACATACAAAATACGTATTATTCTTTCACAATCTTTCAAAAAAATAGAGAACAGAGTATAACTCCTTTACATTTCAACTTTCAAATTTCATTTTCAATACAAAGTATCTCTCCTATTACAATTAATATACAGATCATCCACTTCAAACTGGGAAAGGACTACAATAATATTTCATTCACAAGGGACTATCCAACTATCTTTTTCCTTTCTCGAGAGGAGCAACATGTGTATTTCACATTCTTCTAGTTTGATCACAAAAAGAGTAGGGGAAAGGAAATGCTCTCCACCCAACCAAGACAATACAATGAAGAGGAGAAGCCATCCTTATTCATTGGCCCCTGAGCCCCAAACCACAATGCAATAAAATATGTGATCCAACTCATAGAAACAACATGCTTCCACAAACACACAAGAAACATTTTCACAATAAAACACAGTCCAAAATAGAATTTAGTTTACAACTACATTAAAGCATGAAAAACATTGCTGAGGGTTCATCTAGCAAGCCAAAGGAGAAGAAACTGATGGGAGGTACTACTTATGCCACCCAAAGGAGAAATGGGTATCACCACCTCAAGAGAAACCACCAATATATATATATATATATATATATATGTATGTATGTATGTATGTATGTATGTATGTATGTATGTATCATTTCAAATCCCTCACATGCCCTTATGCCTCCCCAACCTATTATGGCACCCCATAGTGAGTAAAGAAATGTAATCTATTAATTTGTAAGGTGGAACTCAAATCCCAACTCCCTCAACCCTTATACCTCCCTAAAACACACTTGTGCCTCCCACAAATATATATATATATCTGTGTGTGTGTGTGTATGTATGTATGTATGTATGTATGTATGTATCATTTCAAATCCCTGACATGCCCTTATGCCTCCCCAACCTCTTATGGCACTCCATAATGAGTAAAGAAATGCAAGCTATTTATTTGTATGGTGGAACCCAAATCCCAACTACCTCCACCCTTATACCTCCCTAAAACATACTTGTGCCTCCCAGAAAAATAACCCCATAGTCTTCTCCTACCCAATTCCTAGACCATCTACCCAACAGCCCAAAAACATGCAAAAACATTCACACAATAACATTTACATTTATAAAAGAAGATTATTTCAAGATCTAAACTTCTACCTGTCCATGATGGAGTTGTTCCATGTTTCAAAACAGCACGCTTTATCCCAATGTAAGCAATCCAAATCAGCCAAGCACAAGCATACAAAAATATTCCGAAAACTTCTTCAAAGCAAGAGCTCCCAAAATAGTAAGGAATTCAGCCAAGAATCAAGTCCCCAAAATGAAGCAACCTCAAAACAAGGCAAGGAAGTTGAATTTAATAGAATAGGGAAGGGAAGAGGATGAGGTGGGTCCTTGTAGGATGTCACACTACACATCCTCAATTCCAACTCGCAAATTCAACTTCATTCTCCAAAGTATGATAAATAGGAGGGTGAAAAATAAGACAATTTACTTACACACTCAAATCCAACCCCCACCACAAAGGACTTAAATTAAATCATGTAAGAAAAGCGCAATTAAAACCTACAATTTTCCTTCTCAAAAAAATTTAAAAATTCTAATCTCAACTCTCCAACCATAGGTATGGTTGGTAGTTAAATTTAAGAGGTATGGGACAAATTTAACTTTTCCCACAAGCCTCCAAATTCAGCCTCCAAGGAAAATTTTAATTTCCAAGAAGGTGGAGTGTTTCACACTTGAAATTTAACTTACACATAACTTACACATCTCTTACAACACTTTAATTCAAGTCCAACAACTCTATTAATTACTTTCTTATAACGTATTTTAATTAATTAACTTAATAACATGATTGCTCACAATATTACACACCATCTAAAGAATAATGAAATGGGTAAAAACACCACAAAATAAACACATGCAAACATAAACAAAAGAGACGAAAATAAAAGGAATACATAAAACCCCCTGGTCAAAATTAAAGGTGATCCCCCCATGGGAATCCTTAACACACATAAACATGAACAAACAAATACTAGTTGCCATGGTGACCTTGTTGAATTCATCTAGAATTTCAATTTGGTTGGTCTCCAATCCCCTGATGTTTTTTTTGATATTTTAACTTGCAAAACACAAATACCTTGTTTGGGCTTATGGCCACATCAAAACATCCAAAGTAATATAAATATAATACCCAAAATCATTTAGATATATGAATCACAACAATATCCAAGTAATCTAGCAATAACATGTATAGTTTTATCAACAACTATATCATTATCCCATACTTTTCATTTCTAGGCCTACTCACAATATCAAAATATCACAAGTCCTAACAACATCCATAGTATAACCATGTCAAATAGTATATGAACATCAATATCCAAAATGCCTCTAATAATCATCATGCATCATAACTAACTCAAGTCAACAATAATCCATGATCTAACATATAACATCATAGAATAATAAATTCCATAATCATGTCCACAATATAATGAGCAGTGTTATGATTAGTATCAAAAAAGTGTCAAAGGGAAGTGGGCACTACATCCCCCTCCCCTTAGACTTGACTTCCTCCTTAAAGGAAAAGGAAAAAGATATCAGAACAAATGCAATAGAAAAAAGATCACCCCCATTATGGGATTTCTTGCTTCAAACAAGTGTCTGTCCACAGAACCCAAGTTTAGTCCAATGTAATTTACCAATAACCAGGGAGATTGTAAGGGATGAGTTCTAAACTTCTTACATGCAATGATATTAACAGTTAACTCTAGAGAGTAACTTTACGCTATCAACCAAGATACAACACCTAATAATATAACATGAAGAGTTCAAAAGAGTCTTAAAATTAATGACCAAGTAGAGGAATAATAAGGAGAATTCCATGAGTTTTAGAAAGACCACATAGTTTCCCAAGGAATACAACATATTACAGTAAAAAAAATTAGGTTTTAACTAGGGTTAAATTATTATTTCGTAATTCGTTGTTTAGGCAAGGCTAGCAGAATCAACCAAGGCCAAAATTTTGTATGAGAGACATGTTTACTCAAGTTCCCACAATTTTTGAGTCACACTAGATGAGGTTAATCAATAAGCATTTACAATTGAGGACCTATTTATGCAAAACACTTTTATAACTTGAGAGGGTGCAGTTAACTTTTCATTGTAATATTAAGAAATTTCATTACCAAAAGGTTTCCTATAGTCTAATTTTTACACTTTTATTTTGAGAATCGAACACCCCACACCAACCAAATCTATACATGTCAACCACTTAGCAAAATATATATATATATATATCTCCCCTAACAACTAGCATATTAATACAAGAAGTACCATTCACAATAACACAATGGGATTCATTTATCTTATTTCCTGATCAAGCTTAGAATAACCATAAAGAGAGCACAAGAAACACCAATGACCACTCAATGTAGCTAGGGAGAAGAACAAGTAACACGGGGTCCAACTACAATCCAAGGGTGCATCGTATCAAAAGAAAATAATATCATCTTGCACTTTCCATCCTAATGAAAAAGGGGCACAAATAACAAGGTGACCTAAGAAAATATGAAGAAAATAATACTTCCAAAAGTTATTTTATATCCTTAACATATGTTGCCTTAAAATCATAATAACTTAGGTCTCCAAGGAAAAGACAACATGCAAGGAGGTTGCTTCTCAAACAATAGGTAAGTCTCAATCCAAAAGGACAACAACTCACACTCGTCGCGCTACGAGACGATAAGGGTATGATGAGAAAAAAATCCCACAAGAAAGGGACATACATCTATGAATAAGAAAGTACTAAGCAACTAGAACACATTACTATCCACCAGGTGTTTCAAAATTTTAGGTAGGCGACAAAACTACAGGTTCAACTAAACATTGCACTTAATACACATAATTCTTACTTATTTTATAACTCAACTAATTAAGTCAAAAATTGTATTTTAATTTGTTACGCACATTCCTTTAGGTTATTTCTTAATTAAAATTCCTCCTATTATGACATCACAAGTTTATGCTATAAGGATCACTAAGGGGACATGATATCTCATCGTTTTGCAAAGGAAAAAAAGAGAAAAAGTATTTATTTTAATCCTAGGGGAGGTAGATTGACAAATTTTTTCCCTTTCTATTCTTCTTCATGGTTTTCATTTCTTCTATTAATCTACCAAGGTTAAAGCAAGGACCATTTTCTCTTTCTATGTTCAAGTTTATTTATTAAGCTTCCATGCCAAAACTCCTCAATTATAGTTTTATGATGTTTGAGTGAGTTAATTTGTCAAGAAAATTTAATGAGAAGGAAGGGTAAACATATCACACTATTACTTTTATCATCTCGATAAAGGTAAATCAACACACCACATTTTTAATTCTACTGAAACAAGGGTCATTCAACATAAAAAAAGGCACTATTAATTTGTAAGAACTAGGAAACAATCAACCAACATGGATCAAAACAATATTTCGAGAGTTTTCCACTAATTACAAGTATCATAAAACATTCCTAGTGGGTTTCTAGAAGTTCTCAAAGGAAGTTACAAGGAAGACCCATTAAGGAAGCATAATTACTTTTACTAATCTACTAGGGTTTAACAATGTTTGTTGTTTTGGTGAAAACATTTTTACTCACATGATAAGACAAGAAACGTTTTCAAATCTACACCCATATAACCATAGGATACCACCAACAAAGCAATCAAAATGACAAGGAAATATTTTAACTATAAGAACACCACATACTCGCTAGAAAGCATCAAATGTAAGAAGACAGTCAGCTATCTATTCAACATGGCTTTACGACCAAGAGTTACAGTTTTCCAAGAAGAATCACATTATAAAATACCACCCAGATTAAATATAAAGGTATAATTACACTATCATCACCAATTTCATGGTCCAAAAGACTCAAAGCATCCATAAGTGTCTCCACGTAATCCAAAATTAATAGGTAATAGAGTATTATTCATAGTAACTAAAAAAAGTTAAGGGAAAGGGTAGACTTATTTATAGGTCAAGTGGGAAAATAGACACACTTAATTTAGACACAATACTAGAATGGGATTAAATCTAACCATAATTAGAAATATGCATACAATCCTGAAGTTACTACTTAATATAATGAAATGAGGAACTCTTGATAAAACTTAGCATCCCATCGAAGAGAAGCTACTACCAGAAAAACACTTTTCCACTAATATCCATAACCAGCCAAAAGTAAACCGATCCCACCATAATTCATCAACCCATAATTAAACACCTCTACTCTGATAAGGTTCAAGCTCTTACTGGATTGTAAGAGAATCACCACCACTATTAATAGACTGCCAACTAGAACGCACAACAAAATGAGCTCTCTATCTAGCAAGGTCGGGCAATGAAAAATTCACTCTAAGATCCTAGACACCCTCAAGGTTTTGTGCATCCAAAACCAAGGAATAACTTTAAGAACCTAAGAAGACATTCAAGACACCAAGAGTGTACCCCCATATGACAAAATGTCACAATACAAAAATCATAGAACCATCTCATCATCATGCAATAAGGAAACACGTAACGTTTAGCTAAGTAGACAACAACATAATGAGCTTTGAGTCACCAATAAAAATAAAATGCAAGAAATTTCGACAATCAAGGAAAGTGGCTAAGCAACGGCATTGCAAAGTCTGAAAAATTTCACAAAAAAATAAAAAAAAAAAACAAATAGAGCCTCAGAGTTTCTCAAATCAATCATAAAATAACATGTTGGTCCTTGATAAAATAACACAAGATTAAGAAGGTAAAACACAAAAGCTAACACCACATTCACTCTGCATCCCTTCATGGCCGCCAATAAGGGTACTCTGCCTTGAGGTTAGTTCTAAGGACATATATGTAGGATTGGGTCCTAAATGACACCCAAACTTAATTTCCACTCTCCCATATGGGTAAAAAAATGGAAAACCGACAACTAGACCCTCTTTCCTAACCACTGAAGGAAGGAAGCTCTAAACAACTTTTAATTAACTCTTCTTGACCCCAGATCACAATCACTATTGTCCAACCAGAAGAATCACAACATACATTTTATCACTTTAACCACTCTAATAATGAAGGGTCTTAAAAGGGCTTAATGCATCATACAACTAAATCAAGATTTAGGACTTGTAAAACAACACATTTTCAAAGGAGAACCAAGTTTCCACTACACTAGTAGTTCACAAAAATCAATTTAATTTAATATTCTTAGTTAACCAGGTTTAGAAAAAATGCCACTAAGCAAGCACAACAACTCAAAAAAATTATTATTTTATTATGATTTTAATTCTGGTGTTCAAATGAACAAAGTAATATAATATTTCTTCATACGTATTTTTGTTCAATTTTTTTTAAACAAGGTTGTTTTCTAGATTTAAAAGAGTACTAGGTTTATAGTTCATATCTCAAGTTTTCTAGTGTGCCCAATGGTACATGCTTTGAACCCATGGCTCTGATACCAAGAGTAACGCTTGCTAAACCAACGCACTTGAGACCTAGGAACAACCTAGGATTAGTTAGGAAAGTTATGGAATTTTTTTTTGTTTAAAACAATCTTCAATCGGGTTACAAGACAACAGTTATCACTAACAAGTTCCAGAACAATTCTAATCCATTAGAATATACTTTTCTTTTATTAACAATTATTAGAGATCATAAGGTCAAAAATTTAGGGTTAGAAGATTCAATTAGGTTCAGAGCATAATTCCTCACCATACCCACTCTCTAACAGGCTTAAAGATTCAACTTTATTTTTCTCAAACTTAATACATTAAAATTTTCCCTAAATAATTTTGATTGCATAGGAATTTTCATCCCCTTTCCATTGATATAAAGAAGTCCTCTTAAATCCTCACATTTTTCAAGTTATGGGTTGGCTGGCCTTGGGGTGAAAATTTTCCACAAGAGCTACCTTGCAGGCCCAGGGGAGAAAATTTTCCCCAAAGGTATGTCTGTGGGCCACGGGGAGAAAATTTTCGCCAAAGGCAGGTCTACGGGCCGTGTGGAGAAAATTTTCCCAAAGGGCGGTCTCTGGGGCCGCGTGAGACTTGTGGAAATCTCCCATGCACGGGAAAAAAGGTGCTTTTTCACCCATGCTCCCGCGGGTACACAAGACCACAAGGTACACATGGTTCCTCCTAAGCTAGTGTGGGGAAAGTGGGGTGGTGGGGATAAAGAATTTTTAGCACCTCGAAGGAAAAAGAGGTAAAATTCACCCATGCCTCCACTGACGCCTCACGATGCCACGTGGCAGCTCTTGATTGGTTGTGGGACAGTGGCCGGCAGTGAAATTTTAGAAAAAATTTCTAATTTTTTTCTGAAATGCTAAGAAAAAAGGGATCCGCTCCTCCGCCGATGGATTGTGACACCACGTGGCAACTCTTGATTGGCTATGGGCTGGCGAGGTGGAAAAAAAACTCTAGAAAAATTTTCCAAATTTTTTCTTTAAAGCACTAAGTTAAAGAAAGGGATCCACCCCTCCATCAAAGCCTCATCATGCCACATGGCAGCCTCTAATTGGTTACGGGCCAACGGGGCAGCACAGTAAATTAGGAAAAATTTCCCAAAATTTTTCCTAAGTGCTAAGCTTAAACAGGGGTCTGCCAATCCGCTGACACCTCATGTTGTCACGTGACAGCCTATGATTATCTGTGGGTTGGTGAGGAAAATTAGGAAAATTTTCCCAAAAATTTTCCGAACTACTAAGGGAAAAATTCGGGCCCGCAGGCTCGCCAAAGAAATTTATCGAATTTTTTTTTTTTATGCCAAGTGAAGGCAAAACTTTAGAAGGCCATAAATTTTTATAGAGAGCTTGGTTTTGGGAAAATGAGGACTTTTTGTAAAGCTCTTGACATCCCCTTTACTCAAGAACCATTAAATTTTGATTTTGATAAGGTTTAAGATGTCAATTTTGAGAAAATGATCTATGGGCTTTTACAGTGCAAACTAGTAAAAATTAACTTATAAAATTTATTTGATTTGATCTTCTTTCTCTCTCAACATGTCAAATAATCATGAAGAATTGTTCTTAGGTGGTTTTAGTATAATTTTTTGTAGTAGATCTATTTGATTGAGTACCAATTTGAAATTTTACAACTTTGATAGGAAACAACTATAAAAGCTTTGAGCTTGGTTTTGCTAGGTTTTGAAAGATTTATTTTCAGTGTTTTTAGTTTGGTTTGGGATCCTTTTGGCCTCATTAACTCCAACTGATTATTTCATTTGCCTCTTATTTATTCGTAGAGTTATTTGATTATTTGATAAAGGAATTTGAAAAATTATATAGTGAATTGAAGGAAGTATATACATATCCAGAATGGCGATTAGCTATCTCTTTTTCAATGAAATAAAGCATTGAATTCATTCCATGCTGGTCTTAAATATTTTTATTTTCTTCAATCACACATTTAAAACAAGAATTCAGTTTCTATTGTTTCCAAAATCATATATTTTAAACAGGGTAGAATAATACATTTTCTTCTCAAGTTTTTCACTTTTCCACATTCTAAATAGGGATTTCATATCGCATGTTAAACATAGATTTCCAATGGAAATAACATTATATGAAAAATAAAAAAAACTTCCATTAATTAAAATGAAACTCTTACATCTTTCTTTCTATTTTATTTCAAAGTACAACATACAAAATATGTATCATTCTTTCGCAATCTTTCCAAAAAACAAAGAACAGAGTATAACTCCTTTACATTTCAAATTTCAACTTTCATTGTCAATAGAAAGTATCACTCCATTAAAATTAATATACATATCATCCACTTCAAAGTGGGAAAAGGATACAATAAGATTTCATTTACAAGGGACTGTCCAACTATATTTTTCCTTGCTCAAGAGCAGAAACATGCGTATTTCACATTCTTCTAGTTTGATTACAACAAGAGTAGGGGAAAGGAAATTCTCTCCACCCAACCAAGACATAAAATGAAGAGGAGAAGCCATACTTCTTTATTGGCTCCTGAACCCCAACCACAATGCAATAAAAGATGTGATCCAACTCATGGCAACAACAGGCTTCCACAAACACACAAGAAACATTTTCACAATAAAACACAGTCCAAAAAAAATTTAGTTTAAAACTACATTAAAGCATGACAAACATTACTGAGGCTTCATCCAGCAAGCCAAAGGACAAAGAAACTACGAGGGATTTTTCTTATTCCTCCTGAAGGGGAAATAGGTATCATCACCTCAGGAGAAACCACCAATGTGTGTGTGTGTGTGTGTGATTTTAAATCCTTGACATGCCCTTATGCCTCCCCCAAGTACCGCTTATTTCTCACATTTCCTTATGCCTCCCTAACCTCTTATGACATCTCATGACGAGTAAATAAATGCAATCTATTTCTTTGTAAGGTGGAATCCAAATCCCAACTCCCTCCACCCTTATACCTCCCTAGAACACACTTTTTCCTCCCACAAAAATAACCCCAAAGTCTTCTCCTACACCATTCCTAGGCCATCTACCCAATAGCCCACAAACATGCCAAAACATTTGCACAATAAAATTTATATTTATAAAAGAAGAGCATTTGAAGAGCCAAGCTCCTACCACTCCATGATGGAGTTTTCTCCAAGTTCCAAAACAAAAATCTTTATCCCAATGCAACCAATCCAAATCATCTAAGCAAAAGCATGCAACAATATTCCAAAAACTTCTTCAAAGCAAGAGATCCCAAAACAACAAGGAATTCACATAAGAATCAAGTACCCAAAATGAAGCAACCTCCAAAACAAGGAAAGGAATTCGAATTTAATAGAAGTGGGAAGGGAAGAGGATGAGGTGCATCCATGTAGGATGTCACATCACACATCCTCAATTCCAACCCCCAAAGTCAACTTCATTCTCCAAAGCATAATAAATAGGTGGGTGAAAAATACGACAGTTTACTTACACACTTAAATCCAACCTGCACCCCAAAGGACTCAAATTAAATCATGTAATAAAATTACAATTAAAACCTACAATTTTCCTTCTCAAAATACATTAAAAAAGTCTAATCTCAACTCTCCAACCGTAGGTATGGTTGGTAGTTAAATTTAAGAGGTATGGGAAACGTTTTACTTGTCCCACAAGCCTCAAAAATCAGCCTCCAAGGAAAATTAGAATTTCCAATAAGGTGGTGGTGTTTCACACTCAAAAGTTAACTTACACATAACTTACACATCTGTTACAACACTTTATTTCAAGGCCAATAACTGTATTAATTAATTTCTTATGACATATTTTAATTTATTAACTTAACAACATGATTACTCACAATATTACACACCATCTAAAGAATAATGAAAGGGGTAGAAGCACCACAAAATAAACACATGTAAACATAAACAAAAGGGACCAAAATAAAAGGAATACATAAAACCCCTTGGTCACAATTAAACGTGTTATCCCCCATGGGAATCCCTAACACAAATAAACACGCACAAACAAATACTAGTTGTCATGGTGACCTTGTTGAATTCATCTAGAATTTCAATGTGGTTGGTCTCCAATCCTTCGATGTTTGTTGTGATATATTAACCTGTAAAACACAAATACCTCCTTTGGCCTTGTGGCCATATCAGAACATCCAAAGTAATATAAATATAATACCCAAAATCATCTGGATATATGAATCACAACAACATCCAAGCAATCTAGCAATAACATTTATAGTTTTATCAACAACTATATCATCATCCAATAATTTCCATTTCTAGGTCTACTCACAATATCCAAATATCACAAGTCTGTACAACATCCATAGTATAACCATGTCAAACAGTATATGAACATCAATATCCAAAATGCCTCAAATAATCATCATGCATCATAACTGACTCAAGTCAACAGTAATTCATGATCTAACATCTAACATCATATTATAATAAATTCCATAATCATGTCCACAATATAATCAGTAGTTTCATGATTAGTATTAAAAAAGTTTCAAAGGGAAGTGGGCACTACAATAGTAGAGAATAAAAATGGTTATGATCTTTCTACTATTTGGTTGAACACACAAGTGAGGCATAAGTGATATGGAATCATTGAAACTTTAAGTACATAGCACATATACCATAACAAAAGCGTTAAAAAAGAAAATATAAATCTCAAGAGAAGAATTTTATTACGCTGAAGGCGTTCCCCCTATGGTAAAGGACCTCTGGACATTTTTGTGACTGTGTTAAATTTAACGGTTTGATGGCCGTCTGGACTTTTTCACGTTTTTTTAACATTTTTTTTGGTCCTACCTTCCTTCTTTAGATGAACGCAGGCTGAGCGGGTCTTTTTCTTCTGACTATTTAATTTTTAGCTGCTCCACATTGTCGTCTTCAGAGAAAAAGTCTCGATTACTTTTCATGTTGTACAAATACATATAAATATCCATATTATCCTCCATTGTTTTTTAGTGTGAAAAAGTTTGTTATATATTTTGCAGTAGGAGCGCACATAGTATTATTATGATGGGAAAGGGTGGCATAGGTAAGGAATGTATGGTATGCAAGTACCAAAGAATAAAATGCTTTCCTAAGTGTCTGTTGGCTCCATACTTGCCACTGGATCAGCCCAAGTAGTTTCGGTCTATCGGCCTCTATGGTTAAAAACGGCTTTGGAGAAGCCTCCACAAATCACATGGCACTTTGGCAGTTAGTTGTCACCCAGCTCTCAAAAGTACACCACCATTGATGTGGTAACTCAACTCAGGCGAAAAGTATAACTAGCGTTTGACGAGAGTTAAAGGAATGGAGGGCTGGATTCGGGGCTAGATTAGGAAAAACATCAATTTCTGGCTCCATATTAGTTGAATCCTTTTCATGTCTCATTTATATGTTTTTCATGCAATGCATCTGTATTTCTATTGCATAACCAACAAATGCGTAGTAGATTATGACAAGCAAGATTTTTGTAGCCATTGAAAATTCATTTACCTATTCTCTCGTACTAGAAGACTTCATCTAGAAATCAAGAAATTCATTGTTATGTTTTTCCCACCTTGCTAATTCCCTGTAGATGTAAGGTATTTATGCATTTCATACCTTTTACTCTAAGAGTTTACAGGGAATAACACGTACATCCAAAGAATGAGAACAAATAGTCTACTTGTATCTTTTCCATCTTTGGAGGACACAATTTGAAAGGACCCTCTTTTAGCTGTCGATGGAAGGAGCTGGGGGTCTTGATCTTTTAAGATAGTTTTCGGACTCAATGCATTGCTGGTCCCCTAGATTTTCTTCTAATATGCTAACCTGTGGCTTCCGGAAATATTCTCAGGATTAAGACTATTCTCAGCATGCAAAAGGGTACATTTTTTACAAATGAATGAAGGTGATGTTTAATGAGTGCTTTAAGGTTGGAGAAAACTTACAGTTTAGATATGCAAGGGCCATTGTCAATAAAAGATTGAAGACCACTGAAAATCCAATTAATGTTGTATCTCCTAGCCAATACAAGTATCCTTATGGGTTGATGTTGCACCTCTCAAGCACATCAATACCCAAGTTTTCCAAAACCTCTGTACTCTGCTATGCTATATAGATCTAAAATCAAGAAACTTATTTAAGAAAGAAACCATATAGTTTATCCATCCTTACAAGTGGTTTAATCATTCAAGCTCTAAAAGAAACCTAATATAGTGTAACCCTTTTTTAATCACACATTTGACAACAAATACCGATGTTACATATGTCCCTCATCGTAAAGACATGTGGCTTCCACAAAATGGTTCCACTCAATATTTTCCTCTCTAGATTTATTCTCCTTCATCCAACCTCAATATTTAATACTTTTACTCTAAGTCACATCTTTTACATATTAATATGTTTCAGAAAGTGAAAATCCTAAACATAGAATATAGTGCAGGAAGTAATAACTTGTTTAAGTTTAATGTATTTAAAACCTAAGATATAGATCCATCCCCATGTATTAGGCTTACAAACGAAAATGAAAACGAAACTAGGAGCAGACCATAAATAACAATGGTGGTGGAACTGGAGGCAAAATCCAAAATAGCAAAGGTGACATGATCGATTTTTCCTTTGTTCAAAGCAAAGAGCATCATGCCAACTCGAAACTTTACTCCTCATCCAATGGCGATGATTGCACTGATATCCCCATAATCAACCTAGATAAATCAATAAATCGGGCTTAATTAATAATTATAACTATTATAGAATAGAAAAATTAATATCTTTAGTTTATGATTATTTGATTATATCTTGAGATTTGATGTTAATTGTTTAAATTTGAGAGTGAAATATTGATTTTTTTGGCAATACAATAATTTTCGATTTTATAGAGTGGGTGTGAATATGAAAGTTTGAGAAAAAAATTCCACATTCTTTGATATAGTTAACAAATAATTTGGGTTCTTTTTGCATTTAAAAAAAACAAAAAAATCTAAATAAACGTCAAATTTAATCCCCAATCGTGCTTGCGCCTACCCTTCACATTGTGGGATCAGGCATTCTTACCATCAATGGCGGCATAGATGTTTTACATATTTACATCAAAAGGCGTGTTTACAGCTAGAAATCTCAGGGGATCTAACAACATATTATAATTGACACCATCCATATGATAGACCACATAAACAATTATGTCAATAATCTAAACCATGCAATGGGATTCTTTCTATCCACCTTGGCCTTCCATTTATGACATCGACTCGTCAAAGAAAATCATGGGATTGGATATTTTGGCTGTCAACGGGTAAGCGGATGTTTTGGCTGTATTTTTTCTTTCATTCTTTTCCATTCAATAAAAGAACCAAAATCGATTAGACTTAAAAGAAATGATTCAAAACAAAGAAATAAATAACACTCACCGGTAGATCCATGTGATCGTTAGATTTATTAGACTTTAGCCCCAACTTATCGCCCCTCCTCTGCAGAAATTCTACAAGAAAATTTAATTTTTCATCTACAATTGCTACAAAAAATGGCATGATCGAGATAAACGTGAACCAATTTGGAGAATTTTTTTACTTTTCATTTTCTATTTTAGATGTTATTTTTCTAGATCAACCACTTAAACTTTTTGAGTTTCCCAATATTTTATTGCATCCTCTTTATGAGCTTAAAGTGCTTAAGTGGAACATAGATAACAAATATTACTTGGGTAGGAACAATATGATCTGTGCAAAACATGTGGGGCATGCAATCCACAACCTTAATCTGCCTTTGACTCATATGACCAATCGTTGGAAGATGTCAATTACCGATACATGGACATGCACCTAGTCGTTGGAATTACTTAGCCTTATGACTATATACAGATGCTAGAAAATTTTGTACCAAGTACTTATTATGGCCAGGTTATGAAGTTGGAACATGTTGAATTTTTTCTTTTTTAATTTTTTCCCTATGGCCGAAAATTACACTTGCGTGAACACTTCACTACTCTCATCGCTAACGTGGGTACTTTACGTCTTCATGTCCCTAACGTGTATCATACAACATGCATTCAAATTCCCCTTACTTTTACATTTTCTCTAACTACCCAATAGATTCAAGATCTGCAAATTCAATCAAGTATTCACCTCGACAACATTTTCCATCTACTTCTTGGATTTTCATATATATTCCTCTACATTTTTTCTAACGTCTAGCACAACATGGCTTTAATCCTTTTTATGATTAAAAAACATGTCGTGCTCTTTGTATTTTGTATACTTTCACATTGTTTCCTCCTTTCTTCTTTACTTTCCCATCCACTTCACCACCCTTACATGCCATTTTCTAAATCCTTCTTCCTTTTCCTTAATTTATCTTCAATTTGTTTCCCTTCTTCACTATATCCCTTTCGTTGTTCACATCATACATTTAACTGAAACCCCTTGAAGGTAGTGCGTTATCATCTTTTCAAGAGTCGCTGAAACATATAGAATATGTTATTATTGATGAAATGAGTTTCATCGGGCCAAAGTTGCTAAGAAAAATTGAGAGTAGGCTCCGTGAACCTTTCCCACATTCAAGAACATCTGAATTTGGGAACAAATCAGTCATCCTCCTTTGTGGCCTCAGACAATTACCGCCAGTTTTGGACATTCCTCTTTATGCAAGTAATTCCTATGGAGCAACCCTTTGGAAGGGATTTCAGTCGTCCATTACATTATAAACAATATTTCGGCGACAAGGAACAACCAATGCACAACTTTTATTCTGTAATTTAATTCTCCACATACGAGATTCAACCCCTCTAATTGAGGATTTGGAACTCCTAATGTCTCACACAGACACATACCTAACTCAGCAGGAGCTCAACATATTTAAAAATGCACTACATTTTTTTGCAAAAAATGATTTGGTGGACTCCCACAACGTACAGATGTTGAACACATTGAACGTTTCGATCACCCAATCCATTGCTGAAAGTAACAGGTGGATTGGACCAGGAAATCCTAATGATGATCAGTCGGAACACAAGGTTTTTTTGTACAAACAACAAAAAATCAAGCTTATTACAAATCCATGGGTTGATGCAGGCCTCGTGAATGGTGCCACTGGAACAATAACCAACATTGTCTACGACGCATCAATGTAACCACCAACATTACCTTTATTTATTGTTGTAAAATTTGATAGATAAAACGGTCCATGTTGGGATCCCTCCAACCCATTACATATTGCCATACCCCCTATTTCGAGAGGGAATCAAAGACAGATGCCAATTGAAATGGCCTAGGGATTAACTATCCACAAGTCACAAGGAATTACTTTGCACAAAGAAAACGCCAATATTGGAACCACTGAAAGGCAGGGTCTAACATTCATAGCTTTCTCCAAAGTTCCCTTGATTGTAAATCTGTGCATTTCACCCACTTTTTCATTCGAGAGATACTCAAATATGGCACAGGTACTAGCACTCGAAGCAAGAAGAAAGGAGGAAGCAAGAATACTATCACTCAACCCATCGTAAATAATACCCTCAGCTTTGATAGCACCTCCACTACTACTATACTCAACACTTCTTCTATCCAAAGCAACACAATCATTCAAGGGGTGTCAAATGTAATCATGTTTATTGAAACTAAAATTTCCCACTAGAGGCTACCATTCATATTATAAATACTGCAAATGTATACATGTCTCATTATGTGTATGTATACCTTCATTTATTTAATGTTTTCAAATATGATATTCAACTTTAAATGTACGAATTTGTAACATGATTAAATGTACACATACAACATTTCAATGTAATGTTTCAACTAAAAGTCTAACACTACAACTATTAATCACACACATTATCAATTGTATAATAAATGTTTCTCCAAAAAAACACCAACTAAACAACCAATGCACAACTAACACAATTAACCTAAATTAAATACATACAAAATCAACTATAAAATTAATTAACTATCAAAAACGGTATCACATGTATGATGTATGAATTTATAACAAGTTTGAAATGTAGAAACAACCTTCAAATTAAGTGCATCAACTATATTTCTACAATTACAATCAAACCCCTTATCAACATCAAATACAAAAGTAATAACTATACCTCCAAATCAATTAACATATACCGTTTGGTGTTCACATCTCATGAAACGCATGCGATGGTAAATTTGACGACGATTTTGACATTTTGCGACCTGTTCAAATTTGACCGACGTTTACACATTTTAAACTTGCAATTACATTTTAATGGTTACGTGTGATTACTGTATTTCCATTTTGATGAGTCACAGATGTAGCGGAGGGCTTTGTCCATTTTCATGGCCATGGCCTTCCTCCTCGAACACACGCACTTGAGTTTGCTTCCCGCATGCCTTCAGAAACTCGCAATACTGCAATTGTTTGTCTTTCAATATATGGCACTCTCTAATTAAAAAAGGCATGGGTGGAAGAACTAAAGTAGTTGCACATGTTTCAACTAGTGGATTGCAAAATGGGTGATTTCTGTTACATTTTTTTAGCTATTTTGAATCGAATGGTGCATTGTAAAATTAGCAAAATTTTATGTATGACCTACTTTCAATCTCGAATCCTTGACATGCTTTCAAATCTTGGCATTTTGCAGTGGATGAGAGATATGGCTGTGAACCATTAAATATTTCTAGCCCTGGTAGAAGACTGCGACAAATATTACCTCCAACATTGACGCGCACACCCAAAAAATTAGTTTACTTCGTAGGAAAATAACTGAGAATTTAGGTGCTAATGTAGAGCAACAAGAATGGAGTCTCTGCATCCCAAATATGTTGAGCCTCCACCACAGACAGGTCAAATTGTTGCACACGACTCCCACCTAACCTACCTCGCTCTCACCCACGATGGCCTCTGCCTGGCCACTTCCAGCAACACCACTCTCGTCAGGATTTTCAACACAATTGATCCTACCTGCTTGCAAGAGGTATGTTGTATCTTCAATTACTCAATTGCTGCATATTGTATTTACACTCTCTTCATATCAATTGTTGTTCCTTCGGTCAGATCTATCACTTTCGTCTTAAAGAGGTGAGATTAGTTAAAACAGGGTAGCTTGTTAACAATTTTTTTCTAGTGGGATGTGTAGTATTGATCTTTTTCTCCATCTGATCTTTAGTCTATCACCGAAAAGTGCTGACCAATGAAACTAGCTGCAATGGAACTAGCTCAAAAAGTTTCCCTATGTTAGTGTAGTAATTTTTTTTTTATGGATCCATGTTTTGTTCCATTTACATGAGTTGAACAAGTTCCTAGGTAGAAATATCTCTGTTAATAATTGGATTTTGACATCAATGGTTGAAGAAGATTTACATTTCTAGGCTTCTCCAGCTGACATCAATGGTTGAAGAAGATGAGGTCCAAGATTGAGCCATGGGTGAACAAGTGCTTTTTCTGCAGTGGGTCGCTTCTCTGATACAAAGTCTACAAAGGGAAGAAGAAAATTAGTTAGCCCATTTACTTCTTGTTCAGGAAAATGATATTTCTGCTAAAGAACTTTGTTTAACGGCCAAAACTAACGTGTGTTGAATGTGTCTTATGTCACCGTGGCTGTCAAAAAAGTGATTAGAATGAAATCCACCTAAAGCAATTTTTTAGGGCATCAAACTGAGGAACTTTATCATTAAACCTAAGTGATCATGGTCAATGTCAAAGTTTCCTTCACTCTTTTGAGGTTCAAACAATGCTTCACCTATGCAAGTTCGAATGTAATGCATGCAAAGAACCATATGTCTGCTGAGGTAGAGTATCCAAAATACAGAAGAACATTTGGACATTTGTAATTTCTCATTTGAATATTATCTTAAATTTCAAGTGCGCCCAGTCCAACAACCATTACCAAAACCAACTATCTTACACTTAAGATCAAGCTCCTTCTTTGTCTTAGAAGGGCTGATTTTTTTGGGTTTTCTATTGTGGTCAAGAGAATTATCCCATATCCTCTTGCTATCCCACATCTCATATAGCTTTTTTACATCTTTCTCATGTTCATCTTCTACTACATCCCCACAATCTTCTTGCCCTCCTAATTGGGCCTTTTTCTTTAATATTTCTTTCTGATTTCTTGCTAACCTTTCATTGTTGTTCTTGCCATGATTTAATGCGGGGGAAGAATTTATGGGCATAATAGATCTGTAGGGAAGTAGGGGTGGAGCTTAAGACTTCCTGGGATCTTTGTTAAGCTCAATGGTAGATGGGAGAAGAATATTTTCTAGTTTGAGATCTATGGGAATAATTGAAATTTGACCATGCAAATAATCAAGCCCTACCAAAACATTAAAGTAAATTTCCTTTACCATGTTCAATGGAATTGCTTTGTTGTCATAAATTCATAATGTTTGATAGGCTGAATAAATTGTCCCCTAAAAGCACAAGAACCATGGAAACATGTTGCACATTTGGGCCATTGTGCTTGAAATAATCAAACAATTCAACCATGTCTTTCTTGTTATCTATGTTTCCTTTTGTTATTTCTTTGAGGATGTGAATCTCCTTTCAAGTTGTTGCAATAAAATCTGGTGCACACATGTTTACCTTGAGGGCTATATATTTATCAAAGTGGGTGTCCCTGATAAGCCAAACAGTCGAGAAACTACCCCAACCCAGTTTGGATTGCATAATATAGCGCCCTTGTTTAAAGAGGTATCCAATATGAGTAGGGTGGTAGCCTCCCAGCCTGTAATCTTGGGTATCCTGTTCCTATGACCACATGTAATCATAGTTTCTTTTCCTTTAGTTGGTAAGATTTCTGTTTGTTAATTTTCTTTCGGAGCTTACATTGGACACTATTTAAGTATTTTTAAGGTATGTTGTTCGGAGCATGAATCAATCAATTGTGGATGGAGTTGTCTTTGACATTGGCATGTGAACATAGATACTATCAAAAGTAGACAACAACATAGTCATGGAAAATGTTGATACAGAAGTTGCAACAACCTGCAGGAATCTTGGGATTTTAAGAATTTTTTTCCATTTGGCCTTGCTTTGCACTAAGAAATAACCCTATGATCAACCCACCATGCATGAAGTTGTCAGAGTTGTAAAGTCGATGTTGCGAGTGCCTTCTCCTAAGCAAGTGACTAGTATCCAAACAAACCAACTGACCCCTAGTAATAATTACAAACCACATCAACTACAAAAGTAATTAACGTATCCCTCCAAATCAAATAACTTGTATCATTCGGTGTTCACATTGCATTGTATACATGCAATTGCTAGTTGCTAATTCTTCAACAAAGATTAATGTATGAGTCGACGAGCTCAAGTATTACCTAAATAGCAATTCATTAATGAAAAAGAAATATAAAGGCGACACACAACTCTAGAAATTCAACAAAGAAATAAAGTATAAATATGGCAATACTATATATCTACTATAACTCCTATTTTGGGGTTATGGAGATGGATGCCTTTGAAATGATTCTTTCCATGTTCCCAGCCATTTCCTAAAGATTGAATTCATTTTAAACAATCTGTCAACTCTCGGATCTGGTAGAGCTCAACAAGGAATGGAATATATATAAATAAGGGAGTGCTAGGGCAATATGTAGATTCGTAGAACCATTACTCACGACAATCGCAGTATTTATTTGATGGGGAGTTTTTATATAGTTGATACCTTAATACACGGTCAATAATTTAAGATTATGAATATCTAATACCTTTCAATATTAATCTATGCACGGACAATAAAGAAAAATAGATTATTTTACTATCCAAACACGAACAGTTCATTAAAAGTCATTTCAAAGGATATTATATTAAGAACATCAATGTTTGACATCAATCCCTTTTGCCATGCATGAGGAGCCATGCATGGGTATAAGGTCTAGAAAGGACACACACAAAAAAACGAAAAAAAAGAAAGAAAAGAGAATCCTTTATGTTCATGTTTATTTCAAGATTTATTAAAACAACACTTTGTTTTCTGGTTCACATTCAGACTTTTTTTCGACCTCAATTTCAAAAATTTAAATAAGTTTGTTGGGTCACAAATTATCATGAAAAAGAGCCTTTTAATTTTTCTTTCGTATTTTACTTTGTTTTCATTTTCCTCTTAAAAATTCTTATTTAAAATAGTAGTTTTTTAACAATACTAACAACCTATTATTCTTACATTTGGATAATAACATGGCGAGTTAGAAAACAAAATCACCACCTTTTTATTGCATATCTCGGCAAAATCTGTTTTACTTATGTTTTATCGAGTCCTCTCTGATTCAACTTCGATAGCATTTCTTCCAAACTGAGTGGCTAACATTGCAAGTTTACAGTTTATATCAACCACCCAATCTCCCACATCAGTGAACGTGAACAATAGAGATTGCCAAAAAGCAGGAGACCTCTGCATCCCACCCTGTGTGTATCTTCCATCTTCCATGCATGCCCATTCTGTTTTACTAATCTTTTCCACTATAACATCCTTTAGCAGTATATTATGCTCTTCCACCACTCTTGTTGCAAGCATTGGCTTTGCCCCACGCACATTAAAGACAGATATTGCAATTGAATAAACCTGTTATGCCATTACTTAATTTGGTTATATAACATTAATCAGATTATTTATAAATACAGATAAACAAAGATTTCAGGCTTATACAGGTTATGGTTAGTCAAAATAATTTTTTGAAAAAAAAAAAGTGAAATTCCAACTGGGGATAAGAACTGTCTATCTAAAAATCATGTATGTTCACAATTGAAACAGACCTATCGTCAGTGTATATTATTTTGAAAATAATAACATAATACATTCTTTCATTGTTACTAATTTAAGAATATATACCTTTGTTTTCGGCTCATTAAGTTGGCGATAAATAGGTAAGTTAGAAATCAGTCTTAATGTTGCAAAATGTGTCAGTTTAAAAAAATGGGCGGTATCCTCCACTTCCCTATACTGTTCCAAAAGATGCAAACATACAACCCACCCTGAATTTTTTATTATCCTTCTTGCATCCCTCATTGCGTATGTAATGAGGGCGGGTTCCAACTGGTTACACCTAGGAACCCCTTGACCTCTTCCTTCCAACCCATACACATTCATACCATTAGGAATAGTAAACACCACCAACTTAATCACTGGGTTTTTTATTAAATCTAAACTTGACACAAAACGGATGTCTCCTTTAAAAGGGGGAGGATTGGGAGCATTATCATCTCCACCATGACCAACTGCTTGATTTGCATCAATAATATTGCTTCCATCATTTTGAAAGGATGTTGTCAACGCTAACTTATGCAAGTCTCCAGCTTGTCCAGCTGAGCTAGATGTAGCTTGTGAATCTCCCACTTCCATTATCGTCATATTTTTAATTTTATACTGTCCTCTTACATTGTTGTTAAGTTGGATTAATTTATTTATTGAACAAATAGTCCCATCTTCAATATTGTCTTCATCCCTCTTCCTCTTTCTATCAGGGATGGCTGAAGAACTAAATATTGAAATTAGATTTTCAGATGTAATTGCCATGGTATAAGTATTATACATTCCTCTAACAGCACTAAGAGATGATGATATAATTTCATTACTTAATGTCACTGGAACATTGGTCCCTCCTCGACAATTGTTAGTATCTATTGAAGAATATCTATTAGTGTTTTCGCCTCCATCTCTTTCCATGATCAAAATCCGAGTCTTATGACTTTTTATTTATTAGTAACTGATTAAGTCTCTTTTATTTGCTGGTGAGAGATTTAGTCTTTTTGTACATGGAATGTGAAGGAAAAGCTGGAACATCTGCATATAGAGCAGCAATTTTTCCTTAAAAAGGTCTTGATTTCTACGCAGAGAAATTGCAGAATAGAGGAGTTGTTTTCTGAAGGATATTCAACCCCATGAAAAGTAGTTGTGAATATAATGTAAAGTAGTGGATTTTTCTTGAAGGGGTTCCAACTTTACTGAGAGTTACAAGGTGGTTATTTGTATGGATCGTGACTCTAAAAATCTTGTGCAAAAATCATTTTTACTCTTAAAATGGCCGGAATTATAACAAATAGAATACCTTTTTCTTACTTATACAGCAAATTAAAATCGTTAAATATATTGATAGTCAATTAGCATATAAATTACGTTGATTTTGACATATATAAATTTTTTTTTTTCATTCTATATTTATTTAAATAGAATTTCCCTTTATTTAACCATTATCAACATTTATTTTCAGTTATTGATAGATTTATAAAGATAAATAAAATAAAACGTAGTTTTCCTAATTGTATTTGTATCTATTTTATTAACTTAGTAATTAAAAGTAAAAATGTTCATCACTACACATTTAACTTAGGAATGGGAGTTTCATATTAATTCAATTCTTAATATATTTGTTTAAGAGTACCTTTTCATATGATTTTTGCAAATAATAATGTGTAATGTGTCATTCGAACCCTTTTCCTTATTACACTTTAACAATAGTATTTTTTATTTTAAAAAAATACATTATTATTTTCTTCAAATCATTACAACATCATATTTAATTTTGTGAATTGAAGTTGATTTCTATATAAAAAATAACAATTTAAAAATATATCAATTCTATATATATAAAAATCAGTCACGCAATCCAAAGCTTCTTATTAATACAATGAGAAAATAAAAAAAATATATGAAAGAAAAGAACCGAATTAACTAACTGAAACTAACCTTAACTTCGCAATGCATCAATATTTTTCTGGCACTTTACAGCAATAAATATACGTGTTTACATGAACGCACGTATCCTTCCACATTTCATTTTAACATTTCAAATTGCAGCTCTATTAAACAGAAAACTAAACAAAATGAAAATCTAAGCCTACTGATGAGAACAGAATGAAGTAGTAGGTATATTTAAGGGCCTTTTCATTTTTCTTTGTTTAGAGTTATCTGGCGGGAATTATAACTATGCAATTATGATTGGATACCAATACACGTTACAATGACAAAGGGAAAAATAAACATAGAACTTAATGTTGCAATGACAATTTTTACGTGTTGCTGCTCAAAAGGTGGTCAGTATACAATATTGAACTCGGTTTTGCACTTGCTTTTAAGTGTATGCTGCAGTTATCTTCATAATCAATATGGAAACTTTTAGAAGATGTAAGTGGTCTAATTTTTAATTATGTTTTATATCGGAGAAAAAACATATTTTGAATACTTCTATTTGCAATATACGTGAACATATTTATTCAAAATAACTCCCTCAAATTCTAATTAAATTATAGTTAATGATCATTTGGTTATTCTCTTTTTCAATTTTCCTGTCGAAGGCATTCCCCCTATGGGAAAGGCCTTTGCGGATGTTTCTGCGATGGTGTTAAATTTGACGGTTTGAAGGCCATCTGGACGTTTTCACATTTTCGTACTATTTTTAATGGTTTTTGATCCTTGCATAGTCGGCTTCATTCATAGTATGTTTGGCATCGTTTGTTGCCTTATTTTGTTGTGAGGTGCATCATTCGACGTGAAATTCCTTCTCACTCTATCTCTACATGCAATCTCATTCTCATTCTCAATTCTCTTTTTTTTTCCTTTATTGATTGGAATTCCTCTATTTTGGTTTTTAGGGTTCACCGAATTTGTTTTGCAAACGGGCGACAAATCCAAATGGTAAGTAGCTTTGTCAAGCAATGGAGAAGTTACTTAATCTTCTTCTGTGTTTGTTCTGCACTCTTTCCATTTCGGTTGTTGTTTCCAGTGACGAAGACATGCCCAAAATAAACTAGAATCCATTGTCAAGAAATGCATTGACCATTATTTGAAGAAGGATATTACGCAGGCCACAGGGTTGCTGCGTCTTCATTTCCATGATTGCTTCCTTCAGGTTGTCTTTTAAAGTTATTTATTTACTCCATATTGAAATGAATTGCAATTGAACTAAATTTGTTGCATTTAATGTGGAAACTTGTGTGCCATGTAGGGATATGATGCATCGATTTTGCTGGATGGATCAACAAGCGAGCCAGGTGAGCAAGATGCCCCTACAAATTTAAGTACGTTGCGGCCCAAATATTTTCAAATGATAGATGACATCAAAAGCCGCATGGATAAGGCGTGCAGTCTCACCATCTCCTATGCGGATATCATTGCTCTCGCAGCTCACGATTTCGTTATAAGGGTAAGTTTTGTAACACAGACCTGCCTTATTTTCTCCTGTTTTTTTCTTTTTTATTACAATTTTCCTCCATGAGATGTTTGTAGGGTTCATTTTTCACAACAACCACAATAACATAGCTACTAAATAGATGCGTTGAGTACATATTATCTAAAGTAAAAAAAGTCGAAGTCCGTTTAGTTGTGATTTTTTTTACATATAAAACAAAATAAAGTTTTAAATACACTCCACGACAGACAGTAGAATCTTGTCTGTCAGGTATATAGTTCGAAATATGTATGGACCCCTCCTTTCTTACCCACTGATGGGCTGCCACATGCAGTTAAAAAATGTGCTACTTATATCCTTCTTTGGATTCTAAAATTTCAGCCACTACGAGCTTCGTTGTAGCCTTGAGAACTTATACTTTCTTCATTTAAAATATGACAGAAACTAAATTTATATCCAATTACATTTTGAGTAATTTTTTTCTTTAGAGTGCCATACTTTCATTTTTAACTTTTGTGTATGAGCAAGGTGAAAAAGCTCTCAAATCTCATCTGTATAGAGTGTTTCAAACCCCACTTTTTTTTTTGTCCTCATTGGGTATGTTGTGATGATTAATCTCAGTAATTATGCGCAATAGTATTACTGAACTCAAACATATGTAAACAATTGCTGGTTTTGATATAGATGTTATTCATTACATTGGTCCACAATTTTGTTACACAATATCATACATATCCACATTAGCCAATATTTTGATAACAATAGAAGAAAGTATTACTAAAAATTTATTGTGTTCTCTGGTGTATTGTTTTCCTTGCAGCTTACTAAAAATTTGGAATTTTAACAAGTACACTGGATTTCTTGTCATCTTTAACTGTGAAGGTGTTGGATGGTGTCGGGTTGACAAGAGGAATTTGATTCATGACTTCCAATCCAAAACTAATACCACTACCATTCACCTAAAGGATGTGGATTATTGTAAAGTTATTTCAGACTCCCGAGTTTGTTTATTTCATTCTCAGCTAATGAAAAACATTAAGAACCTAGGCTACCTCAAAGACACTCCAAGTGTTTTGTTTTTAAATTTTGTGCTTCCTAAGCTTGTTCTTGAGGTGCAACAAACTTAAAATATATCTTTGAACTCATCTCTAATTTATTGTCTTCCCTACAAAGTGTGTCTCTCTTATTCTTCCTCCCAGTTGATTCTATCAAGCACCCCCTGCAAAGACATCCAAAAACTAATTTCAAGGGATTGGTTTCCACCTTATAACATTTTTTAGCTTAACGCCTTAACTCATCATTTGATCCATCTCTTCGATTTCCCAGTTGATTCAAATCCTGTGGGATTGAAGTTTCCATACAAGTGTCACTACTTTGGGGCCAGTGGGATGTTAAAATCATTTCTTAAAGGAGAAGGCCCAAATATATTGGCTAGGGCAATAAAGAATATGTCCCTTGAATTTTATATTAGATAAGAAATATAAAAATAGTATATTCCTCACTTTCAACTTCACAAAGTATTCATAGCCTACAAATCCAATCCTCATTGGGTATGTTGTGATGATTAGTCTCAATAATTATGCACAATAGTATTACTAAACCCAAACAGATGCAAATAATTTTTGGTGTTGATATAGATGTTGTTCATTGCATTAGTCCATAATTTTGTTACACAAAATCATACATATCAAGGTTAGCCAATATTTTGATAACAATAGAAGAAAGTCTTTGGAACCTGATCTATTTAAAAAACAACTATTATTACTTGCATTGGTTAATTGTTGATATCCGAAAACCGTAAGAAACAAAATTGAATTGGCTTGCAAAGGCTACCCACATTCAACATCATGAAACATGTTTTTTGTCAAAACAATTAGCGAAATAATGTGTTAGCAATCCTTTTGACATATTTGGCATGTACTTCTCCATTTTTTGTGACTATGGGCTCACGTATGTTTAACCGCGTCTGTCATCGCTACAACCCTTTTTTTTAGTCTCTTTGACTATGATACGATCTATATATCATTTTAGATAAATACTTTTCATTTTAATTACAGCTTCTTCTCAGCTAAATTTGATTCTTTTTGAAGTCTCTGGGTATTTCCATTACTCTTACACAAGTGGCTTGGGTAGGGTTTGATTTATGATCAAGTTGTGAAAAAATTGAAATGTAGAGATACAACCTTTAAATATAATGCTTCATATATATTCCTACACTTACAAAATCAATAACACCCCTTATGAACATCAACTACAAAAATTATAACTATCCCTATAAATCAAATAACATATATCGTTCGGCCTTCACATTGCACTGTACACATACGATTGCTAGTAGCTAATGATGTCAATATAACTATGTTGTTCTATTGACAATGTTTTATGAAATTGCAATGCCTAGATTATTATTATTACTAACCCATAAATCCAATTATATGTTTTTGCTAAGTCAAATATGTTTATGAATAATTAAATTAATTACTGATTTTTTAACTAATTTCTATTAGATGTTTATTTCTATTATATGCAATGTTCTAATATCTGAAAAACGATGATGAATAGAAATATTACTTCATGTATAGATTCAATAATTCCATTATTTCAAAAAGATAATCTCTAAATCTTGAATAAAATATTGTACATATATTCAATTATTTTAATTCAAAGCTTAATTAATCCCATCTCGCAATAAAGATAAAGAAAACCACCAAAGCAATCTACACATATATAGAAGTAAAAAGAGGAATCCTTCATTATTGACTCATAAATATTAATTAAAAGTATTTAAATAAATCCAATGTAAAGTTAATTAAAGTAAAAAGTGTTACCTAAAAGGTAAAAGTCCATTAAAGGTAACCCAGCATATTTTTCTTAATGTTTGTTATTTTGTCAACATTAACATGTATGATCACATGGGTGTAATAACTATTCCTTATTATTTGTGCCCATCTAAATTTTAATTCAAATTTATGTCGGCATACAAAGATTTTAAATATCTTAAGAATATGGTCAATTTACAACTAGCAATCACACGCGAAATGTATTATGGAAATACCGAAAGATATCTTGTGAAGAAGTTAAAGTGAAGTAAGTCAATAGTGGGAGAGGAAGAATGGTGAAGAAGAAGTGGTAGGAGGGTGGAGAAGTGCAAGGGTGGGGAAATTGGAAAGGGAAAGGAATCTGTAACCCTACACTCTAACAATGACATGAGATTTTATTAAGCATTTGAAGTAGAAAAGTTTTTTTGTGCAAGATGCAAGTTTAAATGTTTGTGGAGATATCTCTAAAAAAATGATTGGATGAACAATACTAATCAAATGAAAAATTCTTGGTAATTTTAGCTCTAGCATATATTTGTTAGTTAGAACACACCTAAATGTAAGGGGGGAATAAGAGCATGTTTCATGGGAAAAAAAATACTAAGGTAACATCGAAAGGTAATGATTACACAGTTTTTGGATTTGATTTTATCTCTAGGTCTATTAGCAAGCATTAGCAAGAATGATATAACAAACATGACATCAAGATTCCCACAAATCTAAATAAAAAATACATTATAACTTGTTTGCAACAAGGAAGAAATGACGCCTATCTCGATGAAAGGCCAAGAGTGGAGGAATAAATAATGGAAGAGAAAAGGATAGTATTTAATGCGTTGTTGTGGAAATTCCACGAGGGTTTACCTCATCAACAATCAGGATGACATCATCATTTAATGATTACTAGTAAAAAAAGGTATGTGTGTGTGTATATATATATATATATATATATATATATATACTGGTAAGGTGTTGAGGATTTTATTTGGGATGTGGAAATTAACCACTTATCCCTCATTTCTCAAGTATCTAGAGTACTTGAGTTTATCAAAATAAAGAAAAGACTTATTACTTTTCCCTAGATTTTATATTACGTTGTTAGAGTAAGTCTCCACTCTTACTTTTTACAATATTTTCTAGGAAACTTTAATTGTCACTTCATATATAAATTTGTTCTTCCTTTTAATATTACTTGAAACTCATATCATCACTTATTACATACCTTGTAATAATGATTTAACATCACATGCAATACTTTTCATACTAATTTTATTTTTTGTTCTTCTAGGTTGTGTCATATAAAAATCTCTTACAAATTCTTGAACTTCCTTCAAAATTTTTAAGAAACTCAACCCATCATTAACCAAGATGATATTATGTTCACATACCTCTTTAAAGATTAAAAATATAAAAAAAAAATCAAATTATGCTCTTTTACCCTTAACTCTCTATTCACAGTCTTGTAGCCCTACCAAAATTTACATTTCTTAATAAAATTTCATAAAAGTGGTTTCTTTTAAAATTGATGCATATTATTGTATCCATTAAAATACTATCAAGCTCATTCACCACCTTTATTAAGGGAACTTGTACAGTTCCATCTTCTTCTTTTAAAATTAGGTCTCTAAACTAATAAGAATATGATTGTTAAATAAGATACGGGTCGTACCACACCAAAACATATCAAACAAATAAAATCCCTTATATCATCATGTATAGATTCTATGTAGAATGTCCATTAAAATACAAGTTACATTAATTTTAGTAATTTAACCTTAAACTAGGGTTTCTAAGGATAAGAGGAGGATTATTCTGTACCTTGGACAAATCAATGGTTCAATCCCTATATTTTACCTTTTAATATTTTTATATACCTCCTTCACCTTTCCCCTTTATACTTCACCTCTTGAACCATACAAATTTGTCACAACAATACGGTTTTCTTGCTTAAGATAAAGAAAACCATGTTTTTCATAGAGTCCTTAAAGTATAAGCGCTAATTTAATAATCAATCATTTTGTGCTCCTTGAATATTATTTTTAATGTCTTTATGAATGAACGATGACTATCCATAATTATTATTCAATCCTTTCCTTTCTTATGCTAACAATATCTCTCAAAAATACATCAACAAACCATAATTGTTTTGCCTGAAAACTGTGATAATTCTATTTTTCCTTGTAATAATAATATTATATGAGAATTCTTACACACTTGGAAACCCTTTCTACACCTTTCAAACACCTCAATCGTTAAACATTAAGTGCGATAACACCAAAGACCTATTTTATCATAATAAAGCATATATTTTCAAGACATTCATTAAAAGAACCCGACTAGTGCTTCATGATCAACATTAAATATATCTTTTGATATTGTAATCCACCTTGAAAAATCAATACCAAACCCATTAATACAAATATCATCAAATGTTCATTATTATTCATATATATAAGAAGATGCTCAATTTATATACAAGAATCTTTCCTTTCCAAATGCTCCATGCTAGGCTTCACAAGTTTCCTACGTTCTTGAGGCTCTCCCTACTAATTATAAACCTTCAACCCTTTTTCTAACTTATATACTTCCCATCCATCCTCGAATATATCACTTTCATGATGTAAAAGTTGAGAAAGACAAGTAAATTTCATCCCTAACTATGGTGGAGACTAAGCGCAACATGGTGACCCTTTCTTAAGGGGAAAAAATACCTTAGATATATTACATGATGTCCTTTATGACCATTTACATCCTTTTATGACTTATATACATAAAATTTTACCTTTTAATCCCAAACTACAAATTCAAATATTCAAATTGTCATTTTGGAGGGAAATTCTAAGATGACCAATAAATACACATTGAGGAAACAATAAGATTGAAATTGATTCCAAAAAACTTATAAATGACTACCTAGACCTATTCCAAGCCAAAACTAACTTAAATCCAATATTTTGTTATGTATAATATTTGATGCTCCTATATCAGATCTTAATTTTTTCATGTGAGATATCTAACTCAATTACATTTTAATTTAAAAATAGTATTGAAGACTTAATTATACTTATGTTTAAGGTGGTAATATTTATTTTATTGTAAATTATTATTAATATTGGTTAGCTTAAATATGAATTTATTTTCTCCTTAAAATAATCTTTCAGTGACAAAGATGGGATGGAGCTGTGCAGCTGTGCTAAATTTGGTAGCGGGCATCCTGAACTGGTTGTTTTGAGGTCATCATCTTATTTTGTAGTCATGGTTTGTAACAATGGACAGTCAATGTAGGAAGTTGTGGCCTATGAAACCTACTTCATTGACTCTTGTTCTCAAGTTTTACGATATCCTACTTTAAAGAGTTCATGAATTGGAGAAAGGATATGACAAAGATGGTCTCATTTTTCGTTTCCACAACTTCTAGACTAAGCTCACCCCGAAAAATGGTTGGTTTACAGAGCATTGGGGTATGAAATTAAAGGGTAAATTTGATCTTTATCCTTGTTCTAAATCCTATTGTATTGATGTGTTTGAGTTTATTAAATATCGTAATATTATTCGTGAATTGTATTGTGTACTACGGGATCATGGACTTATGACCAAAACCTTGTTTCCTTTGTTTGACCTGTCAAAAGACTCTGATAACCTTTGTATATGGGTAATATTCCTGTACTACCCTTTGTTGGTCCCGAGGGACGAAGTAGGCTAGGTTAGCCGAAATATGGGATATCGGTTAAAGGTCACAAGGTTACCCCACTTTTCGGGGTAAGAAGGGGTAGAGAAAATGCCTTGGGGCTCAAACCCGCAACTTCCATCTCGACAGGTCACCAACTTCCTTAACCTTCCGGCACTAGGCACCTAGTTTTGGTGTAGTGGTTGTTCCTCCTTCATGGTACCCCATTAAAGTTTTGGAATGAACTATGTCTTGATGCAATTGGGAACACTTTGGAGAGTTTTATTAAATAAATATGATGATACTGCAGATTTGTTTCATATTACCTATGCTAGAATCCTAGTTGACCAAGACACCTCACTATATCTCCGAGATAAAATTAATATTTAGATTGGCGATAGATTATGGAATCAATTTTTGGACTATGAAAGAATTTATTTACGATGTCATCGATGCTTTGCTACTAGTCACTTGATGAAGAATTGCAAATGCCCAAAAAAAGTAGAGAAGTTTGGTCGAAGGATTCCTTTTTCTTCCACTTCACGATTAATGCCTCCGTTGAGCATGATGATGACTCCACTTTGGAAAAGTTTCCTTCTCATGGTTGATACTGTACTTGTCAATGAGGATAATGTTTTTCAAGAAACCATTCCTGTCTATCATTCATTACTTATCTCACAAGTCCCTCTTGAGATGGTGAAAGAGAGGTTAAAACCTTCTACCTCCAATAAGTCCTTACTACAGCACAATAATTTCATTGAGGTTTGTATTCCTAGTGGCCTTGATTTAATTGACGATTCTAACAAAGGAATGAATTTTTTTCCAGCATAAGAAAATAAATTCCTCCAAGTTACACAAAAACCCATCTAATATGACCCTTAGATCTCATGCCACGGGCTAATAACCTTCCTTTAGATCTCTTTTTGCTAATCATTTGTTCCACTCTTGAAGATTTGTTTTCACCTAAAAACAAATTGTGTTTATTATTGTTTTTCTAGTATGCAATATTATTCTTCTTATCTCTCTTTTTCTCATTGACATATCTGGGTATTCACCCATTCTTGATGTAATTGAGTAGGATCTCAATCAAAAAATATTTTACCATTAATAAAAAAATATCGTTTATCTTATAACTACTATATACCAATCCCAATTATACACTTGTAAGTGTTGATTCTTGCCTTCACTTGTTTATTTTACTTGTAACTTGTTAGTTTACTTAAATATTTATATTCATTCCACATTATATATTTAGGAATATATTCAATAAAGGATTAATAAATAGTATTTCTGCTAGCATTAGGAGTCTCAATACCCTTTAGATTATGTAATTATTATTTTCCAATACTTATATATATGTATATATATATATATATATATATATATATATAGAAACATAACCATTAGGTGTAAACCATGGTCAAATATTATAGATTGATTTAGGTTATTTGATGATATTTTAATCAGTTTCTACTAAAATTTGTGCCTAATATTATTTTATATATTTTTAATGTGTTGAGATACCTTATTTGGGAGTTGAAACGTATAAAAAAATAAATTTGCTAAAATAGAATACTTAAAAAAGAGTTTTCTAAAATATTAGATTATGTTTTGATTGCAATATCAAAGTTGGAAATGCCTATGCAAGGAGAAGGTATCCCAACACAAAAAAAAAGTTGTCTAAAAAAATTCCATAAATATTAGATGATTTTTAATTCAAGAATGAATTTTGCAAGCTAGGTAAAATGCACTACTAACAAGGAAGTAAAATACTAACAGTAATACCTCTTCTGTAGCGCCCACATTTTACACACACACAAAACAACAGTAAAAATACAAGGATAATTTTTTTTTGACTTACATTGCTTACTACACAACGCCACAATGGCTCTAAGTAAAGAAAACTCAAAGACGCATATGACACTTATAAGTCATCGACTCATATAGACACAAGAGAAAACCTTAGACATGTCAATGCCACACATTTCCCAATGAATGGATACTAGAAATGACCCAACCACAAGAAAAGGACTCATTGTCAACCTACAACACATCATTTCTGTAATTGCATCTTAGTTATGATTAAGATTCCAAGAACATTACTGTGCAAGGATAATTTTCTCCCTTTTCCACCTATAAATTCTTAAATTCATTTCACATTCCACTTATTGTTTGACCATATAATTTTTCTCTTTATCCCTTATGACAATCTCCATAACTTACATAAGTATTTTCCATATTTCAAATTTCATACAAAGATCCTAATTCTCTCATTCTTATGTTAATATTATGCTTCCCAAACGCTTATTCAATGTTCAAAATTTACCCTTTCTACACAAGAAAATCTAACATGATGTCAAGATGAAATCTTAGGATTAAGGGAGACTTAGATTCAAGACAGATTTTTCCCAAAAACATTCTTCAATCATGGTATAGTTATTTCCCCACCATAGTTATTATAGTTCAATAACTTGTTGAATTCCATTTAGATTTATATGTCCTTTGTTTTCTCGAATTTTGATCACACCAAGGCTATTTATAAGGAAACCAAGAGTGAAATTATTCCTAACCTCAAATCTTGTTTTACTCTTATATGATTTACTCTTACATCGCATTATGGTCTCAATTAGCATAGTTTTATAACAGAAGGAGTAACGAAAGTATTTGACTAACATCTTCAAGAAGTATATGATTGGAAGAACTATGACTGCACACGAACCTCCAGTTAACCTCCTAATCAACTGAGGTTTAGTTTAATTCCAATTACACCGAATAATATATGCCTCAACTATAAAGAGTTTAAGGTGAAAGGACATGCTTATGATAGGTAACCTTCATGAAATACCAAGGTGATATGTTGATAGAAACCAAGGTAACACATTTAGCTGAGAGGAACTAAGAAGTTCATTTACAAGAGTTGAATACCTAGAACAACTATTTCACGATCTCCATTTATCTCATTAGGATCCAACAAGGATTCCATTCAGTGATGAAGAAATTTAATTCTAGATTTACCTTTAGAAGAAAAGGTAGTACGCTAGGATACGAAGGAAGAGTTAGCTCTACTTACTCTAGATAAAGTGTGACTGTGTCACTGGACTATTTGTCAGGTCTATGACGATGTCACTAAACATACCGCCTAAGACGATAAACCCATTCTTGGGCTCTTATTTACCTAAAATAGGAGGTTCCATCGAGTGTAAATTTTAATATCATGCTATGGTAAAAAGGATCACACATGAACACATGTTATGCACAGATCTTATACTAGGGTTAAGTGTTTCGATTAAATCTCTTTATTACATTTACAAGGTAAGAATACAACACAATAATTAATCAATTGTTTATTGAACACTGAAAAAGCACTACAATATATTAACTTCAAATTCATTTACCATATATATATCAAACCTCTTTACCATACGTCCTATGAATCAAATTGGAACTATGATTAAATACACATTTCCTAAATGTCCCTTAAAAACTACATCTCATACAAATTAGGAAATTTCAAATATAAAATTTGTGTAACATAACACATTATATATATTCATTTTAGAATGAACTATATAAATTATAATGATAAATAATGAACTACACATCACCTTTTTTCCATCATTCTCGCATCCTGAAAAACCATGTGAGAATTTAATCAGTGATAAATCGCTGGCATGGCATCCACCCTAATCTAACATAATTAACATTTTTCATTTTCCCATTTACATATAATAATAATTATAATTTGAATTTGAAATAAAAGGTTTAGGGACATGTATTCATTTCATTTCATTTCACTTCATATTATAGCCAAGGAGAGAGAAAAAGAAAGAAAGAGAGATAAACACCATTTTGTCAAAAGTTTTATTTCACACAACAAGTTACACTATAGAGTTCTCAAACAGTTATTTACATGTGTCAAAAGTTTCCACGGTGGTTTGACAACCCAACAAGGGTCCCACAAATTTCTAATTTTACATTTTTTGATAGCTACAAAAACATTCAAATTGGGCTCAAGGCTAAGGAACCACTCTTAAACATTGTCCTCCAATGAGTAAAAACACCATGGTTAAATTTCTACATGTCCAGTTATATTCCAAGATTTCATAGCAACTGATAGAATTTGGAACTGGCGAACGGTTTGCATTTGGCAGCTAGTTTTCTGGGGCCATCAGTTGTAATTGACCTAGTTGAAATTGAATAAAAGTTAGCTTGAGGGCTCCGAAAACCATGTCTAAAACTGACACCCACTGGATGAATATGAAGCGAGAAAAATCCTAAAATTTCCTCTATATGTGAATAATTCACCAGGGTCGATAGGGGTGAGAATTAGCAAACATTTATCAAATGAAAACATGTTTTCTAGAGCCACTGGCCATAATTGGTCTAGTTTAACCTAGTCAAACTACAACTAGAGGCCTACAAAATGCCATTTACAAACTATCTAGAAAAGTGGTTTTCCCTAAACTGAATGTTCCATGTAATTGTTTAGTAAAGACACTAGATTTTTGAGAAGACAAAAAATAATTTCTCTGTCCAAGTTTCAAATGGCGGTTAAAAACAAAAGTCAAATTTCTAGATTTAACAACTTCCTACCACTACAAAATAGTTTTACAGGGCTCCTATAAGGGAGTCAAAAGATCACAAATATTAATTTGGAGTCAATCCAAGGATTGAAGTGACACCTCACATAACAAGGTATGTGAAGGAAGCTTAACCTCCCTTTTCTAGAGTTACGAAGGTTATTTGACGTGTCCCCAGTAACTGTAGTTTATCTTATTAAACCAGGAGATGGTCAGCATATTTACCGGGAAGTCAACCTCAACTTGTCGATAAAACAATACTGTAGTGATCTAGTTTGGTCAAGTAGTTTTTCTGAATCACCTTAAAATGAGGGTTGAGTTCATGGTTGACTACAAAATGGTTTTTTTATCGTGTGAGTTACGATATGACATTGTATTCATTATTAATATTTATTTTTTACAACAAGTGATTATAGAAAAATTAAATATATGATAATCCTAAGCTCTTAAAATTATATTTTGTTGCCAAAGAAAAATTGAAGTACGAGAATTTTGAACGATAAGGAGAGATGAACCATGCCTGGAGAAATGAAGCTGGTAAAAAATGAGGGACTCAGTTCTACTTCATAGCTAGGCATTTCTTCAAACAGTCGCATGCATTCCGAAATCTTATTCATATTAATTCACATCTACTCCATGTACCTTTGATCCATGGATGAGGAAAGATGATCCTTGTGGAGGGAAGTGTGGAGGTCCAAGAGCACTTGCATGCAACTGTGTGCCAAATAGACTGATCAGTGTGGTGAATAGGAAAACTAGTGCATGGAGAAGCATATACCAAAAAAATAGAGAGGACTATTAAGTAGCCAAAAGTGCCAAAAAAATAGGATTGTTTTGGATGAAGCTCAATTTTATTTTGAACGCTTCAATTATAATTTTGCAACAACAATGCACATTTCCACTACTTTAATTATAAATAAACAATGCTCAGGCCAATGCCAAGGATGGAGTGGTTCTTCTTGGGTTTTGCATAGGCCAAATAATAGGTGTAGGCTAGTTAGTGGCATAATGTTTGCCGATACAAAATGCCAACCCAACAAGTAGACGGCATATTGCCTACAGCTGTAGTTAAATAACTATGCACATTTTCAACACTTGAAATTATAATCATACAACTCCAATGTCAATGCATGGAGGATATCCATTTGAAGGCATTATTGGGTAGGTAGAGGAACCAAGAGTAATGTAACAAAATGACCTAGGGCTTAATCAGTCAATCCCCTGATCCGTACCCCTAACCCAAAATCAAAATTAAATCCCATACCGCTGCCACTACCATTATTATTGTCCCTACCCATTTGGTCTTCTCTTAAAATCACCATATGCAAAAAAAAGAAAGTAAAACTCCTACCATGACCATTCAGTTCCCTTTTGTGATCATTAAACTCATTGAGGAGGTTTGACACAAGTTGTATTACTTGAGTAGCTGAGTGCATCCTCTCTCCACCATCCTCACCTGATGAGGCCTCCAATATATGATCCCTATTCTAGTACTATTTCCTATAAAAAGATGTTATCACAAGTAGGAAAATCAATGGCGCATCCTTTTGATACAATCTGATGATATGATTGCATACAAATCCACTAGAGCACTTGCAATACTAGAACTGATTAAATTCCTATATCTCTTATGCTTTTTTGGATATCCTTTCCCTATTGTTGAAGCTCCACCTGGGATCTTTGTAGAGGCAAGGTGTGCAGCACCCCCAAAGGACCCTCTCTGTAGTACAAAGAATGGAAGTCCAAATGGTTTCACATAGAGGAAGAGTGAAAGAGAAGAATCATGTAAGACATAAGTGGGATATCAGAACAAATTGAATATTTTAATTTCATAATCTGTTCTTTTTTCTTCTTGGATTTTTTCCTACAAGAATTAATACAGTGATAGGAAATAGCTTGTAGTTCCCATGCTATCTCCAAAAAATGTAGTTTTTCACTAAATCTCTTAACTTGACATCATTTAGGAGGATGCGTGCCATTGGGGGAAAGATATGATAAGGTTTCCTATACACATACAACCCTGGAATGTTATTATAACATCTTCATAACTCCTAGAATTGTTCATTCTCCCTTATTCCTCCTCCAACACGCATCCTTTCTAAATTCTCAACCACCATGTTTTACTTCTCCACCAACCTCATTTATTTCACGTCTATAACCATTTCTCCAATTTAATTTTATTTAATTTTAATGTTTACTTCATTTTATGAGATATGCACTACGTCCTCCTTCGCGTTCCATAGAAAACCTCAAAATGGGCTAGGAAACATGGATTGAGCCCTGATTGCATGATATGTAGGTGATTTTTATTCAAGAATGAGCAAGGCCTTCCTGCAACAATGATCCACTTTGTACCAAATGGGTAAAAGGATTATAGATATAGGGTGCTTCAAGATGAGGCTATTTGGGCATTAGGATGAGGTGGAAGGATATTTTTTTCTCAAACGATGCAAGAACTTAGACAGGGCATTCAAGCTTATTCTGTGTCTTAGAGGGGATGGGTAAGGATTTATTTATAGCTTGGGGAAGTTATTAACTTAGATTAATTTAAGTAATCATGGCTTGAAAATGTGGCCAAGATTAGGTGAGTGGGGACCACGAAGAATGAGTGAGGATTTTTATTTTGGATTTTTAATTAATAAGTGGAGGATTTTAGGTCAGTGGGGACCATGAAGAGTGGGTGAGGATTTGATTTTGAATTTTTAATTCAATAGTATAAAAACATGGAGAATAATGACATGTGGTAAGGATTAGATTATTTTTATATTTGAAATGGATAATTAATAAAATTATAATTGATTAATTTTAAGTGTGTTTTTGTGGGAAATGAGGTAATGAAATTAATTGATTTAGGACATGTGAAATTAGGGTGTCTACATTTTCCCCTCTTTGGAAGGGTACTATGAAATTAGTTTCCTTTCAAAGAAAGTAGACAAGATGGGGGGAGAATTCAATCTACTTTTATTAAGAAAAAAGTAGAGAAAATATTTGTTGGGAAGAATAGAAGGTGGGTAGTGATGGATGCCATGGTATCCTCCAAGAAAAAAAATGTCATGAGAAGATGTGATTATGGAAAAATGTGATGATTTCCCGTTGAGAGGGATGACAAGAATGAAATATATGACAGAGATATCGAAAAGAGAAGAGATGAATTTTAGGGAGAAGAGGATGACAATTGAGTGGAAGAGACTAGAATGACCACATGATGCAAATGGAGAAAGGATTCAGTAGGCCTTGAATGCTAGGTGTGAGGGTGTGTGGGAAGATGAAATGGGAAAAAGAAAAGGGAATGGATAGGATTGGGGGTTGATTATTTGAAGAGTAAGAATGGTGAAGGCTTATGGAGATAGGGGAGGGAAAAAAAAGGAATGAAAGAGATAGAAGAGAATAAGAGAGAGGGATGATTGGGGAATAAGGGAATGATTAAGGAAAAGCAAGGAGAAGATAGGAAAATGAAAGAGTATATGGTGAAGTTATGAAATAGAGAGATGTTCCAAATGAAGAAAGAAACAAAGATAATAAAGAAGGATGTATATAAAAAAAGAAATGATAGAGTTGAGAAAAGAAAAAATGGGGAAGGATGAATAATAAGGAGAAGACGAGTTGGGAGTAGGGGGTAAAAGCGATGAAAATTTGAAAGAGGACGAAAGAAGAAGTAAAATGGAGAAAAAAATATGAGGGGCTAGGAATTTGTGAAAAAAGAGTAGAGAAAAGAAGAGAAACAGGTACAAAATTAATGAAAAGGTAGGGGTGGTAGATAAAAGGAGAGGTGGTCAGAAGAAACGAGCAAAGTAGGGGAGGGGAAAAGAGGATAGAGTGAATACAGAGAGAATATTGAAGGAACCGTGTCTTTGTGAGGAAGACCAAGCAAAATAATATGGAACAAACCGTATGGAGATGCATGTGAAGGGTGGGATGATAAAAAATATGGGACAATGCTAAAGAGTCGGGTTATCAATGGGGAAGTAAGGAGGAAACGTGATGTAAAGCGGGGAAGAAGATGATAAAAAGGAAGTGAAATAAGATGAGGGGTTGGAGAGAGAAGATGATAACAAAGAAAATTATGTAGAAGGAAGGAAATATAGAAAGGGGATAATAAGTGGAAAGTGAACAGTATGAGGAGTGTAAAGAGAAGAAAGAGGGGAGGAATGACACGGATTAGAAAAGATGTGAAGATGCATGAAATGAGGATACTAGGATTACGAGAAAATAAAAATAGGATGTATGATGAAGACAGTAAAGATATTAAAGAGGGTGAAAATAAGATGGAGATATGGGGAAGAAGCGAAAAGAAAGGGTGGGGGAGTGGGGGAAAATAATAGGAGAGAAAATAGAATGGGGGATAGAAGAGAAATTCCAATGAGGGGACGTTATGGAAATTCCACTAACAATTAGTGGTGAGGAAGGGTGAGAGAAAAAATTAAGAAAGGGAGAAAGGTAATAAGGATTGGAAATGGTAACTCCAATGAAGGGACGTTAGGGAAATCCCACTATCAATGAGTGGTGGGCCCAGAGGAAGTAAGGAATAAAGGGAAAATCTAGAAGGTCCAAGGGAGGGAACGAGGTCATGCGAAATAAGGATTGATGATGTTTATGGAAAGTCCACTAATAATTATTCGCATGGGAATAGAAGATGAGGATGAAATAATGATAGAGGAATGTTAGCAATAATGGAGAATAAGTGTGTGGGTAGAAATTTTGTAGAATTTGAGAAGATGAAGTGGAAAGAGTAAAGAAAATTGGAGTGATGATTTGGGACTAGGTGGAAACAAGGAGAGGATGCCAAAGATGGGGACGAAGGAGGTGAGGATGAAGAAAAAAGGAATGAAAATAATGGTAAGAATTGGTATGAAGGATGATGGATCAAGAAGGGGAAAATGGGGTTAAAGACTATGATTATTGGCGGAAGATATTAGACGTATGTTATGAGATGATAGGTGGAGAAAGGATAATGTTAGGAAGAATATTTGGTTTGTAGGAGAGACCAGGTGGAAGAAGTGATGAACAAAGTGAACAAAGAATGAGGAAAGTGAAAAGTTTAGAATGATGATTTTAGCACAAGGAGGAACTTGATGTAAGACTGTCAAGCGTCGGAAGTGGTTAAGTAAGATTGCCAAGTGAGTGACACTAGAGATGACAAGTGGGTAAGAGAGAAATGGTGTTTATGAGAACAAAAAATCAGGTGAGGGGATGTGAGAATGGGGAATGCCAAGAAAACGTTAAGGGTGAAGGATGTGTAGTGATGGGAAAGGAAAAAAGACAAATCTACCTTAAGAGGGACTCTTAAGTGAGATCTCCATGTCGTGCGAGTGGTTAATTTATATTGCCAAGAAGAGGATGTTGATAGCGGTGATAACAAGATGTGATGAGGGAGAATAGATAGGAAATATGGATGGTGAGAGTATAGAATGATGGGAAAGCGCAAGATGAAATGCAATTCTTAAGAGAGACTCTCAAGTAAGATCGTCATGCCACCAAAGTGGTTTTATAAGATTTCCAAACAAACATGAATGATATGCAAGGAGAAAGAAATTTTTTTATCGGGTATAGCGGTGGAATGGTTGGTTGAAGAAGATGATCGTGATGAGAGGTGAGAGAAATAAGATGGGGGAAGGCCATAGGGCAAATAAACCTTAAGAGGAATTCTTAAGTAAGATTTCCATGCGGCTGCAATGGTTAATTAAGATCGCCAAGATGAAGAAGAAGAAGAATGATGATAGATTTGGTTGGAAAAAGGTATGAAAAAATGGACTGAAGTGGAACCCTCAAGTGAATTTTCCATACCATGAGAGCATGTAAGTAGGATGACCAGGCATAAGATGGGTTTGGGGAAGGATTAGAAAAGAGCGAGTGATGTATTCCTCAGTGGAAGGGGATACAATATGAGGTGATAATGAAGAAGAAAGGAAACAAAGAATTGTAACATGAATGGATGAAGGAATATATGTAGTGGAGGGTGCTGATTGTGAGGGGAATCCTTAATTGGGATTCTCGTGTGGTGAGAGTAATGATGCAATAATGAGAAGTAGAAGAGGTGGAATGGGAAGATGTGTGTGGTGGTGATTGTTGTTTGATGAGAGCGGAGGTGGTGGAGAAGCTTCTACAGCAGGAAGATCTCAGCGAGAGGGTAAACCTCCACTAAGGATCCCATATAGAATTGGTTATTAAGTAATATTGTCAAGCTGGAAGTAGAAGAGTGAAAGGAAAGAATACAAATGGGTGAGAGGGGACATGAATGGTGAGAAGGGTAATATGGGGGATAAGTGGCAGATGAGTAGAAATGAGTAGCGAGGATGGATGGATCAAAACTATGGTGATCATAGTGGGGGAGGAGGAGTTGTTGGATAGTGAATGCTACTTGAGAAATATCTTCAAGTGGGACTTGCAAACTCTAACAGTGATCAAGTAGGATTCCCAAAATTGGGAATGTATTAGTACGGGTGAATGGAGGGGGTTCAAAGTAAGATGTTGATCATGAAAGAAGATACTCACATGATGAAGAGCATATTTATTTTAATATAGCACATAACATGATGCATTGTTATATAAAAGATTGGGATGACTAAACTGTAATATGTGTGATAGCATAGACAAGGGCCATCGAAAAAATTAAGATGCCCCAGTACGATATGCAAGTGGAAGAGAGCACAGAAAGAGGACATCAAGAAAGTATGATGCCCCAATATGATATCCAATTGGAAGAGAGCATAGACAGAGGCCATGAAGAAAGTATGATGCCCCAGTACGATATGCAATTAGACAACATAAGTATATTAGAGAGAACACTAGGATACATAAAATCAATACGCCCACCATAATATATCAAGAAAAAAAAATAGAAAATAATAATTTGTAACTAATAATGCAACACAAAAAACCAATAAACATGTCCCTAACGTGTTCCATAGTGAGGATTAATCGGATGTGCCCCCAAGTAGGGGTATAAGAACATGAAAAAAGATCGGGTCACTGTCCTTAAAGAAGGAAACAATGAGAGCCAAATTTTCCCAAAGCGAGGATTCACGTGAGAAGAAGTGTTTTGAATTTGGTAGTCATAATGTGATTGGATCATTCGTTGGGGATAATAGTTCAACGGATGAATTGTGTTGATTATTTTAGAGTTTTTTCAATTTTGTGCAGGTTTACAATATTTTCAGTTTTGTTTATTATATTTTTATTTTATTTTTTTATTCATATTTTTTTGGATATTTTCCAATGTTTTTAAATTTGTAAATTGTTTCTAATGTTTTTAGATTGTTGACAATTTTCGAATGTTTTTATATTTTTGAATTTTTTTCTAATGTTTTTGGATTTTTGATGATTTTAGAGTGTTTGTGGATTTTTAATAATTGTTTCTAATGTTTTTGGATTTTTGACGATTTTCAAATGTTTTTGGATTTTTGGATTTTTACAATGTTATTCGCATTTTATGGATCAGAGTGCAGACTTATTTTGAGTGGTGATAAACTAGGATATTGTCCGCATGTATCGTGTTCCTCATCGTAACTCATGCTTGGAATAACACAAATTCTCATTCCATTGGTAGGATATGTTGGTGATGATATGATTAAAAAAATTTCAGGTCCATTCCTGACTCCACACAACTAGTAAGATGCAAGGGATCATCACCGAGAATCAAGAAGGACACGGGAGGTAGATAATGAATATAGAGACAAATGTTAATATCAAACCCTTTGGGAAATTATGGCTCAATTCTTCTTAACATTATTGAACCAGTTTCAAGAATTTCTTTCACTCTATGAGTCACATGCTAGAATCAGGAAGTTACATGGCCTAATGATTGGTAAGATATGAGGTGAAGGGATAGTTCTCTCTTCACTTAGGAATCTAAATTACTTCTCTGGGGATTCTATAATTGCAAACTGTAAGATTTTTTATTCTTAAAATGAATCCCTATGCCTTGCCCCATGCTACCAATGAGAAGCAAGGGGTCATCACCGAAAGCAAAACATAGGCGAGTGAAATCCCCTTTTGTCTTTCTTTTTTTAGAATGTTTATTACTTTTTAATTTTTGAATGTTTTTGTAATATTTTTATGCTTTTGTGAGAATAACCCTCTATTCTTTTCCCCATGCTCACCTATAAGAGGCAAGTATTTATCATCGAATACAAGACATAAACACGTAAGGGCACCTTCCTCCATTCCCAGTCTCACACTACCAATAAGAAGTGTGGGCTCAAAACCAAAGAATATGAAGGAAAAAAGATGTGATAATGAATTATTCATAATTTATTGAATTGATGGAATTTTACAATAGTGCTTTGTATTTGGGAAGGAACGTTTACCCCCAATCTCAGCCCCACATGACTTATAGGACACGAGGTTTCAACATTGAAGAATGATATGGAATATCAAATTAACTAGGTAAAGAAATTTAGTTCTTTGTTATGAAAGGGAGAATGTCTTTGAAGGGAATATATTGCCATCAGTAAGATTCTAGGTATGACTATAGGTGATAGTGACTGAAAATGGGAGATATGATAAGAAGTATGATGCTCACAAACTTAATAGGATCTATATTAACACTTGTTTCATGATGATAAATATGAATATATGATTTTGATAATGAAAATATCTGCCAATGGAAATGAATAACTTTAAATTATTCACAGATAAGCTATACAGAAGGAACAATGTACACATCGTTATTTCCCAGAATAGTGAATGCCTCAAGGATAAAATTTCTTTAAATGAACTGAATTCATTAGTTCATCAAGTTATTGACTATCTTCATTGGCCAACTTCCATGCTCCAGAGCCAAATTTAGCTGTGATTACATAGGGTCCAAACCAATGAGGCTCAAATTTTTCTTATTTTTGTCACTCTTTAGTGGCATTCTTTTGATTTTATTTTAAAACAATGTAACCAAATTTGAATTCTCTGGGTCTTACCTTTTTATTATAACCGTGTTGTACTCAGTTTTGATAGAATTTAAGATGAGTGAGATCATTAAGTCATTTTTCATTGAGAAGCTCAAGCTCTTGAATCCGTGATTGTTGGTATTAATCCTCATTTATTACATCTTTGATGGAGATTCTCAAGGATAGGAGTTCTATCTCAATAGGTAAAAATGGATTCACAACCATAAACAATGGAAAAAGGGGTGGCTCTGGTAGGTGTGTGGTAAAATGTACGATAAGCCTAAAGAGCGGGGTAAATTTGAGTATGCCAATTACGTCCATGAGTGTTGATGATTTTTTCGATGAGGGATTTTAAAGTCTTGTTGGTTACTTCTGCTTGATCATTACCCTGAGAGTAGTATGCAATGGACCACTTAATTTTGATGCGAAAATATTTGGCTAGGTATTTTAAATCCTATTTTAAAAATGATTTTCAATTTTATACAACTAAAGTGGATGGAATACCAAATCGACAAATGAGATTATTAAAAGTAAATTTCAATATTTTTCCTCCAGTAACATAGGGGAGATGCATAGCTTCCACCCATTTAGTGAAATAATCGATAGCGGTAATGATGAACTTATGTCAATCGGACGATGTTGGTTTGATTTTACCAATGAGGTCAAGGCCCCGTTACGAGAAGGGTCATGGTATGGTTATCAATTGCAATTATTGGTATGGTGCATGGATAATATTTCCATGCTTTTTACATGCTTGACATTGTTTGACAAAATGGCATGCGTCACTTTCCATGGTGGGCCAATAATATCCAAATCACATGATTTTTTTGCCTAAGGCTATATTATTCGTGTACGCTCCAAAAATACCAGAATGGACTTCAGTTAGGAAACTCAAGGCTTTTTCCTGATTAATAACATCAGAGCAAGGTTCCATCATATCCTCGTTTATAAATAATTTATACTAAATTGTGTAACGAGAGGGATGTTGTGGTAAAGCACATTTATGCATTGCTCTCGTGTTGGCAAGAAATGTTTTTATCACGGATGAAGGTATATATATCATGGTACCAAGGGTTATTTGGACCCATGATTTCGCATACCATAGTGTTTTTAGGAAGATCATAGGTAGGCATTAAGATATGTTGTACAAGAAAATGTGCATGGGGTTAACTAGTTATGATTTCAAATAGGGATCCAATGGTTGCCATAGTGTTGGCAGATTTATTACAAATTCTAGGGATTTGATCAAAGCTAATTAATCGATAATAGCTTTAAAGACTATACACCATGCATTTATATGGGATACTTTTTTCATCCTTGACCTGGTATTCATTAGTAACTTGCTTGATAATACGTAAAGAATCACCAAATACAACTAATTATGTAAGATTCCAAGCTATAGCTAGTTTTAGTCGTATGATTAGAGATTCATATTATGTGATATTGTTGGTACATGTGAATGGATGTGATAAGAAAAATACTAGCCCCTGAGCCATGGAGATTACAAGATCCATAAAAAAATAGAGTCCAAGCTGGTGTGATGTCTATGTGTAGAAGATCTTCATCAAGAAAAGAAAAATGATGTGTTTCTATGCTAGGAAGGGGTGTCTCGGCAAGTTGGTTTGCAAGGACCTGTCCTTTAATTACCTTTTGTGGAAAAAACTTGACATCAAATTAACTAGGTAGTACGATCCAACTAGACATTCTTCCCATAAGAATGGGTCAGGAAAAGAGATACTTGAGAGGATCAATCTTGGCGATGAACTTAGTTGTGTGATTGAGCAACTTATGACGTAACTTATGGAATGTAAAAGCGACCACTAAGCATACTTTTTTGATTTGGGAATAACATACTTCGTGCTCAATAAGTGTCTGAATAAGGTAATATATAGCATGTTATTTTTCTTGATCATTATGTTGTGCTAATAGAGCTCGTATGGAATGTTCAGTGGCAGATGTATAAAGCAACATGGGTTTATTGGCAACTAGTGTCATAAGAACAAGTGGGCTAGAGAGGTATTCTTTTAACTTAGAAAAAGAGTCTTGGAAATTGTGGTTCCAGTGAAATTGTGCATCTTTCTTGAGTAATTGGTTGAAGTGATGGCACTTATCAGCCAACTATGATATGAAACACCGAATAGATTGTATTTTTCCCTGAAGATTGTATAATTGTTTTAGGTTTTGATGAGGATCCATTTCCATAATGGCTTTGACGTTTCCAAGATCCACTTATATGCCTCTCTGTGAGACAATAAACCCTAAAAATTTACCATAGGTCACTCCAAACACACATTTATTTGGGTTAAGACGAACCTTATACTCACGTAATCTATCAAAAATGTGTCTCAACACACCTGGATGCCCTATTCATGTTTTTTCTTTTGCTAATATATCGTCAACATAATCTTCCATGATATCATGTAATACATCATGGAAGATGACAGTCATTTCTTGTTGATAGGTGGCACGGGAATTTTTCAATCCTAAAGGCATGAACTTATAATAGAAGGGGCCACATGGTGTAGTAAATGTCATTTTATGTTGATCCCCTTCAGCAATATGTATTTGATTGCTAACAAAAAAAATCCATCCATTAAGGAGAGCATTTCATGGCCTGCCATAGAATCAAAAATCATGTCTATATTTGGCAAGGGAAATTCATCTTTGGGAAAATCCTTGATGATGTCTCAGAAGTATGTGCATATCCTAATGCTGGGGGTTTTCTTGGCTATGGGGACTATGTTAGATATCCATGCTGAATAATCAATAGGTCGGATAAGGTCATCTTCAAAGAATTTCTTGAGTTTGGCTTTGACAATAAATTCTACTTGGGGATGAATTTTATGTAGTTTTTGTTTTACCGGTATGGAATCCAGATGCACCACATAGTTGTGTACTACAAGAGATGGATCCATGCCTCCTATGTCCTTATATGTCCATGCAAATATATCTTGGAATTCAATAAGAAGTGTTGTGAATTCCATGCATTCTTGGTTAGACAGACTAATGCCAAGTTGTAAAATTTTTGGTTGTTCGGTGGTTCCACTATCTATGTCTTTAGCTTCTTCTACAAGCATTTTAGATGTATCCTTTTTGGAGAATAATGCTAATGGTTTATGTAGGTTATCGATGTCAGGTTATTTGGAGGAGTTGGTACAAGATTTTTGTGCGTGATGTTGAGATTTTTTTTTGACATGTTTGTTTGGTAGGGTGGTGATGAGATTTTGACTATGGGAAATTTTTTGTTTGAATTTATGATCCAAATTTTCTGAAGGTGAAGGATCTGAATATTTTATCTTTTTGTCAAAATAGGCCAATTCATCTAGATTGATTTCAAATCCTTTTCTATGGTTGAAATTCAGGATTTGGCTGCGAGTTCTAAGGAATTCTTAAATGGCTTCATCGTTTTGAAACATGTCCATGGCCACATGATCTGGTTGGCCATGGTCTATGAGATTTAGATGCGTAGGCTCAAAATTGATGACATTAATAGATAAATGTTCAAAGTAAATACGTATTTCAGTGAGGTTCTGAAAAAGGCTATGTGGAGACATGGTGTCATTATCAGAGCTGGTGTCATCATTATCACTTGAAATTATTACAAGAACAACATCAAACACCATGAAACCCAAACCATGTTTACCATGATGTTGTGTGCAATTGATCGGGTCTAGATGACCTTATTCATTTGGATCGAGTACTCTACTCTTCCATCGCATATTTTTCATTATTAGATGATCTTTGGTAAATTGAGGGGACTCATAACATGGATAAAAGTCATCATTATATAACCAAGATCCTAAAGAACTTGGAATATTTTCTATATCAAGATAACCAATTTTTTTCCAAACTGACTCTCCCATTTGATAACTGGGATGGATTCTCAGATGTGGAGCATTGTGTTTTCCATAGCTATGTGGGTATTTGTTGATGTAAAAGGAGTGTTCCATCTATTGAAATTGATAGTCACCGCATCTTGTGTCAATGATTTTAAATGTGTGGGATGGGGGACCAATAGGTACCTCATGTGTCGGAAAATTTATTTTAGTAGTTTTAAAAGCTGAAGAGATTCACGGGAGAAGGTATCTTAATAGAAGAGATGTGGTTTGATGAAGGTTTACTAGGTGAGGAAGAAGATTGTGTGGTGGAAAAATAATTATTGCTGGAATAGGAATCTTGATTAGTGGAAGAAGATGATTGATTAGTGGGAGGAGGAATGGTTGAAGATTGTTGACTAGCGGAAGATAATGGATTGGAAAATGTGTTTTGGTTAGAAGATGGTTTTACATAATTTTTAGGGAGTGTATCCTGATCGATGCATGTTTTTTTAGGGGATTATGTGAGCTGGAGCATATTTACCTATTGATGGAAAATAGTGATCATGTCGATACTATCCTTCAAGGAATCTACAATACTCAAAGGGTTGATGATCTACATGTAACGTAAATTCCTTGTCAAAATGAGGAAATTTAATACATTGGTGGAATGTCTGATGGGATGACTTTCATGGCATGAATCAATGGTCATTCAACGAGAATGTTATATGTAACTTCTACATCCACCACATGATATACCATTTCTAAGGTGATGGGTCCAACATGGAGAGGCAACGTGATTGTGCCTTCATACTTTCTTTCTCTATTAGCATACCCACGAATGGTTATGATATTTTTTTGTAAATACTTTTCAGTGTAACCTAGACAACATAAAAGTTTCATGGAACAAATATTCAATGTGGATCCATTTTCGATTAATACACACTTGATATTATAGTGATTTATATAACCCTCGATGTATAAAGAATGATTATTAGTGATGTTGGAATTAAGAAGGTCAGTGGGACCAAAAGATAAAATAGGATTGGGGACCGTATGATGTGTAATTAAATCCTGGAATTGTTTTGAATTGATGTTCTTAGGGACATGAGAATTATTCAATGTTTGCATAAGGATGCGTTGTAGTGTGGAAGAAGAATTAAGTAATTCCATGATGGAAATTTGTGATGCAGTATTCTCCAATTGTTTGACAATATTGAATTATGGCACATGATGTGGAGTGGAATTGGTGGTAGAATTATATGGTGGGTTAGGAGGTGGTGCGGGAAACGAAGTGGAAGATTTTTTTGTTTTAGGGACCCACATTTTTTTTCTATCTGGTGGTGATCACATAGTCAGTTCTGATATTTATAGTTTCCACTAGGCCTTTGTCATAATATATGGTTGAGATGATTGAGTCATACTCAATATTGCTTCATGATTGACCCTTATCTTTTGAATTATTATCGTGGTTAGGGAAGGGATTTTTGAACATGTGATATTTTTCATTAGGTGTTTTTGTCTCAGAAGTATTTTCAACTTCTATGTCTCCACGTTCGATTAGGTCTTAGACGTAATGACATAGTTGCATGCATCGATCTATAGAGTTCCATTTTATGTGATGGTAATCACAATATTCATTTTACTTATACTAATTTGGTTTGGGTTGTCCTTCTTCGAAGGGTTTGATGATAGGATATGTAATCATGGTTGTATTTTCTAAGTGATGAAAGATGCTAGATAGGATTTCTTTGAGAGGAGTGAACTATCTTTTCCAGTCACAAGAAGGAAATTCCTTTCTAGGGATTATGATTGGTTGTTTGGATTTTAATGTGTTGATGAGATTGTTTTAAATGTTTCAAAAATGGAAGGAATTAATAACACCATCATTGACTATATTTTGGTTTTAGTTAAAGAATTTGGATTTATCCTAGTTCTTAGGGGTGTCTCAATAAGGTTGTTCCCTAAAGGATGATTTAAGTAAGCCCTTAGAAATGAAGGATTTCTTTATTTTTGTTCTCTTTTCAATGAATTCTTCAAAACTATTCAGACAATGCATTTACATGTGGAATGATAATTTAGCATTGAGATTAGGAACAAAAATGCTAACTAGTTGTCTCTCGGATACTGAGTATGGAAATCGTCTTGTAATTCCTCACCATTATTGTAAAAAGGAGGAAAAATTTTCGTTGGGTGTTTTCCTAGTGTTACAAAGATCTAGCATGGTTATTTCTGAATCTAAGTTTTAGGAAAACTATTTGACAAATTTCTCTGATAAGTATGTGAATTTCGTGACTTACCTTTTGGGAAGATGGAAAAACCAGTGTAAAGCTTGTCCTAAAATTTGGGGGAATAATCATAAAAGATACATGTCACGATAAGAAACTTCTTGAAATTACATGTAAAATTCCTTGAAATGTTCATGGGGGTCACCTTTGCTTTTGTATTTATCAAATTTTGGGATTTTGAAAGATGACGGAAACGGTAAGCGTGATATATCTATATCAAATGGATAAGGACACAATTCTTAAAATTTGAATTGTTTTGATTATTTGTATATTCCCTTAATGGTGTCTTTCATATGTTTCCATTTTTGTGTGAATGGAGAGGAAAGGGATGGATTATCAAGAATGTCGTGAGTATTAGGTCTTGATTGGGGTCTTTAATCTTTTATCTCTAGCATATACTTCCTCAAGTTTCTTTGTTAAGTCTTGGATTTTAGTGAATAACGCATCGGCTGGAGAGATATTGGGAATGTTTTGTATTTCATCGTGATAAATTGATTCACTGTTGTTGATAATATTGTTTAAATTTTCAGTCCCAAATTCACGGGGTAGTTTTTCCCCCATGGATAGGATGCGTAATAGATATTCATTTTTTTTGTTCTTTCACCCTATTTACTTATTCTTGTTTTTCATTGGTGAGTTACAGTTGTGTGACTTCTTCATCATCATTTTCATGATTGTGAGTACGTGTTACCATGATGAGATGTGCCTGATTAAGCTGGAAAAGAGGGTAGGAATTTTTAGCAGGTGTGATTAAAGGAGAACTTGATTTCTTAGGATTTATCTTGAATAAGCTCATGATGAATGATAAGGAGAGTAACTCAAACAAGTTATCTCAATATGATTGTGATATAACTCGAGAAGAGCTATTAGGGAATTTTTTTCATGTTGTGTAGATTTGTCTTTCACAAGCTCTGGATTGTTGACGGGGAGAGTAACCCAAACAAGTTAATCACAATATGGTTGTGATATATCTCAAAATGAGTAATGAAATTATTTGTGTTGGCTGTGATTTGGATAAACGTGATGGTTGAAAAAATAATGAGTGCACTCAAACAAGTCACTCAATATTAGTTTGATATAGCTTGAAACAAGCTATGAAGGATGTTTTGACAATTTGATGATATGAGGAGCGAATGCAAGTCACTCAATATCATTTTTATATAGCTGAAGACAAGCTATGGTGGATGTATTGTTGGTGGAAGCAAGCTAATGAAATCTGTGTGATGTTTTAGTCTACGTTGTTAGATTGTTTGGATGTTTTCACTTGGTATTGTATTGGTCGAGAAATGATTTTTTGTGGAACACAACTAGGGTTTGAATTTTTATAATGAACACATTGATATCATCTAAGTTTTATGATACAAGAATGCTAAACCATTTTGTTTACAAACAAAAAGAAATTATGTGGATCAAATTATTTTAGCTCAGGAGGTAAATTCTTTAGGAATGATCATTGTTTCATGCAGTCATACAAGTATGTTGTGGAATGATGGATGTAGGCTCTTATCACTCTAAAAATATGCGTCCTTTGATATACCCTAGTCCTGATATACCTAATTCTGTATAGGGACAGAATTGGTACGGGGAATCCTTAGAGTGGAGGATACTCACCAATTCTTATTTTCATGCTTTTGAGTGAATCACCACGTGCAAAACAGGTTTTGTGAAAAGGCGGAAGGTGATGAGGGGATGAATGTGTATGGTTTTCTTATAACTCCCCAAATATTTACAAGAATGGTGACCAGGCTTCGTTGTTATAGCTATTTAGGCATGACTCGCATGTGCCTCACAGAAACATTACCTGTAAGTTAAGAGTAGGGGAAAGGAAAATACCAAATGTTGTGATGAGACTATGTCTCAAAGTGTAATGTACATGTGAATGTTGTTGGTGCGTGATAGTAAAGTCCACATCATCGGTGTAGCTTTGGTGGTGATGAAATCCAGCTCGACTATGTGCAAAAATAAAATGATGAAGTGATTAAACATAAGGTTCTTTCCAACTTGAAATAAACCACTGATGGAAAATAATTGCATACCTGAGCATGCTAATTTGTTTTTGGTTTCAATAATTTTATTTTGAATGGTGGTAGTTTTTGTGGGATATTTCTAAGAACTTTGTTTTGCATTTTTGACAATATTCTAGTGATGCAGTCCTATAGAAAACAAATTAGTAGTTATCCTATAGACAAAATGTTAGGAAGAAAAAAAATCATGGTTGTTTTTTATTTTCGAGATCGTTCGAAGGCGCAGGAAAAGAGCATACATAACCAAATACCGAACAAATATCGATAGTGTGAAAAAATAAAATTGATTTAGATGATAGCTAGAAACATAAAATAATAAGGAAATGTATCCTATAATGTTAGAACAAGAAACTAAACAATCGCAACCATTTCTTATTTTCTAGATCGCTTCAAGGTGCAGGAAAAGGGCATATGTGGATACAATTGGAATAGATTTTGTTAATTTTTTTAAGAAGTTATTGCAATTAACCGTGATTGTGAAATAGTAAGAACGATTAACTTCACAAAGAAAAGAAAAAAAATGAAAGAAGAGTGTTAATAATGTTACCATAAGTGTCGTTGTGGAAAATTGGAGTGTAAGGCACAAAAAGTTTGTTTCGTGGAGCCCGAGTGGCCTCCAGTGTACAAAATATGACAGGGAATGTGGACCTAATAATTGTGTCAAGAGAGGTGTGAATAGGTCCTTTATTGTCAAAAAAGGTCCTACAAGAAAATGATGAGTAGTTTGTACCTCTATAATGACCGTAGGATTGAATATTTCCACCGTGATCCACAAGTATCCAGATTAGGTTATAGATGTCCCTCTACTAAACACCAAGCACTAAGGAGATCAAGGATAGCACAATCATTATAGGTTCATTTGTACTATAACCTGTAACCATGCACCTTAAGACACCGCACAACAAAAACACTACCCATAATGTGAAGGTTAACCAAAGAAGTCCATAAGGCACGGAAAAGGAGAATAATAATGAAAAATAATAATAAAAAAAGAACGGATAAAATCACTAATTGGGAAATCAATGGTAATAGCTCAAAACTAACCACCTTCTTCGCATTCTAGAAAGTAAGCTAGGAAAAATGCACTACTAACAAGAAAATACCAACAATAATACCTTCTCCTTCGTGTTCCGTAGAAAACCGCAGAATGGGCTAGGAAACATGATTTGATCCCCGATTGTGTGATATGTAGGTTCTTTTCTTCAAGACGGAGCAACGCCTTCCTGCAACAACGATCCACTTACTTTGCACCAAATGGAGTAAAGGATTATGGATTTAGGGTTCTTCAAGATGAAGCTATTTGGTCATTAGGACGAGGTGGATGGATGTTCTTTGCTCAAAGGATGCAAGAACTTAGACAAGGAATTCAAGCTTATTCTCTGTGTCTTAGAGGGGAGGGGTAAGGTTGTATTTATAGCCTGGGGAAGTGATTAACTTAGATTAATTTAAGTAATCATGGTTTGAAAATGTGGGCAAGATTAGGTGAGTGGGGACCCAAAAAAAAGGGTGAGGATTTGATTTTGGATTTTTAATTCATAAGTGGAGGATTTTAGGTGAGTGGGGACTATGAAGAGTGGGTGAAAATTTGATTTTAAATTTTAAATTCAATAGTAGAAAAACATGGAGAATAATAACATGTGGTAAGATTAGGTTATTTTTATATTTGAAATGGATAATTAATCAAATTATATTTGATTAATTTGAAGTGTATTTTTGTCATAAATGAGGTAGGGGAATTAATTTATTTAGAACAAATGTGAAATTAGGGTGTCTAGATATTCTTTAAGGCATACCACTGCTAGGTCATTCCCCTTCTCTCTATACCAATTTTTCATCCATTATTTATTCTATTTTCTTCATCTTTTTTTACAATGCATTCTATACAAAGATATATGTCTAGTAAATAGTTTATTTTTAAATGGTATAAGTTTGGGCCTCGAATAAAATAAATTCTTTGGTTGCAAAATAAAAATGCAGATGTTTAATATATCAATTTCTATATTTTTTTTGTAATGAGAGATTTATAATTCATTTTTTATTCATTAAACTTATATTGTCTCTATAGGGATGATATTTGGTATTAATGAAAAAATGTTTTCAAGAAAATGCACAAAAAAAAAATAGTTTCAAATTGAAACACTTGGATAATTATCATCTCAAACACCCACACATTAGTAATCGATCCACATTAACTACCAAATATGCCATGGAATTTTAAGAAATGCAATCAATTATGTAACTTCAAACACAAGTATTGTCCATATGTTCACTAAGAGAATAATAGTTATAATGTTTCTTTATTTATGTTTATCATCTCTATGGAAATACATTAGAGTGGTAATTACACCCAAAGGTGCCTTCTCTAGGATAAATACTGCACCCTTCTGACAAGCGACAAAGGTATCGACGATCACGATCCATTGGTCGACAAAGCATGACCAATAGTATGTCGTACACGTGTCATGTAATATTTAGCTACATCATACACTTTTTTTAGGGAGATCGATGATCACTTCTATCAAAGTGAATAGATAAACATTGACTTTTCCCATGGACTTTTAAGAAATGCAATCAGTTATGTAACTTCAAACACATATTGTCCATATGTTCCCTAAGAGAATAATAGTTATAATGTTTCTTTATTTATGTTTATAATCTCTATGGAGATACATTAGAGTGTGTAGTTACACCCAAAGGTGTCTTCTCTAGTATAAATATTGGACCCTTCTGACATGCGACAGAGGTATCGATGATCATGATTCATTGGTTGACGAAGCATGACCAATAGTCTGTCCTACACGTGTCATGTAATATTTAGCTACATCTTACACTTTTGTCAGGGAGATTGATGACCACTTCTATCATAGTGAATAAAAGGATGGCATTGACTTTTTCCATGGAATTTTAAGAAATGCAATCTGTTATATAACTTCAAACACATATTGTCCATATGTTCACTAAGAGAATAATAGTTATAATGTTTCTTTATTTATGTTTATCATCTCTATGGACATACATTAGAGTGTGTAATTACGCCCGAAGGTGTCTTCTCTAGGATAAATATTGAATCCTTCTGACAAGCAACAAAGGTATCGATGATCACGATCCATTGGTTAGTGAAGTAGGACCAATAGTCTATCGTAGATGTGTCACGTAATATTTAGCTACATCGTACACTTTTGTCAGGGAGATCATGATCGCTTCCTTTAGGGTGAATTAAAAGACATTAAAATTAGTTAAAAATTAACTATACCACAGTCAAAAAGGTGAGTTAGGGCTTCTAGAACCCTAAACTAAAAAAATATTTTCCATTTTTGTTTTTGTTACATTCTGATTTTTCAGGTGAAGTATTTGGAAACCTCAGCTAAAAGGAAAACTCTGTGAAATTTTCGTATGGCCGTCGTAGTTGGTTATTTTCTACAAAAAAAAATTGATTTTATGGATTTCCATTTCTTTCCATAGAAGATATGGTTAGAGATCCATGGTGAGTTTACTGGTTAACACTTGTAACCATTGATTTCTGAACTTTTGTACTTTCCTGATTACCATTATTAAAGGTAAAGCCTCTAGTTTAGACACCATTTTATGAATTTGTAGTTATATATTCACTTCATAGCTTTGTTTGTTATATTTTTCATTCTAGGGTTTTAGATTTTTCTGCCATACATCGGTTTCTTTAGCCTTTGGCCTTGGTGTTTGTGGAGTATGTGTCATACTTATCTAATTTTCTCATGATTCTCTGTATACAATGCAGTCATGGTTCTTATGTTTTTTCCATCGAGCTTGTGGGATTTGTTTCATTTTTTGTTTGCGTTTCATCGCCATCTGGGGGCTTGCGGATATTTTTGTTGTTTTATGTTTGTATAGTCATTTTTTGGAGCTCGTTCTTTGGGCACCTAGCTCACAATTTCCCCTGCAGAACCCACTTGGCTGAACATTTTTTCAACCCTATGGCTCACTCTCCTATGTATTCTCTTTTCATGGCTCAATTCTATTGTTGTTTCAAGCTGATTGGATGAGGTCTCAACATGTCATGCCCTATCTCAGACTTGAGAGGATATATTTAGATACTCGTGTTTCTTTTCATCTAGCTGCCATGGTCTCAACCGCTAGTTGAGCCAGGTCTCTATACTTTTGAGCATCAATGCTTACATACTCTCTCCCTTTGTATTTGGGGGTTTTTGGTCCTATTAAAACATGTTATCACCGAATCACCGCACCCCTAGATGTTGATCAGATTTCTAGTTTGATCACTCTAAGCATCCAGTGTGATTGGATAACATGGGTACTATCTCCAAGTTGTGGGACTTGCTACTTGAGATAGACCTCCAGAGAAAGCTGGTTCTTGCTCCTAAACTACCTGCCACAATCTACTCCAGTGCAGGCAGAAACTAACTGTTCTAATCTAAAATTTCCAAGGGACCAGGGACAGAAAATACATAAAAAGAAAGCCTACACTAAAGCGGTGATACACCAGAAAAAGAGGGTGTGAGAGTAATCTCCAAATGTGTGAAATACAGAGGCAAAGTGCACACTAGAAGAGGTGATGATAGTTCACCATAATCCAGCAAAATGCATTCATAGCAATATTCCAAGCACACACAATAATAATGAATTCTTGCAAGAACATAATAAATAGACACAATATACTTGTAGAAATATTAAAGGGGCAAGAAGAATGCAAGGAAACACAGCAGGGGAAGATATATCCACAAACTGATATTTTTATTGCTTCATGATATGCACAGTTCAATCTATTACAAGATAAGGGCCTGGATCACCATGCAAGGAGTCCACTACAAGGGCCTGCAACACACTGGCTTCACAAAAGCAATTTTGACAGAGCTTTGTTACCCAAAAACTCTCTCCCTTTACAATAAGCCCAACACTCCAATTTATAGAAAAAATGAGAAGGAGAAGAGAAGAGAAAGTGGAAATCCCGAAATCTGTCCTTCAACCACCTGTAAGAGGCATTAAATTGAGTGGAATGGGCATACATTACTTGCAAAAGGCTCCCCATACTGTCCCATGTGCTGCAGCAGAGAAAGAATGATGACCATCCCTCTTAATTGCACTCCCAGCTACCAAATAAAACACTGTTCTGAACCCGGCCACGTTTCCTTAAAAAACTCAATCAATTTCTGATCAAATCTGGAAAAAAATCTTGATTGCTGTGCATCGGGCTTGGAACCAATATTCCAACGGTACCAATTTTGCACGATTTCGTTGAGAAATGCAAAAGTTATGGCCTTCTGAGTGCAGGCAGCTATTTTGGGCCTGGCAGGCGTTTTCTTTCATTTGGCGGGAATGAGCATTAACTGACTGAAGCCGAACACGTTTCCCTTATTTAAATATATCTACCCTTATTAAAAATAAGAAATCCAGTTTCCGTGGCGTAGAGGACGTCGTGCTCGTTCCAGAAAGTCCAATTTTATCAAAATCGGAGCTCGGAGTCAAAAGTTATGGCCGTTTGAAGTTTCTGGACCAAACGTTGACTTTTCCTCCTGTGACACGTCGGCAGCTTCTGATTGGTCCTCGGCTGATTCGCACTCCTCCGCGTACTTCGCGTTCTTTCGTTCCGGATGTCCCAGTGCAGCCTGGGACAAAAATTTCCGATTTCAGCCCGAACCGGTGGGCTTGCACGTCACCTCTTAGCCGATACACGTGGCACCTTTTGATTGGCTTTCGGCTCCAGTCTGGGATTCTTCGCCCGTATTTCGGGTCTTTTTGTCCCGGACGTCCCATTTTGATTTTGGACCTTTTCCGGGACAAAATTTCTCATTTCGCCGGTTCGCGCCAGTTCACGTACTTTCGGCCCGCGATGTCCCAATCAATTTTCGGGCTGCCTGTGACTCATTTCACCCGGTCGGCCGGTTCGGGTATTTTTGTCCCAAATGTCCCAAATGCGACCCTCTCAGCACTTAGCCAAATTTTCTTCCTCTTTCGGCTGGATCGGCTTTTCGCGCCCGCCGCGTACTTTTGTCCCAGATGTCCCAATTGCTTCTGGGGCCACTTGTGCTCATTTCGGCCGATCCACGCCTTTTTGTCCCACTTGTCCCAAATGCTTCTAGGACTAGGACTTAGCTGATTTTCACAAATTTTTCTGGATCAACCTACTTGCTTTCTGTAATTTTTTTTTCACGTTTTCTCAGAGCTTGCTCTTTTCAACTTGGACAAGAGAGTTAGAAAAATTCCTGAAGGGACCCTAGAAACTTGATTTTTGCTCTGAAACAATCAATTTTCCTGGGACTTGAATATTCTGATGCATGTTATCAAAATTACTCTGGGGGCAAATTGGATAACAGAACATTTTTGATATTGTTGCCTTGTGTATTTTGATTATGCTCTGTATTTTGGTGAGGGTTATTTCTATACCCATTTCTCATATTTCTTGTTGAGGGTATTGTTTTTTTCTTTCTCTTTAAAGTATAATATGTTGTATTAGATGTATTTTACAGTTTATCAATTAGATGTAAAATCCCCAATATCTTCGACAAACAAAGCAATAACAGATGGATGGTCCATCTTGATGCCAAATGGCTACTCAAATCTTCGAGCTCTGAAGACCGCATAAATTCCTGGAATTGTCAAACTATTTTGATTAGCAATCAGAAATACCATGATAGTAGGTATAAAATAAGAAGATTCACTAAGATCTATAGATGTGAAATCTGGAATAAAATTTACGCAATGTTTTTGTACCTTATTCATTGTTCTAAGTCCCTGAGTTGAGATTTTCATCAAATATTTAAATATGAATTTACACAAAACTTAGCTCTCCATTACGGTCATCTCTCCTACAAGATTAATCTAAAGGTTTTATAGATTTCTTGAAGGGTTTGTTTGGTGGATGGGAACAGCGAAGTGGAAGACCTGAATTTCTAATACATGTACAAATCCTAGAAATGGGATACATTTGTTTATGAGTGGAAATGGTCAAAGATGGAGTAGGTGTGTATATTCTCAAAAGAAATATGTCTAAATATATTGATTTTCAGTTTGTAGGTAGTAGGTTACCCATGAGAAGTATAGAAAATGATTTTTAGTATTAATTTTGTGTGGTTATGTTGATATTTACAAATTTTTTTTGATAGCATAGACATTTAGGGTGACTGCATAAATTTTTGGGGTATTATGATGTGGATGAATATCTTAGGGTTGTTTCTAGATCTCGTTGTTGGTTGCATGTTCTTTTTATAGGGTTTTTTAAGATTTTGACATGGGTGTAGAAGATCTTATTGACTATATAAATAAATTTATAGTGTGTAAATTGTCCGGTGATTTGTTTCCTATATATTGCATGGTAGCAATGGCTGGCCAAAAATCACCTCGAATATGGAATCTATAATTCCCACTCCTATTCGACACTATTTCATTATGAATTTATTATTGTTGGATTGATACTTGGACATTTTGACTATTATATCTTGGTCAGTAGATGATAAACTATGTAGATATCTAGACTATGTACATGTTGTGATTTACATTTTGATTATGATGCACTAGGCGAAACTGATGGACAATTATATATGTTGATTGTAGTATTTTGATTTTATACTAACCATGTCATATTATGGATGCATTTCGTATATTAGATGTTTTGAGTAGAATTATAATTTTATGGATGCTAAAATGAAATTAATTATATGATGATAGATGAAAAAATTACTAATTTTGGATGACAATTATTGATTTCTATATGTATATTATTCTCGATGTTGTTGATGTGGCCGTAAGGCTAGAGAGGTATTGTGTTTGTGTTACAGAGAAATTATATCATATAAATCGAAAGGGGATATGCGACCAACCACGGAAGGATGTCGGGTGTTTTACAACATGGCCAAAATTTGACAACTTGTGTATCATGTTATGTGTGTTGTTTCATGCTTTATTAGGAGGTTTCCATTTGGGGTAACCTCATTTATGTCGCCATGGGTTTAATGTGTTTCCTTTATTTTAATTTTGTTTTTGTAATTTGTTGTGCATGTGTTTAATTATTTGGGATATATTGTTACTTTGCTAACACTTTCTAATGTACCTTAATTAAATATTTTATATTAAATTTAAACAAAAAGGGAAGATACGACATGTGGGCAATAAATTGGGTAGATAGTCCTTATTTTTCGTGCATGATGTGAAATGAATTAAATGCATTTAGGTGGTGTGTACTCCACCATCCTTCCCAAATTTTAATTTAGCATTGTTGACCACTTTTAGAGACTTGAGGGACAAGTTAACCTTGTCCCTCACAGATCAAACTCTCCTACCAACACTACTTATTAAGTATGGGACATATTTTGACCATTTAAATGCATTTTTGTGTAAAAAGGGTAAATAATTACACTTATTTACATACCACATTTAAGTTTGTCTTTGTTAAGCATGGTGTGCAAGATTGAGTGTCATGTGGGCATGTTATAAGTCTTACATGTACATTTAATTACTTTGGGTTTGGTTTTTGACTTGTGTGTTGGAATGGAGAGATGATGAAGTGACATCCTGCATGGAGCGACCTCATCTTCCTCACATCCCTTTTCTATTTATTGGATGAATTTGATTGATTTTGGGTTATTTGTCTTATTTCCTTCTCTTGCATTTTTAAAATTGGTCTTGGTTTTCATACTTGGATTTTATTTTGCAGTTGCATCTTGGATTGAGCTTGGTGTGAAGGATTTAAATCTTGTTGAGTAAATAAATTGGATGCTTGATGGAGAGGTAGGCTCTCATCTTATTATATATTTGTATTAATGTATTTTGATATAGAAATCGTGCTTGTTTAAATATTGTATGAGTGTTGTTGATATTTTTTATTTTTAATCGGTAGCTTTCTTTAAGTTAGGTGTGAGGCATGCATTTTAGAGGGAGTGTGAGTATGAGTTCCATCTATGGGGAGTAAAAAGGATAACATGGATATATTTTACATACTTGCAAGTGTAGAAATAAGGATTTGATTATGTTTTGAATGGTGTACATGGATAATTTTTGGTCAAACATTTACATCACTTGGGAGACAAAAGGAGGTAGTTCTCATATTCCATTTTCTCCTTCTGGGCTTGTTGTTGTCAAGCCTTTTTTCTTGTTGGAAAAGTTGTAATAGTGTTTGAGTATATTGCTTAAATGTGTTACTTGAATGTGTAATTTTGTGGAATGATTGTTGTGGAAGGATCTTTTAAAAATTGTCAAATGTTGTATAATATCCCATAGTATTCTTTAGTTGGGGTTATGAGGCCAAAAAGGGTATTTCTTCTCCTCTTATTTGATTATAGGTTGGGTAGAGAGCGTCGTATATACCCCTTTATTTGTATTGTGATTCAAGATTTGAAGAGTTGAAGAATGACTAAGTTTGAAAGATAAAAGTTAGGAGATGACCTTGAAAGAATATTTGTATTTACATATTGTTGGAACAACATCCATGTTATAAATTATGCTTATTATTCCCACTTAGAGTGGAATATTGTAAATCTTTTATATTTGAAACAAAACCTTGTATAATTCATTATTCCAAAATTGTAGTGATATAGTTGAATCAAGAAAGGTTTAAGTTGTATATTGGTTTAATGAAACCCTCTTAAATTGTATGTTATTAAAAGTTTCAATATGTGTATCATTTGGAAAGGATAAATGTTGTTGTAAAGAAAGAACTGTTAAAATATTGATTGTATTGTGGTCAAGCTTAAAACATTAAAACAAGAGCTTTAATTAAGAGTGTTCTATTTTGCCTTTCTAATCAAGTTGTATATGTAAAAGGGAATGGATTTATTGAAGTTGATGCTAGACTAAAATTTGACATTGTATTTCAAAAGAAAGAATAGAGAAATGATTATATTTAAGTTTACTCTTCCTTTATTTCTCTCCAAACTAAATAGCGAAAGAAACTATGTGAGTTGAAATTTTAGTCAAATTTTAGACAAAGTTATAAAAAGGGAAAATACATATTTAGTGTTTTTTATTAAAATCAAAGAAATACTTTCCCTTATTTTATTCCATTAGAAAATTAAATAATAATAGTAATAATAATATAAACAATTATAATGATATATAATTATACTATTATATATATAGATATATATTAATAATATATAAATTATAATCTTAACTTTATAAAATATAAATATAGATTAAAAGTTAAGATATAGATATATATATATATATATATATATATATATATATATTTAATAAACATTTTATAAATTAAAAAGGAATTTTTGTAATGTTTAGTCATGGGGGCTGTGTTGCCCCATAATTATTTTATTATAAAAAAGGTGGTTGGAGGGGGGTCCAAACCCCCCCAACACTGTTATAATATACAGGCGTGGGGCCTAATATACATACCTCTACCCTATTCAAACATGCGCACAACAATACCAAGAACAAGCCACACTAATTCAAAGTGCAGTGACGATGTATAGTAGGCACACATCGCTATAGTATCATGGGCTATACAACAGTGTTTTAATAATATAAAATATAAATATATATACATATATTTATAAATATCATTTATGTTATTATAACATTAATATATATATACACATATATGTTAAATATATATTTATATGTACAAAATACACATGTAGGGTTTCATATTAATTATCCCAAATGGGTATATACATATTGTATATACACCCAACCTATAAGAAAACTACCAAATAAACACAAATAAAGAAGGTTAAATAATACCCACAAAGGAAAATGGGTAGATCTATGATTTTAGCACAAAACTACAACAAATATGGAGCTTTTGCAATCCTCTCCATTGGTCTCCATGGATTCTCCTCTTTCTTTCTCCTCCAAACATTCAAAACAAAGATATGAACAAATGAGAATGAAAACTTAGAGAAAATAGGGAATTAAAAAAAAACCTATTAAGGATATTTAGGGCAAGTTAGATCCAATGGCCCATATGATAGATAAGATCAAATGGTTTGAAAATAAACCCTACATCACTTAAGTGGGTGGAATTTTATGAGAATTTCAACTTAAATTAAAAAGGGCATGGGTAATGGGGTGAATGGGGCCCTTTAGTAGCTAAACAAGTTTTGACCATTTTGTGATAGGAAATCAATTTTAAAAATGTGCATGGTATTTAAGCAATTGACTAAAAGGAGATTTTAAATAAATATTGGTAAGGGTATAGTTTTAAACCTAATGGTACATAATTATGAAATATTTGGAAAAGGCTCTAATTAAATAACATAAATTTAACTTGGTAAATGACTTTAAAACCGTAAATTAGTTTGGGGAAATTAAATTAACAATATTTAATTATTAATTTAATTTTAGACTTCCTCAAGCTTGTGTGGAAATACATGAATTAGATAATTTTATTAACTTGGTTAATAATATTTACTCCTTGCAAACCCATTTTAAACACAATCAAATTTACCGTAATTTTCTCCTACTGAATTTATTTAGGTTTTACTATTAGTTTTGAGCGTAGAAAGTTATGGGCATTACACTTGGAAATCAGAGCCATGGGTTCAACACTTGGACCCTAGGCCACCACTTGGAAAAATAAAAAACAACATATAAATCTAGCACATGTCTAAACCTAGAACACACAACATTGTATGATATATTTTTTCAAACGTAGAAGAACTTAGATAACTGGAAACAAAACCTAGATGGAGGTAATAAACTAACTCTCACCTTTCGTTTTGTGGAGGAGGTGCAGACCAGATGACGGGTTTGTACCTAGATGTGAATCTAGGCCCATTTAGCACCCTCAGATCTATGCAGGTAACAATCTATATTGCCTCAGATATTACAGACCTTTTAGGAGGTCAATGTCAACTATTCAAATGTGGAGGATCAATAGGAGGATGACCTAGTCAGACATGATAGAGAGCCATAACTACCCTCTCATGCACCTGCATGTCATAGTGTAGTGGATAGGGATGGAGAAATCCCACATGCGGAGTCAGCTAGAAAAGATTCACAACTTAGAGGGGGCAGATGAAGAGAGGGATACATGACATAGAGATAAATCTAAGAGCCCTGAGGCTGAGGGATGATCATGTGGATAGACCGTAGAGGTAGGAAATTCGACAACATGGTAGATCATATTAAAGAGATACAAAAGTTACAACCACCTCATTTTGTTGGAGACACAGGAGGATTTAAGGCTAAAGGCATGGATTGGTTAGATTGACTGGAATGCTTCAAGCTATGTCCTTTTACCATAAAACATGAAATATCTCATGTTTCCATCCACCTTATGAGATATGGAATCAGAAGTTTGGTGGAGGACCAAGGAGAAGAAGATACATGTGGATTTAGAGACAATTTCTTGAGAGATCTTCGAGGAGTGGTTTAAGAGTGGATACATATCGAGGAGATTCATCTAGTACATCGTATCGACTAAAGTTTCATGATCTGCGATAACAGACATCCATGACACTAGAAGAGTATGATGGTTCAGTTTATGGATCTACTTCAGTATGTAGAATACATAGTCGGATGAGCAGGTTAGTGATTCATAGGCTCACCAGGGGCATTAATCTTAGACTTGGGAGTGACCATTGCACATTCATTGTCCACTAGACATTATCAGAGGCCATACAAGAAGGCCTACATTACAGAGGAAACCAGGGGGGAATACTCATTAGGCTCAGAGATAGAGTGAGGAGTTCTATATACAACATATGACAGGATAGTAGGTTGAAGGAATCAGACGCCTCTTCATGGTGAGAAGTTCAAGTCGACAGACTTCTTAGGCTTCATAGTCATTTCTAGTCTTTTTTTTTTTAGTTATTTTTATATTTCTTCCTTTATTTTTCTCTTCAATAGCTTTTTACTTTATATCTTAGCTTCACTCCTTTTTCTAGCTCCACAATGCACCATGATGCTTAGAGAGGGATCGTAGTATGGGACTTGAAGGAAGGGGGCCTAATGGGACACATGATCCACCTCAAGCACAGTTAGTAGGATTATGTCCACCATAGCACCCACAAGGATCTATGACAGGATAATTATGTTCTATAACACAAATTACTGGGCCATATTGAGGATTATCAACTTAGTGGAGAGGATGAGGTAGTTACTATGGGTGTGGTGTACATGGACATCATTGAAGAGAGTTCCCTAAGAACCATGCTAATCAAGGTAAAACACTTGTTTATGAGCATATGGTTGGTGACATGGCCAGGAGTAATATGATTTATGCAGCAATCAAGAACCGCCAAGAAGACCATCAGGGCACAATGATTGAGACCATAGGTAACATTTGTGGTATTTCTACCCCTATCTTATTTGATTCAGGATCTTTTGATTCTTAAATTTCTCCATCATTAGTAGGGAAATTCAGGTTGGTGGTCATTAGGAAGGGCCTTAGTTGGGATGTTGAGATGGTTTCTGGATCCAAAATCTCAGTGGAATCCTTAGTTAAGGAGTGTGTAGTGGACTTAGGAGCCTTTGCAATGACTTTGTATCTTTGTATCCTTCCCTTAGGTACATACAGAGTTATTTTGGGAATGGATTGGTTGTCTACACATACAGCTAAATTTGATTGTAACAATAAGGTTATATCTTTTATAAATTATTTGGGAGTGGAGTCACTGATAGTTGAAGTTAGGATACCCATATCTATCTACACCTTATCCGCTATGCAGATGAAGCGGTGTGTGTGATGGGGTTTTTAGTTATATGCCATCATAGTTAGTGACCGGTCAAAGGATGAGACCCATGGAATGTCAATTGATGACCACCCCATTTTGCAGGAAATTTCAGATATTTTTCCTAGTGAGTTATCAGGGTTAATTCCCCTACGTGAGATAGACATTCATATTGACTTGGTTCCTGGAGCGGAACCTATCTCACATGCACCATTTAGGATGACCAGACATGAGCTATGTGAGCTCAAGTTACAATTAGAGGACCATTTTGAGAAAGTCCTAATCCATCCTAGTGGATCTCCTTGAAGTGTACCTGTGATTTTTGTGAAGAAGAAGGATAGATCGTTACATTAATGTATGTAATACATACAAATAAACAAAGTAACGATAAATAATCGTTACCCCATTCCTCAGATAGATGATTTATTTCATTAGATGAAGGCAGCCACCATATTTTCCAAGATAGATTAAGGATACCATCAGCTGAGGATTGCAGAGGTAGATATCCACAAGACAACTTTCTATATGAGATATGACCACTATGAGTTCACAATAATGCCATTCGTTCTAACAAACGCCCCTAAAATATTGATGAGTTTTATGAATGGGGTGTTCAAGATGCTTTTAGATCACTTTTTGCTCAATTTTCTTGATGAAATTATAATATACTCACATACAGATAAGGAACACGATGTGCACCTTCGATAGTTTTTGTAGTGTCTTCGAGAGTAGCAGATATACAAAAACCTAGATAAGTGTGTCTTTTTCCAGTCAACGATCTAGTAATTAGGTCACATTCTCTCCAGGGAAGCTATTACAATCAATCCTTCCAAGATTAAATCCATCATGTATTGGCCAGCGCCATCTAATGTAACTAAGGTGCGTATTTTCATGGGATTGGAAGGATATTATAGGAGATTTGTTTAGGATTTCTCTCGTGTTGTCAATCCCATCACTTCCCTTCATCGGAAAGGGAATAAGTTTATTTGGTCACATATATGTGAGCATGCCTTAAATACATTGAAGGAATGCCTTATGACAACACCGATACTTACAGTTTCAGATCCTCAGATGGATTTCTTCATGTGTAGAGATTTTTTTTAGCAGGATTAGGAGGTGTTTTGATGCATGATGGTCATGTAGTAGTCTTTGAGTCTCAAAAAATCAAGGATTATGAGCTCAATTATCTGAATCATGACCTTGAGCTTGCGATAGTTGTGCATCCTTTGGTGCATTGGCATCATTTCCTTCTAGGATGAAGGTTCATTCTTAGGATGGACCAGTTAAGCATATGTCACCTCTTCAAGTAGTCCAATCTTAACGCTCATCAATGATGTTGGATGGAGTTTCTATGTGAGTACAACATGTAAATGGAGAATGTGAAGGGGAAGGATAATGTGGTTGTAGACACTTTGAGTCAAAAGAGATATTTGGTTATGGCTACTTCAATGGGTACATATTTATGGGGTAGGATCTTGTAACAAATTCCACTTGATAGTTTTTACCTTTCACCAAGAGAAGAGATTGAGTCTCAAAGACCCCTTGAGGGGAATTTTGATGGACTTTCATTCGAGACATATTGAAATCTCAGACACATAGGAAAGATATATGTACGTAGGGATGGAGGTTTGATACAAAAATATTTTTCCATAGGCTCATTGTGCACCCTATTCAGCCCATCTAGGGGTGAATAAGATGCACACCACATTGAAATAGTTTTACTATTGGAGAGGACCTTATAGATATGTATCTTAGTTTGTGTGTTGTTTTTTGAAGTGTTAGAGGGTGAACGCCGAGCATCACCATCCATCTGGAATTCTTTACCTACATGGAAGATCGGAGTTGAAATGGGACATAACTTCCATGGATTTCATAGCAAGGCTACTAACGTCGAGATACCACCATGACGTCGTTATGGTCATGGTTGATAGATTGACGAAAGTGGTTCAGGTTTCTCTGGTGAAGACCACCTATACATCTAGTGGAGTGGTTCAAGTGTACTTAGATGAGATTGTTAGACTAGACAAGATTCTGCAAAAGATTATTTGTGACTGTGATCCCTTGTACACCTCTCATTTTTTGACTACCATGTAGCATGCCCATGGTAGGAAAATTAATTTCAGTATATCCTACCACCAAGAAAAATATGGTCAGATAGACTGGGTGAACAAGATTTTAGAGGACATGCTTTAGATGTACGTCATGAATCATTGGTCGAGGTGGCAAAAGTATTTGTACTTGGTGGAGTTTACTTATAATAATAGATTCCAAATTTCTACTGCGATGGCACTATTTCAGACACTTTATGGCAGGGATTGCAGGATAATACTAAGTTGGGATAGATTAGAGGATAGAGTGTGTCTTGGGCCTAATTTTTTATAGGACATTGAGAAACAAGTTGTTTTTCTTAGACAGAGACTACATGAGGCACATAATAGATAGAAGAAGTATGCAGATCAGAGGAGAGTTAACCATAACTATGAGGTGGACACGAAGGTTTTTCTTCATGTCAGACCTCATAATATCCCTATTCATTATGGAAAAGGCTCTAAGTTAGCTCTAATATTCGTAGGTCTATTTGAGATCTTGGAGCAGATTGGTCCCTTAGCTTATTGTCTAGCTTTGTCACCTAGCTTGTCTCGCATCCACGATGTATTTCATGTTTCTCTTCTTAAGAGATACATTCCATAACCTTCTCATGTATTATATTTGACCACATTGTAGGTGTATGAGTAGGGGCAGGTGATAATAGAGACCATGTGCATCATAGGGAACAGGACCTTCGGCCTTCGAGTCCATGAGATTGATAAGGTGTGATTCCAGTGGGATAGGTATGATGAGACTACAACCACATGGGAGGATGCTAATTTGTTATGGGCCTAGTTTACACACCTATTTAAGTGACTTCCAAAAGGAATTCAAGTCTAAGGGGAGGAGTATGTAGTGCCCATTCCTTTTCGACACTATTTCATTATGATGTTATTACTATTGGATTGAAATTTAGAAATTTTGATAATTATATATTTTATCAGTAGATGATAGACTATGTATATATTTGGAATATTAACATGCCATGATTTACATTTGGATTATGATCCACTAGATTACACTAATGGAAAATTATATATATTGATTTGTAGTATTATGATTTTTTACTAACATATTATATTCTAAATGCATTTCTTATGATCGATGTTTTGAGTATAATTATGATTTTATGGATGTTAGAATCGTATTAATTGATATGATTATAGATGAAGGAATTGATAATTTTGAATGACGATTATTGATTTCTATATGTATATTCTTATCGATATTTTTGATATGGCCGCAAGGCTAGAGCGGTATTTTTTTTGTGTTGTAGTGGCATTTTATCACATACATTGAAAGGGGATAGGGGACCAACAACATGAAAGGATGTCATGTGCTGTGCAACAATGGCTGAATTTTGACAACTTGTGTATAATGTTATGCTGTGCTGTTGCATGCTTTGTTAAGACGTTCCTATAGGGGGGAAACCTCATTCATGTGGCCAAGAATGTAATGTGTTTCCTTTACTTTAAATTTTGTTTGGTTTAATTTGTTGTGCATGTGTTTAATTATTTGGGATAAATATTGTCACTTTGTTAACACTTGCTAATGTTTCTTTATTAACTATTTTAGTTTAAATTTTAATTAAAAAGAAAGATTTGACACATGGGAAATAAACTGAGAAAATGGTCCTTGAAATCTGGTGCATGATGTGAATTAGATTTTTGTTGGGTTTTGGTGTTGTGTACACTTTCACCAACATTTTCAAATTTAGATTTTGGCTAAGGAGGCCCACTTATGGATGACTTGTGGGACAAGTTAAGCTTGTCTAATGCACATCTTAAACTCTTCTACCAACAACCATAACAATGAATTATGGGGAGTTAATTTTAGGCATTAATTAATGCACTTATTGAGTATAAAAGGGGTAAATAGTTGCACTTATTCACATACCACATTTAAGTTGTTCCTTGATATGCATGGTGTCCATGTTGGAGTGTTATGTGCACATGTCATAAGTCCTACCTGTGCATTTAATTGCTTTTGGCTTGGTGTTTTAATTTTGTGTTGGAATTGAGGAATGATGAAGTGGCATCCTACATAGAGCCACATCATCATCCTCTCATCCCATCATCTATTCATTTATTAAACTTAAATTAATTTTGGGTAACTTGTCTTATTTTCTTCTCTTGCACTCTTCAAAATTTGTCTTGGTTTGCATGCTTGGATTTTTCTTTTTGGAGTTACAATTTTAGATTGATGCTTTGCTGTGAAGGTGTTGAAAAATTGTTGGAAAGTGAATATGTTTTGAGGCTTAATGGAGAGGTAGAATCTCACCTCTTATTGTCATTTTTGTATTAATGTATTTTGATGTAGAAAACTATGTTTGTATGAGTATTTGCATGGGTGTTCTGAATGTGATATATTGGGGTTCGGTAGCTTGCCTTAAGAAGGGAGTAGGATATGTAAGTCGTGGGACCATTGGGAAGGGAAAAGGGAGTTGCGAGGCATGTATTTTTGAGGGAATTTGATTAGGAGTTCCATCTATGGGGAGTGAAAAAGAAAGCATGGACACATTTTTGCATATTCGCAAGGGGAGATATAAGGATGTATTTGAATCTTCTGTATTGTGCACATAGAGGCATTTGGATGTAACGCCTACTTCACTTAGGAGAAAAAAGGAGGTGGTTCCCATATTCCTTGCTCCTTTTGGCTTGGTTTCAAGCCTATTTGTTGTTGGGAAAGTTGTTAATATTGTTGAGTATGTCCATTTGAATGTTTTGTATGCTTTGTGAAGCCATTTTTGTAAAGGTTGTCAAATTTGCATTATGATCCTCACTGTTATTTTGTTAGGGCTCGAGGGAAAATAAAGGGATTTAATATACCATATTGGATTATAGGTTGGGCGGAGAGATTAACCTATACCCTTTTATTTGTATTTTGAATCAAGATTTGAAGAGTTGAAGGATGCAATTTTGAAAGCTAAAAGTTGGGAGATGACCTTGAAAGAAGATTTGTGTTTTGAGGTTGTTGGAAGAACCTATTATCCATTTTTCACCACCCTTGAAAAATGAATCAACTTATAGGTCTACGAATTGATAGTTAACAGGAGTAGTTTACAAGGTATAACACAACGAAATCACTCATGGCAGTGAAGGTTTGGAGTAGGATTTACATTAATGGTCAAGTTGGAAAAATGTATGGATTTCCACCTCTTTCTCGTGTGACAATATTTCCTCTCCTGTTATGAGATAACATTTCTTGTTGTCACATGATAACATTTCCTCTTATCACACAACAATATTTTATCTTGTCATGCAACATCATTTCCTATTGCCGTGTGACATCCTTTCCTCTTGTCGCGCGAAAACATTTCCTCCCGTCACACAATACCATTTCCTCCTGTTGCATAATAAAATTTCCTCTTGTCGTGTGAAAACATTTCCTCTTGTCGCATGATAGCATTTCCTTTTTTCACATGATAAGCCTTTCTCTCGTTGGTGGTAACTCTTCCATTCTTTATGTGTGTTAGTTGGTGGTTTCTGTCGGGTGACAACAAATAATTTCAGATATGACTAGACATTAATGATACCATACAAGGTAGCTAAACAACCAGTTTAATGAAGCATGGTTCCCATGTCTTTTCTAACAAAAATGTACCATTGAAAAGTGAACCATCATGGCTACCCATACCTTCATAAAACCATTTAATGAGGAATGATGGTTGGTAGCTCCATTTCTCTGTATATATGTAAATTCCCCTCATTTGAAAGAGAGGGATTTCAAAATTGTAAAGAAACTTTGCTAAAATTGTTCCAACACTTTTGTGAGCTGCATGCCTCAAATTTATACATTTTAGGAAGGATTGTTTCCTTGTGCCTATAATTTAATAGATTGTGCATCATTTTAAGCAATAAAATTAGTTTTTTGTGGCTCTTATTTTGCTAGCTTGATTTATATTGCATTCCTTTCCTTCTATTATATGTTTTAGGTATATTGTGCATATTGTGTTCCTTTGCAAGGATTAAATTTGTTGTGCTCCACAAGATTGGAGGTTTGATAGTGTTTTTAGAAAATGGCATTTTATGTGCCCTCTTCTTCCCAATTTCCCTCCACTTTCACTCAATAGGAATCCCTCTAGTCTTGTTTTGTAGTTATTGCCTCCCTTAGTTTAGGATTTACATTTTTGTATTTCTCTCTCTCTGGTCCCTTGGAATCGATAGTTTAGGAGTAGGTTAGCATTAGAATAGGTCAAGAACTAGATTTCTATGGAGGTTTGTCTCAATTACAAGGGTCCCACACCTTGAGACAATCCAATGTTTGTCAAAAGAAGGGTTTTGTAATGTGCAAATCCCAGGGTGCTACTTTTCCTACATAATATTTATGACACGCCCAGTGCAACAGAAGTCAATATTTTCATTTTTATCAAGATTGGGTGTGTGTCTTGGTGAAATTATAGCCTTTGGAGGTTTTGCAACAACACATATGGCAACTCCGTCACTCAAATCGAGTGGTTTCAGTAGCCCAAGTTTATCAATTTCATGAGAAGAATCCAAACAAGGTCAAGAATTAGAGAAGAGGCGCTATTTGTCTCTCTACACTTATCCATAGATAGAGAAATAAGGGGAAGAAGAGCTCAAAGGTCTCAAAATCAACCAAATAGAACTTTATCAACACCTCCACCCAGTAGAACTTTTCTTCAATTGACTAGAGTTATCAGGCCACTCAAGATGGCTCATCTACAACCACCAAATCAGCCACCCCAAACCCATATGTGAATTTCATGAGAAGCAGTCCCCTTGATCTTAATGCACAAAATCCAGTCCCAATAGTAGAATTAAATAATACCCCATACTTCACTGGAAAAAATCACACAACTCCCGTTGACCACATTCAAGACATTGCAAATGTTTGTGCCATACATGAGATTGTCGAGATGGATGTTTTGTTCAAGTTGTGGTCTTCTTATTTCAAAGGAAAATTATTGTGGTTGTTTAGAGGCCTGGGAGTAGGATTGATTTAGAATTGGGATCAATTGTGCACAACTATCTGTGGCTAGTTTGCAGAGATGACTGATAACTTATCCATTTTGGAGAAGATAATTGCAATCAAAAGGGAACCAACTGATTTGATGACAGACTTCAATTCTAGATTCAAAAGAACATGGGAAAGGATCCTAATTGCTGTCAGACCAACAAATGAATGTGGATTTCTCTATTTTATTAAAGCTCTAAATTATGATATATATGTTATGATATAATCTATGGGGATAATAACCGTAGCAAATGCCTATGAAATAGATAGTAGAGATGATACTTTCCTAATTCAAGCCGGTAAACTTGTACCTAAGCCTCCTTTTCCTCTCTATCCGGACATGCGGAATCATAATCCTAATCAAGCACCTATAATAGCTCACATCCTTACTTCAAGAAATTAGATTTTAAATGAAGGTTCCACTTCTTCTTCTAGTCCTTTAAATGAACTCCAAGAGGTTATGAAACAATTGCAATACTTAGGAAACAAGTTGGTAACTCTTAAGAAGAAGAAAGGTCAAAATTCTACACCTTATGAACCACAGTTCCAGCGTAATAAACCTCCATATAAGCCAAACATGCCACTTGTTCAAGCTGCTAACTAGAACCAAGGACAACCACAACCTGTCAGGTCAGTCCAAGCATATAACCCTATTGTTGTTTCAATATCTAGGGCCTTGGTTTCAACTCAAAACAACATAGCACAATAATATGAATGGTGTTTCCCATGCATCCAACCTCATAACACTACTGCATGGACCACTATTTTGAGACAAAAGTTTACTTTTTTCTCTAAGAGTAAATTTTTGTCTATAACTTATTTTTATTTTAAACTTTGAATAATAAATTAACTTTTAATTTACTACATTGAGCTAAAATTGTGGGAATCCAAATGGCGAAAAAAATTGAGAACCAGCCGAATGGGGGAAAATTAATGCACCATTTTTTTTATCAGTCCAAGAGTTTCTATTCAGCCAAGACTAGGTAGGTCTCATGGCAGCTTCAACATGATAGTCCAACCTTCTGCTCTAGCAATATGGTCTAGCCTTTTGCTCCAATAATACGGTCCAGCCTTCTGCTCAAAACTAGATTTACTCTGAGGCTTCGGATCTAATTTTCATTTGCCCCTAGCCGCCTGGGCATTTTTTCTAGTGTTTTCACCATCGATTTAATGTATTGGTTTCCATTTAGGTGTATATCTTCCATGCTCTTGTTTTGTTTTAGTTTTCCTTAGATGAGACTTTGGTATAGATTTTTTGGGTCGATCTCACTCTCCATTGGTTGTGTAAAACAACTTGCTCTAGCTTTGCTCTATTGTGGCTCGGCATTGCTGGATCGTAATTTCTTTTTCCAAGGCCTATCAATGTCATGGTAGATCAATTATGAGTGTAGATTGTTGGGGTTGATAACTATGTCGGCACTTATTTTCCCAAATTTCCACACTTTGAATCAGTTTGGCTTTGCAAATTTTAACTCGGCCTATTTGGACTTGGCTACTTCCTCTTATTGGTAAGTTATTTCCATTTTAAATATTACCATTTCTCATTACGTATGGGTATCATGATCTCTACATATGAATTTCTTTCCCCAATTTACTATAGATTTACATTTTTTAGTTGGACCGCTCTCTTGTTGTTGGGGTTCGTGAATCCCCCTGCTTAGTCTTCATTGTTTTACTACTTTCTTGTTATTTTTTTAGGCATTGACAATTCTTTAGCATTTGTGTGGATGTTTTTATCTGTGGCTTCTGATTTAATAAATTAAATTGGGGTTCATTTTACATGCGTATGTGGTTTGCAAATGTATTCCATGCCAATCTTGGATAGGGAGCTTCAGGACATGACACATGATTGTTTTTGTCAATATTTTAGGTTTCAAAGAGATTTTACTTATGGGAATATTTAGTTGGGTATGCAATTTATCTGAGTAAATGCATCAATGAAAACACCACATGCAAAATGTTTGACATAATGCTTAAATTAAGTTTGAGTGTATCAATGTTTGGGATTTGTTTAGGAGCTCTTATGCTTAGTCCAGTGACCTGAATCTCAGAATAGTAAATTAGTGTGAGGTGAATTTGCTGATTATTCAAAAATTACAAGTTCATTACCACCACATTTGTGCAGACCATGATAGACATTACCTGAAAATAGTAAGAATTTTATCGAGTTTCGATTTTCACAACCTATACACAAAACAATACATTTTATTACATAGAAAAGTATATTCTTTAGATCTAAGATCCAACCATTGGTGCCTGCATGTAATGCTGCACATTAACACACAAAAACACACTGTTAGAAACATTCATAATATATGTGCTCATTCCAATTTTTTAACACAAATAAAATAAAGTAATTCATCTTACATAATTGTTGTTCACTTTGCAAGATTTGGACCACCAAACATGGCCTTTTCCATATACTTTTCCCCCACCATCTATTGTGAGGCCTGAGATGCTTAGGAATTGAATCCACAGAGTTCTGTCATTCTTATTCCATGTAAATGGTGCAATTGGAGCAACTATGTTTCCTGTAGTCTATGAAAGAATCTATATGAAAAAAATGTCTTTTCATTTTTGTTACACTATTTTAACAAAATAAAAAATACAGCACGCCACCATCTCTTCTTACATGTACCAAAATATTGGGCTTGTAAGGGCCTGAAAATGTTAGAGGATTCACTAAAAATTGATTTCTAGATGGCACTATCAACATCACATTGTAAGGTGATCCGCATGTTGCTTTCCATGCCTTTAAGAAGGCCTGCAAAACCATAGATGGATTATCAATAGATATTTACATGGTTAGAAGGTATACATAAATGTCAAAGTGCTAAGAATTATTTATAGGTGTATCATCTTGATAACCATCACCAACTGCACCATATTCCTTAACATTGAAATTCGATGAATGGCTCTGATAATTTTTCTTTGTTTTTTTATAATACGATGTTGCTATACCACCAGGATAAATTATAAGGGTAGCCCAACATGAATCCATACATAGAATTAACAAAATAATTTAAACTGTGGACACAATCTACAGATATCATTTTTTGCTTTAGAATGCATGAATACATTATAAGTACAACAATTTGAAAAAAATTATGATGAAGCTATAATTAGATTAGAGACAGTGGTTCTCATTACCATCTTTATCTGTTTTGTTTCTCCTCTAGTATTATCTTGTTCTAGCATATATCTTAAAGAGTATGATAACATTGTAAGCTTATTTTTGGTATGAATATAATATGTTATGTTTGAAAAATATATATAATTGTTGAGAGATAAAAACATTATAATACTAATCATGCTAAATAATGGAAAAATTGAAATAAACATTATTAATAATAAGTATTATACTATTTTTCTTAATCATAAGATTGACTTTATCCATTAGAAAATTTGTATTATGCTACTCCAAACCATTGAAGTCGATTCCAATTGTGATGTTGATCGTTTGAAATAAATATTGAATGTTATATTATCTATTTCATATTATAATGACCGAAATTACATGTATATAAAGGAATTTGAAAGTATAATTACTATTATCTTGATTCATCTTCTTTATATTAGTTTTTCTTTGCAAAAATTTATCGAACAGTATCTTAGATTTTCCTCATTTATAAGCCTTCAATTATATTTCTAGATACAAGAGGCCATAATATACACTCCATCTTTATGACACTGATTATGGTATGGCTTGAATATCTCATCTACTTCTATGTAACTCTCCTTTTCCTATTAGCCTTATTATCCTTGCCAACTTCTCTCTCCTCAACTCCTTGTCCAAGACAGAAATATTTGGTCTTTTAGCTTCTTAACTCCTCCAACCCCTTTCTTCCTTTTCCTACACTCACAATTTGGTTAGATCCAATGAAGTAATGCATTCACAACCTTAAGACTCCACATTACTCTTCCTTCCACAAACTGTCCCTATAAGTCTCTAAGACCACGTTACTTGGTTCATTCAAGAAAATAGACTTCTAGTACTACCCATAAGGAGCTATCACATTCTATAGTGATATTTCCATTCCTATGACATGCCTTCTAGATCTCAAGGCTTAACTCAGCATACAACTCTTTGTAGCTCTCCTTTTGCATTTTTGTTTCCAAACCCTCACTATGTCATTCTTCACCTACTTTCATGTACAGTTTTCTTTTTAGGAAGTTTCAAGGCCTACACCCATGGTTTTCTAGTACACCCATTATTGCATTTATCCTTACCCTAAAGTTTCAGACCCTTACTCAAGAGGCAGAGGTGACTTCCTTTGTAAATGTGCTCCTAGGATTAGGCTTCAGACTGTATCTTTCCTCCTCTTTCTAAACTGTCATGGACCATTCACAAAATAAACTTGGGAGAACCAAAATTCCTTTTGAATCTTGCAAGGGACTCACTTACCATTAAATATAATGATATTGACATAGATATCAACAACAACAGGACAACTATTTTGGCATTTCTCTGAACCTAAGTTAGATGTGAAATGAGAATATGAAGAAAGGTCATCAGTAGTGTTGTCTAGTTCTATGTAGTATTTTCCACCACCGCGGGCTTTGTTGTTACTGATTTTCCATCAGATATCTTATGTCATTACCATAGTTTTCCAACTCCTCACTAGTCTAGTTCCTTAGTGGCTCTTCTATAGACTTGGCTACACCATCATCGGCCTTGTAACACGACCTCTACAAAATATTTGCACATCTATCTGACCTACGTGTCCTTAACCTCTCTACTCCACATCAACTACAACTATAAATTGTTCAATTCACTAATCTACAGATAACGACTCTCACTTCTTCCAATGTTGAAAACTTAGCACTTGTTATATTGACATCACCATTGACATTTTGTAATTATAAATTGAAGCATTGGAAATGTGTAATGCTATTCAATAGTAAATCCAAAATGTCTTATTGTTGTCATAACCTCCTAACTGACATATGGCCTTGTTGAATAGCCAACCCTTTCCATTTAGTTGTCGCCAACTGGGACTACCACCATGATTCCTTCACATTTCTCTCACCACGTAGATTATTTTCTTCCATTTGGTGGCCGCGAATCTTTCAAATATCACTCCTACCATAACCTGTTTGAAATATGAATGCAAAAACATTCTGGGTTTTGGTTGAGAGTGGGAAAAGCAATTTGGTAAGAATCATCAATGCTAATGCTACCCTGAATCACCCATTATTCTTCAAAATAGCAAAGCACAGAATGAATGTGGTGGTGGTGGATGCGTTGTACACAAAGTTGTACAAGACAAATGTAGTGGTGATACATCCAGGCTAGATAGCTAGTAGATAACTAAACAATACATTTTACACCATCATACACACTATAGAATTGCAACTCTTTAAATACTAACCACAGTTCCAATTAATAGGATGTAGCGAGTGACCATTTATTTGACTTCTTCAAATTTGAATCTTTCAAACTTTACCTATGTTAGTACAATTTATTTGTAAAGAAAAATTCCAATGTCCCAGCCAACCCTCATTAATGCTTATACAAAATTCTCCATAAAAGAATGAATACAATCCTTATTTGTGCTCTTTATCTAGATTGGTAGGGTTCAATTTATCTCTGAACTTCATAGTTGAAAATATTTGAACATAATATCTAGATTGGCATGATGTTGAGGGACCATAGTTGAAAATATTTAAACATAATATCAGTCTTCCTGATATCCCTCTCATGTAAGTTTTTCTTATATCTTGCTACCCAAGCTGCTGGTATATTCGAGGAAATTGGTGGATATAAAAATATGCCACCACCTTGTAAGCCCGTGTCATTCCCTTTCATGCATATAGAAATATGTATTGAAAGGATTAAATGTGCTAACAATTCCATGTTTTCCATATAAAATTGTATTTTTTCATATCCAAAGCACACCTTAATAACTTTCCACCTTAAATATACAAAATATGTGCATGAACCCAAATTAATTTCATACTTTAAGTCCAACATGTTGATAGTTAGTCCAAACCTAAACAAGACATGCATCTCTCTATATAATAGCAATCTACATTCTACAAGAGCACAAGATGAATTCCAGTTTATGCAACAGCTGGGCCAATAATATTTGTAAGGCATAAGTACCTGTCACATATGGCAAGAGTGTTAGGCTTGCCTTCGCAGTACCTAAACAAAGTCTCCTTCAAGTGAAGCATTCAATGCACAAATCCAATAAAGAATTCATAAAAAAACTATTCAACCAAAGTAGAGAAGGTCACTTAAAGGATACATTCTTCTTACTAAATGTCATTTAGCTTTTTTCCACAAATATCTCAGCTACTGTAGACCTACATTGACAAGAATGTCTTTATAGAGGGTAAGGGATTTCACTCTCACATCCGTGAAAGGATTATTAAAATTTCCCCATTTTAATATGGAACTAGTTATGCCAAGAGGCACTCTACAATGGCAGCAGGGGTGGAGTGTAATTGAGTAAGTAGTTCACTTTTATATTCAAATTTAAATTCGATGTCCATTTGATTGATAGTCGCAAGAAAATTCAGCCTTAAATTTGGAATCCTCTTAAGTATCACTTAGAAGTTTATTTTTTTTTCACTTGGAGAAGTCAATAAAAAAAGAGTTAATCCTTTTGGCCATATGGTGGAGTTTGATGCCAGTTTTTTGGGAAAAAGTTACTTTGAGCCCGTCATAATGGTGTAGCTAGATGGACGTCATTTTTCTCCAGTCAATGGAAAAATGGTGGAGAAGATATTGGAGTTATTAATCAATGTGGTATGTGTAAAATCTAAGATAAAAACCTCTAAAATGATATCTCTCTTGTATTTCAAATTGATGTATTTAAGATATCTGTACTAGTTGTAGCTAACACCAAAACAATATAAACATGTAAATACACTAACACTAAAGGAATGAGTTAGTCCCATACAAAAATTAGGTGTCTACAATAACATATGTGCGTATATGTATAGATACATATGCCACGTATGTTTATGTGGTGATTTCAAATACCACCAAAAAGGACTAAAACATAAATACAATAACACAAAAGCAATTAACTAGCCCCATACCAAAATTAGGTGTCTACAACAAATGGCTATATATACGTATGTATACATATATTAGACATATATATTTGCAAGGAATACAGTAATTGTAGGTAACACCAAAAAATAAATAAAAACATAAATACACTAACACCAAAGCAATGAACCAGTTCCTTGATATAACTAGGTTTCTACAATAACATACATGCACACACACACACACACACACACACACAGATATGTGTGTGTGTGTGTGTGTGTGTGTGTGTGTGTGTGTGTGTGTGTGTGTGTGTGTGTGTGTGTGTGTGTGTACACATAAATGTGCTATGTATGTATATGTGTAACTATAACTAATACCAAAAAAGAAATAAACACATAATTACACTAACACCAGAGCAATTAATTAGTATTGTACTAAAATCAAGTCCATATATATGTATATGCTATGTATACATATGTAGTCTTCTTGAGGAATACAATAATTGTAGCTAACGCCAAAAAGAAATAAACACACAAATACACTAAAACCAAAGCAATCTACCATTTTCTTAAAAATATTAAGTTTCTACAACAACATATGTGCCCATAAACTCGCCTAATACATGTTAAATCTATTTCTAGGTATACATGGGTTGGATGGGGGTTTTGATAGCCCTTACTATGGCCTAATACCAAAACTTAGACTAGTCTGAAAGAGAACTACATTTCAAACCCACAACACTCTTGGCAGACAGTAAGCACAAACGCACAAATTACCAATCACTAAGAAAGAATGAATAGCATCAACATTCCCTCTAGGAAGTTAATACCAACCTTTTATTCCTCACAAAAAAATCTAATGTATGTATACATATATAGCATAAATGTAGATGTATATATGTATATGTATATATACTTATACATGAATACACATATACATACATCACATATATATGTAGATGTGTTTGTATACATATGCATACACATATATTTATGTATGTACACATAAATATGCTATGTATGTATATGTGTAATTGTAACTAATACCAAAAAGAAATAAACACATAAATACACTAACACTAGAGCAATTAATTAGTCTCGTACTAAAATCAAGTCCATATATATGTATATGCTATGTATACATATGTAGTCTTCTCAAGGAATACAATAATTGCAGCTAACGCCAAAAAGAAATAAACACACAAATACACTAAAACCAAAGCAATCTACCAGTTTCTTAAAAATATTAAGTTTCTAAAGTAGCATATGTGCCCATAAACTTGCCTAATACATGTCAAATCTATTTCTAGGTATACATGGGTTGGATGGGGGTTTTGATAGCCCTTACTATGGCCTAATACCAAAGCTCAGATGAGTCTGAAAGAGCACTACATTTCAACCCACAGCACTCTTGGCAGACAATAAGCAAAAACCCACAAATTACCAATCATTAAGCAAGAATGAATAGCATCAACATTCCCTCTGGGAAGTTAATACCAACCTTTTATTCCTCACAAAAAAATCTAATGTATGTATACATACATATATAACATAAATGTATATGTATATATTTATATGTATATATACTTATACATGAATACACATATACATACATCACATATATATCTAGATGTGTGTGTATACATATGCATACATACGTATGTATGCATATATAATGGATGTACATAAGCACATTAGTCCTCAGAGTGGAGTGTACAAAACAATATTCCTAGAATGACACCAATGGTCAAGTTTGTTGAACTTACAAACACATGTTGCACACCAAACACATCAAGAAGACGTAATAAGTAGTCAACATTCCCATCAAAAATCCAAACCCAAACCACAATTCCTAACATCGATTTCACATGTTTAGAAAGGGAAAATAGAGGAAACACAATTTTGAAACATATTAACCTACTTTCAAAACTCATTGCAAAGCTCTAAGGTGACCCTGTGTAACGCCGCTAAAAGACGACGCCACGCTCACGAAGTCGACGACGTGCCACAACCATACAACCCGAAAATGCGACAATTTTTTTTTGAGATGGATGCGTTTGCATACAGGTTCGAACTAAAATAGTCCCGTAATGCCTCGGGAATGAAGATGCTTCAAGGTTAAGGATATTTAAATTCATCTCATTCGACGTTTCACAAAATGGAAAGGAGGGTCGTCTTTCGAATTGCTTTGTCTAGTGTCTGGTGATATCGCAGTAGCAGTGTTCTTCAATGTTAACCCTAGAGTAAGGTATAATTTGTTATGAAATGAATAACTTATCCACTTGATTTTTATTTTTGTTTAATTATCCATTTACATTACGTTATCTCATGAATTTAATACATTATGTTATATATATATATATAGATGAAGGAAATCATACGATAAGATATATACTTCAACATTATATTACTACATTGTCTGTCTTTATGTATTTAATTACACATAGCACCTTATTTATATTAAGTAGTTTATTATATGAAGGTTGTATTACGAGTAACTAATATTTTATATAGTGGTTAATACCTTAACTAGCCTATACAGCTACATGTATTCCTTCAGTAGGATAACATATATTAAATTTTATGGTTGGGGCGGTGGTCTCATCATCCACTTGTCACAACTAAATATCTCCCTTCCTGACATGCGGATCCACTCCAACTGGCCGCTTACATCCTTAATTGGATTTTTAAACTCACATCTGAGCAGACAACCCGCCATCTCTCTCATAGACTATCCTATCCACGCATTAAGAAGAAGGTTATTATGGTGGTTGCGGGTTAGAACTCCAGGCACGTGTAGCAGATGGGACATTGTTTCAAACGCAGCGAGGTTCAGCACTCCGTTGATTAATCTCTCTAAATGCCTCAACCACACTGGTTGACCAACTATGTTGTAATCTGTTCATCCTCGAATGCACCTTCAAATTTGGGATTCTGCCATCAAGTGATGTTTATCAAATCGCTTGAGGAAGAGACAGTGCGAATGTTTCAAGTTTTATTGGGGCAGAAAGAGTGTTATATGGCGACTGGACAGAGAATCACAGCCTGGCCGCGTGGACAGCAAAAAGGAGACTGTAATGGTAGGGGTGATTTACCTCCACTTTCATTGGGTGCTGCATGGTGTGTGTGTAAACTCTGGATATGCCATCTGTCAACTATGGACCTCTTATACCAACATCTATTGCTTGTCTAATGCAACACTCCTAAAAAGACGACCACAAGACTCGCTCTTTCAAGCACTGCAATAATTAAATATTCTCTGAGACAGTCAATGCTTGGTGTATCAGCTGTCTATCAGGCATATCTACTGAAACGTTTCATCATTTTCTTTTATATATAGCAGTTATTCTCTCAGACATGATTTAAGGGTGATTGAATGGTCTTGATTTTGAGACTAACTTCACATTTGTTTGGTGCAGTTGCGACATGCATGTAGCTTGATATTTGTGAAGCTAAGACCACTTGCAGTGTCCTAATCTGTTAAAAAAAAAATTTTAAACTATTGGTAAGCATTGCAACAATTTAAATATTCACTGTGACAGTCAGCGCCTTGTGTATCAAGTTGTCTATCAGGCATTTTTACTGAAACGTATCATCTTCTTTTTTTTTTTTTTATTAACAGTTATTCTCTTAGACCCGATTTAAGGGTGATTGACTGATCTTGATTTTGAGACTAACTTTACATTTATTTGGGCAGTTGCGAGGTCTGCCATGCAGCTTGATATTTGTGAAGCTAAGACCACTCGTGGTGTTCTAATTTCAAAATCTGTTGTCCTAATCGCTGTCAGAAAATAGTATCTTTAAGGAGCTAATGGTAATAGTCCTGGCAAAGAGATTATGGCATTGCCACAGGTTTGCTTTGTTATAGTTCTATTTTCCAATAAGCACTCAAACTAAAGGATAAACAGCAGGCAAAAAAAAAAACATGAGAGCAGAGAGCTTAAATCGGCTTGCCATGGAAACTCACTTGCTCTTCACAGTGCTTCCCCTGCTGGCACACAGATGGAAACGAGAATTTACACAGCGTGTAAGAAACAAACACGCATTTTCCTTGAGACACTCAAAAACTGTCAAGGCGACCTGCTCTATACATGGCAGTCGATGCATACATGTTTCATAACTGCTCCACTAATGGTACATTTTCTAATAAGGGACAAACTTAATTCTCTTAGACATGTTTAATAATTAAAATATTAGTTTCCTTTTTAATTGTAATGTGGTGGTGACTTATTAAGCTAGAAACTTTACCTGATTTCTTTCTTCACAAATCAATAACATAACATGGGTTTTCAAAGAATCGATTTCATTTCCCTTTATTAATTTGTAATGGATTCTTGTATTAGATTCATAAATGAAGAAAGCATAAAAGAACTAGATCTTACAAAGTTTCATTGTCATACTAAAAACTATTTGAAAACTTGAGTCCTTCCATCAAGTATAAAAGAAGGGATAATGCACTATTCTTTTAACCTTTCCAACATATCACTTCCAAGTACTTCAAACAAAATTTTAATATATTTTCTTTTGTAATTTCTTTCCAACATTCCACAAGAATTCAAGAACATTTACAATAAACTTTTAGAGTAAGAAACACTATCATTTCAATGCAACTTTTCCTTCAAATCTTTTACAACATGTCCTACTTCATGTGGAAAACATATTTGCAATAATGGAAGCTAAAGAAAGCAAACAATATTACATTTTTCCTCCACTCAAGGTGGGTAGATGCATGATGTTTTTACATTATCTACAACAAGGTTCTTGTGCTCCAAGGTGTTCTTCATCCATGCTCCAAGTTCCAAATATTTCCAATCACAACCAAGATAGGGGGAGAGGCAACACTCTCCTCCCAACCAAAACTCAATGGAGAAGAGAAGTAATCTCCTCCATTGACCCCCGAGCCCCAAACACAAAACAATGAAGAGTGGTCTCCAACTCAAGGCAACAATACTTGCTTCCACAATACAATTTTCTTCACAACATTCAAGGTAATAAGAGAAAGCAACAAGAGAAACACAAATAACACCAAACACTTTGCACAACAAGGCTTTCATCCAAGCCAACAAGAGAAGGAACTATGGGAATGTTTTCCTTATGCCTCCCAATTGAGATGAGATGCCCATCCAAAAAACCTCCACAATAAAACACAAGCCCCTATGACTCTTATGCCTCCCTCAAGTACCCCTTTTTCCTCCCATACTCTTATGCCTCCCTCCTCTTATGGCTCCCTCAAAGACAAGGTAGAATGTAAACATTCTTACCCAAGATGGGGCATCCCTCTCAAACTCCCTCCACAATATCCTAATCTACTCTTATGCCTCCCTCATGAGTATTCCCATAGACCTCTCCTATACTACACAATAAGCATTCAATCCATTTTCACAATACACCAAAGTAAACATGCATTTTTCAAAATTTTAGCATAGAAGCAACAATAATATGAAAGCAAAACAAAGGAGAGGGTTTCCTACCTCTCCATTGGAGAAGCCTAAACCAAGAAATTTGTCCAAGCTCCTTCCCAAAGCAATCCAAGCATGCAAGTCCAAGCACTCTCTTTTTCTCTTTCTCCCAATTCTTTTCTCTCCCAAAAATAACAAAAGAGAACTCTTCAACAAAAACAAAAACAAAACTCCAACCCCCTCAACAAGAGAGGAAGTTTCAATAAATAGACCAAGAGGAAAGGGTGAGGGTGATGTGGCTCCATGTAGGATGCCACATCACACATCCTCAAGGCCACCTCCCCTTAGGTCAACTCAAATCCCAAAACACCATAAATGGGTGGTTGGGTTGAATGACATCTCTCTAATCCAAAATCCATCCCTTCCCCATGTGTCCTTAAGGCACAATTAAATGCAAAATGAGGACAAGTGCACTCCAAAGTCATATTTCCCTTCCCAAAACAATAAATAATCCCATTTTTGGATTCCCAACCCATAGATATGGTTGGTAAGGGGTTTTGGGAAGTGTGGGACAAGTTTAACTTGTCCCACAAGTCCCCCAAAAATGCCCTCAATCTCAAATTCGAGATTCCAAGAGTTTGGAGTGGTCAACACTCAATACCAAGCATTCAATACATGAGGAAACACAAGGCTCAAGGAGCCAACCAATCAAAATTTATTACACCCACTTGACTTCCCTCAAAAACTTAAAATTTAAAGCAAGATGGTTAATTTAATCCTAAACATACTTAGCAAAAGAAAATTCTAAAAAGGATACATCACAAATAAAATCACCCACTAAGGTAAGTTAGAAACAAACAATTAAAATTCTTACCCCCCTTGGTCACATTAGAAAATTTCCCCCTCATGGAAATTTTCGTCAACACATAAAAGAATAAAGGTAACACAACACAATTTACTAGTTGCCTTGACGATCAAATGTTGTAACCACCCGACATCCTGTTGTGTTTGGTTCCCAATCCCCCTCATGGTTGTGATCAGGCTGTGCTTCCTGCAAAATGCAAAATACCTCCTTCAGCCTTGCGGCCATGTCAAAATATCCAAAATAATCATATGCATGAAATTTATTAACATCTATACGTAATTCAACTATCCATTATTCTAGGTCTAAATCACAACTTAATTATGCATTCCATCATTATCCAAAATCATAGTAATGTAAATTCAACAACTACATTCTACTCATCATGGCGAAGAAATCCAAAGTTAGAACACATGCAATATATCCATATAAAAATAATATCGGTATCCAATAGTTTGTCCATGAGTCAGTGTAGGTCATACTGAAAATAAAATCCAATCATAATCTAAATGCATCTAGTCACAAAACATCCTGCTAATCAACATAAGTATAAGTCATGTCCATATCCAAAGTCTGCATAACTCAAAATGATAATCAACTAAGTGTCGTAGGGAAGTGGGCTCCTGATAAGGCATATTAGTGGGCATATTGTAAAGAAAAACATTCACCAATAGTAGTTAATATCTATAAATAAAAAGACATCACATGTCAATTAACAGGAGTAATAAAGATCCTGATAATTTTTAAACCCACTAAGCTCCTCATTAAGCACTTTGCAAACATTCCCACTAGGACAAAGTTTATCATGACTCTCATAAATCGATTGAATTGTTCTGATTAATAGTGAACATTAATATAATATTTATTTTAATCTTTTATTATCATCATTCATCTACAGTAGTTCATCATGACTCTCATAAATTATTTCCCTAGCATTGGACATCATTGACATTTAGAGATCCATGCTTTTAGATGATGTCTATAATACAGTCAGAGAGATCATATACTGATTGCAGATGATAATTACAACTCTCTCTGGTCCATTAGTATAATGAACTATAATGGATGCTACTAATTGGTCATTTTTAATAGATTAGATTGCTTTTCCTTGTCTAATTTCTTTGACTATTCCCTTTTTGTAGGTTTCATTTTCTTCTCTTGCTCTAGTTCGTGTGGAGTGGATTTAGTGCAAGAAGGTAATATAAGATGACATTCTAGTCTTATATATATTGGTAAATAGTTAGAATGTATAGATAGTTTTATTAATTTACTTTAAATATTTTCAAGTATTTCTATCATGAGTGTTACTTTTTTTGTAGGATTCTATTACCTAATTAGCCATTATACTTGGACAGAATAGAGAGTCAGGTACGTTTATTTTCTGTCACCTACATTATTTATTTAATGAATTCAATCTCAATGGATATTATTATTATCATAGTCATGAGCTTTTTAATAATACCTAGATCTCAAATAACACTCATAACAGACCCTCTTTTAACTAACAAAAAATGGATAAGTAAGGGCCAAAGACCATATTTTTCATGAGTAGATGGAATATATAATGGCACAAATGACCTCATATTCCAAAATAATAATGTTTTATTTTATGCAAACATCATAACAAAATTATTCATTTCCAAACTATAAAAATGTAAGTCTTAAGTTGAGAGGTAGATGCTCATTATTTAAAGTATATGATTTATGTAGGATAATAGTATATCTTCATCTAAATATTCATATGAACATGTATCGATACCTACTACAGGGACAAGTGAATAATTTAATGAAATGATATATTGCACTTGTGAAAAGTGCAAAAATATAAAATTAAAGAAGTGTCGACTCGTTGGTATCCATAGGTTGAACTATGGAGCTTATACAGAAGAGGTATACTATAATGATAATTCAAAAATGCTTGTTATTAGAAAATAAGAAATTTTTATATTGCATTATTATTAACTATTTTAAACAATATTGTAATGTATATCCAATCCAAGTTCATAATAATGTTTATGAAAGATCATATGACATTGATGATAGTGACTCTCACAATGAAGGAGAAAACACAAATATGGGTGATACCACCTCTCAATTAAATGAGGATGGGGTGAACGAATTTATACAAAACTTCTACACATATGCTAAATAAGTTGATGATTCACCCCTAACTCAACTTGCTAGGACACCTCTTTACCCAAATGCAAATTTTTCTCTATTGGCAACACTTATGTTATTTTTGAACTTGAAGGTTATGCATGGAATGAAGAATATATGTTTTACTGATATCTTGAGGTATATTTTAAATTTCTCTAGACTATATCTCTCCATGTATGATGCATGTCCAAATGACCATATCTTATACTATGGGGAAAATGAGAATTTTCAAAAATGCCCAATATGTAACACTAGTAGATATCATGAAGATCAAGTGTCTAAAAAAGTTCCCTATAAGGTTCTACGATACATTCCAATAACACAAAGGTTTGAGAGGATGTTCAAATGTAATGATTTGACAAGATTTATGGACTATCTATAACGTCTTTATTTTTATAAGCTATCATGGTAATCTCTTTTCATGATGTTGTAACTGCTGAATTGAAGATAATTATGTTAAGATATATCTTTAATCTTAACAGGAATGTGTTACTAATTTGGACCTTGTTTTACTGTAATTTGTTTACTTGGGACGGAGGTTATTATAGCTTGTGTTTTGCAAAATGAGACAACAGACTTGTCGTATGTTTGATGAACTCTTTTCGTTGATTGACAGCACACCTTGAATCAATTCCATTGATCCAAGGTATGTTGTGGCCTTCTTGTGATCATTTTGTCGATTTACTTCTAAAAAACGGAGTGAAGTTTGAACCAGACTGAAGATTGATATAAAGGTTACAGCACCAAATTGCAGGTATAAATAACCGGTACCTTGATGCCAAAGGAAAAGGTTCGATTTTCAAACTATATACAAACGAGTAACGCCAAAGAGTGTAAGAGCAGAAAGATTTTTAATACAAGAGCTCAGTGCATTGATGTACGTGTTAGACGAAACGTCTTGCATCATATTAATTATGAACGCCAGTCGGTAAGACTCGTTGGAAACTATTAAGTAGATGCTATGGAATTAAATCCTAACCTATAACTATGTTATAACCCATAGCCTAATTACTACCCTACATGGATTTTAAATTGCATGGGATGAAAATTGATGCAAATCCTAATAACTTAATAACTAGGTGAAAAACCTAGCTATGGACTATAAAATCCTAAACTATTACTAACCTATGGAAGGGGACTTATGGACCCATGTTGGATGAAACGGATAAGATGGAGAGGTTAGAGATTTATTAGGACAATAAATGAAGTCCTTACAGTTTCAGCGCCAAGTTTGGCGGGAACATGGGAAAAGTTGGAGGCATCCAACTAGCTAAGAAGCTAAAATGGAATTACATGCAAAATTTGAAAAAGGAAATTCGCCAAACCTGAGTCGGCGGTGGCGTGAGAATTGAAGAAAAAGCAATGCATTCAATGCATTCAATGATCTTGGTCTTAGCGACCAGCTCGCCTTGGAAAGAGGATAGAGGAAAAATTTGTTTGTCATTGTGTTCATTCGGGTTTTTAGTTGCTCTGCATTTCTTCCATGGTTCTTTCGAACCTGCTGTTATTTTTTGGTTATTGTTTCTATTGTGGAGAAGCCACGGCTATTTTTGAGCCTGTGGGAGTTAGTGGACTATTGGGTAAGCCTTGGTGCTGGATGCCGTGGAGAAAAATAGCTCCTGTGGACGCGGTTTTCTTCGAGCCACAAGAAAAATTAACAGGCATGTTGAGCCCTTCTCCTTAAACCGTTTGCTTTTGTTTAAACGTCTCATTAAAACAATCCTGCTCTTATGATGGGTGTTTAGTTGTATGAAGTTGTTGATTTATATGAAGTGCTTCTGGGTCGAGTCATTTTTCTTCTGCTGAATACGACTTGGTTATTTCTTTGCAAATGGGTAAATAAATGAATCTGTGCTTGCTGTATGAGTCTTCTTTGATAGAATTGTGTAATCGTTCTACTATCCATTATGGATTCGAGTTGGTAAATGTGCCAACGATGTGAGTATTGTTTTCTGAGTTCTATGCATTCTTGTAAAAAAAATGGAAGGATGAGATGATTCTGTATGCCCTGGTTTGAACTGTCATTATAAAAATGAACACGACTTGGGTATTCTTGTGCGTTTTGAAGAAAATAAGTGTTTTTCTTACTGAAATTATTAATGAAATAATTTTTCTCTTCTGCTGTTTTGAAATCTGAAGGTAATGGTAAGTGGATTTTATTGTGCATTATGGATTCGGTTTTATGGAAGTGATACTGATATGGAGATTGTTTTATGAGTTATGTGCGTGAATGGTTTTAGAAAAACCGTGAGAATGATATATGGAACTGTTGTGTGAGTTATTTTCTCTGAGGGTATACAATGCATAGAATACAAATTCTTGGGAACAGTGGGCTTGTTTCATCATTTTACTCTCACGCCTTTTTAAAAAAAAAAAGATTAAATGCCTCCGTATTTGGTTTGAAATCCATGAAAGAATTTGTTTTAGGAATTATTTACCTAATTCTGGAACTGAGTATCTGGATATTTACCGGATGGATTAGAGTTTACTATTTCAGTCTTCTTTGGATTGGATGATGAAATTATTTGTATATATATGTATGTATATATATACGAACTCTATATGTCTTCTAGACTTCTTGTTGTTTCATATGTAATATATATGAACTGAAGTATATAATTTATTACATATTAATATGTTATGGAAAATATGTATTCATTTTACATATATTATGTATATAGATACATCATGTATTTATAGTAGCATAGTATGTACATTCTTGCACATTGTTCAGATATATAGCTAGAAATGTTTGTTTATATGTATATGTGAAATATACGTATTGGATATATATTATATAATATATATGAACTGCCTGCTATATTCTTGCTTGTTTATAAAATTGAACTGAAGAATCCTTAATGTTGGAAAACGATGAAATTTTATTATGAAAGATAGGAATGATATTTTGTAGCTAGCTTCTTTTGTTCAGACCTAGCTGGAAATGTTCGTTTGTGAAATAACGGATTGGAGTTTTTAATTGAAAGATTTTTTTTTTTTTAATTTCTCAGATGCCAATGAGCCCTGATATGGGTTCCTTGAATGGTGATTAGTAAATTTTATTTATATAATGTTAAAAGAAATCATCACTAGTGGATCAAATAAGTTGACACTAATGAAGTTGATATTCAGCTAAGCAGGGAGAAGAGGTAATAGGATGCTCTTTCCTTTCACTCGATTATTAACTTCAGTAACTTTCTCTTTTGGCTGTTATCTTTGGTTGATATCATTCTTGTTTAAACCATTCAGTACAGCTAGGATGAAAAGAATTGAGAATAATGAATGGATAACTTGAAGTAATGATTATTCTTCTCATATACAGTGGAAATTCTATATTTGATGCTGAAGGAATTTCTTACTACCATAGGCATAAGCATTTGTATCTAATTGCTATCTATTTTCTTTCTGATTTGAAAGAAGCATTATGCTGTTGTTAAAATTTTGAGAATTGACACCAATGAGTTCGTGGTGAATGACTACTTTTCTCTTATGCATTTGATTGTTAGAAATTGAATGAGTAGTATGGAGGGGAAGTAGTTCTGTCTGAATTCTTAGTTAAAATTTTATCTCTCAAAATTTTAACTATTATAAGGAAATGGAATTGATAGGAATTGCATTATAACAACATTATAGACAATTGTGTATTAGTTCTTACAGATGTTTTAATCTGGAACTGTTTGAAGGAAATTACTTCTTGTAGTAATTATTTGGGAAAAATGGTTAGTAATCCTTTTGTGTCTGATTGAGATGGTAATTAGATGATTGTGTTGTTAAGCATGTTCATCCTTATTGGTACTTAATTCTTTGATGATGTTCAATCTTCTTTATTAACGTTTCATAAAAGTAGGGTTCTTTTATTGAGACAGTTAATTAAAAGCACCTCATTTTAATGACAAGTGCTTAATATGCTCAGTTCAATGAACTGACCCGTGCAAGTAAATTTTACAGATGGTTCTTGAGTAAAAACGAAGACATGGTTGTTTTCTGATACTTCTTCTGAATAGCTAAGGATGGATCGTATTTGATAGCTAATATTCCTCTACGAGGAAATGGGAAAAGAAGAAATTACATTCTTCTATCCTTATGTGTTGTAATGTTGTTTGATATAAACGAAGTGCCAGTTGTTTGGACTAGAAATTGTATAGATTGTAAAACTTATGGATGAATACAAGGAAAAGTGTGATATTTTAATGGCTGTATCATTTTGATATTGTTTGAATAAGATTGAGAATATAATATTATTCTTTGATTTGGAATTAATCAAATGATAGTGAATAGATTTTAAAAAGGGCATAATATCTATTCTTTACTGAAATACAACTTTTAAGTTGGTATGTGCAATTAATTCGTACTTGGGTTAATATGAAATTTTGATTGACATTGAAAAAGAGTTTAAATGATTATGAACTCTTACTTGAATGATATTCGGGATTAGTTTATAAGCTAAGGAATATCAAATAACAAAGGGGTAGTTGAACCTTGTATTCGGACTTCGTTGATATCCTCGTAGTGTTTAAATTCAGAAATAATAGATATGAGGGAACATATCTATTGGTAACAAACCTTAACTGAAGTAAGGTTATGAAAAATTAACAAATACATTCATTTAGAATCAGACCTCGTTTAGATGATGTCTAATACGTTGGAATTCTAAATTTGATTACAGTTGTGGGTAAAATTTGGTTAAGTTTAATAGGTTGAACTTAATACGTTTAGCTGTAGTGGACTGTTAGTCCGAAGCTTAAAGAAAAGAACCAAGAAGAAAATATGCAACCCTTCGGTATGAAGGAGAGAATGTACATTGAGCTATAAGACAAATTAAGTCTCTCTTAGCTATATACAACTGTAATGAGTAACGAGGTTAAGGATCAGCACGGTTGCTGAAAATTGATCTTAAATATTAAGATTATAATCCAATCACACGTCGAGCTGGATGTGTATTCCTTGATGAGAGGATTCCGTAGGACCTTGGCACACATGTCAGTTGCAATATGGTGTCTTCATGAAGGCGGGGCCTTCATGACGACACAATGTTGTAGCTGACATGTTACAACGCCCTCCCGAATCGAATCATCAAGTTTACATAAGCTGGAGACTAAGTTACTTCAGACGAGGATAGGAATGTGATCGCGTATATGGAGTGACTCCGGAGGGCTAAAGGTAACTAGACACACGTAGTCGCCTAGGAACGACACCGTATGCCTGCGTACCTTTAGTTACCATGAGTGCCTTCCTATACTCGTTCATATTGCTAGTTGGGTTAGAGCTTGACCTTGGATGAAAGGACTGACATAGATCAGGAAAGACCATTCTAGATAACAGAAGAAGTGAGGTGAAGGACGTATTCCATAGATGTGTATAACGTCTGGGAATATGATCATGCAAAGCATGTGAAAATATTTGGCCAAAGTATCGCAAGTTGCTGGTTGCGTTGTCCTAATCACCTAGTTTATTAAGAAGCAAGATATCAGATGAATATCAGTAACAGATATTCAGATAGGCCTCTTAAATGGATCACTTCGATAACCGGAAACGGTAAGAGAACCCTGTATACTTATTATACAATGCATGGATTAACATGAAGGATCGGTAAGTCGCCGAGTCATGAAATGAGAGATCGCTGAAACTCCGAGCCATAAAATGGGAGATCTGGTAGTTCTTTGAGTCATTTACAGCAGGATATGGTATCTGTTATATGATTGAATGACAGTGAATGTGTGTTCCATATTGTAAATATGCGAACAAAGAACATTGGTTTTAAAAAGAAATTGTGTGATCCGAATTACATTAATTGGACAGAGAACAATTATTAAAACTTGAACGTGTGTTTGAATTACATAATTCAGAATAGAGAACATTGTATAAAAAAAATTTCCCTTGTTCTAGTATCTTAAAATGGGGATGTTACATCTTGGTATCAGAGCTGAAGGTTACAGCTCTTGGACCTAATGAGTCCACAATTTAATAAGGTTTACATTTTCTTATTGAACAGAAAATGGTTAGAACAAGAGGAAATGCTGCGAACAACCCGTTATCGGGTGGAGAAGTAGCTACTGCTCAAAAGCTGGATGAAATCCTTGCTGCCCTACTGGATACGAGAGATCGTCTGACTGTTTTGGAACAACAATCAATGGGCAATGAGGAGGAAGAAGAAGAAGCTGATATAAATGATCAGCCACCTCCTATGGACAACACCAATGGAGGGAATCTAGGTGTTGATAATAGTAATGCGAACGCTCCTAATCATCCTGAAAATAAAAGGGCAAGATTAGCAGCTGAACTTACTAATGATATAAAGAGAATACGTCCTCCAAAGTTTGATGGAACAACACTTAGGGACGGAGCTGAAAAATTGGCTCAGTGAAATGGAGAAGTACTTCGCAATAAGAAACTTCTCCGAGGAGACCAAAGCAATATGGGGAGCATATCAGCTTTCTCATGAAGCATCATCATGGTGGGAAAACAATAAGGTTGATTTGAATATTGTCGAAACATACATAATTTGAGATCAATTTAAGGGTTACTTTAGGCAACAGTGGCTACCTCAACTCTATTTTGATAGGAAAATGACTAAATTTCAGAACTGGTCGCAAGGAAGGCTGACGGTGACAGAATATTGGGAAGGGTTTACTAAACTCCTTAAGTATGTGCCGCAGTACCAAGCTGATGAGAAATTCAGAATACGAAAGTTCATAATGGGACTGAATCCCATCATTGGTGGCGAAGTGGATGTCCACGGTCCAACCACTATGGAAGGAGTTGTCGAAAAGGCTATAAGACATGAAGTAGAAATTGAGAGCAATTTCTGCTCATATGGAGGAGATTAGGAAGAATATTCCCAACTCTTCTTCATCTTTTGCACCCAAAAAGGGGCCCTCGAAAAGGTTTGGTGTGAAATTTTTTTTTTTTGTAGATAACAACAAGAAATCAGTAATGAAAAAACTTGTAAATAGTGTGTGGAGTAGCTTTGCAAAGGTTAGTGGCAATGGACAAAAGTCCTATGGAATCCAAAGTGATAACTTCAAGGATGGTAGTAAATTTGAGCCTAGGAAAGGGTCAGTTGGAGGATGCTTCAACTGTGGAAAGGACCATTATGTGAGTCACTGTCCTCTGAAAAAGGATGATCGTGATCAAGCAGTATAGGATACATGTTGTAGTGGCCAACAAACAAGCTAGAAAAGTAAGTTACACCCATAGAAGTTCCGGGTAAGTTATTTGGTACACCTGTAGTCATACTTTTTGATACTGGAGCTACTGAATGCTTTATTTCTACTAAACTTGCAATGAAATTAAAAAGAAAAGCTGAACGAATGGATAAGACATGGACAGTGCATTATGGGAATAATGCTGTCCATACAGTCGAAATGTGCCTTTTTGGGGCAATTCTTGTCTTGCCCAGTTTCTCCACCGAAGTTGACCTGTATGTCACTCCTTTAGGATCATATGATATCATTATTGGAGTTAACTGGTTGGCAGAACATAAGACAAAGGTCAACTGTTATGAATTTTTTTTTTGTTGTTTTGATGACCTGCAGAAAGAAATAGTCATTCAAGGTGTAAAGCGTGAGGTTGCAGTTAGGAAACTAACAACTATGCAACTAAAAAGGGCTAAAAATAGAGGCTGCACCTTATATGCCGTAAAAATGGTAGAAAATGTTGAGCAAGATAATGATTTCATGGAAAGGTATCCATTATTTAGGGATTTTAGTGATGTATTTCCGGAGGAGTTACCAGGTCTTCCACCCAAACGAGAGTTTGACTTTGTAATAGAGATCAAGTCAGGAACTGAACCCATATCTAAGGCACCTTACAGAATGACCACCCTCGAGTTGGTGGAGCTTAAGGATCAATTACATGAACTTTTTGACTAAAGGGCTGATAAGACCGAGTGTCTCACCATGGGGAGCGCCGGTTTTTTTTGTAAAGAAGAAGGATGACACACTGAGACTGTGCATTGATTACAGAATGTTGAATAAGGCAATTATTAAGAATCGATATCCACTTCCTAGGATTGATGATCTGTTTGACCTGATGTGTGGAGCATCAGTCTATTCAAAAATAGATCTTTGATTTGGATATCATCAGCTGAGAATAAAGGAAGAAGATATTCATAAAACAACTTTTAGAACAAGGTACGGGCATTATGAATTCACGGTGTTACCTTTTGGGTTAATGAATGCACCTACCACCTTCATGAATTTGATGAACAATATTTTTCAAGAATACCTAGACAAGTTCGTGCTTGTATTCTTGGATGACATTCTTATATACTCTAAAAATGTTGAGGAGCACCAAGAACATTTAAGGATAGTGCTAAAATTTTTAAGAAATAGGAAGTTGTATGGTAAATTGTCTTAATGTTCCTTTTATGATGCAGAGGTGCATTATTTGGGACATGTTATAAGCAAGAACATGGGATAGCTGTAGACCCTTCAAAGATCACAGCTATAACTCGAGTGGCCTGCGCCTAAGAACGTGCATGAAGTAAGAAGCTTCATGGGCTTGGCCGGATATTATAGAAAGTTCGTTAAGGAATTTTCAAAAAATTGCTGCCCCAATCACTTCACTATAGAAGAAAGATAAGAAATTTGTCTGGACTGACAAATGTGAATTTGCCTTTAAAAATTTAAAGAAACAGTTAACTACAACACCTATTTTAACTGTACCAGACCCAAATGGAAATTTTATGGTTGTAACGGATGCGTCTGGAGAAGGTCTTGGAGGCATTCTATTACAAAATAACCATGTCATAGCTTATGAAAACAGAAAGCTTAAGTTACATGAATAGAATTACACTCCACATGACCTAGAGCTCGCAGCCATTATACATACACTTCAAATGTGGAGGCATTACCTTCTTGGAAAACCATTCGAGTTAAAAACCGACCATCTGGGGTTGAAGTATATTTTTACTCAACCAAACCTGAATGCAAGGCATCGAAGATGGTTAGAATTTCTGTCTCAGTATGATTTTGATATAAGCTACATCAAGGGTAAGGAAAATAGGGTGGCAGATGCTCTGAGTCATAGGAAGCACATCTCTGCCCTTATAACGTTAAGAACTCAATTTCAGGATGAGGTGAAAGATGTCATGGAATCTAGACTCTTATTTCCAGCAAGTTAAAACATCACTTGCTGCAGATCCAAAGGATGTGAAGTATAAGGGATTTCGTTTTGATAATGAAGGAATTCTGAGGTTTGAAAACAGGGTATATATACCCTTAGAAAATGATTTAAGAAATAAATTGTTAATTGAATTTCATAATTCACCTTTTTCTGGACACCCTGGCATTACAAAAATGCTTGCTGATCTCAAGCAACAATACTTCTGGAAGGGAATGAAAAAGGATGTGGTGGAATTTGTAACACACTGTTTGGAATGTCAGTGTGTTAAGGTAGAACATATGCATCCCGCTGGATTACTGTGTCCCCATAGCATTCCACAGTACAAATGACAAGTGATAACAATGGATTTTGTTCAAGGATTGCCTATGTCAAGGAATAAGCATGATATCATCTTGGTTGTCGTCGACAAATTAACCAAAGTGGCACACTTCATTGCTGGGTAATTTAAAAGACGATGCACCTGTGTTAGCAAGAAGATTTGTACATGAAATTTTCAGATTGCATGGAATACCCGAACTGATCATATCAGAAAGAGATCCAAGAATGACATCAAGGTTTTGGCAAACGCTTAATGCGGCCTTGGGAACTAAATTAAAATTTAGTTCTGCATATCATCCGGAAATGGATGGGATAGAATGAATAGAGTCAATCAAGTTTTAGAGGATATGTTAAGAATGTATTGCATGGACCAACAGTATAAATGGTAAGAATACCTTCCGCTGGTAGAATTTGCCTATAATAATACATATCATGCCTCTTTAAAAATGGCACCTTTTGAAGCATTGTATGGAAGAAAATGCAGAACCCCTGTTAGCTAGGACAACGTAGAGGAAAAAGAGGTAATTGGGCCAGAAATCCTCACGGAAATGGAACAACAAATCAAAATGATTCGGGAACATCTAAAGGAGGCTGCCAATAGGAAAAAGAGTTATGCAGACTTAAAGTGCATTGATAGGAATTATAAACTTGGTGAGAAGGTCTTTCTTCGGGTTAAGCCGAAAAAGAGCTCAATAACTTTTGGCAAGGCTGCCAAGTTATCGCCTCGTTATGTGGGACCTTTCGAAATTGTTGAAATAATTAACCCTGTAGCTTATCGTCTAGCATTACCTCTTGCTTTATCACAAATGCATGATGTTTTTCATATTTATTTTCTTAAGAAATACGTAACAAATTTATCACATGTGTTGAATTGGAATTCCTTGCAGGTCCAAGACCCAGGAATAATCGTGGTTAAGCCCATTCGAGTGCTGGGAAATCGCCAGTTGTACTTAAGAAATCGTGAAGTGAACCAATGTAAGGTCCAATGGGACTTGTTTAGCGAAGAAAGTGCAACTTGGGAAAATCTCGAAGAAATGAGATCTACTTTTCCATACTTGTTTGATCGAAATTGAATTCGAAAAAAAAGAAAACTGATAATTCTACCAAATATAGACAATTACTGGTCTATTTTACAATTATCTTAAAACACTGTTTTGATGATTAGATCTGTTTTTGGTATGAACTTATGAATGGAAGGACAATAACTAGAATTTTGTCCTAGGAATTCTATGAACTGGCTAATTTGATCATCGGGACGATAATTCTTTAAGAAGGGAGGAATGTAACGTCTTGATTTTTATAAGCTATCATGGTAATCTCATTTTCATGATGATTGTAACTACTGAATTGAAGATAATTATGTTAAGATATATCTTTAATCTTAAAAGGAATGTGTTACTAATCTGGACCCTGGTTTGCTGTAAATTGTTTACTTGGGACGGAGAGTTGTTATAACTTGTGTTTTGCAAGAGTGAGACAACAGACTTGTTTTTATGTTTGATGAACTCTTATCATTGATTGACAGCACACCTTGAATCAATTCCATTGATCCAAGGTATGCTGTGGCCTTCTTGTGATCGTTTTATCGATTTACTTCTAAAAAATCGGAGTGAAGTCTGAACTAGACTGGAGGTCGTTGTAAATGTTATAGCACCTGATTTCAGGTATAAATAATCCGGTACCTAGATGCCAATGGAAAAGGTTTGATTCCCGGACCACATGTAAAGTTGTAACGCTAGACAGAGCGTAAGACAGATAAGGGCCTGGGTGCGAGTGACATAGTGTATGTGTTGAACATGTTAGGACAGAAACGTCCTGCATTGTGTTGAATGTACGAACGCCAGTCGGAAAGACTTGATTGGAAACTATTAAGTAAATACTATGGGATTAAACCCTAACCTATACACTATGTTATAACAACCTATAGCCTAACTATTACCCTACGTGGATTTTAAATTGCATAGGGATGAAAATTGATGCAAATCCTAATAACTTAATGAACTAGGCAAAAAAACCTAGCTATGGACTATAAAATCCTAAACTATTACTAACCTATGGAAGGGGACTTAAGGACCCATGTTGGTGAACCGGATAAGATGGAGAGGTTGGAGATTTATTGGGACAATAAATGAAGTCCTTACAAGTTTCAGCGCCAATTTTGGAGGGAACATGGGAAAAGTTGGAGGCATCCAACTAGCTAAGCGGCTAAAAAGGAATTACATGCAAAATTTGAAAAAGGAAACTCGCCAATCCTGAGTCGGCGATGGCGTGAAAATTGATGAAAAGACCAATGCATTAAATGCATTCAATGACCTTGGTCTTAGTGACTAGCTCACCTTGGAAAGAGGATAGAGGAAAAATTTGTTTGGAATTGTGTTCATTCGGGTTTTTAGTTTCTTTGCATATCTTCCATGGTTATGTCGAACCTGCTATTATTTTTGGTTATTGTTGCTGCTGTTTGTAGAAGCCACGACTATTTTTGAGCTTGTGGGAGTTAGTGGACTATTGGGGAAGCCTTGTCTGTGGACGCCGTGGAGAGAAATAGCTCTATGTGGGTCACGGTTTCCTATTCGAGCCACAAGAAATAATTTCAGGCATGTTGGGCCCTTCTCCTTGAAGCTTTTGTTTGCTGTTTAAACGTCTCATTAAAACAACCTTGCTATTATGAGGGGTGTTTAGTTATATGAAGTTGTTGATTGTTATGAAGTGATTCTAGGTCGAGTCATTTTTCTTCTGCTGAATACGACTTGGTTATTTCTTTGGACTATGGGTAAATAAAGGAATCTGTGCTTGTCTGTATGAGTCTGCTTTGATAGAATTGTGTAATCGTTCTACTATCCATTATGGATTCGAGTTGGTAAATGTGCCAACGATATGGAGTATTGTTTTTTGAGTTCTGTGCGTTCTTGTAAAATAATGGAAGGATGAGATGATTCTGTATACCCTGGTTTGAACCGTCATTATAGAAATGAACACGACTTGGGTATTCTTGTGCGTTTTGAAGGAAATGAGTGTTTTTCTTACTGAAATTATTAATGAAATAAGTTTTCTCTTCTACTATTTTGAAATCTGAAGGTAATGGTAAGTGGGTTTTATTGTGCATTATGGATTCGGTTTTATGGAAGTGATACTAATATGGAGGTTGTTTTTTGAGTTATGTGCGTGAATGGTTTTAGAAAAACCGTGGGAACGATAGATGGAACTGTTGTGTGAGTTATTTTTCTTTGAGGGAATACAGTGTATAGAATACAAATTCTTGGGAACAGTGGGCTTGTTTCATCATTTTACTCTCACGTCTTTTTAAAAAAAAAAAGATTAAATGCCTCCGTATTTGGTTTGAAATCCATGAAAGATTTTGTTTTAGGAATTATTTACCTAATTTTGGAACTGAGTATCTGGATATTTACCAGAATGGATTAGAGTTTATTATTTCAGTCTTCTTTGGATTGGATGATGAAACTATTTGTATATATATGTATGTATATATATACGAAAATTGTCTTCTAGACTTCTTGTTGTTTCATCAAGACTGAACTGAAGTGGAATTCTTACTTTAAATGTTTGGAAAATGATTCCTTTTACTATTATGATAAGACTCATGATTTCGTAGCTAGTTGTACATTCTTAGCTTGTTCAGGCTTAGCTAGAAATGTTTGTTTTTGGTGAAACGTTTTGGTTATAAAACTAGCTGTACATTCTTGCTTGTTTATAACTGGACGAGAAAGTCCGTTGAGAGAAATATATGAATCAGAAAATGATTGTATTTTGAGGTTCTTTTGGTACTAATAGCTTACGGACCAGTTGCAATGAATTCTGGTCAACTTTCTCGAAAGTTAGATAGTGGGTTTTGAATACTGAAATATATTTATTAAGAAGCTGAAACACACTAGTGGATCAAATCTGTTCTAACTAGTGAATCAATCGGTTAGACAGTAAGAAGAGGTAATATGATCCTCTTTCCTTTCATTCAATTATTGATTTTATTCGCTTTCTCTATGGGCTGTTATCATTAATTGATATCACGTCTGGATTAAATTATTCAGTACAGTCTATGATGAAAGGAAAGAGCGTGTTGGATGGATAATTTGAAGTAATGAGCATTTTTTCTTTTAATATACAGTTGAAATTCTATACTTGTTAGCTGAATGAATTTCTGTACTGCCTTAGGCATAATCATTTGCATTTAATTGCTGTTTACTTTCTTTCTGAATTGAAAGAAGTATTATCCTGTTGTTGAAATTTTGAGGATTGACACCAATGAGTTCATGGTGAATGACTACTTTTCTCTTTAGTGCATTTGATTGTTTGAAATTGAGACGAGTAGTATGAAAGGAAAGGAAAGTGGTTCTATCTGGAAGTCTTATTTAAAATCTATTATCTGTCCAATCTTTTCTTTAACTATTGTAAGGGAATGGAATTGATAGCATTTACATTAGAACAACAATATATACAATAGGTGTATTAGTTCTTACAGATGTTTTAATCTGGAACGGTTTGAAGGAAAATTACTTCTTGTAGTAATTAATTTGGAAAAAAAAAAGATTAGCTAATATTTTTGTCTGAATTGGGATGGTAATTAGATGATTAAACTGTTAAGGTGTTCATCCTTATCAGTACTTAATTGCTTGGATGATGTCCATCTGAGTTTATATACGTTTCTTAAAAGAAGGGTTCTTTTATTGAGACAGTTAATTAAGAGCACCTCATTTTAATGACAAGTGCTTAATATGCTCAGTTCAATGAACTGACCCGTGCAAATAAATTTTGACAGATGGTTCTTGAGTAAATACATGAAGACATGGTTGTTTTCTGATACTTCTTCTGATATAGCTAAGGATGGATCATATTTGATAGCTAATATTCCTCTATAAGGAAATGAGAAAAGAAGAAATTACATTCTTCTATCTTTATGAGTTGTAATGTTGTTTGATATAAACGAAGTCCAGTCGTTTGGACTGACAATTGTATAGTTTGTAAAAATTATGGATGAATACAAGGAAAACTGGAATTAATCAAATGATAGTGAATAGATTTTAAAAAGGGCATAATATCTATTCTTTACTAAAATACAACTTTTAAGTTAGTATGTGCAATTAATTCGTACTTGGGTTAATATGAAATTTTGATTGACATTGAAAAAGAGTTTAAATGATTATGAACTCTTAATTGAATGATATTCGGGATTAGTTTATAAGCTAAGGAATATCAAATAACAAAGGGGTAGTTGAACCTTGTATTCAGACTTCATTAATATCCTTGTAGTGTTTAAATTCAGAAATAATAGATATGAGGGAACATACCTATTGGTAACAAACCTTAACTAAAGTAAGGTTATGAAAAATTAACGAATACATTCATTTAGAATCATACCTCGTTCAAATGATGTCTAATACATTGGAATTCTAAATTTGGCTACAGTTGTGGGTAAAATTTGGTTAAGTTTAATAGGTTGAAATTAATACGTTCAGCTGTAGTGGAGTGTTAGTCCGAAGCTTAAAGAAAATAACCAAGAAGAAAATATGAAACCCTTCGGTACGAAGGAGAGAATGTACATTGAGCTATAAGACAAATTAAGTCTCTCTTAGCTATATACAACTTTAATGAGTAACAAGGTTAAGGATCAACATGGTTGCTGAAAATTGATCTTAAATATTAAGATTATAATCCAATCACACTCGAGCTAGATGTGTATTCCTTGATGAGAGGATTCCGTAGGACCTTGGCACACGCCAGCTGCAATATGGTGTCTTCATGAATGCAGGGCCTTCATGACGACACAATTTTGTAGCTGACATGTTACAACGCCCTCCCGAATCGAATCATCAAGTTTACATAAGCTGGTGACTAAGTTACTTAGACGAGGGTAGGAATATGATCGCATATATAGAGTGACTCTGGAGGGCTAAAGGTAACTAGACACACGTAGTCACCTAGGAAGGACACACTATGTCTGCGTACCTTTAGTTTCCATGAGTTCCTTCCTATACTCATTCATATTACTAGTTGGGGTTAGAGCTTGACCTTGGATGAAAGGACTGACACAGATTAAGAAAGAGCATTCTAGATAACAGAAGAAGTGAGGTGAAGGACATATTCCATAGATGTGTATAATGTCTGGGAATATGATCATGCAAAGCATATGAAAATCTTTGGCCAAAGTATCGCAAGTCGCTGGTTGCGTTGTCCTAATCACCTAGTTTTTTAAGAAGCAGGATATCAGATGAATATCAGTAACAGATATTCAGATAGGCCTCTTAAATGGATCAGTTCAATAACCGGAAATGGTAAGAGAACCCTGTACACCTATTATACAATGCATGGATTAACATGAAGGATCGGTAAGTCACCGAGTTATGAAATGAGAGATTGTTGAAACTCTGAGCCATAAAATGGGAGATTGGTAGTTCCTCGAGTCATTTACAAAAACATATGGTATCTGTTATATGATTGAATGGCATTGAATGTGTGTTCCATATTGTAAATATGTGAATAGAGAAAATTGGTTTTAAAAAGAAATTGTGTGATTAGAATTACATTAATTGGACAGAGAACAATTATTAAAACTTGAACGTGTGTTTGAATTACATAATTTAGAACAGAGAACGTTGTAAAAAAAATTTAAAAAAAATTCCCTTATTCTAGTATCTTAAAATGGGGATGTTACACTATCATACACTAAGAAGGAGCCAAGATGGTGTCATGCATATGGTGGCTGATAGCAAATATTGGAATGAGCTTGAAGAAAAATGGCCCAATTTAAGATATGAGCCAAGGAATGCAAGACTTTCACTGGCAATGGATGGTTTCAATCCTTTCAAAGATCTTAGAACAACATACTCTGTTTGGCTAGTTTTCCTTATTAACAATAATCTTCCACCTTGGATGGCAATGAAAAAGGAGCATGTAATGTTGACTCTAATAATACCAGGTATATGCATTTCTTAGTGCTATGTTCTCTTGAATATGGTATACATTTACATGAACATATTTAAATTTAAATTCACATTTTATTCATAGAAAAACCCCAGGTGAAATATATGGACACATACATAGAGCCTCTCATTGATGAGCTACATGAATTATGGAATGGTGTCAATATGTATGATGTATCGAGACCTAACAATGATAGGGTCTTCCTTTTCCGTGTAATACTAATTTGGACAGTTAACGACACTTCAGGGCTCTCTATGTGTTGTGGTAATCTATTTACCATATTCAATTGTAATCATTCTATTTATGTTACTACCCATTAACTAATTATGGTTTCCATACTAATTTTTCAAGCCTGCAGATTAAAGGGAAACATGGTTTTCCATAATGTGGGCCAAAAACTATGTCTAGGTAATCAAAGGATCTTAAAAATCTTGTGTTTGATCAATATAGTCACTTCTTACCTCAAAAACATCGTTATCACATGCATGAGAAAAATAAATTCAATGGAAAGGAAGAGGAAAGGAGGCTGCCAAAAATAATGAACCCTTTGAGGTGGAAATCAACATATGACAAAAAGGAAGGTAGAGGTTATCCATTGGGAATGAAAAGACTATCTAAGTTAAATTATAAGTTAGAGTATTACAAGCATCTCCCAATTCCTCATCTATTTGATATAATTCATATTGGAAAAAATGTGCCAGAGTGCTTATGGAAACATCTAAAGGGAGCCAATAATGAAGAACAAATAAAATTAAGGACCTCAAAGAGGTCAATATGATGCCAAACATGGGGTTACATGAAAATAACACGTATGATCCTACACCATGGGTTCTTACATCAGAGGAGAAATGATATATGTTTGATACTATGTGTGCCATAAGATTTCCAATAGGTTTTGGTGAAACATTAAAAACTATATTCACAAGAGATGGTCCAGAGTTTTCTAGAATGAAAACACATGATTGGCATAATTAGATAAAGGTAATTCATGATACGTTATATTTCTTGGTCGTATAATTGTAATATTCAATATATTATTAATGTAGAAGATAATATATAGTTTAAACGCTATTTTTCAATGTTGGTTTAGTATGTGCTTCTTACAACAATACAAAGCACTTTAAACCATGTTGTTGCATAAGCAGTTTACAAATTGTCCAAATATTTGAGGTATTCTAAACCATCATTTGTTATTCAATAATTAATTTTTTTCCTTCTATGAATATTATTTTCAATGTCTTTATAAAATTTTTAACACACAATTTGCAAATATTATAACTGGTGATATCTTAATGCTTGTTACAAAAATTTATAGGTGGGTCTCATCTAAAGAGATACATCCAGATGAGTTGAACTATTAGAAGATGAATGTTGCACTTTTGATGTGTGACATTAAAATGTGTTTCCCTCCAAGTTTATTCAATTCTCAAGAGCACTACCTTGTACACCTGGTAGAAGAGATTGAAAAATGTGGTCCCATCCATCTTAGGACAATGTGGCTCATAAAGAGATATATAAAGGTTCTAAAACATTTTGTGAGGCAAAGAGCTCAACCTGAAGGTTCCATGGTTGAAGGGTACATGGTTTTTCAAACCATGGTTCATCTATCTAAGTACTTGCCTCAATTGCATATGGAGGCTCCAAGATTATGGGATGATCAACAACCTCAATCCATTGGAGATAGTAAACTAGAGGGTCAAATAAATTCAAAGAGGATAAAAGGTACTCTTAAATGTTAGAAGTAGTTTTTAAATCTTAAGTATTGTATGATGTATCATTTAAAGAATGGTTAGATAAATGATTGGTTATAGTTTCTATTGTAGATGCTAGGTAGTAGGATTCATTACATTTGTATGTTGCATACAACTCTAAATGTATGTTATAATGGATGGGGAAGTATGTTGAACAAAAGAAAATAGAAGATGAGAAGGCATGGGATGATATATATATATAATAGACATGGTCAAAACTCTAATAAAGGACTTCATGTATGCCATAAAATAAAATGGCCAGATAGATGCTCATGGCATTGGCTAAAGACAAATATTGAACACAAGGAAACTAAAGGAATGAAAGGAGTGACAAAAAAACAAGTAGATTTCCTTAAAGGATATGTAAATAAAAAATAAACTATTATGATGAACATTGTTTAATGTAAATATTTTTTATCATTGAAACTATTTAGTTAACATTTTTTGTCCTTGAATCTAATTGGATAATATGCACATATGCATTTAAGTAACATATTACAAAGGAATGTGGATTAGCGGTCATCATTTTCAAATCAGGGAGATTGATGAGAAGCAGAAAACTTATGATAGTGAAATTTCAGTACCATTTGAAGTGGAGTGTTGTTCACATGCATATGACACAAATACAATCACATGTACACTTTGATATTATGGAGTGTTGGAGGATATAATAGAACTTGATTTCACATCTTTTAAAATATTTATTTTTTCGTGTTGAATGGTATAGGCTCATTGAAGTGGACCCTGACAAAACTATTTTGTTGCATGAGAATGGATTCAATATGATAAATACATCGAGGTTTGAATCTACTTATGAACCTTATGTGTTTCCAAACCAATGTAGTCAAATATTTCTTGTTCCAAATTTAGAACAACCTGAATGGTCCTTTGTGATAGATTATGATCCAAGAGGATGAAGAGTTACCTTTTCTAAATATGTAGAAGGCCATGATGTACTTGAAGAGGTAGAAGATCCACTTGACGACATAGATGACCTAGAGGAGGATGTTGATAGCATGACTATTGATGATGAATATGAACAAGATGAATTTACAGAAGAACAATAACAACATTTTGGTGATCAAATACATGAACATGATGAGTTTATTGATCGTCATTTACCTATGGCTGAAGGGGATGAAGATAATGAGAACCATGGTATTGATTTATTTGTGGATCTGGGGCCCATTAATTATGGTGTATTCATGCCTCCAGATTAGGAAATTGTAATGTCAAATGAAGATGATTTTATTTAATCATAACATAAACCTAAATATCATTGTAAGGATATAACACAATTTAATATATTTTCTAGAACTAGAGTATTATGCATTATTATTTTTTAGAACATACCATATAATTTATGAGTGGATTGCTAATGTTTTTTTCTCTATGTCAATGCATACATTGCACATGTTTCCTTGTTTCATTAAATGTTTCCTTATTTCAAATATATTAAGATGCACACCTTTTGGTCCTTTCAAATATATATATTTTTTATACATGAAATGAAATGGAAATTTAGTATTGCATATGTTATTATTCATTTGTTAGTGAAGTTTTTTAATGTTACATGCAAATTTGAATTTTTTTTTTACTATTAATAAAAAAAAATTATGATATTTTGTGATTCTTCAACAATGTGCCTAAAGGGTTCTCTTGGAGTATTAACTGATCGTGGCATACCCTCTACATATGCACTAGAAAATCCTAGCATGAGAGTGCCTCCAAGAAGTAAATACTGTACCATAATTTCTACAACCAACATTGAAACTTTTAGTATTCTAATACCATCAAGCATGCCAACAAATAGTACAACACCAAAGTTAAGGAGTAACCCTTCATGTGTGGGTTCTCTCCGAATTCACCCTCCAACAAAAAAACATGCTTCCTTGACAAGTCTCATAGAATCACAAGCCAAAATTTTAACTCTCCTTCCAGATACTCCTAAATTTTATGAAGTTACACAAGAAGCAATTAAGCAAATTCATGCATTGGAGTCTACATTACTAGAAAGTGTAGGTCTTGCTGCGCATGAATAGGTATGCTTATGATAATTAAATTATTTCTAAAACAGTCATAACAGCTATCCTGAGTATCATTCATGTGTTATAAAACATTCATAACAACAATTTTTAATATTGCATGGTTTAAAATAGTCTTAAAAAACATTCATGCTCTATACATGCATGAAGAAAATGGCATGTCCCCTGATGTACCTATAGGGGAAACTAATGTCAACCTTATGACTACAACAATCTCCACGGTGAACTCAAAAGGAAAGAAAGAGGTTACAATCTTGTTAACTTCAAATGGAAATGTCTTGTAAGATAAAATGAGGTCAAAAAAATTCCAATTTCTATTTCATCGTGGAGAATTCCCATTTGGAAATACCATACAAGTGGATTGGAGAAAGCAAGCCAAGTCTAAGAAAGATGAACACTTTGAAGATTTCATAATAGAGTTTGTAAATCCTGGCTTTAACAAGGATTTCATAATGGATTATGCACGTAAATTCATTCATTCTAAAAGAGAAAAAACAAGGTCAAAGCTAAAAAATGACCTGAGATATCCTTGACCATCTTGAATCACTAACCAAGCAACATGGGATGAGCTTATCAAAGATGCCAAATTCAAGAGAAAGTCCTTCAAAAACCCAAACTACATGCCATTTGCATGAGAAGGAGGTAAAAGACGCCTTCGAGATATAACAAAGGCTACCCAAGCTAGGGTGCCAAGTATTGGGTCCCATAAATTGGGGTCAAGAGGGTATAACAGTATTTGTGGGAGCTTGGTAAGTGAATAATTTCATTTATTTATTATATTTTTTTTGCTGAGTTTAATGTATTGAATGAGAAATGGTACTTGATAAATTAAAATATCTTTGTACACTTACATTCAACAATTTCAAAAGGTACCTTCAAATGAAGATCTGAAATATGGTTTATTGCATGGTTATCAAGGCCTTCGAAAAATATGATAGATCGAGGGGAGAAATTGGTCATTTAGCATGAATTTGAGGTAAGTTTATTTTACTAACTTATAATATAATAAACCATTTAAGTATCAATTTTATGGTGATTTAATTAACTAAAGTATGTTGTTTAATTTGATGTGAAACAATCAGACTCCTTGAATGGTGCAACTAATAGTGAACATGAAGAGGCCATAGAAGGATGTGATGCTTTTTTTGTTGGACAAAATGAATTGATTGACCTTCTTGCAACTCATTTGGAAAGCAAAATTTTACTCGCACTACTTCTTTCAGTCATGTTTGACCTTCCTCTGGGTCTTGTAGATCCAACTTTCTTCAATTAAAATCACAAATTATATCTTATTGTAGCTTTCAGATGTGGTATATCATAGCTGGTGTGATCTCATCAATTATCACAATGGAAAATCTGAAATCTCATATCTGGTGTGTTCTTGTCAATTATCATTGTAGATGTTCAATATTTATTTTAACTTGGCTCTTAAATATTATGTGGAACTGTCATAACTTGATCTCCAATAACTTGATCTCAGATAACTTGATATCCAATAGCAAACTCTGTTTATGAGGAATGCCAATCTACATGTGATTTCATCATAGCTTGAGTTGTTTTAAGATTATCTGTATAACTTGTAAGATTTATTGTGGCATCTCAAGCTGTTGCTAATTTTGTGAAGGGTGGTATTATACCATTTCTTTGTTGTGTGCAACCACCAAAGCCATGTCACCTATAAATCATCCACATGATTCCATCAAAACCCTTCAAGGTATTTAAATCAAAATTTCTATTTTCCAACTAGTTTAAGGGTGGTATCTACTATTGAAACTTGCAATAAATCCAGAAAGCTCCTTCCAAAATTTTCTATTGAATTTTGGATCCCTATAACTAACAATTCTTAACTGAGATTGAGGAAGCCTATAGAAAACTTTAAGGTCTATCCATTCCATCCACTTCCCAAATTTGTAAAAGTCATGGAATATGTTAATTCCTTTCTCAAACAAAAGGAGGGCAGAGCATCCTCTTGTCAAGGCATGGATATTGTCATTATATATTATAATGATAAGATTTTATTCCAGTTTGTTGTTATGTTACTCCTCTTAATCTTTTCAAATATAGCCTATCTTTGTGTTTAGATAATTTTCCAAATGTGGGAATAAGTTACAGTGTGCCCAGTTGTAAGTCTTATACCATTAAAATTTTACTAACAATGAGGCACATTAAACAAGCATAAAGATAGTTTGGGTCATAATAGTAGGCTAGAAAGCAAGTTTTGAGTCATTATATTACTACTCAATAGAATAGAATTTTCCTTTGGAATCCTGAATCAAATCAATGCAATGAAGCATGCCACCACTATAATTTTTTAAGTATGGATGTATGACAGATGATTATAATATACTGATTTGTCTTATTTCTGTGTATACATTACAATATTTCCACACTGTAATTGTTCTAAGTTTTATAAATGAATATCATGACATTAGGCATTGAACGATTGGTATGTTTTGTAGTTATTTATCTTATTTTGTTATCTCTATACATACCGTATGCTTAATTTTATTTATTTGGCTACTTTTTTTCAATATTTCTAATATAATATATATGTTTTGTATAGATGTTGTCTTTAATTTATATTAGAATACGATATGCTATTTTATATTAAACATGATTTTTGTAGCGGCGAAGGAAACCTTCTTCCAAGAAGATTACACTCATATTTGTTGCAATAATTCCACCCTTTGATACTGAGGAGATGTTTCAAAAGTAAGTTTTGTTCCTTAACTATGAATTAGTTTTCTCAAATTATTTTTTGGTGTTTCAACATTTATGAATTCGCTTGTTTCCTATAATTATCTAAAAAATGTTCTTGATTTACATTTGTATAATGTCCTTGTAGGTATTTTTAAGAATATGGAAAGATTGAAGATTTATAACTACCAAAGGAGAAATACCCGCATCTTATGGTGATGACAACTCCCTCTAAGGACCTTAAGGACACCTTAATGATGTAAGCAATGCTTTGTTATGTGTGTAATTTTTGAACTATGTTTGGATTTAGAATAGTATACTTGAATAATATTATTCTTGTTGTATTTTTGATTCAAAATGCTATAGGAAACCTTGTGACTGAGGGGTTTGTTGTAGTCCATGGAGACAATGTCAAGAGAATTTTAGATTCTCTAAAGGATGCACGGCCCTTCATCACGGGTATGTTGTGGTATTATTTCAATGCACTTATTAAGATGCCAGTTACTATTTTTAGGAACCTAGTAGAGCAATCCTACCTATTATAGTTGAATAGAGTGTTCATTTTGCATTGAAAGAAATGTAATTAAGAAAACAACTACCAAATGTTACCTCAAACAAAAAAATCTTTATTCAAGTTAATATATATACCCACACCAATCTTAAGTCACGTAAGAGTTCAATCCTAAAACTAAGAACTTTTAAATTCCATAAGGCTGGTTGCACTTTGTTCAAGTACTAAAAATTTTAAAAAACTAGTTACAAATTTCACTTCAATCCCCAACTATTGTCGTTCTTGACTTCAAAAAATTAATACTAGAATCAACTACTATCCCTTTTTTATTATTTTAGTTCAATCCTCCAACTAGGTTGAAGTTAATCACAAGATTAATACTGGACCTTCATTTATGCTTTTCCATGTCAATATGACCGGGGATCATTCAAGAAAAACATTTAAAGAGAACACAAACCCAATCAACCTATTATTCTATTCATTTATCTATAATTACATCTACAATTAAGTTTATCCTGGTCTAAACTACACACGATGCTCTCTGTCCAATGCAACAAAAATTATATCAACACGAGCTTGTTTGATGTCATTTGATCCAACTATTTTTCTTGTCGAACCTTATACAATTAGAGCAGGGTGCAGCTTAAGGGTGTACTACTACTAGTATCAAAAGTGGATTGATTTAGCTTTGATGAAAACATTTCTCTTGGGAAAGTGGAAAAGGAACAAAATGCCCAAGAGTAATTTTTCCCCTTCAAAAAGAAATTCAGGCAACACCATAAGAGTCCACTACTATTAGTATTAGAAGTGGACTGATTTAGATTTTACGAAAACATTCCTCTTGGGCAAGTGGAAAGGGAAGAAAAATCCCAAAAGCCATTTTTTCCCCTTCAAAAAGAAATTCGGGAACATTTTTATCTATTTTAAGGTTTCTGCAACTTCGATATGGAGACAATACCTTGTATTAGCGGTTTGCAGCAATAACCTTAACTGGATCCTGCATACGGAACATTTGTGCAGCCTCATTCAGGTAGACTTCTTGTTACAGACCTTCACCAGCAGATGAATACAATGAACTTGACTTGGTATCATATGATGGAAGAAAAGCACCTTAGAATGTAGCAGGACTTAATGATCTTGTAGCAGGCCTATGTTCATCCTATAGCTAGCCTCCCTTATTAGATAGGGGCTACTTTCACTGGAGATTATTCTAACAAAACCTTTAGATGAAATGATTTGCACTCCACTGTTCCAAATATTCACCTTGAATCACCTTTTAGAATCTCCCAATTGTAAGGATCAGTCTTCAATGAAAGGGAATCGAGTATAAATGTAGTACATAGTCCAGTGGGCATGAACAGTTTTTTAGTTCGTCTAATGCTAAGTGGAGATGCATGTCAATATCATGCCCAAAGTTTCAACAGTAGAGGGGAAAGCTGTCCCTTTTTCAATAGTAAATCCAATGGAATCATGGGTAGCAGAATCTCTCATTCTATTTCTATTCCATATAGGAATCATCAGATGAGTGGAAATTTAAGTCGAGATGGTAAAATATTTTTCCCTAAAAATATATTCGCATGAATTGTTTCCCAGGGCATAAAATTTTTCACAATGATCAATAATTCAGGAGGAGAAAAGGAGATTTTAAACAGTGGACATTGCAATGAAACATCAATGTTAAGTGATTATTCACTTTCTGGTTCATTTCAAATATTGGACGTTCACATTAATCATTTAAGAAGCATTTCACCTCAAATTACATATTCGAAATTTCATCTGAGATCCTTGATTACTTCTCAACAGCTGCAACCTACATATTCTACATTAGAAGATGTCGAATGAAAATTTTATATCATTGCAAAGGATCAGCATGGTTGTCACTTTCTACAAAATAATTTTGATGATGGTTCTCCAGAGGATGTGCAAAAGATATTTCTAGAGATTATTGGTCATATAGTTGAGTTGATGACAGATACTTTTAGTAATTACCTTGTGTAAAATCTTTTAGAAGTCATTAATGAAGAACCGAGAATGTAAATTCTTTATGTGTTGACTATGAAAGTAGGTGAACTTGTCAGTATCTCTCTCGATATGCATGGGTAAGTAATGATTATAGATTCTGCTTTATATTAGCTTTGTAATTTAATTATTTTCTTAATTATTAACACTTGGTCGATTTGGGCATGCACAATACATTAAGGCTTCAAATGTTGGTGCTTAAGTGAGTTATAAGTCTGAATAGTATTTTTGCAAGAGACTATTAGCTACTTTCTCTATTAACTGTGTTCTATTTCTTTCCTTGTAGTACTCAAGATGTACAAAATCTGATAGAGAATCTTAAGACTCTACAATAGGTTTCTATGGTTATATCCTCCCTTATGATAGGTTTTGTGACTCTTATAAAGGGCCTTAATGGAAATCATGTTGTACATCGACTCTTGTAATGGATTTGCAGTGAGGATAATCAGGTGATGTAGATTTTATTCAGCATTATTAGTACTTAAATATTTTTCCACTTGGATGACATCTCAAGTTGTTTCTATCGTTCCCTTTTTTCTTTTCATTTGGGTATTGTTTTCCTAAATTTGTGTTTGTTATGTGTTTTCTCTTTCAATCATGTTGCAACAACTAAAAAAAATATGGTGGTAGCATAAATCTATGCTAAAAATTCATGTAGGATGCAAGCAGGATCATATTGATAAGAGCAACATGAAATACAAATCTTTAACTTGTTGTCTAGAACCCATGTAAAGGTATCATTGCTTGGAGCTTTATAAATGTCCAAACTTCTGGTCGTACACCCACTACTGCAAATTTTTAAATTCATTAAATATATATGATTTTTTGTTGTCATTAAAATCCAGCTCTCAACTAGTAACAGTGATTGGGGAGTTATTGTTTTTCAACTCATTTGATAAAATAGTACAATTGGCATTTTTAATTGATTCACAAGCCTTGTTTAGCATGCTTCATCATATGGCTTACTATGTAGTCACTTTACATTGTTGTCTCTGGTCAGAATATTAGGTAGAACATTAAATGCACTTCAGGTTTATAATGAAGTTTTTCATTAAAAAAATATTAGATGTTTTCTTACTCTTACTCCTCAAATTGTTATAGTTTCAAGTGCCCTTGTAAAAATGGTCACACACTATGGAAGAATCTAGAAGGCACATGAAATCTTGACAAAATGCTTAGGATAGCTGTAATGTCCAATTTGTTTTCATTTTTGGTCTGCAACCTCTTCTTGTGGAATATCATAATTGCAGTGAAGAGAAGACATGGGCATCTTGACATATCATTTATCTTATTTCACCAAATGAAACCAACAATTTTCCAATCCATTTAGTTTACCTTTGCTAGCATACTACTAGCATGTTTAATAAGTGGTGCGTTGAAATTGAGATACACAAAATGTGGTAGCATGTGATGTTCAACAAAATTTCAAAATGCCTAGAAGAAATGAATTTTTATACTCAATGCCTAAATTTATGGTTGTCAATTGTGCCAAGGTAATAGTTAGATATAAAAAAATAAACCAATATATTGATAATTTCACGTAATTTGGTACATAAAAAATGGTTGAAGTCAGGTTCCAAATTGGTAGTCAATGTTGAACTAAACAATCAATTTAGCTAAGAAATTAATGACTGCAATGAGAAATTTGTAGTATTTATTACTACAAAGTTAAGTATGGGTAATTATAATTGTTAAGTATTAGGATTGTACTACTAATGGTGTCCTTCCTATACAGGTCCTGTAATTTCTCTTCTAAGAAATTGTCACTCAGTAGTAAAAGTAATAGACAGAGTTTTTGTTCCTCATATGAGGAAAACACTCTTTCTAAAATTAGTTGTTGGTGCCAACTTATTGATTTCCGAAACTAGCTTCGATGAGGCCTCCACTTCTAGGAATCTCTAGGATGTCCCTGTAATGATTTTTGATTACTACCACCTTACACATTGAAGTGGTTCAATGTCCGATTTTCTAATTTTCTGCCCATGTATAGACTATGATGCATCAAAAGATTTATTTTGGGAACAATTGGGGCCTTTTCAAATCTTCTATATTTACCTCACATTCCAATCTTACTTTTCATTAAAAATTTTCTTTCTCACCTTCATAATTTTGGTTGCTTGGGGCTGAAACTCAATCAATGTGCTCATGTATGTTAGTGCAAACAATTGACTAGGAGGCTTATATGTGCAATAGGTAGTATGCAACTATATTTGTTTATTTCAAAGTCATATTATAAGCTATTTTGTGAAATCCCACTCTTGGTTTTGATCACTAATAGTATGTATCACATTATTTATGATTATATTGTAGGTTGGGGTTCATCATAGACTTTCTGCCACATGCAACTCTAATAGGGTTTATGGCTGGAGCAGCTGTAATTGTATCTCTTCAACAACTAAAAGACATTCTTGGACTAAAGGAATTAACTAAAAAGATAGACATAGTGTTTTTCACGCGTTCTATATGGAAACAAATTGATAAGGAAATTTTATATTCAATAATGTAGTAGTGTAAAAATTTGATTTGAATGCATTTATGCTAGTAAATTAATTGTTGGAGGATCAGTTAAGTGCATTACTAATTTTTTTTCCACGTTACTTGTATTTAGTATTTTCTTGCTGCACATGTATAGATCTAGACAATTATTGGCAAGAGTTTCATGTGTGATCCTCTCCATTTTTATGTATGCCTCCCCGATGAATTTTTTGGTAGGTATTTAGTCTCATTCTCTTCTTAGTATAGATTGTTATAAAATGTGTACAATGATTCTTTCAAAAAAATTGATGATTTTGTTTCTTATTTTAGGGACTTATTATCATAACCAAAAGTGTCAAGTATATGCCATTTTTAACATCCTTATTTAACACCCTAAACACATTTTTCTGATATCGATACTCTCTAGTTACTAGAGATATGTTCTCAGCAGTACACTTCTCTTATTTCTCACTGCCATTTTAACAATGTTTTTTTGCAAAGACTATGAACAAAGAAATAAAGGTTTTGCTTTGCTGGTGAGTACAAATGATCACCTGGATATATGTGTGTTGGGAATCACAAAAAAACATGGATGTTATCATATAGGTATATGAGTGTGCAACTTAGCTTATTCATTTTGTGAGAGGTTTTAATTATTTTTCTAGTTGAAATGTAATTTGTGAATACTTTTGGAAGAATTGAAGTAAAATATTTGTTATTAATATCTCAGAACCCAATGTACCTTCGCTACTAATGATAATAAATAATTGTATCAAAGTTGAGACAATCAAAGTGAAGAACATGAAGATGACAACTTTCGGCAGTGAGGCAATTGGTCAAAATAAAAGTTAAGAAAAAGAACATCGAAGTAACACTAGGGAAGCAAACAGATCTCTTGAAGCTGGTTGTAGAGAGGTGGTGTGAATATTATATGTCAAGGGTTACCTACATTTAGGCACCATTTTGTATTTTATCATTGTATTTCAAGGGTTAACAACATTTAGACACCCTTTTGTATTTTATTTTATTTGATATTAATAAAATGTTTGACCCATTTGTTTGGCACAAGATTCAAATCAAATTTTTCTTAATGTATAATATTAATTACAAGTCCACTCTGACATCATAGACGATATGTGGCCATTGACTACACTATATAATATTTGGTTATTATTTATTCTTGAAATTCATATTTTTCATTCTTTAAATTTGTATCGTCTCTAGAGAGACAATACAAATTGAAATTAGTATTGTCTCTAGAGAGACAATAATGTATCAATGTATATTGTCTCTAGAAAGCAAATAATTAGAGACAATATTAGAGACACCCACTTTGAGACAATAATAGAGACAATACAAAAAAAATTTATTCTCTCTATTTGAGACAATTTGATCAAGTATTGTCTCTATTATTGTCTCAAAACACCCCTCCTTGTAGTAGTGTAATCAAGCAACATGCTTCAATGGTTCTTTAAATCAAGCATTTCCAGTGACTATGGTGGGTTTTCCTTAAGAACCAAACCAAGAATAAATTCAGAAGCAAGAAGTTAATCATGAAGCATCTCCAAACAAAACAAAGCTTGTGAATTGGCAAGATGAGGAATTTTGTGGAATAAATCAGTCCCCTATTCAAAGTGTGGAAGACAATAAAAGGTATAAGAAAATAAAAATAGAGGGAGGAAAATCATATAATAAAATTACTTCTCAACCTTTTATCATACTTCAGGGTTTAAGAAATCCAAGTGCAGCCCCAAACGTTCGAGATCATTCTAAATTGCCTTCTAAGCCAACTCAGGTTTTGGTTGCAAGAGCCCATGTGCAGGAGAAATTCATGTCGATTAAAGGGTAGAAAAAATATAATTAATCTCCTTTTGACATTATTGATCAAATGAAGAATACTAATGTAATCATTTCTATGTGGGGATCATTGAAAATTCCCGGCCAATGGGATTTTTTACAAGTAGCCATGGAGAATTGTTTATCATCAAATGATTTGTCTAGGAGTCAAGAGAAGGTACTCACTAATGAAACTCCAAAAGAGAGAGTTCATGGAGGTCAAGAAGCTAAAAGCATGAATCCTCCTTCATTCTATATATCTTTGGTTATTGGGAAAAATCTTGTACACAACTGCGTGATTGACTTAGGGGCTTGTAGTTTAGTAATGCCACAACAAATTGCAGATCAGTTGGTCCTGGAAGGTGACTTGGTTTCCAAAGGAGTGGTACAGTTATATGAGATAGCAATGGGGAATGTTGGGATCATAAAATGTTTAAACGTTACATTGCACACATGTCCTAATGTCATAGTTTAGCGGGATATATCAGTGATTGACTTGCCACCACTCTTTTCAGTGTGCTTGTCAAGAGACTTCACTACTAAAATTGGAGGTTACTTATCAGCTGATTGGTCCCATATGATCTTTAGAACAAGGTATGGAGCTAAGGCTACAATCTGGTCTGAACCTATTACAAATTTCCATATTGATCCTTATGTACCAAGCCCACCCAACATAATTTTTTCAACCTTTGATTAAGAGGATTTCCCAAACACTCAGAAAATAGATACCAAAGTTGGGGGCATCCTGAATTTGACTCCTGATGAATGGGAAAACATTAAATAGATACTAAATTTACACCTACCTCATTTTGTTCAAGGAAAAAGAGGATTTCAGGCCACAGCATGGATAGTTTCAAGTGTTGTCATCCACCTTCTGAGACAAAGTCAAAGTTTGGTGGAGAACTAAGGAGTATAAGCTCCATGTGTATTTTTAGACTGTTACTTGGGGGCTCTTTGAGGAGAATTTCAGGAGTAGATACATATCCAGGAGATTCATCCATCAACGGATTGATGAGTTTCATGATCTGTGACAGGAATCCATGATGGTAGAAGAGTCAGAGAGTCATTTTTTAGATCTTCTTTAGTGTGTAGACTACATGCAGTATGAGCAGGTTAGGATTCATAGGTTCATCAGGGATCTAAACTTAGAGTATGCAAGTGCAATGCATATTCATTTTCCACAAAAAATATCATAGGTCATGGATAATGCCTACATTATAGAGAAAACTAGGGGGAAGACTCAGCATGATTGAGAACTGGTGAGTAGCTATATACAGTAGATGTAGGATAGTAGGCAGAGGGGATCCGATCCTCCTCCTCATGGTAGACACACTTTAGCACAATCTTCCTTCAGGCCTCCTCAGCAACAACAACATACTCTACCACGATTTCAACCTCCATTGTGCCAAGGCGATCATAGAAGGAATAGTGTGGGATCTCCATATATGAGGCCAAATAGGACATAGGGTCCACTTCAGGCATAGTTAGCAGGAGTGAGTCCATCATAACACCCATAGAGATCTATGGCAAGATGATCAGGTTCTTCAACACAGATGACCAGGCCACCTGGAGGAGCATATTCTCAGTGGAGAGGACAAAGTAGTTACTATGGGTGCAGTGTACATGGACATCATTAGAGAGAGTGATCTCATTACCGTGCTAATTAAGGTAAGGAGCCTATTTTTGAGCTTACGGTTTGTGACATGGGAAAGATCCACAGGATTTATACAGTGGTCAAGAAATTCCTGACATACCACCAGGGCATGGTGATTAAGACCACACATAGCAATGGTGGTACTTATAGCCCTATCTTATTTGATTTAGGCTTGTCAAATTCTTTCATTTCTTCATCATTACTAGAGTGATGAACGTCAGTGGTTGTTAGGTAGGGCCTTAGTTTGGATGTTGAGATGGCTTCTGGAGCCAAACTCTCAGTGGAATCCTTAGTTAAGTAGTGTGTAGCGGACCTATGACCTTTCACCATGACTTTGGATCTCTTTATCCTTCCCTTGTGTTTATATGGATTTATCTTGGGCATAGACTTTTTATCTGGACACATAGCTAGGTTTTTTTATCACAACAAGGTTATATCTTATGCAGATCATTTGGGATTGGATTGGGTGTTGGTTGAATTTCCGAGACCCATATATATTTACACCATATCCACTATGGAGCAAAATTAATGTGCACAATGGGGTTTTCAGTTATATACCATCACCGTAAGTGACCGATCAATGGATAAGAATCATGGACCATCACTTGATAAATACCCCATTTTACAGGATTTTTCAGATGTCATTCCTAGCAAGTTTTTAGGGTTACCTCACCCACGTGAGATAGACTTTCATATTGACTTAGTTCCTAGAGCGGGGTCTATCTCATGCACACCATATAGGATGACCACACTCGAGCTATGTGAGCTAAAAATATAGTTGGAGTTTCTTCTTAAAAAATGCCTAATCCTTCCTGGTGTATCTCCTTGGGGTGCACCTATGGTTTTTTTGAAAAATAAGGATGGATCCTTGTGTTTTTGTGTGGACTACAAACAACTGAGCAAATTAATGATCAATAATTGTTACCCCCCTTCCTCAGATAAATTATTTATTTGATTAGATGAAGCCACCCCCCACCCCCATATTTTCTAAGATAGATATTAAGTTAGACTACCATTAGCTGAGGATTACAGAGGGAGATATCCAAAATTGATCTTTCTACATGAGATATTAGTACGATTTGGTCTTATGAACGCCCCTGTAGTATTCATGAGTTTGATGAATGGGGTATTAATATCATTTTTGGATCACTTTGTGCTTGTGTTTCTTGATGATATTTTGATATACTCACGTACACATGAGGAGCATGAGGAGCACATTTGACAGGTTCTGCAGTGTCATCGAGAGTAAAAACTATATAAATACCTTGAGAAGTGTGTCTTTTTCTAGTCATATGTTCAGTACTTAGGTCACATTATTTCAGGGGAAGGTATCACAGTCGATCCTTCTAATATTAGAGCCATCATGGATTTTCCATCATCAATCAAAGTGACAAAGGTGTGCAGTTTCATGTGATAGGAAGGATTATATAGGATATTTATTCAGGACTCCTCTTGTGTTGCAGATCCCATTAGTTACCTTCAGCGAAAAGAGAATAATTTTTTTTGGTTAGATAGATATGAGCAAGCCTTTAGTACACTAAAGGAATTCCTTATAACAGCACCAATTATTTTATTGTTATAACCTCAAAGGGATTTCTTCATGTGTATAGATGCATCTTTGGAAATATTAGGAGGTGTTTTGATGCAGTATGGCCATGTAGTCACCTTTGAGTCTCACAAACTCAAGGATTATGAGCTCAATTATCGAAATCATGACCTTGAACTTATGGTTGTTTTGCATGCTTTAGTGTGTTGGTGTCATTTCCTTCTAGGAAAGAGGTTTATTCTTAGGGCATACCATTTGAGCTTAGGTCACCTCTTCACATATCCCAATCTCAACGCTCATCAACGGTGGTGGATGTAGTTGTTATGTGAGTACAACATGGAGATAGAGCATGTGAAGGGGAAGGATAATGTTGTTGTAGAATATTTGAGTTGACAAAGATATTTGGTTATTGTTACTTTAGTGGTTACAGATTTACGGGGCAGGATCTTGTGACATCTTCCATGTGACAGTTTCTACCTTTCAGCTAGAGTAGAGATTGAATCTCAGAGACCTCTTACGCGGAATTTTTATGGATTTTCATTAGATATAGATGGAATTCTCAGACATATAGGTAGGATATATGTACCTAGGAATTGAGGTTTGAGACAAGATATTTTGGAAGAGGCTCATCATGCACCTTATTCAACCCATACAGGGGTGAAGAAGATGTATGCCACATTGATAAATTTGTACTATTGGTGAGGAATTTAGAGAGATGTATATCAATTTTTGTCTTGTTATTTTGAGTGTAAGAGGGTGAAGGTTGAGCATTAGTATCCAGCTGACCTTGTTTACCCGCATGCCATATCGGATTGGAAATGGGACACTATTTACATAGATTTCATAGTAGGGCTAAAGAAGTCGAGATACCACCATGATGCCATTATGGTCATGGTGGATAGATTGACGAAAGTGGCTCATTTTCATCTAGTGAATTCCACCTATACATATAGTACAGTGGCACAAGTGTACTTAGATGAGATTGTCAGACTACACGGGATTTCAAGGAAGATTATTTGTGACCGCGATCCCTTATAATCCTCTCATTTTTGGAGAAGCATGCAATATTCCCTTGGTATGAACATTAATTTCACTACAACCTACCAACAAGAGACAGATGGTCAAAACAAGTGAGTTAACCAAATTTTAGAGAACATGCTTCGGATGTACATCATGGATCATCAGTCGAGGTGGGAGGAGTATTTATACTTCATGGAGTTCGCTTATAATAAAATATTTTAGAGTTCTATTAGGATGGAACAATGTTAGGAACTTTATGACATGGAGTGTAAGATACCACTGATTTGGGACAAATTAGAGGACAAAGTATCTCTTGGGCCAACATTTTTATAGAACATGGATTAGCAGGTTTTTTTATTAGATAGAGACAATAGGAGGCACATGATAAACATAAGAAGTATGTAGATCAGAGGAGAGTTGAACATAGATATGAGGTTGGCACGAAGTTTTTTATTCATATCAGACCTCGTAAGATCCCTATATGTTATGGAAAAGGCTATATGTTAGCTCCAAGATTCATAGATCTATTTAAGATCTCCGAGAAAATTGGTCCTTTCGCTCATCGTCTAGCCTTTCCACCCATCTTGTCTCACATACATGATGTATTTCATGTTTATTTTTTTAGGAGATACATTCTAGACCCTTCTCATGTATTAGATTAGACCACATTATACATTCAGGATTATGGGCAGGTTACTGTAGATCCTGTGTGCATCATAGAGCACATGAACCAGGGTCTTTGAGGCCATGAGATTGATCGAATGTGAGTCTATTGGGATAAGTATGATGAAACCACATCCACATGGGAGGTTACTACTTTGTTACAATCCTAGTTTCCTTGCCTATTTTAGTGAATTTCAAGAGGAATTCAAGTCTAGAGGGAGGGGTATGTAATGCCCACTCCTCTTAGACACTATTTCATTATGATGTTAATATTGTTGGATTGATACTTAGACATTTTGACTATTATATCCTTATCATTATATGATAGACTAGGCCGATATTTGGACTATTGACATGTTGTGATTTACATTTTGATTATGATGCACTGGAAGACATTGATGGAAAATTATATATGTTGATTGTTGTATTCTGATTTTATACTAACATGTCATATTCTGGATGTATTTCCTATGTTTGGTGTTTTGAGTAGAATTATGATTTTATGGATGTTAAAATAAAATTAATTATATGATGATAGATGGTAGAACTACTAATTTTGGATGATGATTATTGATTTCTATATGTATATTATTCTCGATGTTTTCAATGCAGTCGTAAGGATAGAGAGGTATTTTGTTTGTGTTACAGGGACATTATATCATATACATCGAAAGGGGATAGAGGAACAACCACAAAAGGATGTCAAGTGTTGTAAAACATGGACAAAATTTGACAACTTGTTTATAATTTTATGTTGTGTTCTTTCATGCTTTGCTAGGAGGTTCCCATAGGGGGTTAACCTCATTTATGTGGCCATGGGTGTAATGTGTTTCCTTTATTTTAATTTTTTTGTTGTAATTTGGTGTGTATGTGTTTAATTATTTGGTATATATTGTTACTTTACTAACACTTGCTATTGTACTTAACTTATTTATCTTAAATTTATTCAAAAAGGGAAGATATAATTTGTGGGCAATAAATTGGGAAGATAGTCCTTGTTGTCATGCATGATGTAAAATGAATTGAATGTATTTAGGTTTTGTGTGCTCCATCATCCTTCCCAAATTATAATATTTTCTTGTTGGTCACTTTTAGAGACTTGAGGGACAAGTTAACCTTGTCCCTCACATCTCAAACTCTCCTACCAACCCTACTTATGAAGTATGGGAAATATTTTGACCAATTTAATGCATTTTTTAGTGTAAAAAGGGTAAATATTTTGCACTTGTTTACTTACCAAATTTATGTTTGTCCTTATTAAGCATGTTGTGCAAGTTGGAGTGTCATGTGGGCATGTCATAAGTCTAATATGTGCATTTAATATCTTTAGGTTTGGTTTTTGACTTGTGTTTTAGAATGGAGTGGTTGATGAAGTGGCATCCTACATGGAGCCACATCATCATCCTCACATCCATTTTCTATTTATTAGATGAATTTGATATATTTTGGCTTACTTTCCTTATTTGTTTCTCTTGAATTTTTAAAATTGGTCTTGGTTTTCATACTTGCATTTTCTTTTGGAGTTGCATCTTGGATTGAGCATGGTGTGAAGGATTCAAATATTTTTGAGTAAAGAAATTGGAAGCTTGATTGGGAGGTAAGCTCTCCTCTTATTTTATTTTTGTACTAATATATGTTGATATAGAAATTGTGCTTATTTTAATATTGTATGAGTTTTGTGGATATGTTTGATTGTGAATGTGTAGTTTTACTTAAGTTAGGCGTGGGAAATTGATTTATGGGACCATTGGGAAAGGAAAAGGGAGATGTGAGGTATGCATTTTGGAGGGATTATGAGTTTGATTTCTACCTATCGGGAGTGAAAAGGATAATATGGATATATTTTGCATACTTGCAAGTGTAAAAATAATGATATGATTATGTTTTAAGTTGTGCATATGGAAGATTTTGGGTTGAACTCCAACATCACTTGGGAAACAAAAGGAGGTGGTACCCATATTCCATGTGCTCCTTGGTGTATTGTTTTTATCAAGCCATTTTTCTTGTTGGGAAATTTGTAATGTTGTTTGAGTGTAAAATTTGGATGTGTTAGTTCAATGTGTTATTTTAAGGAATTCTTGTTGTGGAAGCCTCTTGTAAAGTTTGTCAAATGTTGCATAACATCCCATATTTTTCTTTTGTTGAGGACTAAAGGCCAATAAGTGGATGAATTCTCCTCTTATTAGATTATAGGTTGGGTGGAAAGTGTTGCCTATACCCCTTTATTTGTATTTTGATTCATTATTTGAAGAGTTGAAGGATGCAAATTTGAAAGATAAAAGTTGGGAGATGACCTTGAAAGAAGAGTTATGTTTTGAGCTTGTTGGAAGAATCTCCATGTTGTAAATTTTATTTTTCCCACTTAGAGAGGAATTTTTTAACTCTTCTATATTTGAAAGAAAACTTTATATAATTCATTATTCCAAATTTGTAGTGATGTAGTTGAATGGAGAAGGGTTTAAGTTGTATATTGTTTCAATGAAACCCTCTTAAAATTGTATTTTATTCCAAGTTACAATATGTGTATTTTTTGGAAAGGAGAAATTATGTATATGTAAAAGGGAATGGATTTATAGTTGATGTTATTCTCAAATTTTACATTGTATTACAAAAGAGAGAATAGAGAAATGATTATATTTAATTTTACTCTTCATTTATTTCACTCGAAACTAAATAGTGAAAGAAACTATGTGAGTTGAAATTTTAGTAAAATTTTAGACAAAGTTATAAAAAGGGAAAATTACACATTTAGTGTTTTTTTAAAACAGAGAAATACTTTTCCTTCTTTGATTGCATTGGAATTTTTTTAAAAATAATAATATAAACAATTATAATTATATCTAATTATATAAATTTATATTATTATGCATATGTTGATGTGCAATCATAGCCCCCCTGAATATCTGCAACTAGATGGGTTGAAACTCTTAGTGTGATTGCATAACATGGAGTTTTTCCCAAAGTGTGGGAATTTATGATTGGGAAATCTCTCCGAATGAAGGTTGGTTCTTATTCCTCTATTCTGATGCACAAATAAAAATTGTAGAGGATCTACCCTAAAATCTACAATAACTTGTCAGAAGACAAGGTTAAGAAGATGCAAGAAAATAAACTTAAACTGGAAAAGGTGATGGACCAAAGGAATGTTGAACACTTTCTTTACCATTAAACATAAACTATTGAAATGTAATACAACCACCATACATAGATAGCCAAGATTGCAATGAGAGATTAGAGAGGTGTAATGAACATAAAAGAGGGTTGAAAATCATCCTTAGACATGTATTATTGCTCCAAAAATTTGATACAGTACACTACAATGGCCAAGAGGCAAGATTTGCATTACAGTTTGATGGGGGGATTTAACACCAAAAATCCACTTACAGAAAAGTGAAGAATGGAGGATGCAAATCCAAATTTTCCAACCTTTTTAAAAGTCACCCCTCCTTACAATATATATGAAAAATGAGAGAAAAGGGGAGTGCAGAATTCAAATTCTTGCTCTAACCACCCTATAATTCATTGAATTCACCTATAACAATGATGGGTTCTACTGTAAAACCCATGCCTCCATTAACTATGCCTTCGTTTGGAAAGAAAGGAATCCCATACCTTCATTATTTTGGTAGATGAGAATTTTGACACCCTAAAAAATGGCAGACTGAAAGCTTTCTAAAAAATTCCTTTCTTGTGCAAATCTGAGCTCCCTGTCAAAAGATATGGACATCTGAAGGTTAGGGTGTCAATCTGAAAAAAATGCAAGTTCTTGATCTTCTTGTTATCCAAATTTTTCCACCCTAGAAAAATTGATCAAACATGACCTTGCACAAAATAAAATCTAAGGGGTGGTTCAGTCCTGTAAGCTTGTAATTGATCCCAAATCTGAGGGGCAGGCAAGTTCTATAATGGAAGAGAAGGGTCAGAGAAGTATGCCAATGGCTTCAAAGGAGATCAAAGATCAACAAGAGAAAATCGGAGCAAGGGCTCAAAGTTTTTAGAATTCACATATGAGTCGACTCAGGGTAAATAAATGGTCTCGTGGAAGGCGCCATGCGGCAGCTCAACATAATTCTAAAAGGTGCATCAAAATGAAGACCCAAACTGTGTGGAGGCCCTCCACATTTCCAAAGTCTCAAAGACAGAGTCAGATGTTAAAAATTCCAAGCACCAGTGGAAGCCTCCATGTGTGAGGTTGGGGTAACTTCAAAGGAAAAATCAAGAGCGGGTTCCCAAATGAATGTGGGCTCGCCATGTGGATCGAGTCAAAAAAGGGACAGAGATAGCCGTTGAATCGGCTAAGTATAGAAGAGCCATTAGAAGCATCCAAGTGTCTCAATGGCAAACCTCCAGAGGTCAGGTCTAAATAGGGTCTCCAAACGTACGTGGACTCCCCACATGTCTAGGGTCTAACAGAAGTCAAATGGGCAACAGGCCCAAATCAATTAAGTATAAAAGGATTGACGGAAGCCTCCACATGTCTCAATGGTGCACCTTCAAGGGTCGAAGCCAAAGGTGGTCCCCCAAACAAGTGTAGATCTTCCACGTGTCACAGGTCAGAAAAGGAAATAGAGAAGGGAGTTGAAAAGTCTTAGGCCCATGGAAGGGGCCATGTGCCTCATCGGCACAAATTAAAAAGGAACTACCTAAAGAGAGACCCTGAACTAGCACCAACCCTCCATGTGTCCCAGGTCTGAAAGGGGACACTGGCTATTGAAAATTCTAAGCTTGGGACAAGCTGAAGGAATCCTCCATGTGTCAGCTTGGCGCATCTTAAAAGCCAAAATCCGAAGGTGGTCCCCAAAAAATCTCAGGATCGCCACATGGCCAGAAGTAAAAAGGGGAGGCAGAACCAGCCTGAATCGGCTAAGTAAAGAACTAGTCAATGTAAGCCTCCACGTGCCTCATCCATGCAACTTCAAAGGTAAAATTTGGGGGTAGTTTCTGAATGATCGTGATACCTCCATGTTTCTAGGGTCAGACATATGGCCCTGCCAAACAAAAGGGACTTAGCCAAAAACCAAATAAATAGAGAAAAGCTATGGAAGGATCCACATGTCTCTTTGGTGCTCTTTCAAGAGGTGAATCCAAAAGCGGTCCCCAAACATGCGCCAGCTCTCCATGTGTCTCAGGTTTGGTAGAGTTTATTTTCCAACAAGAGGGACTTAGGTAGAATACACAGGAGCCCACGAAAGCAACCGCATGTCAGTCCAGTGTAACTTCAAGAGTTAGAATATGGGGCTAAATATTTAACACGTGCGAGGCTACAACGTGGATCTCATATGGGTAGACTCATTCGCATATTGCAATCCCATGTTAATCGCCCAACCCTTGACCTTCAGGAGGCTATCACATTCAACCCGGAGCTTAGTTTTTAACAGGAAAGGATGTTTTGGAAAGCTCTCAGCTCCTGCTACCCACCTTCCACCATTAATGTTTCGATATGCCATTTTCAAGGCCATCAATTCTCTGACCTGTCATCATGATGAAGAATGGGTTTCATTTCTTGCCCAGTAAGGGACAACAATGGGGGCATGGGTGTTGTAGCAAGACTCATCATTGTGGTAGGTGGATTCAATGCTCTTCTTGGGGTGGTTGGAGCAGGATTCAAATTCTTCCCTCTCTCCTTCTCTCATTCTTCCTATATATTGTAAAGGAGGGGTATTTTCTAAAATTTCGGTCATCTTTTATCTATTACCCCCGCTCTCTCTCTTTCTTCCCTAGGGTAGAAAGATGAGTCTAAGCCTCCTCTCATGGCTTTATAATGGAATTTTCTTGCCTCTTTCCCACTAATGATGTACTGTGTGAACTCATGGAGCAATAAAATATGTTTTGTGATGTATTTTTTTCCATCCTTCATTATTTAATTGTCTCTTTTTGCCTCTCATCGTTACAGGGCATACTGTGCATACTTTTGATGTCTAGTGCAAGTTTTGGGAGTTGTGTTTAATAGGTTTGAAGTGGTGTTATATGTGAACTATATGTTTGGTTTGTGATGCATCTGTCCATCCTCTCAATTGCTCACCTCTCTCCACTTCAGGAAGCTGTGATTTTGACCAGCAACTTCTTTTTCTAGTGTATCACCACTTTAGTGTAGGTTCTGTTTCCATGCATTTTTATCTCTCCCCATCTCCTTGGAAGGTTATATTAGGATTAGATAGTTTACCTACACTAGAGTATCTTGTGGTAGGTAGTTTAAGAAGAAGAAGTTGGATTTCTCCAGAGGTCCATCTCAATTTCACAAGTCCCACAACTTGAGAGATGGCCCCATGTTATGTAGTCACACTGAATGACCCACTCAGATTTGAGGCTATTTAGGAGTACTGTGATTTTACATCAACAATTCCATTTTTGGAGTCTAAAATGCATAGAACCTCCAAAATCCTAAAATTTATACTTTCGGTAATTTTGGTTTCAAAAAATTTTCTAGTGTTCATCTTCTTGGGCACTCAAAAAATCCTAAAGTACAAAACCTGAAAGTCTAAAATTTCATACTTTCAGGATTTCAGAACTTTTTCCTTCAGGACCCATGGCAACTATTCATTTGATTAAGCACTTCAAAGTTCTGAAACCTAAATCTTCCAAAATCTAAAACTCCCATCGCATTGACCCCGAACCAAGGTTTGAATTCTGAAATCTGAACCCTTTCGTGATTTAGAATTTCAGGATTTCAGACATTTTTGGTGACTTTTCCTATTTTGTCACTAAATACTCTAAAACTTTGAATTCTACATCTCTGAAACTCCAAAACCAGAAAGTTTGAAAATGAGGAATTTCAAAATTTAAGACATTTTTCTTTTGGGATTTTTTCATTCTTCATCCCTTTGCACCCACCAAAATCTCCAAAACTCTAAAACCTGAAAGTCCAAAATCCTAAAATTCATACTTTCAAAAAAAATTGTTTCATAATTTGGGCTAGTAATCATTTGCTTGGGCACTCAAAAACTCCTAAATTCTGAAAAATTTCAGAATTTTGGGACTTCAGAACTTTTACCTTCGAGACCCGTGAAACTTTTCATCTGATTGAGCACTTGAGAGTTCTTAAACCTAAATCTCCAAAACTCTGAAACTTCTACCACGTTGACCTTGAACCAAGGTTTGACTTCCAAAATTTGAACCCTTTCGAGATTCATACTTCCAAGATTTTGGACATTCTTTGTCACTTTTCCTATTTTTTCACTGAAGATTCTGAAACCGAAATTCTAAAAAATTCTAACTTTCATGATATCAGACATTTTTTCTTTTAGGATTTTTTCACTATTCATCCCTACGCACCCACCGAAATCTCTGAAACTCTGAAACCTAAAAGTCAAAAATTTTAGACTTTTGGAGTTTCATATTTCTGGATTTTTTCTCTTTTTCCCCACTAGCCATTCTCTTTCTTTGAAACTTGCATGTCTGAAATTTTAGACTTTCAGAATTTCTGATTTTGAGATTTTTTGTCTTTTGGAATTTTTTTAAAAAGTTTCCTGCCTTGTCTTTGAAATGCCAAAAATGTGATGTCTAAACACTTTGAGCCTTTCTCCATTATTCCACTTGAGATCTAATCTCCTTTAATGTTCCCTTAGCCATTAATTTTTTGATCTTACATTTCCATTTTCGGGCCTGCCTCCAACGTAATTTTCACAATTGAAATGTGAGATCGCATGACTAAAACAACCTCTCCATATCCTTTTGTGCAAGGTTGTGATTGATCAAATTTTACATGAGGGGCAAAATTTGATAACAACATATTATAATTTTATTTATAAAATAAATTAGATAAAGTTAAAATAAGATATATATATATATATATATAGATATAAATTTAATTTAAATTTTTGTAAAAAAATTGTAATATTTGCGCAGGCGGTGGCCCCCATAATTATTTTATTTAAAAAAAGAAGTTTGCAGGGGGTGAGGGCGAACCCCCCCACATACTATTATAATATACATGGCGGCAGAGACACCCCCTAATATACATAACTCTGCCCCATTTAAACATGCCACAACAATTCCAAGCATAAGCTGCATTATTTCAAAATGCATGTTGCTTTTACTTCGTATAGGCCGCTATAGTATACACGGGCCATATAAATATATATATATATATATATATACACATATATATATTGTGGGGAGGGGGGAATATACATAACTCTTCCCCATTCAAATAGACCGCAACAATACCAAGCATAAGCTGTATTATTTCAAAACGCATGTTGATTTTACTTCGCACAGACTGCTATAATATACATGGGCCATATAACACACACACACACATATATATATATATATATGTATGTATATATATATATATACATATATATATATATACATATACATATATATATATATATATATGCATATATATATATATACATAGATATATATATACATAGATATATATATACATAGATATATAGATATATATATACATATATATATATATATATACATATATGTATATACGTATATGTGTATATATACATTTAGGTTTTCTTATTTATTACCCAAATGGGTGTATATATATTGTATATACATCTAAACTTCATGAAAAATACCAAATAAAAATAAATAGAGAAGGTTAAATAATAAGCAAAAGGAAAAATGGGTAGATCTATGACCTTAGCACAAAGCTACAAATAAAATGGACCTTGCGACCCTCACTAATGGCCTCCATGGCTTCTCCTCTTCATCCTCCTCAAAACTAACAAAATAATATTGAACAAATGAGTGATAAATTAGGGCAATACAAAATAAAAATAAATTTATAAAGATATTTAGGGAAACCCAAATCCAATGGCTATGATAGATTTGATCTAATGGCTCGTATTAAACCGTACATCACTTAAGTGGGTGGCTTTTTGTGGGAATGAAATTTAAATAAAAGGACATGTGTAATGGGGTGAATGGGGCCACTTTGTGGCTAGTCAAATTGTGGCCTTCTTGTGGAAATTAATTAAACAAATATGCACGGTTTCTTTTGATTAAATAAAAAGGAAGCTTTTAAACAATTATTTAAAAAGGGTGTAATTAAGAACACTAATGGAACTTGTTAATGATTTTTAAAACCGTAAATATTTTAGAAAGTAAATTAATAATATTTAAGTATTAATTTAATTCCAACTTCCTCCAGGTTGTGTATAAATGCTAACCGAGATATTAATCAACTTGTGAATAATGTTTACTCTTGCAAGCCTTTTAAACAAATACAAAAAATTACCGTGATTTTTCCTATTAATTTACTAGGTTTTATTTTGATTTGAGAGTAGAAAATTTTGGGCATTATAGCATCCTCCCAAACCATAAATGATATACAATCACCTTTTAGTGATGTAGTGGCAAATCCATGTGGTTATTCCTTTTTTGTGTGTGTTTCTAAGCTTCTCTATGGGATAACGTCCTTGTTTGTGGGCTATAATTAAATGGAAATTGTTTGGGTTATGTGATAAGGAAGAATAGCAATTTTTATAGTCCCTTTTGTGGAAAGGGACATTGGTTATTTTATTTGAGTGTGAATTTGATGATGTTCATGAAATTATCTATTTCAAATCATTGTCTACATGCATGGTATCAATTTTATTGTGTTTTATTTGTAGTAAGGAAACTCATTTGAATTTAGTTCAACTATTAGTTTTGTTTACATTTTTTTTTCTGTAATGGATTTTTTAATTTTTTATATTACAAGTTCTTAGTAATTAGAAAGGAAAAGGAATTTTAGATTAAAAAAAATTCATATGATAGTAGGCATCGCTCATCATCAGAAAATGATTTTTTTATGAAGTAGATTGTTTACATTATTCATTTAAATGTTTCCTATTTGAGATTTAAAATTTTACATGGTCATATGCAGGATGAGAAATATGTTGTCTTAAATAAAAATTTATTGTATTAGGCTATATAATGGCATCTTTACTGTTAATTAAATCATCCTCCAAAAATTTATTTGGGCCAAAAGTGTGGGGAGGGAAATTGAAAATGTAGAAAAGAAAACGAGAGTTGAGGATTTTTTTAAGGATGCATATAGAAAAATTTACATTCAGAGATATTTTATCTTGGACTCTTGCTCATCTAAGAGAGTACTTTAATTTTATTTTATTTAAATATTTAAAACTAGAGTACTTTAGTCATGTTATTATTTACCATAAAAAAGGGGGCATCTATTCTATTTATGAATCCTTTCTTGATTAAAGAATAAATGTACATAGTATGAATTCTATCATATTATATACATATAAAGGGGCTTTTGAGATTAAATGTAAAAAATATTAAACAAATAATAATAAAATATTAGTATTACAATTATATATTTTTTATACATTTATAATAAGACTACCATATAATTTTAATAATAATACATTTTCTTGTTTTAATATGAATTATATAAAAATTATTAGAATTATATATAATTTATAATGTTATCATCGTGTGTTGGGGTTGTTTGTTGTTTGCCAAATTTTGGTTGAATAGTTGCTTGAAGTCAAATATGTCATCGATATTGTTTTAAAGTCAAGTATGTCAAGGATCTTATCTTATTTTCCACTCAAATATGTAATTGATCTTAAATTTAATATAAAATTGGATGCCAAGACGATGTTATTGGAAAAATTGTAAACAATTAAACAAAAGAATTACAATGTGATTTAGTCTTTATTTATTAAGAAAAAGAGAGAGAATGGCTAAAATATTGTCATGGCCATGTTCTTAACATTTTTTATCTTTGTAATTCTACAATGAATTTTCCATTCCCTTTACTGGTCGCAACTAACAACTAAAGAAAAATGTTGGAAGATAAAAACAACATGTGGGTTGTCATTAACAATTAATCATGAAATATATCTAAACAATGTAACACTATTCACAACATGATGGTCACCATTATTCCATGTTAAATATTTGAATTTAGTTGAGTTAAAACTCTTCTTGGGTTTGATTAACACAGAAAATGATTTCCTCTCCCATATTATTAAATTCTAGCTTGTTGGGCTTAGCTGCCACCACTATTACATTAAAAAAACATTAAAATATAATAATAAAATATATTATTATTACCATTATATATTTGTTATAAATTTATAATAAGATTCAATTCTTGTCGAGGAAAAGGCCAAGAGAAAAAATATACTTGTAATTGAAATGTATTATAAAATTTGAAATATCTAATCAATTTGAAATTTATTTTAAATATTATGTTTAAATTTTATAATAAAAAATTATTCTTTTGCGACAAAATTGGCAAGCGTCTTTCATGAGATGACAAAGTTAATGCAAATATTACCTTTTTATGGTTTATTAGTTTTATGTTTTCATTCTATCTTGGGGTTAGTGTAATATATGGTAATAGAAAAATAAAATCAACTATTTTATAAATTTTTGCTACTTACAAATTATATGGAGAAGGAAAATGTTTACGTTGTGGTGTAGACCATAGAAAGCAACTTGGCATGGTTATAAGATGTAGTGATGGTGTAAATTTTTCTTTCATGGGATAAACATAACATAAATTGGAAACATTTAGATTGTTGTAAAAGTTGTAATTTCCTGCTCTAATGTTTGTAGTGCAATCTTTGTTAATAATGACGAAGACATATCTGCATAAAATTATAAAGTCTCAGCTACAAATCAAGCAGGAAAAATATTTAAAATGAAACGTTTTATTCCCTAGGAGAGCATAAATAATGGTGTAAGATAAGCCCCCTTAAATATGACACAAAATCACATGATCGACCCTATGTTTTATGGTTATCAAAATCATAAACTACAATGGCTTGACTTGGGATGATGGGTCCACTCCATGTATCCCTCTCTAAATTGTGTCAAGACACAAACAAGATAATTCACCTTAGATCAAAAAATTTTGTACCTACCAAAAAATCACCAAGGGGTCCGTTGTTAACAATAACTTGCTCCACCCACTTTTCTCCAATTTATATGACAACCAATAATAGTGTGGTTTGTTTGCTCTTTATTATTTGGGTTGACAAAAAATGCATGGCATTTTCATGCGTATTAGTAATTAGGGGGGAGAGAGGCATACAATGACATCCACTAACCAATTTTATATTAAATTGTTTTTTTTTAATTTTATAGACATGTATTAATTCCCATATCATATCCTTTTTTAAAAAGAGTCCTATTCCTTTTCATATATATACAAACGTAAACATAAAGATTTAATAAAAAAGGTCTTTTTAATCTAATAAGAATCTTACACATATTTCTTGGCTTTGGTTACAAAGAACAGAAGAGAATTATTTTCATAAAATTCACTCGAGGTATGTTCTCGACGCTTATTATTGTACCTTTAATGCTAGCATATTTTTTATGGCCATCGTCGGAAATATTCTTAATAAAATTCCTAATCGTTAACCTGTTAGCTATATATAGTTAGAAATTATCTTTATACAAATGATTTCAACCAATGGAAAACATTTGGGACATGTAGGTATTTAATTCACACATTTTATTGTAAGTTTCCATCCATGTCTTTGTTTTATCTAACAAATTGAAAACCACCCATTCCTGATCCTTGACACCAATGTTCATAGATGGTAGGAACCATTATGACTATATATGGCTTTAGATAACTCCATCTTTTCCAGATACTTCATTTATAGATATTTTCTTTCCAATCATCTCCGTTCACTACAAGGTTATATTATGGAGGAGGCCCATGACGAGCCAATACTGTGTTTTAGAATTTTCCCATCACGTGCGGACAATAATCGTAAGTTTTTATCATCAATTTTTATTTGCACATTTATTTCTTTCTTGCATTAAATCAAACATGCAACTGAAAGGAAGAAAACCAAGTGGTAACCATTTTGGTTGGGTTTTGAATGAGTAACCTTTACATTTCCCACATTTTCTATTTCAACTATTTAAGGCCTTCTTGCAATCGCATAAATGATGCAAGTGAGATGAAGACAATAATGTGAAGCACATATAACAAATTTCTTACTCTTATTCCCTGTCATTTTTTATCTTTGCATAAAACTATTCTTCATGTCAATCACATTTTCTCCATATTATTCATATTCTCTTCACTCACATTTCAGGCCCTTTCCTGTAAACAATCTTCATGAATACTTACTCCTCTCTAATATTACCGCACATTACTCCTCCACTCTCCATACTAATCTTGACTTCTATTCCACTCTCTCTTCCTTTGTATAACTAACAAATCAAATAACGTAACTAACATAATTATTCTCCTCAATTTACTTCCCATTTTCACATTTCTTTCTTCCACCATGTAACACCTGCAAAAATGACATTCTTGGAACTCGCTTCAACCTATCACTTAACCTAAAAATGAAACCAATTTTTTTTTGTTTAAGTTATAAAGAGGGTTATAAGGTTTCTTAACCTTTAGGGTTCATTAAATTAACTCACACTACTTAACTCGGCTTTACGATTACAGAACCAGGTCTAGTTAAAGGGTTAACTGATTTTCAAATTTATCCCCAAGGTCCACTAATCAATTATTCAAAGGAAGGTAACACGGATTAATTTATTTAATCAAATATTTTCTTCCCTTTAAATATTGTTAAACCTTAATATGGTTAACCACATGCTTAATTACTCTAGTTCCCATTATCCTAATAGTTTAAAAGTCCTTTAATTAATTTCCTAAAACATACTAAGGATTAAAAAAGGACATTACACCCCTAGGAAATTAAATGGCCCCCACTCACCCATCTACACATACCTTAAGGGATTAAACATTTAAAATAAATTTATACTTTTAAAAAGTAGGGTCAATCCTCCACCCTTAGATCAAATCCATCTTAGCCCCTAGATCCTAGGGTTCCAAAAATTAGCCCTAAAATCCATATGAAATTCTATTAAAACCTTTTCTCATTCTACTCTTCTCATTTGGTCCATTTCCTTTTGATAAATTTATAGGTTGAAGAGGAGGAAGCCATGGGAGAAAAAAAGGAAGAGACATGGAGGATTCCACATGGAGATTTAGTCTAGGCTTAGTTTAGGTTTAGTTTTATTTATGTATTCTATTTAGTTCAAGGATGGGAAGGGATTTTCTCCACCAATCTGGTTTTTTATTTCAAGTTAATTGTGTATTGGGTTTTAAATTTGGGGAAAACCCTACCCCATTGTTATAATTGAAAAAGACTAGTTTTAAATCCACAATTGTAAATTTTATTGTTCCAATCCATAGTATTTCACGTTGTTTTTCTTGCCGGTAATTATAGGTTAAATTTCACAAATTAGCGATTTGAGAAAACTAATTAAATTTCATGCACAGGTGCGGATCCACGGAATTCTCTCATAAGTGATAGAACCACCGCCCATAGCAGACCGACAGTCCTAGGACCACCACCTTGACTGGGTGACAAACCACGGACCGCTACCCTACAGAGCGGTGGTTCTGAAATCACCGCTTTACATGGGTGACAAACACTCACCACCCTACTGAGTGGTGGGTTTGAGACCACTTCCTTAGCTTGAGCGGTAGTTATAGGACCACCGCTTTACATAGGTGGCAGTCCTATTTCTGAAAAATAGAACCTTAATGTCGATATTTTAAAAAACAAAAATCAAAGTTACTAGAAGGTGTAAAAATTCATTCTTAGTTTGTCTTTGTTCATTTAAAGTTCCATATTCGATAATTATTTCTCTTTTATTAATTTCTTAGTTAAATCTACTCATTTTAAAGTGTTTTCAACTCTAATAAATATCCATCTACTTACAAGAATAATTCTCATTTACCTAACTAGATTCTTTCTTCCATTACAAGAGCAAAAAGGAATTTAAATCTATTTCATTACTTTGTCATTTCCTTGCTATAAAATCAACATTTCTAAATACAACATAATCTAACTTTTTTTCCTTTCCATTTCACTACAATGTACTTACATTCAAAATAGCTAAAGTAACTTTATTTTTCCATGCCATGTTATTTTGCATACAAGTCCATCTTCTTACACCTTCTATTTTTTCCTTATTACATATTTACAATAAAATAACTCCACAATGAAATTAAACTTTCTTTTCCATTGATATAACTTAAATCTTTTAACACAACCACTGCTTTTCTCCCAATACATCCAAGATTTCAACAAGGAGAAAATACTTTCTTTTCTATTTACAAAACTAACTCTACAACAACATTCTTTCTTCTTTATTTTCTTATTTGTTTACTTTCCACATGAAATACAATATCAATAACAACTATTTGAATACAATGTTCCTTTACAAAATCATTACAATGTCCTCCACTTGATGTGGGAAATCATACAAAAATGTAAATAAGGAATGAACTACAATATTATAGGTTTCCTCCACTCTAAGTGGGAATATAGTAAATTCCTCACAAGGATAAGTTCTCAAGGTCTTCAAAAACACTCCAAGCTCCACAACTCCAAGAAATATAGCTCTGTCTCAAGATTATTTGATTCACAACAAGATAGGGGGAAGGAAAACTATCTCCTCCCAACCAAGATATCTAATGGAGAGGAGAAGCCATCCTCTCCATTGGCCCCTGAGCCCCAACCACATTATAATGGGAGAATATTTCAACTCATGGAAACTACAAGCTTCAAAAATACTTAACAAAATAGTTTTCACAATCGATTCCATCCACATTCAAACATAACAACAATAAAAACAAGAAGAATCAACAAAACAACAATATAACAAGGCTTATCAAGAAATCCAAAAGAGTAAGACCTATGGAGAAGGCTACTTATGACTCCCAATGGGAATGTGTGTCCACCTTTAAGCCTCCAACATATGTCTCAAAACCCCTAAAAACTCTTATGCCTCCCTCAAGTACCCCTTATACCTCCATATACTCTTATGCTTCCCTTAATCTCGTATGCCTCCCTCATAACAAGAACAAGAAGAAATTCAAGCATTCCTCAAAAAAGGTGGGGCACCCAACCCAAACTCCCTCCACAAAATGGTAAAATCTTATGCCTCCCTACATGAAACTCCCCATAGTCTCCTCCTACTCCAAAACTTAGGCAATTTACCCACACCTAAAAAGCATTCTAAAGGAAAACAACACTCAACAAAAGATATAAACACATAATAAAATACATAAATTAAACAAGGTGAATCTCCTACCTCTCCATAGTAGAGCTTGTCCCAAGAATGAAGTTCTAAGATCCTCAAAAACCAAGAAAGCATCCACAAAGCTCCAACAATCCACAAGCTTTCCCAAAATCCTCCCACTCTCCAAAAATTCAAGAGACTAAAAATGATCAAGTAACCCCCAAACAAGCAAAATGATTTCAATAAATAGATGAAGGAGAGAGAGGGATGATGCGGCTCCAAGTAAGATGCCACCCTCTTTTCCTCTCCACTCCACATCACTTAGTCAACCTCATATTCCAATGCAAAATTAATAAGTGGTTGAAGGAATGACAAGAAACTTACACACTCCATCTAAGCCCACACCCCCAAAGGACAAAATTAAATATTTGAAAGAAAGTGCAATTAACATTTTACCTTTTTATCTTGCCAAAACACCTAATAGGGCCTAAATTTGACCCCCCTACCCATAGGTAGGGTTGGCATAGGCATTTTAGAGGTGTGGGACAAGTTTTAATTTTCCCACAAGCTTCCAAATTTGGCCTCTAAGGCCAAATTCGAGTTTCCCATGAAGGGTAGAGTGTGCTACACGTAAGACTCAAGCATAAAACACTCAACACAAAATCCAAGAGTAAATCAACTCTAATAAATGAACTCTTTTTTTGTCACATATTTAGTTAGTTTAGGACAAATTTAAATTAACTTAATTAAGGCACTACAACCCATGAATAAGAAAGGGGTAAACATATGTCAAAAAATCTAAATAATAAAACAAGTAGATTTCATTACTAAAAGAAAACACATACTAACATTATAAAAAAAAGGAAAGTTAAAACAAAACAACACATGACCCCTTGGTCACAATTTTCCCCTAACCAAATAATTCTAACACACACACAATTACATGTTTCCATGGTGACCCTAGTTGAATTCTTCTCAGATTTCGATGTGGTTGGTCTCTAATCCCCCCGATGTTGTTGTCAATATAACATAGCTTGTAAAGCAGAGAATATCTCCTTCGGCCTCGTGGCCGCATTAAAACATCCATGCCAAAATATGTGATATAAATCTAAAATTAACTATATACGAATTAATATCATCTATGTAAATATGATATCACTTACAATTTCTAGCACATTTCTATTCCACATTTCATCCATGTCAAAACGATCGCAACATTAATCCAATTATCAAAGGTCTACTCAATATGACTAAATATATCACATGTCAGAAATATAGATAAATAACCCTGTCAATAGTATATCAATATCAACATCAAATGTCTCTAATGGTCCATATGCATCATATACAAATCGAATCAATCAACAATTCAGTATCTCTAATATCGACTAACATGTTAAATCAAAAAGCTATAATATATCCATAAGTGCAGTCGATCAGTATCGAAATCAATAATAAAAAAGGCGTCAAAGGGATATGGGCACTACACATCACATCCCTTTCGGTGTTCACATCACACACCTCTCTATTTTAATTGCTAATGTGTAACATTGTATGGAATGTTGATACCAAATATTAAAAATATTGACCTCTAAAAAGTCCTTTGATCATTTCACCAAATATACAAATCACACAAAGAAATAAAAAAAATCTAAATATATGTATGTTGTATGGAATACCCCCTTGGTGAATTAGAGGATGACAAAAGAAGTGGGGGAGAAATGTGGGGATTCAAAGGGAGTTCCTATGTCTAGACAAAAAAAAAAACTCAACACAATATTTAAATAGTAAAAGGAATGGGAAGTGAAGATTACTCATCCCTATCAAATATTGGGGAAAACATATAGATAAAATGTATACTCTGTGGAAATAATAGGCTTCTTTAATGTATGTCTAGTCAACATGAAAAATACCGATCGAACAAAACATACTAAAAGTGATATATGATAGGAGAGTAGACATATGCACCCATGGACAACATACTTCTAAACGTAAGCTTTTTCTATGGACTACAATTTCAGCTACCTAAGCTACATGAACTACATTTCAAAATATTTTTTGGATTTCCCAACTCATCTCGTGGATAATATGAAGAAAAAATCTTCTCCAAACAGGTAGAATTTTTTATCAATGTTCAAGCAGATACGAGGTGAATATTTTATTTTGCACTGAATTTTTTCCGTTCATCGAGAATCTCTAAGGTGTCTTACAATTTGTGATGGTATTTATGTTTAAATTTTGGAAGAAATATATAGATCAATACAATGCTATTTACTAAATTATTGTATGTGAAATATCTAGATCAAGATTTGAGAATGGAGTCTCACCATTAATGACTACAAAGCCACACGGTTCTCTCCATATTACTCAAGTTTGAGTTAATGGATGCACTATTAAGATATTACCTCAACAAATGGATAAATGCACAAGATCCTAATTGCCTATAGTTTATGTTAGAGGAGGAGAAGTGTTCTTAGAAAAGATGAGGAGAAAGGTTCTATTTATAGGTTTCCCATTCCAAGAATGGAATCATTTTGGTGCATGTGGGACAAAAGGTAAGTCCAAATTCCAGAAATTTTAGCAAGTCAAAGAAATATTAGATTGGGATTAGAAGCTAATTAACCTTGTAGGATTAATTAGGGATCCTAAGTAAGCTTAATAAGATTTTTGGGAGCATTAGGACATTTTCCCTCTATAGGGTGGCATAAGTCTATGCCACTTAATAGATAGTATACAAGTGTAATCAAGTAAAATATCTGATAAGGGTAGAAGAAAACATAATAGAATGAAGGATACCCCCTAGATTTTTAATGGGGTGATGAAATAGGTCGATCGACGATCAAATAATTATAATTAAATAGATGGAAGATGAAGAAGGTGTAAGAGTGCCTCACATGAGGTTGTAGAATAGTGGAAAGAGAAGAAGGGAAGCCATATGCGTTTCTTGGTAATGAGTACTAAGTACCTATGAAATCTAATTCTCTTACCTTTAATGGTATTTCCCATCTTCCTAGTCATATTAAATAACCGCATGGACAAACGGAGCTTCCCTATGCAATGGTGAGATGTTAAATATTCTATATTTTTGTTGAGAGAAGTGTGTGTAAATGCGGGAGAAGAATGTCGAAGGTTTCCCCTAGTGTGAAGGAGAGAGAGAATATAGAAGGAAAATTAGTGTAAGGAAGGGGGATTGAGTAACATCCATCTAATGTCTTTTAAACACCTTTATTTTCATGATATTTCTAGTGATCTTTATCATCGATCCTTATGAAAAATGTAATCATAGAGACAGAAGTGTAGAATGACATGAAAATCCATAGTACCAATAAATTCCCATTACTAAAACACCAACTCCATGCAATATACAGAATGTAATGCAATACGAGAAAGTAAAGAAGCCAACTTAACATGGAAATAATTACAAACACACATACTTAAAACAACAATGTTTAAGATAGTTGCAAAAATGTTTTGTTATCGATTTTCAATTACCAAATGTTCATGCGTAATGAAAAGGATTAAAGGTGGTGCACCAAGCAAGGATACATGTGAGGGAATATATGGTGGATGCAAGGATCCAATAAAAAAGCATTCGTGCATTACAAACCAATACAAAACAACTCATTGTGCCAACATAGTACAAACGAAGCAAAGAGACTGGATTTGTTAATGGGGTGGATCTAAATGATCCGCTAGTCATTTTTACATAAAGTAAGTGAAAACATAAGCAAGATATTACTTGAATACAATGTGTTTGACACAGGCTTCAGCTGCGTATCGAAATTTTAGCAATTTTTGCAATTTTTTTAATTTTTATAATTTTTAATGATTTTTGCAAATTTTTAGAAGGTTTTTGAAAATATTATTTTTGTATTGTTTGGTGATTTTTGAGTTTTTAGAATAAAATAGATGAGGGAATATCCTAAAAGAAAGAAAAATTCTCCAGGGAAAAGAAACGGGCATATGTACAAAAGATATTCCTCAACAAGAAGAAAATGAGATAAAAATGATTATTTATTAAAAGTAAACATCATGACATGCAATAGAGGAAGTTAGAATGATCATAGAGGTTAAATCACTCATTTTGACTATCACGTACAAGTGAAAATGCATCGCGGTAGGTTACATATGACCATATATACCCCTCTCAGGGGGGGTAAATCATCGCAACTAATTCATTTTCTACAAAACCTTTGCAATACTATTGACCTTTTCTCTAACCCTTAGGAGATACAACACAAGTTCAAAGTGTTGTCACATGAGGCTAGGATACATTGTTCAAGAGTACACCTGTGGTTGCCAAACGATAGACCCTAAGTGAGTACCATGTGCCTCTCTTGTTTACATTTAAGTTTAAGTCATTTATTAACATTTTAGGGAGAGTGATGATGTATGTGTGTGGTTGTGGATTAGGGGCATGCATGCATTGTTGGGTGCATGAAAGTGCAAAAAGGGTGTGTGTGCAGTGGCATATGCATCGAAGGGTTATTGAGTGCCTTGTGTGCTCTTGCAGGGACATTTACCTACCTTACAAGTGCTTAGGAACGACACGGTCAATTGACCTACTTTGAGGTGACCTTCTCGTGATGCGAGAAGAAGTATTTGGACATCATACTATATGTGACATGGACTTAAGGGGTAAGTGGAATGGATGCCACATATCAATTTTAGACCACACCCTCCTTACAGCCTTAGTTGAGAGGTGGTATAGCGAGAGTCAATGTTTCAGGCTCCCGACTGAGTGAGATGGCTATCACACTTGATGATTTGTGGAGGATTTTGCAAGTGTTGATTCATGGCCATCTGATAGAGTATGAGAGTGATGTCACCCATATTACAGACAATTTAATTGAGCTCTTTGGTGTAGATGAGATTCCTCGATGGGGCATGACAGTTTGGATGCATCAATGTTTCACAGATCATGACGCTTCATCATTTGCATGTCTATCTCATGGAACTTATCAATGGATCATTATGCTTACTGAAAAATATGGGAACATCATTTCCTTTAGGCTTGATTGGCGTCATTATAGGTCTTTCTAGAGGTGATTGCTACTTCTAGTGACTAATGTAATCTTTTGCATTTATATATGGGACCTACATTTGATTACCGACCATGGTCAAATGACCAGATGGGGCTAGCCACATTACTACAAATATTGGCCTAGGACGATATAGCTACTAGTCACCCTATTGGAGAATTACATGTTTGGGATCCAAATGAGCCTTCATTTTTTTGTTGGGATCATATTGGTGATGATGAACTTGTGGTCACATGGGGGACACCTATTTCTATCATCATTCTTTTGATTACATTCAATGATAGATGATTGTATGGAGACCCTATAAAACCTTATCACTAGCCATAGGATGAAGTGGAGCTCAACCTTGATATGGTGAAGAAAATTTTTATTAGGATCCATAGTTTTATGATTGAGTATTATAGAGTGGATTGGGCATAACGACAGTTCAGTGTCGTGCAGGAAATTTCTGGGCTAGAGATGTGGTATGGACACCATGCCTGATAGTCCTTTAATATTTGGCCATAGATTAGTACACAACAAGTGTGAGACAATTTTGCATAGATTGTTCCATTGGCATGGGCGCCATTGAGGCAAATCATGGGTCCATGGATCACATAAGCCTATACTCTTTGGTATGCTACATTATTATCAAGACATTTGACCATCCCTAAGACTGCATGGGATGCATGAATGCGACCACCTCCAGAAGAGTAGCCTCGTAGAGGGAGAGGAGAACAAAGGGTCTAGAAGGAAAATCATAATGATAATTGGAATGATGATGATGGATCTGATGGAGATAGTGGGGATGGATAGGGACAGAGGGTATCGAGATATGTTCTTGCATAACCACAGGTAAATGTACAAATTCAGATGCACTAGATGGGGATGCAGGTGGGTGAAGGTGTTCCTTTGTAGAAGGTAATTCCTCAAGGACATGTACAACAACCGCCATAGGAGGATCCCATTGTTATTTCACCTCAAAGACCAATAGAAGGTGGAGAAAATGATGAATTAGAGACTCCATCATAGAGTCTTGTAGGTGGAGGATGGGATCAAATTGCATACCTTGCATAAGAGGCAGTTACATTATGACATCAATTACTTCAGGTCATATTTCTTCATCTCTAGTTCACCACAGAGAGAGATTGAGTCACTACAAAGAGGGATGATGTAGTGTTAGATAGGGATCAAATCTAGGTCGAGAGAGATTAGTTGGTTTCCGAGTAGACACTAAAAAAATAAGTGATAGCAGAGTAAGATCTGATCTGTACAAAGCGTGTATATGATCAGGTAGTGGTGGCTCATCTTACAGAGGAGGTTTCCTTGATTCTTCAGTTTATCTGTGCTTTTGCCACACCCCAAGTGTACATGGATATAGCTAAAGCCATTGGAGAGGTTTCGTATTACAATTCCTTAAATAATGATGTAATTTCAGAGGGTCAATGGGCCCCGACATTTAAGCATTAGTGTCTCTCATCTACATAGGGTATCGACATTACCTAGATTAGTACAATAGCCAGTAGTAGGGTAGAAGGGTGTAACCTCTCTTATAGATCTATCCTATGAGATGCCCCCATCGAGCGGTAGAATTGGCAGTCCCCACGATGGAGAGATTCAATCACGACTCTTATTTTATTTGATGTATGTATTGTATTCCTCGATTATGAAGCTACATTTTTTACCCATGTACATGTATTTGTCTATGCCTCGCTTGGAAGGAATATTTTTTATCGATGCTCATGATTGCATACTATCTATCTAGATGATTACGTATAGAGATATATTGTATATGGACATTGATATTTTGACAGACATATATATGATTATGATGATGATTATGGACTTTAATTTTGATGTTGATGATTTTATCACATGTTCTTTGATTTCTGTAGATGATATCACATGTTTTGATGAGATATTTCATTTTCTACTTATCACATTATGTGTATGAGATAGAAGTAGATGATATCATGGTTTTTTTTCGTGTGACACTTATGATTATCCACATTTTTTTTATGGTCTATGTTTGATTAGGTGGATAGAATATGGTCCTTCTTGCCCCTTGTGGTGATATTATATGATGTTAGCTTAGCATACATGTCTTGTTTTCATGTTCATGATGATGTAACTTAGCTTTTTATTGATATATGATGTATAGATGTGATGATATATGATGAGATGAAAAAAAATTGTACAAAACAAAAAACAAGCATAACCTAATCAACCTTTATTAAAGCAACACAACTATAGAAGTATGTAAGATAAAATGAATTTAATGTAATGCAAAATAGATTACAATAATAAACTAACCTAAGAAAGGAAATGAATCCAATTTTAAATCACACAATATGAAGGAGAAATGCTATAAAAACTATACAAACAAATAATTAAAAGTAAGAAAACCACTACTTTGTTTCTGTGGGGCATTTTTGAATAGTTTTTCATTTTTTCTGGTGTTATCTCAAATATAATTTTCAAGGTTACTGTTCACATTTTTTTTGGGGATTTTTGTAAGCCAATGTTATATTATTTTTGTAGTTTTCTCAGAGGTTTCCCAAATCTGTGTATAGAAGAAAAAAGATTCATGGATACCCCCCACGATAGAGGGTAAGTACAAAGGAAGAATGCCATGTGCTATATGCAAGAAGGTGAAGATGTTAAGGTGCCCCTAGTGCTAGATGGGAATATACAAAGGTTAACCCATCTAACATATAAAAGAACAAATAACCTAGATCAAGGCCATAAAGGACGAGTTCAATAAGGATTTCAAACTGAGGAAAACCTAGCCCTAAATTAAAGTAAGTGTACTCCCTTTAGTTATGAAATATGCTTGTGAGCAATAGATCCTCCTTAGACTCTAGAAATAGGTTTTCACCAAAGGACTTTCCCAACATGCCACAATTTTATGGTTTTCACAATTGGACGACCTATTTTCTTTTTACTTTTTCTTTATTTTTATATTTTTTCCTTTTTTTCCTTGTTTTCTAAGGAACCTAATACTCAACCATAGAACAACTTGAGATGTATTCCATTCATGGGTTCCTTTAATTCCTAACCATCATAATGAGCCAGTTTGTATGCTCTTGAACCATACTTAGAGAACACAACATATGGTCCTAACTATCTCGGTTCAAATTTCCCCTTCTTTTTGAGGTCCTTGGTGGTGTTGAATTGGTTTTCTTTAAGTACCAAGTATGCTACCTCAAACTCACGAGTTATCATCCACTTGTTGTAACCTCGTGTCACTAGATAGATATATACCTTTAAGTGATTAAGTGTTCGCATGTGTTTCTCATCCAGTAGCTCCAACTCTACTAGTCGAGCCACTCGATAGTATTCATCCTTTTCTAGATAGCCCTGTAGCAATATTCTCAGAGAAATAAGATCAATATACAATGGTATAACGACCTCAGTGCCAAAGAATAGTGAGTATGGGGTAGCACCAGTAGGAGTGTGGATGGAGTTTCTATAAACCCATAGGGAGATATGGATTTCTAAGTGCCAATTATGGGATATTTTACTTACCATATTTTCCATGATGTGAACAAGTGTTTCTTTAGTGGCCTTTGCTTGTCCATTACCTTAAGGATAATATGGATTGGACCACTTTAAACAGATTTAAAAGTGTTCGCAAAATGCTTTAACTTTCTTCTATTTAAAATACTTGCCATTGTCTACTACAATGGCAGCGAGGATGTTGTATTGGTAGATGAGGTGGTTCATGATGAATTTTAAAATTTGTACATTGGTAACATAAGTAAGAGGCATAACCTCTACCCAATTTTTGAAATACTTGGTGATAGTTAAGATATGTGTGTGGTCATATGAGGAAGTAGGAGTGATCTTCCCTATGATATATAATCTTCATTTTTAAAATTTTCATGGTGTAGTAATTGGCTATACAAAATATGCTAGTGCATGAATAAATTTTCCATACTTCTTACTAAGTTCACATTTTTTGACGTAATTATAGAAATTTTCTTCCTTGGCAGGCCAATAGTAACCTAGTCTTAGGATTTTCTTAGTGAACACCATGATGATTTTGTGTGCTCCACAAAATCCTTCATGTACTTCTTTTATCTCTTGGAATTACTTGACTAAATAAATACAACATAGTGTATTCCCATCGTAACCTCTATAATAAAGGGTGCCACATAATAGGGTATACCGAGGTTTACGGTGAATAAGGGATTTTTTTTCAGTATGATAAATGTACAGAGAGAAGGTATTGTCTTATAGGTAGTTGAATATGGGATCATACTAGGGGGAGAAAGTGCCAACAACTTCACATACCAGACATGAATCTGGTATGTCATATGAAAAATCTCAAAAAAAACCCACAAAGAAATGCATTTTACCTTCTTATGGTGGAATGTGGAGTAAGGATCCAATCGTATCCATAGCCTCTACTGATTGATTATGGTCCCCTCACATCTATTCAAAAGTGATACTTACAAATTATTCCTTCAAAGTCTCAACCATCTGTTTATATTGGATGAAGTTTTCATCTTTGAACTTGTTTTTATCATTGACTCGATTGATTATTAACTATGAATAATCCATGACTCTTAGTTGTTTGATATGTCATCTAATAGAAATTTTCAAACCAACGATGAACACGACAAACTCTTCTATGTTATTATTTCATGGGAAATCTATCCAAAAAGTATGTGAGATGAAGTATCATGTGGGAGAGATAATCACAACATGCACCCATGAACTATGATAATTAAATGATGCATCAAAGTATATCTGTCATATGATGGATTCTTCAATGTACATTATAGAAGCATTTGGCAGATCCAGACATAAAGGTTTTGTCCCTGGTTGGGGAGTTTCAACCAGCTGATTTGGAAGCACTTTTCATTTGATTGACTTATGATTAAAACATTAAATGTCAAACATTCTTAGGAGGATGATCCAATTAGCCATCCATCCAATCAACACTGGTTTAAATAGGAGGTATTTTAAGTGGCAAACTTTGGAAATGAGTTTTTCTTTATTACTGAGCATATAGTGGTGAAGCTTTTGAAAAGTGAAAAATATAAGAATGTTTTCTTAACCTCGAGATAGTTCAATGCATATGTGATCAAAGTGCACCTAAGGTAATAAATCACTCTCTCTTTTTGGCTTATATCGTATTGGGCAAGTAGTGCACCAATAGTGAATTATGTAGCTGAAATATACAACATAATAGGTTCTCTTAGGGTAGGCTACATGAGAACAAGAGGACTACTTAGATATTTCTTAAGAAATGAATTTTTACATTCAGAACCCCAATCGAAGCTAACATATTTCTTGAGGACAATGTTTGAAAGGATGGAACTCATCCACAAGTTGTTATATGAATCAGAGGATTTCTTGAATTTTGCCTTGTAACCTACGCAGTTGCTTAAGGTTCTTTAGTGGAGGTATCTCAATGATATCTGAAACCTTATCAGGATCTAACTCAATCCATATTCTTGACATCCAATGAAACCCAATAACTATCACAACTGTACGCTGAAGATGTATTTATTAAGATTCAATCTAACTTTGTAATCATGGAGGTGTTGAAAGATACGCCTTAGCACTTCTAGATGCACTTTTATATTCCAAGACTTTCACAAAATATCATCCACATAATCCTCTATGATGTCACTCATCATGTCATGGAAGATGATGTTCATTTATCTTTGATAAGTGGATTCAACATTCTTTACACCAAAGGGTATCACTTGGTAGAAAAAATTTCCAAAAGGGGTTGAGAATGCAGTCTTGTGTTGATCTTCCTCTATCATCTTAATCTAGTTATATCCACAAAATAAGTCCATGAGGGACAACATTTCATAGCCTACTATTGAATGGAAAATCAGGTTGATTTTTTTCAAAGGAAAATCATATTTAGAGCATGCTCTGTTAATATCCCAGCATTCCATGCAGATTCAGATACCCACTGGTTTCCTTTATATTGACATTGTGTTTGATACCCATTTTGAATAGTCAATAATTTAGTTAAAACCTACTTCTAATATTTTATCCAGTTCTTCTTTTACTGAGAGTGCAACACGTGAATGCATCTTCCTTAACATCTCCTTAATAGGCTTTGCATCTGGGTGCACTACAAGGTTATTCACGACTAGCATAAGGTCCAAATCTAGCATATCTAAATAATACCACACAAATATGTCTAGAAATTATTTTAGTAGCTCCAAAAATGTTTTTTTCTCTTTTACCAAGAGTGAAGCTCCCAGATTTATCATTTTTGGTTCCTCTTCTGATCCAATGTTAACATTGATAGTCTCCTTGATCAGAATTTTCAAAGTATCTTCCATCTTTGTAGGATCAAGGGGGAGAGTAAGATATAATTCCACAGGTGGATCAGAATGATTGTTATCTTCTTCTGGGTCAACTATTTTTTCTGTTGATTCTTTTTTTTGTTTGTCCACAAGCGCTTCAAATAGGTTTTCATAATTGGACTCAAGATTATTCTTTTTACAAGGATTTTCTATAGAAATTTTACCCATTTTTATTATTAGTTTACTTAAGTGACCACACAACGCTGCCTCTTCCCCATAGTACGTGCATGTATCCAATTTGATGGAGAAACCCTTCATATGATCACTAATCAGAATGGTGTCCAATGTAGCCATGAACTCTGAAATGGCCTCATCATTTTAAAATAAATAAACTTAAACATGATGTTGTTCGGCCCCAATAAATGAGGCTAAGATATACAAGGGTAATTTAGAAATCGGTTTTGGGATTGGAATAGGATAGGGTAAAGACAACGAAATCCAAGAAAATAGTAGTAGAGTCAATGTTATCATATATGATACAATAAGAATCAACATTGTTGTCTGAAATGAGGTGAATAATCTTCACATTCAGAAGAAGTATCATCAACTTTTGAGGGTGGAGTCTCATGAGGAAAAATGCCAAGACCATGCTTATTTTCCTTCCAAGGGGGGACTAAAAGAGGCTCTAATATTCCTTATGCATATGGGCCATATCCAAATCCCTGATACCCTATGACGCACATAATTCTATGTGCTTTGGTGTATTGTGGAGCTTGGTTACATGAAGTCGTTGTTCCTTCATGTATCTAACTTATAGGTTTACCTAGCATCTTCTTATTTGACAAAATACCATGAGGAAAAAAATTCTTGAAGGGGAAAGGAAAGATAGCTCGAGAGATTGTGAATTAGAGATCGTACCTACCACGTGTTTCAGGTTATAGTGAGAGTTTGGAGACCAAAAGAGGTTGTTGAAGATAAATATCTTCACATGGGCCATATGTTCCCATCTTCAACTCCCATGAAGCAAAGGGAGAGAGTGACGAGGAAATATATTTTTTATCAACATAAAATGTGTCAGGATCAACATGAGCTTTCAAATCTTTCATTTGTAGTGGTATAACAACGTACAGTAAAGGAAATTAATACACTTATCGAGAAAAACTATGTAATGATTTACAATGCGTAAATGACCCATGATCTCTGAATACAGTGACTGTCTACCCTTCATGATACAACTTAATGCATTGATGAAATGTGGAGAGTACAACCTACATGGCATGGATCCATGGGTATCCTAGGAGCCTATTATAACAAGAAATATAGATCAAAAACATGGAAATTTGTGTCATGATTTGTTGGCCCTACTTCCATAGGTAACACAATGGTACAAAATTATTAATGCTCAACATTATCATAAGTTGTGATTGTAATTACGTGAGAATCCATATCTTATTTTTTATGTCCTAGCTATCTAATGAGATTCAAGGTAAAAAATACTTAGACCCGACCCATTATCTATTATTTTAATCTTTATGCTAGTTACAGATACCTCAATGTATAAGAGTAAGTTGTGTGTGTGGTTATTGAGTGAGACTTCACTCTAGTTAAAGGATATATAATCATTTTGAGAAATATCGACCACCATGGACTGAAGGTGTGAATAATCGATGTCCATTGGCACTCCTAAACCCTAAAGGGTATTACAAAGGATATATTTATGAGATCTTGATATCTTGAGAAAGTCTAAGATTGAGATCTTAGCTTTGGTTTTCTAAATTTGATCGAGGAAATTGTATTGACTCTACTGAGGTGTGGTTAAAAGAGGTTCAGGGATCACTAGATGAGCACGTCGTGTTGCCATGATGCAATAATTTCTAATTATTTTGATGGTTGAAAACATATTCATTAGATGAATGGATAACACCTATAAGTGAATGAAAGTGATTTTTTCAGTGGAAGTCTATACATAATTTGTGGCTCTGTAGTCATCAGATGACTAACCTTGATCTAAATTATTTGTTCCTTGTTTATTATGATTAAGAAAGGGTTGTTTGAAGATTCCTATTTTTCTATTAGGTCCTTTTCCTCATTCAGGTGAATCCACTTCAATTTTCCCCATCCTCAATGAGGTCTTGAATAAAGTGTCACAGTTTTAAACACTTATCTATTTTGTGTCCCTTGACACGGTGAAAATCACAATAGACATGATCTTTATACCACCCTTGTTTGGGTGTATCATTTACATAAGGCACTGTGGTTGGATACTAGAACCTGTTCACAACCTGTAATTGTCTCAAAATCATGGATAGTGTGTCAATGCGGGGAGTAAACACTCATCGTTTGATTGAAATTTTGAATGGGATATTTTATTAGTTTAAAAAAGGAATACTTTGAATGTCTTGAACTGTTTTGAATTTGTTTAGAGTCAGTGATGTCATCACCTATGAATTTCTTCTTTTTAAAAATAATTTGGGCTTATCCGTAAGTTTTGACTCTTGTCTATCCTTTGAAAAGGGTTTTATATTTCCCTTTCCTATTAAAGCCTTCTCGATTTGGATTCATTTCTCAATAACTTCCTCAAAGTTAGTGACGCATTGTATTTATAAGTGGAACGTAATATCCATATTCAAAAATGGGCATGAAGATACTAACAAAGTTTTTCTCAAGAACTATGCAAGGGAATCGACTAGCTAACCTTTGCCATCATTGCAAGAAATAGGTGAAGGTTTCATTTGGTCTTTGTTTAGCATTGAATAAATCTAATATGGTTACATCATGCTCTATATTAAATGAGAAATGACATACAAATTATTTTTCTAGTGTGGGCCATGTGATTATTGCACCCCATTGCTAAATGAAGGAACCATTCCAATGTTTGTCCTCCTAAAGTATGAGGGAACAAATTTATGATGTAATTGTCTATATAGGCTACTTGTTGGAAAGCCATGTAAAAGTCTTTGATTTGATCACAAATATCACCTTTTCCTTTATATTTATCAAATTTTGGACAAATAATTTTTTTTGGAAATGGTTTTAGCAACATATCTCGTTCAAAAGGGTAAGGAGATAGCTCGTCATATTGATATTTTTTGTTTTGGACCACATTACTTTCTTGAAGAGTAATATGCATGGTGTTCATCGATTGCAACTATTGAATAAACATACGATATTTTGTAGGATAAGATGGTCTAAGAAATCAATTTTTATTGAAGGTTTCATCTTCTTGAGGTTTAGTGTAAAGTTGACTAACATTAGTTCTAGGTTTATCATGATGTATACCCTTATTGGGGTTCTTACTTATAGAAGAAGATATGTTCACTAGCTATTGGTGTTATCCAAAATTCACCCCTCAAGGTAATTTTAATAACATGCATCAAATTTTTCAGTCCCGAGAAAGTAGATTGATTCAAGGCCTAAAATCATGTTTTTGGGGCCCCCTCGGCTTCCCTCTAACTCTCCCATCCAAGAAAAAATTCCAACGAGTTAGAAAAAATGGAAAAAATGCAAAAATAAGGTTGCAAGACTATTTTAAAGCATTTAGGGTCTGAAGGGGGCGGATCGTACCAGTGTGTGTCGTACCAAGGTTTGTCGTACCAAGCTTGGGGCCACAATACAAAGAAAAGTGGCTAATTCAGACATTTTTGTCCCAGGTGGTCTACGGGACAGTTGGGACGTCGGGATGCGAGGGACGCGAAAAGTTGAAAGCAAGAAAAATCGTCAAGTTTTTTGTTTCACGTGGTTTGGGACAGCTGGGAAAAAAGTACGTGTGGGACGTGAATCGGCTGATTTCCCAGAAGATGGTCTATCGCAAGCAATTCGAAGATTTTTGTCCAGGACAGCCGGGACAAAAGTACGCGTGGGACATGAAAAAGTAAAAAGGCCGCAAAAGAGAGACAAGGAAGCCTGAATCGTCCGATGCAAGAGAATGCATCTGGGATAGTTGGGACAAAAGTACGTGGGGGATGCGAAAATCCGAAACGGCCGAAGGCAAAGAAGAAAAGTCAACGTTTGACCCGTGAAACTTCAAATGGCCATAACTTTTGACTCCGAGCTCCGATTTTCTCAAAATTAGACTTTCTGGAATGAGCACGACGTCCTCTACGCCAAAAAAATGGATTTCTTATTTTTAATGAGGGTAGATATATTTAATTAAAAGAAACATATTCCGCTCCAGTCAGTTAATGCTCATTCCTGGCAAATGACAAAAAACGCATGCCAGACCCAAAATAGCTGCCCGCACTCAGAAGGCCATAACTCTTTCATTTCTCAACGAAATCACACAAAATTGGTACCGTTGGAATTGTGGCTCTGAGCCCCACACACAAAAATCAATAAATTCCATATTTGATGAGATATCAATGGATAATTTTTATAAAACGTGGCTGAGTTCATAACATTGGTTTATTTGGTGGTTGGGAGTGCAATTAAGAGGCATGATCATCATTCTTTCTCTGCTACAGCACTTGGGATAGTATGGGGAGCCTTTTGCAAGTAATATACAATCATTTTACTCCATTTAATGTCTCTTACAAGTGGTTGAAGGACAGATTTCGGGATTTCCATTTTCCCTTCTCTTTCTCTTCTCATTTTTTCTATAAATTGGAGTGTTGGGCCCATTGTAAAAGAGAGGTAGTTTTTGTAGCAAAGCTCTACCAAAATTTCTTTGTGAATATGATGTGTTACAAGCCCTTGTTGTGGACTCCTTGCATGGTGATCTAGGCCCTTTTCTTGTAACCGATTGAAATGTGCATATCAAGAAGCAATAAAATATAAGGTTGTGGATGCATCTTCCCCTGCTGTGTTTTCTTACATTCTTCTCACCCCCTTTAACCTTGATTACAAGAATATTGTTTCTATTATTATGATCTCGCAAGAATCCATCATCATTGTATATGTTTGAGATATTGTTGTAAATGCATTTTGCTAGATTATGGAGAACTATCATCACCACTTCTAGCATGTGCTTTGCTTCTATATCTCACGCATTTAAAGACTACTCTCACACCCTCCTTTTCTAGTGTATCACCACTTTAGTGTAGGCTTTCATTCTACACATTCTCTCTCCCTGGTCCCTTGGAAATTTAGATTAGAATATTTAGTTTCCCCTGCATTAGAGTAGATTGTGGCAGGTAGTTTAGGAGCAAGAACCAACTTTCTCTGGAGGTCTATCTCAAGTAGAAAGTTCCACAACTTGGAGATAGTACCCATGTTATCCAATCACACTGTGAGTTCAAGTATATGTGCTTGTATAAATGATAGATGAGTGCAGTGATTCGGTGATAACACTTTCCAACTGCTATGTCCAGTGTATTTGTAGGTAGATATCCATAAAATTCTTCAAACAATGAATTCCTAATGGATATGTGTATTGTACGGTTATAGGAATGTTGAATGTAGGCTAAGGACTCATCCAGGGTCCTTGGGTATTTTTTGTTATACCCTTTGATTTACTATACCAACATAATTTTCACCACCTCTATTTGTCCATCTGTCTGTGGATGGAAATTTTTTCTCCTCTGTAACCCGGTATCCATCTTGTCCCAAAAAGTAGTCTAAAATTTTTCTAATAACCTGAAATATCTATCAGAAACAATATAATTTGGCAAACCAAAATGCACCCATACATTAACAAATAAAATATATGTTGCCTCATGTGATTTTATTTTCTTTTTACATGCCATAAGAATACACATATTACTAAATATTTCAATAACAACATAGAGATAGTCATGGCCATGTTTAAACATAGGTAATGCTCCTATAAAATCCATAGAAATGTCCTCCCCACAGACGAGTAGGTATTGGAAAAGGCATATAAAAACCCTCTTTCCTAGTCTTAGGCTAGTTGGTATGAAAAATTTTACATCCACGTATAAATTTTGATACTTCTTCTTTCATATTGGGCTAATACACATACCTTTGCAAGTGGTCTAAGGTCTTACCAACACTGAAATTTCCTAATAATTTTGAGGTATGTGCTTCCCTCATTAATAGAAGTCTTTATTCTTTAGGCAGGAAAAGCTTCCCCAAACGGTAGAGAAAACCGTCCTTGAGATAACAATCTTCAATCCCTACCCTTTCAGTCCCTTGGGACTACAACTACTGAAATATCACCCCAAAGTCTTTGTCCTGGGCATATGCATCTCCTGTAAGCCTCCTTAATGAAGGGATCTATCTAAGAGATAGTGTATAAACATGAGAATTTATCTTGTGTGGGCACCTTACAACAACATTTCCGCCACCAAGTTTGTACTACGTTTCTTGTATTTTTATCACCAGATGGAACTGATGAAGGAACCCCATTCATTTTGTAGTTCCTAGGTTACTGCAATATAGAATGTGCTTGCAAATACAAGCAGAGGTTTGTGGTCAGTGTGCACAATAGTTTCTTTTACCCAACAAATAATGCTTCAATTTTTTAATTTCCTTAAACTAGTGCATACATTTCTTTATCATATATTGAATATCCTTTAACTGTTGAAGTGAAAGTTTTAGAATGATAGCATATCAGTTTACCTCCTTGAAGCAACATTGTGCCCATAGCGTAATCATTGAAATTTGTTTCTACTTCAAAAGGCTATTTAAAATTTAGGAAAGAGTAAGTACTGGAGCATGACTAATCTTGTATTTCAATAACCCAAAGGATTTGGCATGTTCCTTACCCAATTCAAAACCCTTACTCTTTGTGGCCACTGTGTGTAGAGGTGTTGCAATCGTGAAGAAGCCAAAAATGAACTTCCACATCTACTGTACTGCTCCCACAAAACTCCTAGTCTCTGTGGCTCCTATTGGTGTTGGCAAATTAGAGATGTCTTCCACCTTCTTTGGATCCACTTGTACATCTCCTCCTCTAACCATGTGCCCAAGATATACAAGTGAATTTTTGGAAAATTCACATTAATTCATATTAGAAAGCAGTTGTTTCTCCCTGAGAAATTGGAAGAATTGTTGTAAATGAGTTAGATTTTCTTCCTGTGTGGCACTAAAAATAAAGATATCATCTAGATATACAATGACACATGAATATATGAAATCCTACAATACATCATTCATCAATCTCATAAATGTAGCAGGTGCATTGCATAACCCAAAAGGAGGTACTAACCATTCATACAAACCCCTGATTTGTCTTGAAGTTAGTCTTCCATATATCCTCCTCCTTCATTCTAACTTGGTGATAACCTGAATTGAGATCCAAATTCATGAAGAATTTGACATGCTAAAGTTGGTCCAAGAGATTATCTATGCGGGGAAGTGGATATCTGTTCTTTATGGTGATCTTGTTCAAAGTGAGGTAGTCAATGCACATTCTATAAGAACCATCCTTCTTTTGCACCATCATAATAGGCGAACTGCATGGTGAGGTACTTAGACATATCACCCCTTGGTCTAGTAGTTCCTAGAGTTGTTTCTTTACTTCATTACTCCTAAGAAAGGATTTTGTATACAACCCGATGTTTGGTACATGGGACTTTGGAAATAGCTGAATCTCATGCTCTACTTCCCATTTTGGTGGTAACGCAGTGGGAGCTTGAAATACTTCATGAAAATACTGAATAATTCTATCCAAATCATGCTTTCCCTGGTTAGAAATATCTAAAAATTCTACCCCATCTTGTTTATCCTTTAACAAAAGTAAAAAAATTGATTATGATTTGCCTGAATAAGTCATTATTCCTAGTTAGCACTCACCACAGTAACCTGTGTCTTACACTGGTGTGCCCAAATGTTTTAGTTGATCCCATCCCTGACCCATCTGTACCAATTTTCCCTTCTTATAAATATAGCATCCCTAATATACAAGTAAGGAATCCCAAATACAACATCAAAAGCATTAAGTGGAATAATGCCAACTTCCAAAACATCAATATATTGGGACTTTATCCCAACTTGGGCTTACATATTCTAGTTACCTAAATTTCAACACCCTTATTCACCCAACCCAAAGGATAAGGGTGTTAATGCTCATAAGTCTCAAGACCAAGCTTCTTTAAAACTACTTAAGAATTCAAGTTCAACTGAGAACCAGTATCAACCAAAGAATTTACTACTCATAATTCTCAAGACCAAGCTTCTTTAAAACTACTTGAGAATTCAAGTTCAACTGAGAACCAATATCAACCAAAGAATTTACCTTAGTTCTCTTGATCTGGATTTTGATCTAGAATAGTCTACTCATCTCCTCTTCCTGACTATCCATGTTGGTGGCCGTGCATCCAAGTCTTTCATCTACATCAGACTCATCTTCGATTTCCAAGTCCCCCCTTTTTTTAAATCTTTCATGGACTTCTTTAAGTCCTTGGTTTGATTCTTAAAATGTAACTCCAGATGCAACTTCCAACATGTAGCATCAATATGACCATTGATATCACAGTTCTTGCAAAAATTATTGGGATATTTACAAGTATTTAAAGTAGTGGTAGCTTGGTTATGTTTCCCTTTAAACTTACCCTTGCTATTGATTTGTTGACTACTTTACCCTTGGCTCTACTTCTCCTTTCTTATTTTCATCATCTATGTAGTATTCTTGCACACACACCTCGTTGATATATTTGGGCTTTGTGGAGATGAATTTTCTTCGAAGGTGAGTGTGAAGTCCTCCCAAGTACTTATTCATAATATCCTCATCTTCCAAGTCCATGTTTAGCAACATGGCATGTCTTAGAAACTCCATAGTATATTCCTCCACACTTTGACCACTGTTTTGTTTAAAATACTACCATCTAATCATTTTATCAGTCTTGTGGACAATAGGATAGAAGTTATCTCTAAGTAATTCTTTAAATTATTGCCAAGATTTCACAATAGGACCTTTATTCTTTTCACAAGTGGTTAGATGGGTTTCCCACAAAACCAAAGCATGCCCCTATATTTTGAGATGTGCAAACGTGATCCTATGTGCCTCAGTGACATTATGGATGCTAAAGTAGACTTCTAAGTATTCTAGCCATTTATCAAAAAACTCCGTGGCTACTTGTCCTTCAAAGCTTTTAATCTCAACTTTCATCTCAACTTTAAAAGGAGTATGATAAGATTTTACCTTTTCTCTAGCATTTGAAATATCTTCTTCATGCTCTTCCCCATAATCTTCCTCATGGTGGATTCTCCCTATGCTAAACGTTTCAGCTAAGCCTCGAACCACTGATTCTATGGAGTCTTTCTTGAAAAAAGCTTCCTTCTAAACATCCTATCCATCATGTTCTCTAGCATCTCAATTCTACAGACCAAGTTCTCTTCCTCCAATTTTACCTAAATTCTCTGCTTCATGTTTCTTGTAGAAATATCTTGATTGTAAGGTAAATCCTCTTTTCCTTTAGATCTCGTCACTTTCACACAAATCCAATAACGAATACCATAGTGCTAGGTACATGTTAGCTATGATACCAAAATGATTTGTAAACTCTTAAACTTTGGAATTATTAACAAAATAAAAAATTAAATGATGTTGTTCTACTTTTTATTAGAAAATGATAGAGATATTTAGTGAATGAATTTCGCTTGTGCTTAGAATCAACAATTGCATGAAAGGAAAGAATATAAACTCAAAAACACCAAAAAGTTTTATTTTGGAAACCTCTAAAGGAGGAAAAACCATTCCGGAAGGGAAATTTCTCTTTTTCACACTTTTATTTGACAATTCAAACAATAAGTATGAAAGATAAGTAGATATTATCTCACACTTCCTCCCAATTAATTGCTTTCTTTGTCTCAACACTCCTTTCTTATTAAAAAATACAATTCCAACACTAAGAACTTCTTACTCACTTGCTTTCATGATTTGATGATCCTATTCTCTTCTACAAACATATATTTTATAGCCTTTCTCATGTCCTCCCATGCATTAGAGAATGGGAAAGGTCATGGAGTAGAAGAGACACAGACAACATTTTAAATTATGAGGTTGTTCGTTTCATGTTTTTTATTTTTTGTCTAAAAGATCTAGGACCGCTGCCCAATGTAGACGGATGGTCTCAGGACCACCACCCCATTTGGGTGGCAGTTTTATAACCACCACTCTACACAGAGTGATGGTCATGTTCCTATACAAAAAGAACCTATGTGTATTTTTTTCGTTCTTTGTGTTGACTGATCTGATGAAGTACAGTCATTTTGGATCCCTATGGATCAACATAATTATTAGAGAGGGGTTAATGTGATCTGTAATCAAAGGATACTAAAGAAAATTCTAGATACAAATAAGACCCAAACCATAAAACAAGTGGAGGTTACTCGTGTGAGCCGCAATATAATACTACTAAGATACGTTACCAAAGATTTGTGAGAAAATGTGGTATTATTATCATACTAGTATCATTATGACACAAAAAAAGTAATAAACACTCTTGTCAAGATTGAGGTGATTTTTGAAATTAAACCAAGTCATGAGATGTAAGTATTATAATTATGGCAAGGAAATGCAAACAACACGACACTTGAAAGGATAATCAATGATGAATCAATCCTAACTACAATGATAATGTGTATCAATATATGTTTGAGAAAAAGGTCCTACTAGAACATGAAGATGCACCATTCACACTTTCAATACTTACATTTCGGCATTGCAACCTAGTCATGCAAGAAGACTACAAAAGTGGTGGACATGATTATTTATAGTAGTATTTGATATCTCCAAATCACATCACCCTACAGTTTTCACAAGTGTGTGTGCTTGATCTCATGGTGTGATTGGATAACATGGGTACTATGTCCAAGTTGTGGGACTTGCTACTTGACATAGACCTCTAGAGAAAGTTTGTTCTTTCTCCTAAACTACCTGCCACAATCTACTATAATGCAGGAAAACTATCTATCCTAATTTAAATTTCTAAGGGACCAGAGAGAGATATTGCATGAAATAAAATTCTACACTAAAGTGGTGATACACAAGAGAAATAGGGTGAGAATATTATCTAATGTGTTAAAATAGAAGCAAAGTGCATACTACAAGGGGTGATAACAGTTCTCCACAATCTAGTAATTGCATTCACAACAATATTTTATGCACACATAATGATAATGAATCCATGCAATGACACAACCTAGACACAATATATATGTAATGAGATTTAAGGGAAAAGAGGAAAGCAAACAACACATGAGGGGAAGATAAATCCACAAACTTGTATCTATTGCATTCATTGATATACACAGTTCAATCCATTACAGAGTAGGGCTCTGGATAACCATGAAAGGATTAAACTATAAGGGCTTGCAGCACATTGGTTTCAAAAAACAAATTTGACATATTTTTTCTACCTAAAACTATCTCTCTTTATAATGAGCCCAACGCTCCAATTTATACATTTCTAAGAGAGAAGAGAGAGAGGGGAAAATGAAAATCCAGAAATATGACTTCCCACCACTTGCAAGATGCCATAAATGAAGTGAAATTATGGTATGTTGCTTGCAAAAGGCCCCCCATACTGCCCCATAACTTTCAGGAGTGAGAAATGTCAGCCCAATGCTTCATTAATGCATCTCAGCTACCAAATAAAATCATTTTTTTCAACTGGGCAGATTTTCTCAAAAATCACCATCAAATTATGTATTTATTTACTTTTTTGCATCGGTCTTGGAACCATGTTTCCAATGGTACAAATTTTGTAGGTTTTTGTTGAGAAATGAAAAATCTATGGCCTTCTGAGTGTGGGAAACTATTTTGAATCTACCAGGCATTTCTGTCATTTAATGGGAATGAGTTTTTTGATTGACTGGGGCTAAACATTTTTCCTTTATTTTCATAAATCTACCCTCATCAAGTCAAATTTTGTGAAAATCGAAGTTCGAGGTCAAAAGTTATGGCCATTTGAAGTTCGGGGTCTGATTTGCATTGTTTTCCTTTGCATGCATCTATTCTGGATATTTTGGGGTCTTTGTGTCCCAACGTTGACCGGGCCACAAGGGCCATTGACATCTACCTTTTCTACATTTCACTTGATTTCAGTGATTTTGGGTTTGTGGGTCCTACGTCTCCCGACTGTCCTTCGAACCACGCAGGACAAAAACTTTCAACTTTGCCAATTTCCCTTTGACTGCGGCTTTCTCATCTTTTCGGGTCCCAAACATCCTATGCGAGCCTATGTGGCTTGGACCGACAATATATGAATTAATCAATTTTTTATCTCTTGTGGCTATTTTGGCCATGTAATTCCTATGCGTCTTGACACCCCATGTGCGGCCTAGAACATTCTGACCCAACTTGATTGATTCCTTTACAAATCATCTATTTCGGCTTTATGGGTCTTGGCTATCTCGATGTTCCACGGACCGCCCAGGAAAAAAATACTTGATTTTTCTAATTTCAACTACCTGCTTAGCATTTTTTGTCCCGAATTTGGTACGATGAACCCTGTTATGATCCGCCTTGGTTTCATCCGTAGCTCTCAGACCTGATTTGCATTAAAATAGGCTTGGGACCTCATTTTTTCAATTTTTTGCAATTTTTTATTAACTCAAATTTTATTAGATAGGGGAGTTCAATAAAATTGGAGAGGTACCCAAAAAATCTAGATATTGGCCCTCGAATAATTTCAACCTCTATGAGCTTGAAGAATCATGTAAGTTATCCAATTCACCTCGAGGGGTGAATTTGGGATAAAGGTATCCACGCATGTTTTATTATATTTTGTCCCAAAATGGTAAACAAGATAACAATGTTGTAGATCAAGTGAGGATGAAAAAAACTAAGCTTAACTTCAGAAAATTTTTTCCTTGTTGTAAGACAAGTGAACAACTGGGAGAAAGTAACATGTTGTAGGTCCCATGATGAATAAGACTTAGTTTTAACTTTAGTGGATTGTTACCTTCTTCGAATAAAAAGGTTTTGACTCTAAATAATTTGTGATTTTTTAATATATCTATAAAACATGATAGCTTGATACGGTAAAAGTGGGCTCCAAGACAATATGGCTTCATATGTAGTTCCCTCAACTAGGTGCCACAATTACCTCTACAAGATCATTTTTGTAACAAAAGTCACGCTAACTAGTCTTGGAGTACCCAAGCTTTACTTTACCCCTTTCTTCACGATCGTCATAAATTTTGTTCTATTGTGTCCTCATTTGGGGTCGCAATGGATATATGTTTGACTCTAACTCAAAAAATGTATAACTAGTCAAGTAGGTAAACCAAGCGCTTCCTGTTTTGTCCACAAGGTTCCCTCTTGTGTGGAATACTTTGGGGTTCCTGGGAACATCTCTTTTTTTTAGCTTAAGGCTTATGCCAAAGATAATTTTCCTAGTTTAAAGTGGATGGGTTTATCCGTTATCCGAACATGCAAATCAAGTGATTTGAATATGGTGTGATTTGTTATCTTTTGAGCTTAATGTGGTTTTTATCGCACAATGTTTTGGTAACCTATAAGAAATGAATTAGCCTTTTGTTTAGATCCTCATTATTCTTACAAGTGATACGGTCCTTCACATAAATATTATTAGTTTAAGGCATCATATAAAGAGGATTAGACATTGCTTTTTATTCCTAAGATCGTCCCTTGACATGAAGGAATAACATACACAATGTAGAACCCAACTAGTTTGTTTTATCCAAATTTTGAGTTCATTCCCTTAGAAATATTTAAATGAAATTTCATTTTAAAATCATGAGAAAGGTATTGAACCATTTTTTGTTCCCAAGATCACCTAGAAAGTATGAGGGAAGAGCATACATGATCCAAACCTTATAAGTAAAAGAATGCAATAATCATCAATTTTGACTAAGCCAATTAACACAAGACGAACACTAAAAATACCTTGCAAACCATCGATTAGTCTCACATAGATCTTGCAAAGTGTTAGAATAATAAAGAAAACTAACTTTGTCAAATTTTAAGAAACTATTTATCATTGCACTGTAACACCCACGTGCATGGATTATGTCATATGCACGTGGATTATAATGTACACAAAATGTGTTCATGTATAAATTAGAAAGATTGGGAAATGAAACTAGAACACTTAAGAAGTTTCAAAGCTTAACTAACGTAACAAAAAACCATAAAGATAAGAGCTTAGTGATGTTGATTTCTTGAACATGCATATAACTTTGACAATAATCAAACTAACATTCCTAAATAGAATCTTTACTGTTTGAATGCTAACTTGAAATGAACTTAAGAAGATCCTTAGCAATCAGTGTTTGATTGTTAGTATGATCTCAATATTTGAGAATGGAGTCTCACCATTAATGGCTACAAAGCCACATGGTTCTCTCCATATTACTCAAGATTGAGTTAATGGATGTGTTCTAAGATATCAACTCAAAACATGGATAAATGCACAAGATTCTAATTGCTTATAGTTTATACTAGAAGAGGAGACATATTCTTAGAAAATATGAGGAGGGTTCTATTCATAGGTTTCCTTTTGAATAATTGAATGATTTTAGTGCATGTGGGACAAAAGGTAAGTCAATAAAGAACTTCTAGAAATTCAAAGCAAGATTTGACTAGGATTAGAAGCTAATTAATGTTTCAGGATTAATTAGGAATCCCAAGTAAACTTAGAAAGATTTCTAGGAGCATCAAGAGAAGGTTTTGATAAAATTTGAATGCATTGGAAGTAGGAGTTAGCCAATAGGAATATTTATGAGTTAAAAGAAATATAGGAGGCTGAATAAATGAATATTAGTTAAATAAGAGGAGTTTGAGGGGGGAAAAGGGAAAAACTACATAAAATTCCATCAATTTTTGGGGAGTAGAATAGTTAATGCAATGTTAGTGATATTGTTGATTTGGTCAAATTATAAGTGTCTACACATTGATGAGAAAAGGTGCACATGAATTATGAACTACATATTGTGGTATGTCCTCAGAAGTAAATGAAATAGCATGTAGCACATTTTTGAGTGAGTGAATAAGGTGAGAAAATATCACTGGTGAATTATCACTTTCAATATGTATAGACCAAATGGCAACCTCTAATGTGTGATGAAAATCAGGTTCACTACACAACAAATCATAGAGAGAAATCTTAGTTGGTGTGCTCTTAAGATGCTCTATAATATCATAACCTTTATTAGTAGTAGTTGTATAAGTGATAGGTGATGGTATAAACACTGTTTCACCCATAGGTGGATGAGTGCAGAAATTTTTTACTACATTGATAGTTGAATCAACGCTAGTTGTAATTAAGCAAGGAGGATGTTGAGTATGAACTTGCATAAAATGAACACCAATATTACCCTTTCCAAAAACCTTAGTTGTGGAAAAAATAATGATAAGAATATTTATCCATGACTTGAGAAGAAAAAAACATACTCAAAAGTTAGGGTTTAAATAGATGGGTTCATCAAATGATTAAGAAAATATTAGAAAATAAATGTTAAAATCTTAATTTTGTAACATCGGAGATGTAGAAAATTAAAGTATAGATTTGACCCAATGAAATAATATTTAAAATATAAAACTCTAGTTTTTTATGGTGGTGGGTGGAATAAGGTCCACCCACAGACAATATATGTTTTTCTCGTATAATGCAAAGTTGTTCTCAGGTTGTCTCGAACATTGCATCTTAATACGTCGAGTCAAGTATTTATGACTTGTCTTCACTTTTACGTCTTTCAACCAGGTTTGGTTTATTTGGTTCTATTATTTCCTAATGAGTCTTATAGTTTGCTTTTGTTTTATCTTGGTCTGTCTCTTTAGGCTACTGGTATAGGTGTCTTCTTAGTTCCTTAATTATATATCTTCTCTCTTCTTATGCTGTCTTGTTTTTTAATCCCCTTCAAACCAATTATTTACCTAATTAGAAAAAAGGCATAAAATAATTAGCTCATTTGCAGTGATGTCAAATCCATGTCAAGCTAGAAAATTGATGGAACTGAAGGGATGACTTTCACAATTGAGCCCAAAAAAATTGTGCGCAGGTTGGAAATGCCAAGACTAGGGTACCAAAACTAGGTCAATGGTGCTTAGGGCATTGTAGACCTCCTTTGGACACCGGTGACTACTAAGAACCTAAGAAAATTATCTTCACAGGGTCATAAAATTTTATCTAATGTTCACCTTTGATCACCTAAATTTCACTACTTGATCAATGAATTCATCTTAAACCTACAAAGAGAACAAGCACCTATAAACCAAAAACACATCAACTCTTAAATATAAAAAGATACAAATAGGGAGTCACACTAACCCTGACATTCACCCAACTAAGTGAACTTATGATTTGGGCATTGTACTACATTTTTGACTCCATGTAGTTTTGCGTGTGTTGTGTAGAATTGTGATACATATCACTTTGGACCACATCCTCCTTACAACCTTAGCTGAGATATGGCATAACTAGAGACGATATTTCAATATCCAAACTAGCGAGATGATTATCATATTTGAGGATGTGTGGAGGATTTTGTGAGTGCCAATTCATGGCCATATGATAGAGTATGAGATTGATGCCACCCAAATTATGAAAAGTTTGATTGATCTCTTCAGTGTAGACAGGTTTCCTTAACGAGACATGCCAGTGCAGATGCATCCGTGTTTCGCATATCTGAGGTTTCATTATTTTCCTGTGTATCTCATGGCAGTTGTAAGTGACATTATACTTACCAAAAAATATGGGTACATCATTTCCTTTAGGCCTGATTGGCGTGATTTGAGGTCTTGGAAGAGGACAACGCTACTAGTGGGGATAGTGTAAACTTGTGCATTTATACTAGGGCATGTATTTGATTACTGACCATGTTAAGAAGACTTTGGGGCCAACCACATTACTACAAATATGGGACTAGGACCATATATCTATTGGTCACCCTATGGGAGCATTACGAGATCGGGTTCCAAATGAGCCTTTAGTATTTGGTTGGGCTCCTATATGTGATGATGTACATGGGAACATGGGAGAAACCTATTTCTATCATCGTACTTTTGATGACATTCAACTATAGATGATTGTGTGGAAACCCTATAGACCTTATCAGTGGCTAGAGGATGAAGTGGAACTTAACCTTGATATAGTGGAGCACTTTCTTATTAGGATATGTAGTTATATGATTGAGTATTACAAAGTGGATCGGGAAGAATGATAGTTCGTTACCATGTAGGACATTTCTGGGCTAGAAATGTGGTATGGACGTTGTTCCTAAGAGACCTTTGATATTGGGAAACTGATTAGTACAAATTGAGTGTGAAATAGGTTTGCATAGATGTTTCTGTTGGAATCGGTGCCATTGAGGCACATCATGGATGCAGGGATCAAAGAATCCTATACTACTTGGTATGCAAAATTTTTTCGAGACGTTTCACCATCCCTCAAGCTACATGGGATGTAGGAGTGGGGCCAACTCTAGAAGAGAAACCTCATATACGGAGAGGAAGAAAAAGTGTCCAACATAACATTCATAGTGACGATGGGAGTGATGATTAAAAATATGATGGAGATAGTGGGGATGGACTGGGGAAGGGACTGGGGCAGAGGGTATTGAGATAGGTTTTTGCATAGCTACAAGTACATGTTTAGATTCAGATTTCCCAAATAGGCATGTAGGTGGATGTATTTGTTCCTTTGCAGTAGGTACTCTCGTCAATTAAATGTACAAAAACCTCCATATAAGGATCCCATTATTAGTCTCCCTCATATCCCAGGAGGAGGTAGAGAAAATGATGGATGGGAGACTCCACCATAGTGTCATGTAGGTGGAGGATGGGATACAATTCCATAGGGGTTCATGAGAGTTACTTTCACTATGGTAGCATTTACAATAGGTCATAGTTCTTCAGCTCCAGGTCATATCAAAGAGAGATTGAGACACTACAGAGAGGTATCAGGAAGTGGTAGATAGGGCTCAGCTCTAGGCCAAGAGAAATTAGTTGGCCGCCGAGCAGGAAAAGACACAAGTAGTGATAGTAGAGTGAGATCAGCTCCATACAAATCCTATACATACTCAAGAAGTGGTGGCTCATCTTACAGAGGAGGTTACTTTGCTTTGTCATTCTATCGGTTATTCTGCCACGCTCCAGGTGTACATGGATATTATGGGTCCTTATATTATGATGCAATTTTAGAGGGTCAGAGAGCCCTGAAATTTACTTGGAAGTATATGAGAATTAGTGTCTCTCATGTACATAGGGTCGACATCATCTATATCAGTGTAGTAGACAATATTAGGGAAGAAGGGTGAAACCCTTCCTATAGGTCCATATTAGTAAATGTCACTACCAAGTGGTAGACATGGAAGTCCCCATGAGGGAGAGAGTCAATCATGACTCTTATTTTATTTGATGTACATAATTTTTTTTTTTATTCCTCGATTATGAAGGCACATTTTTTACCTATGTACATGTATTATTTTTGGCTATGCCTCACTTGGAAGGCAAATTTTTTATCGATGCACATGATGGCATACTATGTATCCAGATGGTTATGTATAGAGACACATTATATATGGACATTGATATTTTTACAGACATATATATGATTATGATGATGATTATGGACTTTACTTCTGATGCTGATGATTTTATCACATGTTCTTTGATAGATTTAGATGATATCATAAGTTTGTTAAGATACTTCATTTTCTACTTATCACATTATGTGTATGAGATAGCAGTAGATGATATTTTTTTTCATGTGAAACTTATGATTGTCCACATTTTTATTATGGTCTATGTTTGAGGGGGGGATAGAATGTTGTCCCTCTTGCCCCTCGTCGTGAGATTATATGATGTTATCTTAGCATACATGTTTTATTTGTATGTTCATGATGATGTAGCTTAGATTTTTATTGATATATGATGTATATATGTGATGATAGACGATGAGATGAAAAACAATTGTACAAAACAAACAACAAGCACAATCTGATCAACCCTAATTATAGAAACACAACTATATACAAGTATGCAAGATAAAATGAACTTAATGTAATGCAGAACATGTCATACTGATGACCTAACTTAATGAAGAAAATTAATCCAATTTTCAATCACACAATATGAGGAAGAAATTCTATCAAAACTATACAAACCAACAATTAAAATTAAGAAAACCAGTAATTTGTTTTTGTGTGACATATTTGTTTCGTTTTTCATTATTTTTTGTGTTATCTCAAAGATAATTTTCAATTTTATTGTTCACATTATTTTTTTGGATTTTTATAAGCCAATGTTATATTGGTTTTGTAGTTTTTTGAGATGTTTCCTTAAGCTATGTATGGAAAAAAAAAGAATCGTAGACGCCCCTAGCGATAGAGGGGAATTACATGGGAAGAATTCCACATGCTATGTGCAAGATGATGAAGATGTGAAGGTGTCCCAAGTGTTAGATGGGAATATACAATGGCAAGCCCATAAAAAATATACAAGAACAGATCATCCGGATCAAGGCCATGAAAGAAGAGTTCAATAATGATTCAAATTGAGGAAAAACTAGCCCTAAATTTAAGAAAGTTTACTCACTTTAGCTATGAGATATTCTTATGAACAACAGATCCTCCAAAGGCTCCAGAAACCCATTTTCACCAAAGGAATTTCCCAATGTGCCACAATTGCGTGGTTCTCACAGTTGGATGACCTACTGAAAAATTATTTTGTTAGTGTCCTCTGCTTATCCATTACCTTGAGGGTAATAGGGAGAAGATAACTTTAAATGGATTTAGAAGCGTTGGCATAACACTTTAATTGTCTTGATCTTAAAATATTACCATTTTTTGTTACAATTGTGGTAGGGATGTTGTAACGGTAGATGAGCTGGTTCAAGATGAATTTTGAAATTTGTGCACCGGTAACGTAATTAGAAGGCACAGTCTCTACCTTTTTTGTGAAATACTAGGTGGTAGTTATGATATGTGTGTGGCCATCTAAGGAAGTATAAGTGAGATTCTTTATGCTGGCACATGAATCAGGGTTCCATACTTCTGACTAAATTCTCATTTTTTGACGTTATTATAGCAATATGATTCCATGGTGGGCCAATAGTAACCAACTCTTAGCAGTTTCTTAGCAAGCACCATGCCGATTTTTATGTTCTCCACAAAATACTTCATGTACTGCTTTGATCACTCAGACTGAGTCGGTTAAATCAAGACAACGCAGTGACATTCCTATCATAACCTCTACAATAAAGGGTCCCTCTTAATGGGGTATACTAGGCTATATGTTGGATAATGGCTCTTTTTTCAATATGGTAAATGTGAAGAGGGAAGGTATTGTCTTGTAGGCAGTTGAATATGGGATCATATGAGGGGAAAAAGGGGCAACAAATTCATATACCAGACATGATTCTGGCATGTCATAAGCATACTCTCATAGATTTTCTACAAAGAAAGGAATTTTACGTACCTATGGTGGAATGTGAATTAAGGATCCAACGGTAGCCATAGCCTCTACTAATCAGTTATGCTCCCTTGGAATTTGTTAAAAAGTGATACTTACAAAATATTCCTTTAAAGTGTCAACCATATTTTTATATTGAATGAGTTTTTCATCTTTGACCTTATATTAACATTAACTTGCTTGATGATTAACTGTGAATAACCCATGACTCTTAGTTGTCTGATATTTCATCCTATTAAAATTTTCAATCTAGCAATGAACACTTCATACTCTTCTATGTTATTAGTGCATGGGATACCTATCTGAAAATCATGTGAGATGAAGTCTCCTATGGGAGTGATAAGCACCACACACACCCCTGAATCATGATAATTAAGTGACCCATCAAAGTACATCTTCCATATGATGGATTATTTAATGTACATTATAGAAGCATCTCGAAGATCTAGACAAAAAGGTTATGTTCCTAATAGTAGTGCTCAGCCAGCTGATCTGTAAGCACTTGTCCTTTGAGTGACTTCTGATTAAAAATTTTAATGTCAAACTCACTTAGGAGGATGATCCAATTAGCTATCCATCCGGTAATCACTAGTTTAGATAGGAGGTATTTTAAGAGGTAAACTTTGGAAATGAGTTTTTGTTTTATTATTAAGCATATAGAGGTGAAGATTTTGAAAAGAAAAGACTAGAGCTAGAAATTCTTTCTCAATATAAGGATAGTTTAGCTCATATGTAGAAAAATTGAAGCTAAGGTAATAAACCACTCTCTCTTTGTGTCTTATATCATATTGGGAAATCAATGCACACATAGCGTATTGTGGCACTGAATTATACAACATCATAGGTTCACCTGGGGTCTAGACTACATGAGAACAAGAGGACTACTTAGATTTTTCATAAGAAATTCAAAGGATTTTTAACATTCAGAACCCCAATAAAATATAACATATTTCTTGAGCAGATGTCATAAAGGATGGCACTTATCCACATGTTTTGATATGAAACGAAGGATTTCTTGAATTTTATCTTGTAAGCTACAAAATTGCTTAAGGTTCTTTAGTGGAGGAATCTCAGTGATAACTGTAAGCCTTAGTTGGATCTACCTATATCCTTCTTCTTGACACAATGAAACCCAATAATTTTCTTGATTATATGTTGAAGACACATTTCTTAAGATTTAGTCTAACTTTATAATCACAGAGGCATTGAAATATACACCTTAGCACTTATGGATGTTGTTCTCTAGTATTGGACTTTCAGAAAATATCATCCACATAGTTCTCCATTATGTCATTCATCATGTCATGGAAGATGATAGTCATTTCTTATTGATAAGTGGCTCCGAAATTTTTTAGAACAAAGACCATGACTTGGTAGAAAAATGTTCTCCAAGGGATTGAGAATCTATTATTATTTTTATCTTCCTATGTGATCTTAATCTATTTATATCCTAAAAAGTCATCCATGAGGGAAAAAATTCCATAACCTATTGTTGAATGGAAAATCATATCAATGTTTGGTAAATGAAAATCATCTTTAGGGCATGCTTTGTTAATATCCTTGAAGTCCATGTAGATTCAGATACCCATTGGTTTCTTTTGTACTTGCACAATGTTTGATATCTATTATGAATAGTCAATAAGTCTATTGAAAATTAGGACCAATAGTTTCTCTAGTTATTCTTTTACTAGGAGCACAACATGCGGATGCATCTTCCTTAACATATCCTTGATAGGATTGGCATCTGGGTGCATTACAAGGTTATGCACCACTAGGATTTAGTCCAAATATATAATATAAACATAATACCACGAAAATATGTCTACAAATTGTTTTAGTAGCTCCACAAATGTTTTTAGCTCTTGTGATGAGAGTGAAGCTCTCACATTTACCATTTTCAGTTCCTCTTCTGATATGATGCTAACACTGATAGTCTCCTCGATCAGTATTTTATATGTATCTTCCATCTTTGTAGGATCAAGAGGGAGAATAATATATACTTCCACAGGTGGCTATGAATTATTGTTATCTTCTCATGGGTCAACTATATTTTCCATTGATACTTTTTTTTTTGTCCACAAGTGCCTAAAAAAGGTTTTTCACTATGGAACTCAAGCATATTATTTTTACAAGGATTTTTTGTAAAAACATTACCCTTGCTTAATTTTTTATTCTTAAGAGACCACACAACTTTGCCTCTTCCCCAGAGTACACACATGCGTCTGATTTGATGAAAAAATGCTTATTATGATAACTGATCGGAATGGCATCCTGTGTAGCCATGAAATATACAATGGAATCCTAATTTTGAAAAAAATAAAGTGAGACATGGATTTATTGGCCCCAATCAATGAGGCTAGTATACCAGGGTAATTTAGAAATCGGTTTGGGGATTATACTTGGATAGGGTAACAACAACGAAGTCCTATGAAAATATTAATAGAGGTAAGCTCCTCGTATATGTTGTAGTAGGAATCAACAATCAATGTCTGAATGAAGGTGAATCATCTTAACATTCAGAAGAAGTATCTTCAAATTTGGAGGGTGGAGCCTCATGAAGAAAAATTCCAAGGTTTTCACTATGGAACTCAAGCATATTATTTTTACAAGGAATTTTCTGTAAAAACATTTACCCTTGCTTAATTTTTTATTCTTAAGAGACCACACAACTTTGCCTCTTCCCCAGAGTACACGCATGTGTCTGATTTGATGAAAAAACGCTTCTTATGATAACTGATCGGAATGACATCCTGTGTAGCCATGAAATCTACAATGGCATCCTAATTTTAAAAGAAATCAAGTGACACATGAATTTATTGGCACAAATCAATGAGGCTAGTATATACCAGGGTAATTTAGAAATTTGTTTGGGGATTGGACTGGGATAGGGTAAAAACAACAAAGTCCTATGAAAAGATTAATAGAGGTAAGGTCGTCGTATATGCTATAATATGAATCAACATCGATGTCTGAATGAGGTGAATCATCTTAACATTCAGAAGAAGTATCTTCAACTTTGGAGGGTGGAGCCTCATGAAGAAAAATTCCAAGGTTTTCACTATGGAACTCAAGCATATTATTTTTACAAGGATTTTCTATAAAAATATTACCCTTGCTTAATTTTTTATTCTTAAGAGACCACATAAATTTGCCTCTTCCCTAGAGTACACGCATGCATCTGATTTGATGAAAAAATGCTTCTTATGATAATTGATCAGAATGGCATCCTATGTAGCCATGAAATCTACAATGGCCTCCTAATTTTAAAATAAATCAAGTGACACATGAATTTATTGGCCCCAATCAATGAGGCATTATATACAAGGGTAATTTAGAAATCGGTTTGGGGATTGGACTAGGATAGGGTAAAAACAACGAAGTCCTATGAAAATATTAATAGAGGTAAGGTCCTCGTATATGCTATAATAGGAATCAACATCGATGTCTGAATGAGGTGAATCATCTTAACATTCAGAAGAAGTATCTTCAACTTTGGAGGGTGGAGTCTTATGAAGAAAAATTCCAAAGCCATACTTATTTTCCTTCCAAGGGGGGACTGGAAAAGGCTCTAATCTTCCTTGTGCATTTAGACCACATCCAAATCCTTGATACCCCATGATGCACATCATTCTATGTGCTTTAGCATATTGTGGAGTCTGGTTACATGAAGCCTTTGTTCCTTCAAGTATCCAACTTGTAGGCTTATCTAGAATCTTCTTGTTTGACAAAATACCATGAGGAAAAAACTTCTAAAAGGGGATATAAAAACTAGCTCGGGAGCTTATGAAATGGAAATTGGGCCTACCATGTGTTTTAGGTAATAGCGAGAGGTCAGAGACCAAGAGGGCCTATTGAAGATCAAGATCTTCAAATGGGATATATATTCCCATATTCATCTCCCATGATGAAAAGGGAGAGAGTGACGAGGAAGGATATTTATTATAAACCTACAAGGTGTCAACAATGACTAAATCATCAAGATATTTTAAATCTTCTATTTGTAGTTGTATAACAATGTTCACTAAAGGACATTCATACGTTGCTTGAGAAAACTATGCAATGCTCTAGAATTCGTAAATGGCTCAAGGTCTTTGAAGATTGTGATTGTATGCCCTTTATGATACAACTTCATACATTGATGAAATGTGGAGGGTGTGACCTACATGGGATGGATCCATAGGCTACCTAGGAGCATGTTATAAGGAAGGTCCAGATTAAGGACATGGAACTTCGTGTCATGATTTTTTGGCCCTACTTCCATAGGTAACATTACTGTACTAGATGATTCCCGCTCGGAATCATCATAAGTTTTGATTAAAAATACGTTAGAATATAGATCTACTTATTTATTCCATAGCTATCTAATAAGCTTCAAGCTACAAATATTTAGACCCGACCCACGATTCATAAGCACTCTTTTAATCTTTTTTGTGAGTGATAGATTCCTCAATGTACAGGGGTAAGTTATGTGTGTGGTTATTGAGTGAGACTTCATTCTAGGTAAGGGAGATACAATAATTCTAAGAAATATTGGCCACCATGGATTGAAGGTGAGAAGAATCGAAGTCTGTTGTCAATCCTTACCCCAAAAGTGTCTTATAAAGGATATCTTTACGAGAGCTTGATATCTTGAGACCAATTCTAAGATTGATTTGTTAACTATGGTTTTCTCAAGTGGATATAGGAAATTGTATTAACTCTTCTAAGGTGTGGTTAAAGGAGGTTTGGGGATCACTAGACAAGTGTTTCATGTTGCCACAACACAATCATTTCTAATGATTCTGATGGATTTCACATATTCATTGGACGAATGGATACAACTTATGTGTGAATCAAACGGATTGTCAGTGGAATTATATACATAATTTTTGGCTCTATAGTCATCAAATGAGTGACCTTCATCTAAAATATTTGTTCCTTATTTATTATGATTAGGAAAGGGTTGTTTGAAGATTCCTATTTTTCCATTAGGCCCTTTTCGTGATTCAGGTGAGGTCTTGAATAAAGTGTCTCAATTTTTCCATCCTCAATGAGGTCTTGAATAAAGTGTTTCAATTTTAAACACTTATCTATTTTGTGTCCCTTGACAAGGTGAAAATCACAATATTCATGATATCTTTACCATCCTAGTTTTGGTGAATCATCTGCGTAAGACACCATGGTCAGATATTAGACCATGTTCAACGCCTCTATCTTTCTCAAAATCGTGGCTAATGAATCGGTGAGAGGAGTAAACACTCGTATTTTGACTGGATTTTGAAATGGCCCCATTTTTCAATTTTAAAAGAGGAATAATTTGAACAGATTGAAATGTTTTAACTCATTTGGAGTTAGTGATGCCATCACCTATGAATTTTTTTTATAGAATCTACTCTTATCCGTAGGTTTTAAATCTTGTTTCTCCTTTAAAAAGGCTTTTATTTCTGCCTTTGCTATTAAATCCTTCTCGATTTGGATTCCTTTCTCAATAACTTCCTCAAAGTCAGTGACATAGTACATTTATAAGTGGAACGCAATGTTCATATTCAAAAAGGGCATAAATATACTAAAAATTATTTTTATTAAGAACTATGTAAGGGAAGTGCCTAGGTAACCTCCGTCATCATTGCAAGAAACTGGGGAAGGATTCATTTGGTCTTTGTTTAGCATTGCACAAATCTAATATGGTTATGTCATGCTTGATATTAAATGAGAAATGACGCAAAAATGTTTTTTCTAGTGTGGGCCATGTGAGTATTGACCCCTTTTGTTAATGAAGAAACCATTCCAATGCTTTTCCTCCTAAACTACGAGGGAACAAATGTATGAGGTAATTTTTTGTTATAGGATACTAGTTAAAAAGGCTAAAAGTATTTGATTTGATCATGAGGATCACCTTTGTCTTTATATTTATTAGATTTGGTAAAAAATATTTTTTTTGGAAATGGTGTTAACAACATATCTCTTTCAAAAGTGTAAGGAAATAGCTTCTCATATTGATATTTCTTGCTATGGCAGACGTTACTTTCATAAAGAGTACTAAAAATGGTTTTCATCAACTGTAACTCTTGCATAAAGAGATGCTCTTTTGCTAGAGAAGATGGTCTAATTACTTGATTTTTTCTTGAAGGTTTCAACTTATTGAGTTTCAACGTAAAGTTCACTAACCTTAGTTCTTGGTTTCTCTTTATGTATTCCCTTGCTATGGTTCTTACTTAAATAAGAAGTTGTGTTCACTAGCTGTTGGCTAAGGGTCTGTATTTTATTCTATATAGTGACATCATTATTTTGAAGGTCCTCTTCATCATCATTTTTAGGAGGAGGTAACTCCTCATGTTCACATTCTACTCTAACCATGCGACATATTTTAAGGGGTAGTGGTCGAGAACCACCTTTTTGTCTTGGTGTTTCACCTTCTACATTGGCATCAGAGGTACACGCGTCTTTTCCTTCAATGCTATCATCCATGGGATGTATTTTTGTTTCCTATTATTTCCTATTCATATTTGTTCTATGGGATTTTCATTATTTTGGTATTGTGGCACCTAATTATAAAATTTGTGCAAGTACTTGATCTATATTTCAGAATAGGAAGTCGTCAAGGTGAGTGACATCAACATTGTCAATATCCTAAAATGACTCACTCTCGTCTCTGCTATGATCAACCAACCCATCCATTTATTTTACATTGGAGAAAAGGGGACCTAAATTTTGACTTAGAATAGGTTTTAATTCTCATTTCTTGGATTCCATTGTCATGATATGGACTGTTGTGAGTTATTTTTACACAAGGTTTTTTTTAGTGTAATCAAGAGTTGTAACAAACCTAAGTGTATCATGTAACTTTTGTTTTATGGTATCAAAGTATTTTAATAAATGGACTAAATCATATTAAACAAATAAAGTTAATGAGTGTGGTAAAATGTAAGAAAAAATCATGTAAGTTTCCAATAAACCAATCAATCAACTAGAAACTACACCCTATGTTAATGTTTGCAAAGATAGCTTGATGTTAAATGATCAACACAATGTCAATAATTAAGTAAAGTTCAAATGAAAAAGGCATAAGTATTATCAAGGGGTTAATGTAATCTCCAATCATAGGATACTTATGATAATTCTATAGACAAGCAAGACCTTAACCCAAAAACAAGTGGAGGTTACTCATGTGAGCCGCGCCACAATACGACTAAGATACATTACCCAAGATTTACGAGAAAGTGTGGTATTAGTATCACACTAGTATAGAAATGAAAAAAAAAAGTAATCAACACTCTTTTCAAGATTGAGGTAATGTTTGAAATAAAACCAAGTCAAAGTATGCTAAATATTTTCTAAGATGTGGGCAGCGTAATGCCAAAATATAGACAATTAGATTAAGTTTACTAGAAACGAGATGTAAGTATCGTAATTATAGACAGGAGATGTGAACAACAAAAAACTTATAAGGACAATAAATGATGACTAAAGCCTAGGTATAATGATAATGTGTCTCAATGCAGGTTTGAGACAAAGGGCCTACAAATACATCAAGACGTGTCATTCACACTTTCAACACTTACATTCTAACATTGCAACCTACTCATGCAAGTAGACTACAAAAGTGGTCAGCATGATTATTTACAATAGTATCCATGTGTGTTTTTTTTATTTTTTCCCAAAATGGAAAACAAGATAGAAAAGGTGTAGATCAAGTGAGGATGAAAAGAACTAAGCGTAACTTCGACAGAGTTTTTCCTTGTCTTAAGACAATTGAAAAACTACGATCAAGTAACACATCATAGGTTCTGTGATGAATAAATCTTAGTTTTAACTTAAGTGGACTCTCACCTTGTTTCAATAAAAAGTTTTTGACTCCAAATAAGTTGTCAGTTTGTGAGATTTCCATAAAACATGATTGCTTGAAACGATAAAAGTGGGCTCCAAGATGATATGGCTTCCTATGTAGTTCCCTCAACTAGGTGCCATAAAATATCTCTACGAGATGAGTTTGAAAAAAAATTCACACTACCTAGCCCTTGAATATCCCATATCTATTTTATCCCCTTTGACACAATGAGCATAAACTATGTTCAATTTTGTTTTCACTAGGGTCGCAATGGACATATTTTTGACTCCAACTCACAAAATGTATAACTAGTCAAGTAGGTGAGCGAAGTGCTTCCCATTTCATCCACAAGGTTCCCTCTTGCATGGACTACTTTGGACTTCCTAGGAACATATACCAAAGATAATTTTCCTAGTTTAAATCGGATGAGTTTACCCTTATCCGAACTTGCAAATCAAGTGTTTTGAATATGGTGTTTTTTTAATCTTTTGAGCTTAATGTGGTTTTTGTCGCACACCATTTTGGAAACCTATAAGGAATGAGTTAGAAATTTTTTATATCCTCATTATTTTGCAAGAAATATGGTACTTCACACAAATATTAGTAGTTCAAGGCATCATATAAAGAGGATTAGACATTGCTTTTGATTCCTAAGATAATCCTAAGACGTGAAAGAAAAGAATACATAATGTAGAACCCAACTAGTTCGTAAAATATGATTAAAGCATACAACTCATTCCTTTTATCCAAATTTTGAGTTCATTCCCGTATAAATATTTAAATGAAATTTCGTTTTGAAAGCATGAGAAAGGTATTGAACTATTTTTGGTTCTCAAGATCACGTAGAAGGTCTAAGGGAAGAGCATACACGATCCAAATGCTATAAGTAAATGAATGAAACAATAATCAATTTTAACTAAGAAAATTAACACAAGAAAAAATCTAAAATAACCTGAAAACTATCTATTATTCCCACATAGATCCTGCAAAGTGTTAGAGTAATAAAGAAAACAAACTTTGTAACTTTTAAGAATTTTTTTATCATTACACTGTAACGCCTTTACGCATATTATGGTGTATGCACGTGGATTATAACATATGCCAAATGTGTTGATCTATAAATTAGAAAGCTTTAGAAATTAAACTAGAAAACTTGAGAAGTTTTAAAGCTTAACTAACCTAAAAAAAGCCATACAAATAAGAGCTTAGGGAGGCTAATTTCTTAAACATACATAAAAATTTGACAATAATCAAACTAATCCCTAAATCAATCTCTATTATTTGAATGCTAACTTAAAACGAACCTAATAATATCCTTAACAATCAGTTTTGAATGTTAATATGATCTCAAGATTTGAGAATGGAGTCTCACCTTTAATGGCTACAAGGCCACATGGTTCTCTCCATATTACTCAATATTGAGTTAATGGATTCACATTAAGATATTAGCTCAACAAATGTATAAATGCAGAAGATCCTAATTTCCAATAGTTTATGCTATAGGAGGAGAAGTGTTCTTAGAAAATATGAGGAGGAGGGTTCTATTTATAGGTTTTCCATTCCAAGAATGGAATGATTTTGGTGAATGTGAGTAAAAAGATAAGTTTAAAAAGTACTTTTAGCAAGTCAAAGCAAGATTTGACTAGGATTAGAAGCTAATTAACCTTTAATGATTAATTAGGAATCCCAAGTAAGCTTAGGAAGCTTTCTGGGAGCATCAATAGGATGTTTTGATCAATTTTGAATGTGATGGAAGCATGAGTTAGCCAATAAGAAAATTTATTATTTAACTGCAAGATAGGAAGCTGAATCAATGAATATTAGTTAAATAAGATGAGTTTGAAGGATAGAAAGGGCCAAATTAACAAATTTTCATTAATTTTCTAGGAATAGAATAATTAGTGCAATGTTAGTGATACCGTTGCTTTGATCAAATTATAAGTTTCTACGCATTGATGAGCAAAGGTGAACATGAATTGTGAACCGTAGATTGCGATATGTCCTCATCTATAAATGAAATAACTTGTGTGGAACATGTTTGAGTGAGTGAATAAGGTGAGAGAAGGCCACCGATGAATTATAACTTTCAATATGAATAGAATGAAGGGCAACTTCTAATGTGTGATGATAATCGGGTACAATACAAAACAAATCATAGAGGGAAATCTTAGATGGTGTGCTCTTAAGATGCTCTATAATATCATAAAAATTAGTAGTAGGAGTGGTAGAAGTGATAGGTAATGGTTTATAAACTGATCAAGCCATAGGTGGATAAGCAAAGCGATTGGTTACTACATTGATAGTTGGATTAGCTCTAGTTATAATCAAGTGAGGAGGATGCTGAGTATGAACTTGTATAAAATAAATAGAAGTATTACCCTTGCTTTAGTTATGGCTAAATAATGATAAGTAGATTGATCCATCACTTGAGAAGAATAGAACATACTTAGAATGTATGGTTTGAATGGCTGGGTTCACCAAATGATTAAGAAAATATTGGAAAATAAATGCTAAAATCTTAATTTTGTAACATCGTAGATGTAGAAAATTAAAGTATAGATTTAACTAAAGCTAATAAGCTAGAAAAATATCAAACCATAATTTTCTATGGGGGTGGGTGGAATAAGATAAACCCCAAAACAATATATGTTCCACTCATATAATACATCGTTTCTCTTAGATTTTCTCGAACATTAGATCTTAATATGCCGAGTCAAGTATTTCTAACTTGGCTTCCCTTCTACATATTTCAACTAGGTTTGGTTTATTTGGTTGTATCTTTTCTTAGTGAGTCTTGTAGTCACTTGCGTTTTCTATTGGTTTATCTGTTTAGGCTACTAGTCGAGGCGTCGTCTTTGTTTCTTAATTATATATCTTCTCTTCTGATACTGGATTGTTTTTTTTTTCCCTCGAAACAAATTATTTACCTAATTAGAAAAAATGACATAAAATACTTAGCTAATTCGCAATCATGCCAAAGGTGTGTCGAGCTAGAAAATTTATGAAAATGAAGGGATGATTATCACAATTGAGCCCAAAAAATTGTCCGTAGGATGGAAATGTCGCAACTAGGACACCAAACCTAGGTCAATGGTTCTTGGGGCGTTGTAGACCTCCTCTTGACACCAGTGATTACTCGGAACCTCATAAAATGATCTTCACAAGGTCACAATATTTTCTCTAATGTTCTCCTTTGATTATCAATACTTTGTTTCTTGATCACTGAATTCACCTTAAACCTGCAAAGAGAAAGAGAACCTGCAAACCCTAGAACACATCAACTCTTAAAAATAAAAAGATGTAAATTGGGAGTCATACTGACCCCGTCGTTCACCCGACTGAGTGAAATTGTGATCGAGGTGATGTAGTACATTTTAGACTCCATGTAGTTTTGTGTGTGTTGTGTAGAACTGTTCCCTAGGTGGATCTTGTGCCAGACACACTTGAATAACAAGAAATAGCTATATGTAGAAGATGTAAAGAGATGTGTGCATGGAAAAATGAACTTCCCCCCTTATGTGTGTATGTAGAAATGACAATCCCTTGTCCCTTGTGTGAAGTTACATGTATGCTTGAATGTTCTTGAAATGTAATCTTAGGTTATGATAGTAGATGCTTAGTTATTTTTCCTTTATTATGATCACATAGCTTTGTATTTTTATGATTCCCTTGTTTTAATTTCATAATTAACCACTAAAAGGATGACCCATAAGAAATAAATATTCTCAACAATTATAAAGGATCCAAAATATTTGATCAAGATACAAAGAGGTTGGGGGCATCCAGAGGGAACAGAGACATTTGGTATTAGAGTCCTAGTTGGGAGTTGGTATCCAAACTCAAAGAAACTAAAGTGTTAATAATTAGACTATGCAAGAAGGTATGTAAAAATAATTACTACTTCTACTATAAAAAATTAATTTTAAAGATACATAAATTCTTATTCGACAAGAGATCTAGATGACAATAAGTCAATTATAGGGTATACATTCCATCTTATAGGAGTTTTGGTGAATTGGTATTGAAAAAATAGATAAAAAATTCTTTGTATATAATTTAAGAAGACTACAGTAGAGATATTATTTTTTGATGTTATTAAATGTATATTCCTCGTACGTCTTCTGAGTTCTGCTTTATAAATATAAAACTCACAATATATTGGTGGGATATTCAGAGTGTAATCTGAATCTATCAAAACCCAATGTTTTGACATAAAAAAAATTTAAATCAATATGTACTGTATTTATCAACTAATATATGAAAAACTCGTTGATCTAAAATATTGTTATCACCCTTACTTCAGTCATGATTTGTTCAGTTATAATTTTAGGAATTAAGGAATGTTTCGTCAATAAGGGATAGTTTAATGTTTATATATTTCAAGCTTCCCTTTATTGTTAGTGTTTTAATTAACCATACACTATTGCATATGATTAAAATGCACTTGTAATGTTTTATTCTAATATAAGTCATGAATAATCTTTAATATATTTATAAAGAAGAGTATCAATCAATTAATTGATTTGATTCTCTTGCACTATCAGCAGATTAAAGAATTTTTTCTCTATAATCTAACTACCATCCAAACCCTAATAACAACATCTAGTTGATTTCCTAAAATGATGACTATAAATTGCTTAATCGAACCATTGTATTAATATTGGTTGAATTATAAATTGGTGTTTTTTTTTAATATTGGTAAATAGTTTTTTGAAAGGGACTATACCCTTGTGTACAAAAGGAGGCCTAAAAGCCTGAATAAGAGAGAGGAGCAGAGAAGCTGTATCAAAGCACAAAAGTTACAGCAAAGAACACCGAAGCCTAGAAACAGCAACACAAACGAGACTTAACAGCAAAACAACGGCAACAAAACAGCAAGCCTACAGCCAAGAAGCAGTAGTAAAACTGGACTACTTCTTGGCCGCTTGATCAATACTCATCTTTACTTTTTTCCAAGCATGGTACATACCCAGCGTGGTCATATGAGCAGCATCCGTCTTATCGAGCTCCTCTCTGGTTCTTTTACTCTCTTTCTCATCGCCCCAAAGAGTAATCGGGACACCGCTGAGATGCGAAAAACTTCTTGCATGACCTTCGATGAATTCCTCTATGGCCCTGAATGCTGCAATATTATACTCATGCCTAGTCTTCGTTTTCCCAAGGCGGGAGTCTAGGGAGGTCAGTTTTTTGTATATTTCATCAAGCTGGTTATTGCCAATGCTCCCTTCTCCCTCAATGCTTTTTTTGCCTTTTTGCTTAGCAAGATTTTTTTACCTCATCCTTCAGCAATTTAAGCTCAGCCTCTAAGGCCTCCAATCTTCTAGAAGGGTTATCCGTATGGTGCCGCCTGGGGACTGGCACTACTAATGATTCAGCATAGTATTTACGAGCAATATCATCCAATATGAAGCATATGTCATCCCCCTCAGCAGTGAGACTCAAGGTTGAGCATCTCCTAGTAATGCCCTGGTGATCACGTAAATAGAAGTCAGAGCCAGTGTGGGTGATGGGGCAGCACCCTAGGATTTATATGAAGACAGGATGAAGCATGAGTTCGAGCCTGCATGGGGACATCAGCACTCATGAGGCATGGGCTAGCTCTGCATATTACAGCAGGGGAGACAGGACTGGCATAGCAACGTTAATGCCCAACAATTTTAGGCCGGGGAGAGAAAGGGAGACCGGGCAATTTAATAATGTGTCAGTGCAATATGTGTAAATGAAAATATGAAGAAGCCCTCAATGTGTGAAATGGGATACCGCCCGGGTAGTAGGCGTATCTGGAACTCCAAATGGAGCGCATGCAAGAGAGTATTCAATCAAGATGTAGTGGGGGAATGTTCAAAGACCTGTGTTTCCTAATCAAGAGATGTATCAAGGTGCTTGTGCTAGGGACAGTAAAACCTGCCTTCCAATCGAGTGATGTAGCGAATCATCATGCGGGTGACTTCAAGACATGGATGACGGAATTGATATAACAAGCAGACCCATGGTACTAGAATATAATTCTCCTCCTCCTCCACAAATCTGATCTCTCTATCAGCCTCTATTGATAACCAACTAATGTGCTGATAAGCGGTATCCTTCCAGAGACATGAGGCCAATCGCTTCGGCTATGAGAAATATCGTCTAAATAAAGAATCTTCAATAATTATTGATAGTCGACCAATATTTCTCATTCCAAATATCCTATAAATTAAAGCGAACAGAGATGCTTTGAGTACACTGCCCTTGCATATCTCTTAGACAAAGTAATTCCTATAGAATCCAAGCCATAAAGAAAGAAAGTACACATAGTAAACAATGACAGTCAGATCTAGGCACATCGGCATCAGATCTGAAACCAGGGAGGCGCTCAACAAGAAAGCACATAGCGATGTAAGTTGCATACAAATAACAATTAAAATTCATTAGATACCTTTGGGCGTTAGAGAGTGGGACAATTTAATTTACCGATTGCACATTTTTCATAAAAATGGGAAGTTTTCTAGTCGTTGGTCCTCCCACGATACGGCTGTCAGGATTGCCGATCTGAGTCTGCGTGAAGTCGCGCGTGAATGATCCGTTAATCCTAGTCAGAGCTTTCGAAGAGAGTGTGAGTTATTTTCGGTTTTAATAATGCTTGGCAACCGAATGATCAACAGCTATTGTACTTCCCGCGTGCGCTGTTTTTAAATTTAGACAACTCCACTTGAAGTTCCTAAACAAAATCTTGCTATCATTTGGAGTAGATATCATATGCCACGCCAAATAAACTAAAACAGCTCTTTCTTAATTTTTTACTATAACTAACCCAAGAATTATGGATTTAGGCCAACCTAGTGGATATTTCCCAATCTAAAAACTAGATTGTTTGCGTGGTGAACAAAAAAATTTGTAAATATTCTGAACATAAACTACCAATAGATAATTATCCCTTTGAGTGAGCGATAGATTGATGTCTTTGATGCTCTTATAATTCCTGTGGATGCAACCTTAGGTGTATGATAATTAGATGATTAGCTCTTGGTTCTTTAAGATGGTTACATGTGAATTTTTATTTACATGGCATCCCAATGAATGAAAGTGTTCTTAGGATTCAACTATATGTAAGGCCGACCCATAATAAAATAAGATTCCCAAATTATATGAAAGATATGCCAAAAAGAGTGATTAAAGTAGAAAGAGGTCGGGGGAACCTTTAAAGATGAGGGTGCCTAGGCACTGACATCTGGGCAAGATGTTAGTGTCTAGAGTCCTGAAAGATGAAGCAATGAAAATGTGATAAAAATGATTGAAAACCAAAACCAATTGAATGCATATTTTAGGTAAATTGATCTTGTTTATGACCTCTTTAAGAAAAATGTCAACTTTAAACAAGTTTCTTAAGTCAACCTTATGTTATATAAATACAATTTAAGTTGATAGATTATGGGAAGTTACATCATAAAATAAGAAACATAGATAAAAGTGATAGATGTCATTGCTATTTTTATGACTTGGGAATAATACATAGTAGTATGTGATTAGGACCTAGAACTGTACCCAAGTGCATTATTTGTGTCTCTACATTTACCCCCACTTTATTTTGTTTAGTAAATACTCTATAATATAAATTAATCTATAATGTGTGTACATTTTTTCCTTGTAAATCCATGGTAAAACTGTGTTTAGGAGACACATGAAAGTGTGAAGTGATAAAAATGAATAATGGTAGATAAGAAAGAGGAAGTGACCTTACGAGTGTAGCATATCATATTTTAATATGTTGTACCTTTTTTTATACTTGATGTAGGATACTTCTTGTCTTTTATAAGGAAAAACCTACAAAAAAAGAGTGAAATAGTAGTAAAATTCATGTGTTATGAAAAATCTATAAAGCACGTAAAAGTATGTAACAAATTATTAAAAATGTGTAACATGGGAAAAGTGTACTTTGCTTGGCTTTAGCTTTACATATATAACCTTCCAACTTTATAAAATGATTACACTATCAAGAGTGAAAAGGGATAGAGAATGTCCCGATATGCTGTAGAAGATTTATTTTTCACCAAAAAAAATTTTCTTTGGTGATCTCATGCCAAGAACAAGTTTTTTGGGTGATCTCATGCCAAGTGTGAGTTTTTAGGGAGATCTCAAGCCACGAAAAAAGAATGTTGGGGAGATAAATTTAGTGTTACTATCCTTCTATGATTGCTTCCCAAATTTATACATTACTGTATCTGGTGTTATCCCAGTTTAGTTTTATATTATTCTAGTTTAATCCATGTAGAAACAAGGAGACAGAATGTATTCTGACTGCTAGAGGATTGTGCTTGCACTCTAAAAGCTGATTTGTGAATTACGAAAAAAATTATATTATGAGAAAGTAACTGTAACTTTCCCCTTGTCATAGGCACATAGGAAAGGTTAGGAATTCCCAGGATCCAGTTTCTATATCTGGGTGCGGGTGTCTGTTCTAAATTAAGGACCTAAGTTAGAATCTGGGCCATTCTATGACTGTAACTCTATTCTATTCTTGTACTTTTTACACCTTTACTAAAGTTCTAAGTTGCTGAATGCGATGACTAATTCACCCAATGTATGTTCCCCCCTCTTTTGGGGAGCATGCGATGTTTTGTAGTAGAATGCATCCTAAAAGAGAGGACTTGAAGTTGATATGAAACTATATACCCCACAAGGGGAGGGAATGTGCATAGTAGAAACCAAATACATATGCAAATAATGTGGCTAGATTAATAGTTTTAGTAGAAAAGTGGCAAGCATGTAATAGAAAATTAGTGAAACAATCAAATGTGCATACAAGAGAGACCATGAATAGTGGGTTTCATATATGGGACATTCACTCACAATGTGATAAGATAATCAGGTCAGAAGGAAAAAAAACACATATAGTATGGATATAAGAAAAAGTGCATAGCCCAAAAACAATAACATACAATGGTAAATAATGAAAAATAGTAACAAGCAAAGTATCAAACAACCATGGTGGAAAATAGCTCCTATAAGAAAAATGCTAAACATGAAGCATCCGATAACATGTTATAAAGATAAAGAGTATGTTAAATCATAGAATCCATGACACAAGTAGTGTGCTAGTAAGAATAGGAAGTAGTATAAAATGAAACAATAACACATATAGTGTGAAAGAAATTAGATGCCCCCAATAGCCTCGGTGGGTTGTGTAATAGTTACAGTGTCAATAAGCCATGTTACCTATAAAGATACGTAGAAAGTATTAATTAATAACCAATTAACAAGTGAACGTGCATTTTTTTATAGAAAATATAATGGCATACTAGATATCTCTCTAAAATAGTAAGTAAAGTGTAACATGCAGTATAAGAAAACATAAATAATTTGCAACCAAGATATGTACCTTTGTTGTGAATGAGTGGAATGATATGCAATGTGAATGTGATAGAAGTTGCATTACCCCTAAGAAGATGTGTAAAAATGTATATCAAATGAGGTTCATTGATAAAACACCCCTCATCAGTAAAGAATGAACCATAAAACATGAGTGCGTCATCAGGAAATGGTATGAAAATGTGTATTAAAAATAAATATGATGAAGAGTAGAGCGTAAAGAGTGAATAATGATGAGGTTAATTTTAGATTTAGACCCCTTAGCAGTCAAGTATGAACCATGGAACTAGAGTGCGTCATAACGTAGTGAATATATAAGTTGTGTATTATGATGTACATAAGAAAGATGAGATGTAAAACACAAATTATAATGTGTATGCGTAGAGACTAGAAAGAAATAGTAATGATTGAAGGGGGGAGAATAAATCATGTTTCCACCCCAAGTGTGCTAATGACGAAGAGCTATGTAGTAATGTGAGAAGGATCATGCCATGGTGGCGGAGTCTAAAATGTGTCTTGGCCATCAATACAATGCATAGTTAGAAAAAATGAATTGTGAAAGTAAAGTTTGGTAAGGAGGGATCTTGAATGGTGTTAACTTATGTTGAATTGATAACGTTGTGGAATACTTGAGAGGAGGAAATAGTGGAATAATGAAAGTAAATTGACTTACCATAGAAGGAACATTAGAAATGAATGCATGATTGTCATTAGACATAGATGAATCAAAATTAGGAACCCTGTGGGATATGGAAATTGGAGATGAACATACAAAAAAATTTTGTGTACCAAATTTAATGAAAACTTGATTCTTTAAGGGGTGGGAAGCCAATTTTGTATTTTAGAGCATAACAATCATTGTCATTATGTCCATTGATTTGATGGTAATTACAATATGGGTGACCTTGGTACTGTGCAAGCCAATAAAGAAGATATAAACTATTAGATGACAAGTTGATCAATTGATGAGTTGAGAGATGAGGAAGAATATCAGTTGGCTTGGCATTGAAATCAAACTAGAGAGGTGTGGCTAGTGACATGACTTGAGGTTCACTTATATGACAACATGTAGAAGAAAAAGAAGTAGAATTAGATGTAGAAGAAGATTGAGAATTGGCATAAGAATTTTCCTTGAGATGTTGGATTTAATAATTAAAAGATGTAATAATGGTTTCCATAACTTGGATTTTTGTTTTGAAATAAAGAATCTAAAGCTTGAATTTTGTCTAATATGGGTTGAGTAGATGGAGGATTAGGACCAATAGGGTCATAAGATAAATGATCAAAAATAGAACTTACTTGAGCGATGGTGTACTGTGAAGAGAATATATAGTGTCTAGGGATTTTGGAGGACATCTTCGCAATGTGGGTGAATTTGAGGTAAGTCATGCAAGGATAGTAGAGAATTTTAAGGATCCATGAGAGAAGAAAAATGAGGATCTTAGTATATTCTAATGTGGGTTCACCCAATGATTCAACAAAAATATAATTTATTAAACATTAATATCATATTCATATATGATGATAAATGTTAAAATACATATTCGACACAAGAAATAAGCAAGTAAAGTACATACCCTAAGCAAGAGGTATAGGAAGAATAACTTAGTTTATTAACACTTGATCTAGGAGTGTTATAGACTCGGAAATTTTTTTAATGGGGAGTGAAAAGTGTCATAAATGCTCAGAATAATTTATAGTTTGCATGAATATGTGAGGACATGAGCGCCCATGGTAGGAAAGGGGCACTTGGGCATTGACGGCCTCTACTAGGTGCATATGACTACGAAAATGGTCGGAACCTAGTCTTCACTATGTCACACAAGTGTCACAAATATTCTGTGTTGATCACCTGTGTGTCACAATATGATTGTCAAGGTACTTTTGACCTCAAAAATAAATATTCACATGTAAAACCCACAATACCGCATCAAATAAAAAAGGAAAGATGCAATATGGGGATTACGACTGCCCCAACGGTCACCCAAAAGAGTGAACTTACAAATGAGCACTCCACTACATCTTATCCTCCATTTATTTCTTGTGACTGTGGGTAATAATTGTCCCCTAAAATTTCCCTGTGTAATTTCAATTGATAATGGGCTAGCTAGATGTAGTAATGTAAATAGAATGTTTGGATGGAAATAATAACTTCCCCTTCCTATGCCAAATGGATGTTTTGAAGTTTTTTACGTTCCTTTAGAGTGTAAGATTAGTTGATAGTAATAGCATGTAGAGCTTGGTCCTTGATTTTTTTTACATAAGTATGTAGTTATATGATTCCCTTGTTTGAATTTGATAATTGACAACTTGAAAGCTGACACATAAGTGTAAAATGTTCCCAGAAGATAAAAAGGACCCAAAATAAGTAAGGTGGAAAAGGGTTGGGGAAACCCATAAGATAAAGGGGCACCTTGATGCTCACTTCCTTATTATGCACTAGTGTCTAGGGTCATAATAGTTAAATAAGTAAAATATTTATTGGGTTGTGGGGTATGTAAGACCAAATAGAAAGAAATAAGCAAAGACAAGAGGGCAAAGAATAGTTGACAATTACTAGTTTTCTTTCTCTGGAATCATATGAATGCTATTATGTGTTTATGGACATGGAAATGTACCCAAGTTCATTATTTTGTGTCTACACAAAGTCAATTGATATTCATGTGATCTATGACCTCATTTCTTGCCACAAATACTATCTTCAAATTCTACCCACCTTATTTTTCATTTCCATATTTTCCTCTAATTTTTTCAATCTTCTACATAATCCAACCTCTACAAAGCTCCACACACTAATTTATGAAAAATATGTGCATTGTATTTACTTATTGTCTAAATTTACATGCCACCTAGACACCTGTCCAAAATTTATTTACACCAACATATCTAATAAAACACTACGCAATATTGTTCGTACCCCTTCTCATAATCATGTTGCACACCATTTTTATCATGCACCTAATGTTTTATAACTTCATGAAAAAATCCCATGAATGCTTGCAATATAATCAACATATCCTATCAAACCTCCTTCACATGACTAAAACTTGTAGATTTACAGATAATATAACACTTACCCAAAATTCTAAAAGACTTGTAGAATCTGAATTCTCACATAATTATCTTGCATAAAACACCCAATGTTAGGAAAATAATCTTTGTCTCACAAGTCAAATTTATCCAAAGCATAATCCAGCTTACCAATTTATCCTTCAAACATATACATGCCATATATTCTTTCACACAATTCCTCCACTTCACCATGTAATGCTTATATTCCATTTCACGTGTCTTCTTGAGTACCTTTGAGTTGTGTATGGCCTCAATTTTTCTTATTCCTTCTCATGTATCAACCATATCTAGTTTTAATTTTCTTTACATTATACTATGATCCCATATGCTTCCTCTACACACTCATCACTTTCCTTTTTCACACTATATTCTTTTTCCTAGAAATCATTAAAATATGCAACATTGAATATCAGTGAGATATCCAATAATTTTGGAAACTCTATCTTATAGGAGTTTGGTCCAATTTTTCATAACACCTTACATGGTCCAATCTTATTTAACTTGATGTTTTAATATGTCTACTTAGGAAATATCTCCTTACACAAATGAGCCAACACTTGATATCTGACCTTAAATTATTTTTATTTTTTCCTTTAACCTACCTATTCCTTGTAACCTTTGTTACTCCTCTCAAATGTCTCATGTGCTTCCTCATGCATCTTGTGCATATACTAAACATATTATCCTTCTTATATTCTCATATTTTCCACCACTTCACACAATATTGTGACTCCTCTTTGAATTTTCATATAGAAAGTTTGAAATGAAGTCTTCCATATGATTTTATTCATTGATTCATTATAAATGAAGTTATCTTCCACTAATAATTTAATGCAAATCAGAATTTCTAGGACCCTCAAAGTGGATAACCTCAGAGTGGAAGGATATTCTATGAACATCATTAATAAGCTAACTAAAACTCAAACTCTGAGAAGGACCATAAAATACTTTATTATTGAATTTTCTATCCTTTGCAATGGTATTAACATTATATTCCAAAAATTTTATAGGGAGGGAAATAAATTAGTAGATGCAATAGCCAATGTTGGGGTTTCCATTAATTAATATAAAAACTAGTATGACATCAAGGACACCCCCTATGAAATTGATCACATCATTACCAGGATAGCCAATGCACATCTCGATAGCACTCATTAAATGATGAACTCTACACGAATGGAATCCTTCAATTGGATTTTTTAAGTAAATTGTATTAATTTGGATTTATTCCCTCCACACATCAAACTTTGAGTGAATTTTACATTGCAAGCATGTCTGGAGAAAGGAGACGGGTTTCAACACATAAATTACCAAGCGCTTAGCTTGTTTGTAGCTCAAATCTACTTTGCTGCAATGCATGCTAGAATGACCACTTGAGACCCAAGAACAACCTAGGTTTACATAGATTATGCAATAATTATTTTTTGAAAAGCGGTGAACACTACCAGGCTTCAAGAAACAATTGTCACAGAAAAGCTTCAAATTTGATTACAATTTAATAAATGAATTTTTCCCATTGTACAAATGCTAGATCCACATTACAAAATTAATGAGTGTAATTAATCCAAATATAGTTAAATTTCTCTTAGGTGTTAACGTAATAAAAAATTAAATTAACACCATAGTTAAATATTCCTTAAATAATATTAGAGGGTCAAATAGGCCAAAGAAATTAAATGCCTGAGGTTTCTTAATTTCACTAGGTCTAAACAATAACCAAGGATGTTATTTACATGAGTTATAAAAAAATTCTCTTATCCCATAACATGACCCTTTAAAAATGTCAAACCATGCTTTAGAGTTAAACATTTATGTTACAAAGGGGTAATTTCCCACTTACCCAAACAATGGGACACAAACTGAGCCACGTCTTTGTGAAGTCACCTCTAATGATACAACTGTCTCAAATTGGAGTGCATCTTCTTCACTCTGGGATGAAATGAATAGGGTGCACGATGTGCCTTTGTCAAGATGTCCTACCTCAAGCCTCCATCTCTGGGAACATAAATCCAGTCTTTATGCCTAAAAAGGCCATCTGCCACCAATTAAAACCAATCATACTTCCACTCAAGGGGTCTCTAAGACTCAATCTCTTCTCTTGCTACGATGTAAAAACTATCGTGAGGAATCTGTTGTAGAAACCTACTATGCAAAACTATGTTCACTAATATGGCCATAACCACATGTCTCCTCCTACTGAGAGTGTTTGTAACCACATTCCCCATCCCCTTCACATGTTCTATCTCCATATCATACTCACAAAGAAACTCCATCCAAGGCCGTTGATGAGCGTTGAGATTGGGCTGCATGAAGAGGTAGCAAAGACTCAAGTGATCAGTCCTGAGTGTGAATATTTAGCCAAGAAGAAAGTGTCTCCATCGAATCAAGGCATGCATAACTACCGCAAGCTCAAGATCATGAGTAATATAATTGAGCTCATAATCCTTAAGTTTGCAAGACTCAAAAGGAATAACTTTTCCCTCTTGAATCAATATACCTCCAATTCCTGCCAAAGAGGCATCCGTGCATACGAAAAAATCACCATGTGGATCTGGTACTGCAAGAATAGGTGCCATCGTGAGGCATTCCTTAAGTGTCCTGAAGGGATGCTCACATTTTGTTGACCAAACAAACTTCTTCGCTTTCCACTGAAGGGAAGTGATGGGGTGCGCAACTTGAGATAAGTCCTGAATAAATATCCTATAAGATCCAGTGAAACCCATGAAGTAGTGCACTTATATAACACTAGTGGGTGTTGGCCAATCCATAATAGCTTGAATTTCAGAAGGATCGATTGTGATACCATCCCCAGAAATGACGTGGTCTAGATACTACACCTCTGACTGAAATAACACACATTTATCCATGTTCCCGTAAAGCTTCATCTCATGAAGGCACTGAAGAACCTCACGAAGGTGCCCCTCATGCTCCTAATGTGTACATGAGTAAATCAAAATGTCATCAAGGAAGATGATCGCAAAACAATCCAATAATGTCCTGAAAAATCCATTAATCAATCTCATGAACACTTCGGGGGCATTCGTCAAACCAAAGCACACCACGGTGAACTCGTAGTGGCCATATCTCATACAAAAGGAGATCTTATGAATATCAGCCTCCATAATCCTCAGCTGATGATAGCCTGACTTAAAATCTACCTTAGAGAAAATTATAGCCCCCTTCATCTGATCAAACAAATCATCAATGCGTGGAATGGAATAACGATTCTTGATCGTTACTTTGTTCAGCTTGTGGTAATCAATACAAAACCATAGAGAGCCATCATTCTTCTTTATAAATATCATCGGTGCACCCTAAGTGGATACACTACGATGGATTAGGCATTTCTCTAAAAGGCCCTCTAACTACAACTTGAGTTTTAAGAGCTCAGGGGTGGTCATCCGATAAGGTGCTCATGAGATAGAATCTACTCTCCGAACCAAATATATCTAAAAATATATCTCACGCGAGGGTGCTAACCCCGGTAGTTCCCCTAAAAAGACATCAGAAAACTCTCTCAAGATGGGATGGTCATCAAGCGATGGTCCACTAGACTCATCCTCTGATCTTTCACTAACTGTGACAACATACATCTGACAACCCCATCACACACACCAATTAATTTGCATGGTGGAGATGGTGCGAATGGAAATGGGTCTCCTAACCCCTTCTATAACTGAATCAACTCCTAGATCATCTGTACATGATATAATCTTATGGTAACAATCCACTCTGGCTCTGTGTGCAAAAAACCAGTCCATGCCCAAGATGAATTCATACGAGCCCAATGGAAGGATATGAAGATCCAAGGTAGTGGTGAAAGATCCCAAATCCACTACACACTCCTTAAATAAGGAATCTAGAGAGATCTTGGCTCCAAAAGCCATCTTGACGTCCCAACTAAGACCTTTCCTAACTGCCACTAACATGCACCTCTCTACTAAAGATGGTGCAATAAAAGAATAAAAAGAACCAGAATCAAATAGAATGTATGTAGGAACACCACCAATGCTACCTGTCATCTCAATCATGGTACTCTGGTGCTCACCCTAGCTGTTCTCGACCGCTACATAGATCCGATGACCATTCCCCACGTCAAAAACAATAGGCTTTGAGATCTACATATTACCTTTGTTACTAGGGTTCTATGAGAACTCTCTTCAAAAATGTCCAGTAACACCACAACCATAACAACTGGACCTAGTCCTCTCCCATGAGTAGTAACTCCATCCTATATTCTAAGAGGTTTGTGCTGTGGATCCTAATGATCTAGCTATGAATTGCTAACTGGTCTCTCGGTGAACCCTGTGTCCTAATGCGACCTCTAAGAGGATGCCCCATACTTCGCCCCCTCTGTGCATCGAAATCACTATGGAGGACTATACGGTTGGTGAGTTTATTGTTACTACTGTGGCCTAAAAAATGACTATGATAAACCTTGTCGACCGCGAGGAGGAGTTGATCCCCTCGATCCTACATCTACTGGATGTGGCTTCGTACTCTGTCTCTGTCCTGATGTGTCTTTCCCGGAGTCTCCTATGATATATATACCTTCTCAATGACCTCACCTAATGTCTTTGGGTAATGTATACGCACCACTCCACCCAAATCTACATTCAGGCCCCAAATGAACCTATGGATCCATATATGCTAATCCTGCATGTAGTATGACATACTAGCATTAGATCCAAAAATCAACTCTCATACTTAGTTACAGTCATAGAGGCCTAATGGAGGTTGTGAAACTAGTCTATCCTCTGTTGAATGAACCTCCGCGATAAGTACCTACTCCTGAACCACTCCTGAAAGAGCTCCCAGGTAACCTTCTCTAAATCAACGTGGACCTTCTTCTCCTTGGTCCTCAACTAGACAACTGCTCCATCCCTCAAAAGATGGATTGCAACACAGGATTTCATGTTGCCAGTATAAGGGCAGACCTTGAAGCACTTGCTCAAGCTCACCAACTAGGCCTCTACCTGAAATCCACCTATATCCCCAGAATA